>CM027090.1:7854045-9054045 GCA_015343265.1 Pao palembangensis
AACGTGCAGACAGACGGTAACAGAAGACAAGGAGACAAAAGTGGCTTAAAAGGTCTGGCGATTTAATCGACCAGAACAGCAGCTTCTTTAGCTCATCTGTCTTAGCTTAAACAAGGTAAGTCTGCTGTTTCATTCTCCACAGATACAGTTAATCTTCCTCATCATGGATCAGCGGCATGCTCAATGTTCCCTCCGTCCGCTGGCAGCACTATTAATCGTGTTTATTTTCTTCATCGGTCTGTCATGCAATCTGGTGCAAGCAGAGAGTCTGTTGAATGCATTACACTGTTTGCTGCTCTTACTTTCAGCAGGTTATTTATAGATGTTAATAGCAATAACATAATATTTGACATGCAAATGAGGCTATTTATTCATTTTAAGTTTAAAATGTAGCATTTGAGATTTTTGCTGCGCAAAATCGAAAATTAATCAAAATGATTAATCATTAGTCATGTTTGTGAAAATATTCCAGCTCAGTTTCCTGCTTTAGTGTAAAATAAAGTGAATAAATAGACTTTTAAATTACTAGCAGCTTAAAAAGGCATTTTATGAAGGTTATCAGACTGAATGATTGGGGAATTTTCTAAAAGAAATCCTCAACAAAAAAACAGGAAACAGCACTGAACAAATATCTTGAGTTAACAAAGGCTAAAATGTAGCATAAGCACTTGGAGATGGAGATAAGAAAATGGTTGTTTAAGCTCACAAGGAATTTAAAAGACTCTAAATATGGATTCATGGTTATGCATCAGCACCCTGCTGAGTGCTGGCCTTAGCTTATGCATGCACTGAGCAGTTCTACTTGTGCACTCCATGATATATATAAAAGATCGATAGATTTGTTGCTGTTTCACTGCATTTTTAACACTTAAATGATCAGGCATGACCATACCTGACCTGTACATAGGAGGATTTATACATTAAAGAAGAGGACCAATCGCAGCAACTGGGGTCAACAAAGTATAAACTGGCATAAAAATCCATGGAGGGGCTGCAGATAAATATGGATGTTTGTCCAGCTGTTTATTTTTCTGCTTTGTGACTTCTTCATGAAGTCAGTGTTTTGATTTCCCAAGCAAAGCTCAAAGAAATGCAACAATGATGTGAATGAAAAAGAATTCCGGCTTTGCCGGAGAGGAAGCGTACCGTCACTCCACATTTACATAAGAGGAGCCTTATACACAGGAAACTGAGGACGCAAACAACTTTAAAATGAATGAATGAACTTATGTGAATGTCACACGTACATATCATAATTATTGACAGTAAGACAATATGGCAACACAAAACAAAACAATATTATAGAAAAAAAGGTGAGAGATTTAATCACAAACATGCAGAAGGATCTGAGTGACCCCCATCCTTCATCCTAATGTCCTCTTTCTGCTCAGTCCTCTGTGAGGATTTTAAACACTCTGTTGTATTATTGTACTGTATTGCGTTGTAACCATAAGGGATACAGGACAACAGAAAGTCTTGAGGGCTGCAGTGATTCTGGATGATTTAAGACTCATTGAAATTGAAAATCCCAGCACAACTGCTGGGATTTCACATTGTTGCGAGGGAAGATGGAAATGATGCGTGTTTTTAGGGTGGAGGGTCTGTTCGCGGCTCTCAGCGCGACTGTTCCTCCTCCTTCAGAAGAACTGGTGAGCTTTCACCGCGCCAATGTAGCTCTCCGTGTCGTGATAACAGTCCTTGAGTCAGAGTGATTAGAGGCATAATCACGCTCTCATTTAAGTCTCGAACTCGATTTTGCTGACTGAAAAGCCCTTGGAGTCAGATTTTGGAGCGACACCATCAAGATGGCTTCATTTACACATGAATTCAATAAACGAGGCACAACAGTTAAACAAAAAAAAAAAAAAAAGATGAAAGGTGGTCATAGCAACAACCTTCCATCGGCCTTTTCCTTCAAACCACCTCATGTTCACCCACTTGGATCAATTCCGGGGCACTCCCTGCAGAGGCGGGTTGTTTTCCTGGGAATGCTGCGTGAATGTTTGTTATTTACCAGAAGGATCACCTTCTGTTCTGCAGCACCAGCACTGCTGAATTCTCGTGGTTAGATACACAAGCCCATCCTGATGAACTGCTTTGGGTTTTTATTAGGTTTTCTTTTTTTAACTGTGCATGTTTCCCTCAGCACCTGCTCTGTGTGAAATCATCAGTAACTACAAACATCTTCCTCCCTCTATTTGTGCTAAATAAACAAGACATTCTCCTCCCTGTGACATACTTTCCTTCCTCTCACTCACTCTCTCTCTAAATCAACCACTTGGAGGATATTCGGAATCGTTCATCTTTACGTGTGGACACGCTGATTACAGACCTACGCGATCACAATCATTAATCAGACATGCTTTTTGCATGATTATCTCTTCATCTTTCTTCCTCCCAAATGACAGAAATAAACAATGGAAGATACTGAGAGCACATGCCCCAGAATCCACTGTTCCCAGTGCTCCTATTTAGGTTATTCCCAACTTGGATAAATGCTCATCTGTGTTTCTTTGAATATGAAACGACATTTCAATCCCACCATAACTGAGATCCTACAGACTTGATCCTTCCTCCATCTTCCAACAGAGTTTCATGTTAGTAAAGGTAAGATGTGAGCATGTGAGCGTGTGTGTGTGTGGGCGTGTGTGTGTGTGTGTGTGAGCATGAAGGAGACCAACAGGACAGATCTGGGACACTCAGCCATCAGCGGCGACACAGAGGGAAACTAAAACCAGGGCATCCACTGAAAAACACTTCCATTTCTGACAGGTTGTCTGTTCTTAATTAAGCTCTCGGATCTGGTTCATATTTAAACACCGTCATTCATATTCATCAGGACAGGGCGGGGCCTCTTCGAGGGCCACGCTTTTGTCACGTCTGGAATATTCCAGCCTTCTGTACAGCCAAAAAGCTGAGTCCAGGTCTTTATGATGCAACAGGCAGAAAGACTCTGAGATCTACTCGATCACATTCTTTCACTGACCCGGATGGTCTCCTGATCCTTCATATTGGGTGTTTTAATGTAAAACAGAGGCAGTCAACTGAAAAAATGATTAAATCTTCACCTCACACACAAGTTAAGGTAAATTGCTGCGCAGAGTTTGTTTCTGTCAATCAAAAACTGCACACCGAGACAACAGAAAACACCCACTTCTTGCACTGGAGGTCATGGACAATCAACCTCATGAGACCTGAATTTTTGAGTGGCTGGAGGACTCACAACAAATCAGATTTTTAAAGAAGTAAATCTTAAATTGCATGTGAAACTGGGAGAACTGTGCTGTATGCAGTCAGCAACAACATGTGGCTGAACTCACCCGCCTTTGATATAATCCAGGAAGGTGTGTTCTGACTCCACGCTGAAGGATAACAAGGACACCTGAGGGAGGAAGAGAAAAGCCCACACATTAGCCTCTGATGCCTAATAATGGGGTAAAACAGATTAACCCGCAATATTAACACTGACACCACGGTAACCGCCCATAAAATGAGATATTCACACGTACCGGTGAGGCCTGTGCAGAATTACAATTCCAATCACGGCGAGGGATGATCAGTGTGATGGATAACTAAGCACAGATTTTAATTACACTGCAATCCAAAGCCATAGCAGCTAAATAATTCTGCAAGACTGCGCTTCATTCTGAACATCCATCTCTGCTGTTCGTGACTATGGCACCGGTCTGAACCGTACAAAACCTTGCCGCCATCCCTGGGTACCTGTCCCCTTCTGGATCACGCAAATATTTCCCCATCTGCTTAAAAACAGCGTCTGGTTCGGAGACTGAGAGCTGAATATTTTATACTCTACACCGTGATCCGTGCAGGCACATGAACGCTCTTATCTCAGAGTGCCGACTCACCGTCCCAGAGTTGATGTATCTCTTTTTCTTTAGTTTCTTCTTGGTGTTCATCACCTGGTACGAGGGAGGAGCGAAGAACATAATAACAATGTTAACTTGCAGCACAGTTCTATGTACCCACCCTTGGGCGAGTAATAAAAATATCTTTCTGTGCTTACTCCATGTCTGCGAGGGTAATGGAGCATCGGGAATGAGCCCAATAAACGTGATAGGTGAGAATAAGATAACATTGATAAGGCTCTACAGCTAGGATCCTGGGGTGGGGTGGGTGGGGAGGGGTTATGAGCTTCGGCAGCATGACAAAAGGCCTTACACGCACAGACACGTGGAGCATGTGTGCCTGAGTAAGAATGACGAGAACTAAAGTACCAAAACACAAGTACGGGGCTGATATTAGCCATTACATCGATCTCTGCCTCAGTTCACTGGTTCGGTTTGACGCGTGTGGCTCAGTGAGCCATGAAGGTCAACCCTCTCTGCTGCTCTCACAGCTCTGCAGACATGAAGCACACATCTGGAGGGGAATGGGCCGGACAGTAAAGTAAAAGATACTCTGGTCTCCTCTCCCTGCGGGGCCCGCTCGCTCCATCAACTGACCCGTTCGGGTGACATCACCCTGGCGCCCGGCACCGTTAGCCCACCGTGGCTTCAGGCTCACGGGGCAAATGTTTGTGCGATGACACGTGAGTGGTTGATTGCACAGGAATCTGAGAATAGCCGAAACACTGCAGACAAGCGGCCTATTCGGCCTCAGTGTTCGTGAACAGTGAGAATCCTGCTGTTGCCGAACACATCCTGGAGTGAGCGCATGAAGGCTCAGTTTCTAATAACAGCACATAAGTACTGGGCCAAGTGGTGCTCCTTCTTCTGCCGTGTGTGAAAGGGCACCTCTGCCTGATGCTTGCTGCTCCTCTCCCTCACCTGTCCTCATCTATCCCCCTCTTCCTCTCCTCACTGGCTCTATTCTTTAAGCTGCCTCCATGACTAATTCAGAAGCTAATGTAACATGGCAAGTGTTTTAATGAGCAGGGCCCAATAGGAGCCACAGGGCTCCTTACAGTAATAGCCATTCTGAACCTCCATGGACTGTTACAAAACCAAAAAAAACAGTCTGACACTTCTGTTCTTATTTGATTCCTCACTATAAACCCATAAATAGGCGTCCTTCACCGGCCGGCTGCACCACACCACTTTTCAGCTACATTATATCGTAGATGAGGAGAGATGTTCTCACGCTAAATGCCAGACTTGTCAAACCTTGGGAGTCAAAGGTCACGGATCTGCTTTTAAACCAAAAGGTATTTCTCACCAAGGGTTTGCTTTTGGTGCATTAACACATCATTGATAAGTGACTCACAGCCCTCTCTGTGAGCTCCATCTGCTACGGGTCCAGCCTAGAAAACTTCTTAGGTGTAACAGCAGTCCTCATTTTAAATAAAAGCCGTGGGAGAGAAGGCTGAAAGGGTGATAACGCTATCGATCATTTTCTCCTCTCACCTCGTAGACGTTTGACTGGCCCTGACCACGACACAGCTCTTTGTAGCTGGTGGTGAATTCGCCGATGAAGTCGTGGCTGGAGAAAAGAGGCAAAAGGTGCAAATATAAAAAAATGATGGTGGTGAAAACGCTACAATAAATAAAAGACAGCACAAAAATCAGAAAATTGGCGTCCTTTTCTATCAGTGTGTGCGCATCAGTCACCTCCCGTCTCTGTCCCAGTCATAGATTTCCACTTTTATTGTCCTGTAAGAAAAAAAAATATTTTTAGTTCACATTTATATCATAAAGAAGCCACCATTTCAAATGTCCTTGAATTGTAGATAAAGCCTGTCAGAAACCACAGAGGAAAGTTACTGTTGTTAAAGCTCATTTCTTATCAGGAGAGTCGAGAATCAATCACCGAAAACACCATGCTATGCATGCGAAAAGGAGTCGATGCTGCTGCAGTGACAAAAAAACATGAGAGCGGAAATTGCTTCTCATCAGTTTTTTGAAGCAAAATATTTTTGCTCCTGCATGAAGGTCAATGAAATCCCTCAGAAGTTTCAGTAAAGTGTTTCCCAGACAGACGCACAGCGTCCTGGGAGGAAACATATTTTTGCAATATTCCAAAATAAGCGGCAACATGCAGAGGCTTTTTCTTCCTCGTACTTCCTCGTGACATGCAAGTCCCCGTCAGCTGCTGTCAATCATCCGTCACCGTCTCCATGAGAAGGAAATAGTGTTGGAGAGCTGCTCTATTGGCCTGACCGGGACTCTTTCTGTCTGTCATAGTTATGATTTATGAAGTTCAGAGACAAGAATCTCACTATGAATCAGTCTGAAGATCACTCTTAATACTGAAAACCATCTTGATCCTTTTAACCAAGCGCTTGACACACGCAGCCAGAAGATTCACGTACCGGCCACCGGTTCTTTCTGAGTCATTTTGTAATGGTGAAGGGCCGTGAGATGCTCTGAAAACTCAAATACACAAGTGAAGACTAGTCACTTCGATTTCCGCTCTGACATCGACGGCATGTGTCTGTGGAGACCGTCCAGACTTTCTTTGATCATTATTAAAGTAAGAAAAAGAATAAGATTCAAATCAGGCTGGAAAGAAAAGAAAGTGTCAAATGTGAGTCAGACATACATGAAGTCATGCAGGGCGATGCCTGCAGCGTCAAGGTGCTTCACTTTATTTATGGCGATTCTCAATTCATATCAAAAGAAACGTTTTAGAAAATAAAATATACCGTAGCACATCAGGCACTGCAGCTTAAACGCTTGTGGAATTACCAGGTTAGCCTGACTGACCTGACTGGTTAACCTCTGGAAGGGTGAGTCACACCACAGTGGACCAATCTACAGTGTGAAAATCAGCGCTGCAGATCTTCATCAGAATAGCGCAACAAACTGGGTCTTGTACGTTAAACCCCTTCAGTTACAGAATACCCTCTCCTTGCTCTCAAAGCCTCTGAGGGAATCGACTCTTTCTTGCTCCCACTACATCTGTCGGACCCAATTAGTGTCTAAAGGGAGGTGTGCAGAGATGTGATCGGAGTGAAGAGCCTCAGTTGACAGCCCCAATAACGGAGAGGGTGAAGTCTGACATCCTTTAATGACTTACACATACACACACTCACACAGACTATACTGGTGTTCCCCAGTAACTCCAGTCACCTGCCAACAACACTTGCTTTTTCTTTCTCTTTCTTTTGTTCCCCCCTTGACAAAAATGGGTCCTTCGGTGTCCTGCAGGACCATAGAGGTACGAGATGTCACCCGAACAGAAACAGGAAATAACGTTAGCCTGATTGTGGCCAAATCGATGAACACTGTTAAAGTAGCCAGTGGGCACTGACTTCTGTTAATTTTCAGTTTTAGAAGCAGAAAAAAAAAACCCAAAACAAAACAAAACAAAACAAAAACAAAACAGCAGGAAATCTAAATTGGAGGCCCCTGAACGATTTGACACAAACTACATGGTATATTGAAACAGCATGATCTTTATTTGCACCGGAAAATAACAATCCCAGAGTGCACACGTGCGTGCGCTTGTGTCTATACAAGTGACTGGACAATGGTTACCTCTCATAGTCTCCGTTACAGAGGGCCCTGACGGGGATGGAGAAGGCCTGCCACACTGGGTTCAGCGTGTTCTTCACTACTTCAGTCTTGTGGCAGATAGTAAACCTGGAGATCGACAGAGATTTAAAACTCCAAAGGAAAAAAGCAAAGGTGCTGTGAAACCGTGCTTACATGTATTTATCCTGATAGAGCAGAATATTAGTGATCGGAAACAGCTTCTCTCAAACATTGTTCTCTTTGACTTTGATGTCCCTACGCTGCTTTTACGAGCTCAAACAAGGAGGAAGAACTCACGTGCCATCCTCATTGCTTCTGTAGAAGACCATGAAGGGGTCAGACTTTCCAAAAAAGTCCTTTTTATCCAGTTTGTTAGCGCAAAATTGCATTGTAGCACAATCCTGCAGACAAATGAACACAAACAGAGCGAGAAACTAAATACACACCAAAAATGTAGACCTTGTAAATCCTCCTGCCTTTTTGTCTCCCATTGTCTGCCTGCGCTACACGCCAAGATATAAAAGGATTAAATTAAAGTTCAGACTGAATCATACAAAAGCATGCTAAAAGCAGCCAGGCTCCATTTTTCAGAACCTGCAAACACATTCGTTAGCATTCCTTTGTTATCCCACCTCACGACAGCGATGCAGGACAGGGGACATCAAATTGAAAATGCCTCGCAGTGCTGAATGCAATCATAGTAACTGTATTAGAGAGTGTGTGCCGGGCCACAGAAATGGATCCTCACACTCTGCACGTGGAAGAGGGAGAGCTGTGTACAGAAAGGATGTGGATGGTGTGAGTGCAGCTAATGATACACTAGAAAGGTTGGTATTACCATAATTATACTCATTTAGACAGCATTTCAAATGTGCACTGCAATAAAAATGCTCCTTAATGCCCTTGGTTTCTGCTTTTCTCTTTGAGGTCAAAGTGTCTTTAGGCACTGTGAGAAAAAGACAGACTGGACATTTTGGAAAACTCCCTCCACCTTGTGTATTCAGGTGTCTTATCATCACATCTTAGGGGTGAGATATACAACCTGAAACCATCAGGAGGCTTCAGCTAGCAAAAACAGGTGGGATTTTTTTATTTTTTTTTTTTAACCAAGCCGTTCTGCCAGGCTTTTAGGTTTTTGAAATGCAGCCATTAACATCTGAGTCAGCGTGGTGCTGACAGGGCCTCCATCGATTTCTCTGACCCACTTCAGTCTGGTGCACACCACCTCTGACCAGTTTCCCCACTAAAATCCATCACATTGTCTTTCTGAACACACCAGACACAGAATCTGAACCCTAAACACAGATGCCTTTACGTTAATAATGCGGTTTTAGTGTAGTTTTATGTTGAACAACAATGAATAACAATGTCAGGAAAAAGAGCGTTGGTTGCTGTCTGGGTCATGGGGGTTGATCCTATCACAGAAGTCACCAGCAGGAGGCAGGAGGAATACACCCCAGACAGGCACACACACACACACACACACACACACACACACACTCACACACTAACAGCACATTAGGTTCATAGTAAACTGAGGCAAGTTGTACCAAATCGAGTCAACATTAATATCCGCGTTGTAGGAATTAATCAATGGTTGCATCACTTCTGGTATAAATTACTGCTCTGTCCTTTCTTTTCAAAGACACAATAATGAAACCGGCAGCTTGACAACAAAAGCTGAAGAGAAATGAAAATTGGGTGTTGGGCATCCACTGAAATTTCTCCCCCTGTTGCCAAGAGATCAGCATCTATAATCGTCATCGAGACTCGTCAACCCCACGTCCAGCTCCGTGGTACAACAGAACCAGCAGTCTGTCTATTTAGAGACAGGTCAGGCAATGAAAAAAATGAGACATCAAGCGAGCAGTTTGCTCCTGTGGTGTCTCAGATGTCCCCTGACGGCTATTAATGAGCACATCTCATTTTCCCCCTCCCCCTGTTGTGGCTCATTTTCTGGATTAAGAGAGAAATGGGTGACATTTACTCGGGTCAGTTGTCCAACTGCTTCAAACCAGACGTAAGTGCCCTGCTCCGCCCTGACACATCCTCTACGTGGTGACTTAAACCTTCATTAGTAACAGATAACACATAACCACTTTAGTGCCGAGTGGCGGCTCATTAAGCGGAGGGAAAATGCGGAACATTCATTTCAGTCGCTGACGTAACGTCAGGAGGGCTCAGACTTCAGCCGGCCTTCCTGTTTCGGTGTCTGACAAAAATATCTCTGGATGCCTGGCAGAGGAAGAATAACTTTCAGAACGTGGCTGGTAACTTTCAAGGGAATGTGAATTATGTAAAGTTCGTATTACATCAGATAATCACGTACTTTGAATACTCTTTGCTCTTTTTCTATTATGACTGGAGGCTTCAGGTGAAGGTTGTCTGCCGATGCAGTGGACTGTTTAAATGGGGAACAACACTGACCTGTGCTTTAGAGGAATGCACAATGAAAACAGAATGTCTTATGATTAGCTACTCGTTTTAATAAACACTAATAACTTCACTTGTCATGCTATAGCCAACTAGCAGCAGAATTTTAATAACAATAACACTATTACGCCAGAATGAAGCAACTTATTACAGCATTACTTGAAGCAACACTGGCGCGCAGAGCAGCAGCCAGCAAGTGAGCTCGGAAGATGATTTGATTTTGGATACTCTGACTTTGTAGGAAAATAAAAACAGGGGCTGTAATCAACAAATATAAATCATGCGGGTTCATTAAAAACAGCTTGACTGTGACTTTCAATTAGAAAGGTTCAGTTCATGATGATGTTATGGAAAGCATTATGACAAATTAGTGGTAGTAATAGGTTTAAATTAAGAGTAAAGTGTTATTTTATAGAGCAGCCCAACGCTGTACTGGTCCCCCTGCTGCTGTGCTGTGATATGGTGCAGTTTACTCCCATTTATATCAAACATGGTGCTTTGCTGTCAGGAGGTGATACACCCGCTGCTCAGCATGTCATATGTGCCAGACGTAATGACAGCCGAGAGGAAGAGTTTGATCCATGTGGGAGCCGGTGTTCCTTTTAAGGCTCTCCTGGCAACAGTAAGTTCGAGAGGCAATCCCGCTCGGCTAACGATCCCTGTGGGTCTTTTCCTGTCAATATTCCCCAAACAAGAGCTGTGTTGTTTACCTCCAGGAAAACTGCAGTGTCGCCTCCTTCGTATATTGATCTCAAGTGGCTTAAGGACCAAACAACATCCAGATGGAAGGTAATTCTAAACTGATCAAATTCACATGTGGGACTTGTATTGACAGTAGGGTCTTTACTGAAGCCTCAGGAATTTCCATTCATTTTTGGTCTCTGTAAACCGGATGCGACCGGAGTTACACACCAAGCCTCTGTCGCTTTAAACCAGTCTGGGCCATTTGAACCAGTGACGATCATTTGCATTTATATTACAAAATCACTTCCTGAAGTGGTGCTCGTCAATTATTATGCTAACTGTGGCATCACCGCGCAGACGCCCCACATGATGACTCACACTCTTCAGCGACTGTGGCGCTTTAATATGTTTGGGGCCCAAATTAGGAGCGGTCATCTATAGTTTGCATCACCAAGATGAGTTATCACACCTCGCACTCATCCATGGAGCTTCTTTATGTGTGACAGAGTGAATGGGGCTGTTCAGAAAACTAAATGTAAAAAAACAATGGTTTGTGTCATTTACACAAACCATCTATTAAAAATATTCACCTGTGTGAAAGGGCTATTTTTGGAGAATTAAGCTTTTATTTTTGCTCCTCTGGCTGAAGGAAACAAAAGGACATCAGCGTTAATAAAAATGACTTGTTTAACACAGCACAAGCAGGAAGGAAACTGTAGTCGCGATTCCAGCGAAAGCGTTAACATATTCATTGTGAGCGGGTGCACAATTTACTGCACAAAGGCAATTGCACACTGGCAGTCATTGCTGCTGGTTGACTGCAGGCGATTATGATGCGGGAGGAGAGGACGTGTTAAATGTGTATCATGTAAGTGAACAAGCATGCACCATTTCCCTAGTGCACGTATTTTCTCTTTCTATAGTGACATGCAATAATAATGATGGCCAGTTACAGCTAATAGGCTCAATTAAAATTTCATGTAATAATCTTCAAGGGTCACTTTCAAAATAGTCCACCATATCATAAGGGAACACTCACACACACACACACACACACACACACACACACACACACACACACACACACAGAAGCTTACTCTGCAGTTTCCCAGCTCCTCGGCTGACAGAACGATGGTTCCACATTTTCTTCCAGGTATTCCCCTGTAGGAAAAAAACAACAACAAATAAATCTGGCTGGTTTTTCTGTCTCCATTATTCATGTTTTTTCCTTTATGTGGATCATACACATGATTTAAAAAGATGGCTCATTACCCTGGTCAGGTAGCATCTTTCCAGACTGATAATACAGCATTTTTCTTTTTTCTACATAAACTATAGCTTTAATTTAAAACCCACTTGCACTGATGGCCTGTCAGCTCTAATGAACCCATTATTTAGTTTCAACAACATCAATTGAGCAAAATCAAGTCATAAAATCCATCACTTGGGAAGATTCCTGAGAAACCACTTTCCTTTTCATTTCTGCAGTCCTTTATGCAAATTGCTCTTAACAGCTAATCAAAGCACATCTGAGTGAAGATGAGCTTCCCCCAGTACCTTTGTCTCTAAAGGTAACCTCCCTTCAACATTCCTACAGTTAGAAAAACATAATCATAAATGAATCAACCTTTTATTGATACCATCAGTTCTGCACATCCAGTAAAGAGGCTACAGCCGCCATTTCACATACTCAGGAGAATTAATGTATATCTGCTGTCCAATCATACAGTCGCACTTCTGGCTGGTTTTAAGCTGAAGGAGGGTGTTAAACAAGCGCCCTGCTGTGGTCTGGAATGGAGGATGAGCCTCAGAAGGTCAGACTTGCTTCAGATCCTCATTAAACTGTGACAGCTGATGTGAGTGCCAGTACATTGTTCAACACTGCAGGAAAATTGTACAATATTTATAAAAGTAATGTCAACCACTGATGGTTTGTTAGGCAGCGCTGGGTAGATCAGAGGTGGCGGTGTTCGCATCAGCAGCCATCTGTGTCCGAGCCAATTACCAGAAAGTTTAAAATAAAATAAATAAAGGAGTGAGGAGGCAGGCTCGCTTCAAACTCTATCGTCAGGCTCTGCGAGGGCCCATCTCCAGGTGAATTAGCCGCCTTTATGTTTTCACATGGAACTCTTCCCCAGTGAAACCAGTACACCCTGCGGACTTCACAGGTCAGGTTTTCCCCTTAGGTGTTAATAATGGCTTCACAAGTGAAAAATGGTTTTCTGTGATTGGCAAAATACCAGCAGTGGACATTAAAGACAAGCAGCCGGCTCTCATCATGGCAGCTAGAAAAAGGGCAATTGTCCTTTAAATTAGTTGTGAATTAACAACGGCGCTTCCTCTGACAATGACTGCTTACCAAGCAAGCCACGAACGGATGAAAACACTTCCTGTCATTAACCCAAAATTCAAATCTGACAGGTTTCTGCGTCGGTTCTGCAGTGAGACTGTCGGTGATGAGAGATGGGCAGCAATGAGACGCCTCATAAACGCGCTCAGGTTCTTCAATGGGAAAATACGCTGATGATGAAATAACATGAAACGCGTAGTTGCGAGCCTCTCTGCTCTAGTCCCTGCTGAAAACACGTGCAGACGTGTGAGTAACTGGGACAGCGGCCTCACCAGATCTCCTAAGAAAGGATTTCTATTTGACATAATTCTAAATGACATAGATTGTAATAAATGTTTTAAATTGTTAGAAATTTGATTATGAGAGCACTGAAGGAACACAGGTCCATCAGAGGGTGGGGGACGTTCCCGAGGACCTTTGTGAAACTGCTGACTCATCAGGTATTTTCCATAGAGTCATCTGCAGGGGCAGCAGCACGTCTGCTGCCAGGATGAGGCTCCATTGCTGTGTCACGAAGGCCAGCTCTATCCTGCTGTGTCTCCCTGACCCAGTGCAGATGGAAGAGGTTGATACTGTATCCTATCCTGCATCACAATTCTCTGCAACTTCAGTCAACGTCCATCAACTAACACACCTGGTTAAGGTTGTTGTACCATGAAATGTGCCTTCAGGCGCCCCCCTAGTGGTCAGTGATGGGTTAGCAGACATAAGGTGTCATATTCCAGCATGAGCCAGAGCTCCTGGGGTTGTGTTTGGACTGTGATGTCTGGTTTCTCCTTGAATTCTTTCACAGAAACTGAGTAGATTAGCTGCACAACTGCAAATACTGTACTTTGGGACTAAAGCATGGTCCAATTTAAGCCGACTGCAGATATGAGCCGGCAAAGGTAACGACATTGTGGGTATTTTCATATTAAATTACCATAATTATTGGGATTAAACATGAGTTTTAATTGTCACACACTTGATTGTTTTAGCACCTCATGAGGCCAACATAGACTTCCACTACATGTCCACAGAGACTATCTTCATTTCCTTCCTCAGCAATTAGGAAAACAGTTTATCCACGTGTGTGTGCAGTGGATAAATTATAAATGTTCTATTTATCATATATAAATTATATAACTATTACTGTATTCAAAACGGCTAATTTGACTTGTCATCATTACGTTTTAAACAAGACCAGACGTGTTTCTGCTTTACCACGTCGCTAAAATGATGTTTGCCCAGCGCGACCGCTGAAATGTAGCGCCAGCATCTACATTTTGATTGATTCTCCACAAACCTCATTTTCACTCTGCAATTCTGTCTGCCGCGGCACAGAATTTCTTGGGAAAATCAAAGTTCACAGGCGATACAGGTGTTGGATTGATAGGCTATCAGCATTTATTCGTCCTTGCTGAGGACTAAATGTAAACATAAACCCACACTTCATACCAGCCCTCAATGTTGCTTCTATACAGAGAAAATCTAAAAGCTGTCAGGTTGCCTTTGGCAGCAACGCTGCAGTAATAAGTAGCTGTTTCTTGCTTCTTCTTCAATATTTTGTGGTATGAAAGTTGAAGAGGAAACCAAAAAAAAAAAAAAAAAAAAAAAATGACATGACAGCTAAATTCAGAGAGTGAACTGCTGGACTTAAATGGATCTAATGATGGAGTCCTCCTCAGAGAAGATGGGCAGCAGCCTGTGATGGCTTCAGTTCTTCCACTGTATGATTAATAAGCTATAATCATGCCTTTAAACCTTCCAGCATTGCAAGTACTGGCAGCACTAAACACATGCTAAGCAGCAATGATGTTTAATACTGCAGCCTAATTCAAACCGTCACTTTGTGTTTCCTCCTGGCACTCGACAGACGCAGCACCATATGTTCCTGACCAATCCAATGCCAGCGCGTGATGTGATTTACTGTATAAAAAACTGCGTGGGTCTCTTATTTACTGTCATTAGTGTCAGCGAGGCCAAGCCCACTCCTGTTTCTCCTGGTGAGCAAAGACCCAGAGGATCAAATAAAAATCAGTCAGAAAAATAAATTGGTAGAGACAGGAACAAAACTCACAAAGAAAGAGACTCTTCTTTTACCAGGTCAGAGGAAGGGTGGCCCAGAGTTAGCCAGCTGTCCTGGCCAATTGTGTGTTCAACTGGATGTAATAGCGCAATATTTAGTGACCAACCTCACGACATCTATTTCTCCAAAATAAATAAGCATCAAAGTTCACTGCAGATGACACGCAACATTATGGAGAGTTAGTCTCAATGTATGACCTCTGGAATTTCTCATCAAGACAGTTCTGGTGTGATGAAATGGTGAATCGGTCCGCCAGTATTGTCAAATACCCACCCAGGAGGAGGTGGGCTGCATGGAAATGTGGCTGGTGATGGTTGGTGAAATGAAAGCCTGGAGAATGAGAAAGAAACGATTGTTGATGCCACTCACATTAGATCGTTAAGATGAAGAATGGTCGTGATATTTAACAACGCTGCTACGGGTCACGCATTGCGTGTGGGAGAGAGGGGGGATGGGTATCTGCTTGGCAGTGAGAACCCATGAAGAAGAAAAAAATCTGTTTTTTTCACTCTGCAGCTGAACGCCTCCTCTGAGACAGAACTCATCGCTGAGCTATCATGCTAAGAAAATTGTAACTTTGTAATTTCACACCTGCGGATAAACAAATTAAAACATATTATCTGAGATGTTGGAGCGCGGCAGGACAGGAAATGGGAAAAATTTCACCACACAAAAGAAGGTTATCAACAGGGACAGTTGCCATCGAGCCAGTGGGCCCCCCTGTTAGGTTTTGGATAGACAACTGCTTTGGGCCGGGTCAGAGAATAACAGAGATAAAGATAATATGGATTTCTGCCACTGTAGACATTTGGAGGTGTGGGCAGGACGTAGCTGAACAGAATTAGACAAGGTTGATAAAACGCAATGCAAGTTCAAATGGGATTATACCCTAATCCTCTTGATCTTCATGCACCGATAAAAAAAAAAAAAAAAACATAATCCCTCACATCACCAGGATTAAAAAAGAGGATGAAAAGTGCACCAGCTAATACAAAAGGACAACAGAAAATCCCAATTGTAGGTGTAAGAGCGAAAAAGACGTTCCTGCCTGCACCTGAAGCTGGTGTTATGCTGCAGGATTCGCCCCTCTAAAGCCTTGTTAGGCTGAACACTAAGACAGATTATGTTAAAAACACGCAACCTGATCAGTGCAGACAATATCAGAGGGACCAACAAATAAAAGGTAAGAATGTTTTGATGCTTTTCTCCAGCGTGTCTTAATCTGACTATTATTTAAATTGTTAACTTAGTGTGTGTCTAGTTGTGCTATGAGATCATTGTTTTGATTGCAGCGCAGCCTTTAATCAGGATAATAATGTTTGATTTGTGTGTAATTCCCCACAGATGAGACACTCGTCAATTACCTGCATTCTGAAAAAAAAAAAATCATTTTGTGCTCTGACACAGGCAGTGAGGATGAGGAAAAGACGCTTTAAAGTCGACTCTGTGTTCCCTCCATCCAGGGCAGGATGAGGTCGATTCAGCCCCTCCCACTTAGCCCCCACAGGACCAACGCATGCTTTGATGGTCAGAGGTGAAAACGGCTCTCTTACGATGCGAAGTTCCTTTTTATTCCACTCGAGTTCTGGGCATCAGTTCTCCTCAGCCCTTTTTACATAGCAGGAAGCGATGGAATTCCTATCACGTCACACCGGCTTGTCCTGACCGCCTCGCTGGTCATTACCACAGACTGCAGATTGCAGTCAGATTGTTTCCAGCTGCTGACTGGATTTAACAATTGTGGGACAGCAGCGGGTTCTTACTCCCAAAAACACGTTAGAAAGAGCAGGTACTCTGTCTCCTTTGGAAGCAGAAGCAGAAGTGTGCATTCAGCAAGGGCAGATTTTCCCACACCTAAGCAGGAACTGACATTATTAGAGAGGGACTTCTTGTTAGTGGTCCGCCTTGGAGCCCAAATTGGCATTTAGCTATGCAGCAGAATGCTCTAATTGTGTCTGATATCCCCGGGCTGAGGGTGCTGATGGATGAAAAAGTCTAAAACGCTTTACCCACGATAAGTAAAAACACGCATAGTCGGAAATGAACCAGTGTGGGCTTCACTCTCCATCAGGAGCCATTACAGATTAAAGATTTCACCAAAAAATGAACTCCCACAGAGGCTCAGTTCTTTTTTTTAATCTCTTAGGAGACCACTGCGGTGTGTCCCTGAGTCAGCCCGCAAACTGAACCAACGAAACACTTGAAAAGAACAGCGAGCTTCTAAAATTTAGATTAGACATGCAGTAATTGAAGCAAAAAAACTCTTATAATTCAGTGTAAATTAAAGAAGTGCTTCTTTCCAAATGCCTAAGGAGTTTTGAGGAAATCCATCCATCCAGCCATCCAGCCAGCCATCCTGCATCATCATCTTTGTAGCTGATGAAACTTAAACAACCTTCTTCCAGAACAAATGAAGAGATAATTGCCTGTCACTGTTTCAGAGGGAACTAGCAGGTGTAGGTCATGTGTCCCTCCGAAGGTTCCCACCAGCAGACGCCACTTGAGACAAAAAAAAATGCAAGGCTGCGTCGGATGGAAATAGGTTCTCATTTCTCTAATGTCACAAAGAGGACAAGTGGGTGAACAAAGTTTAGTTTCCTTTGGCGTGAGCCACATTCCATGAATAAATCTGTGATGAATCACTTGAGAGGAGACAGATATTACCCCCCCCCCCCCCCCACACACACACACACACACACACAATTAATAACTGGCTCCCAATCCTATAAGTCAATACTCAGCCTTTGGTTACACCTATCGTGTCAATGTTTTCACAGAAAAATTATACAAATCCTGTATTATCCTTTATTACATTAAATGGAGATGTTATGGCTCAAATGTAACGATCCTCTGGGATTTTGTTTCTGCATTAGCCGCCGTGTCAATAAGGCTTGATTTTCTAAAGCACTGACTGTATTTACTGTTGTATTTAGGGGGTTAAACAGGTTAAACTTTCATAATGTGTTTATTGTGTTCTGACACACCAGTGGATCACTCGAACATCGCTGCAACATTCGTTTTCATTATTCAAGTCGCACCTTCTGTCACTGAATCCGTGATATTAGTTTTAACTTCAGTCAGTAATCTTAGATCTGTTGGCCCCTAGAACTTCTGCTTTTTCACGGAAGGACACATAAAGCACTAATCCCAGATACAGAATGAACATAACTGACAATTCATATTACTTTAATTTACAGACAGCTGCGTCAAGAGGAAGCAGGAGGATTAGGCAGGTGGAAGCTGCTAAAATAGTGCCACCTGGGCAAGATTTCCTTCAAAAAGTAAAAGTCGGTCACTTATAAATGTTATTTATTATCACGAAAAGGTTTTATTAGTAAAACAGATGAGACAACCGTGACTGCTGCAGCCACAGTGTGAGCAGCAGTTGAGGAAGGAGGATCCTATAGGCTGCAGGAAGGCTTCTGGGAAATGGTCAGAGAAAGAAGGGGATGCATAAGTGAGCACAGCATAAAAGCTGGCCAGACTGGTACACTGGAGGAGTTTGCTGAAGGAGAGTTAAAATAATGGAGGCAGGGGATGGCGGAGATGAAGCTTTGAGTTGCGCTACGCCTCTGAATCTACACGCGTCTGTTGACAGAAGGGTTTTTACAGAACACATTTATTTCAACGTGACGGTCCCTCGGTGGAAGTCACTACGACGCCCACCACAGCGACTGCTGTTGTGTTCATGTTCCTGCTTCAAGCTGAGAATTATAACCGTAGGCTAATGAGTTTAACATGCTAATGTCGTGCTGCAGGTACATGGTCTAGTGTGTGGTATAATTTACTGTACCAGCAGAAAAGGTTACAGCCATTTGTACAGTATAATGAACACTATTATCCTGCAACCTACACGTGTCCGAATTCCTTGGCGCAATACACATAAGCAAAACCACGTCATGGCAAGAGGTTTGGGGCAAGAGAGCTGACATTCACCAGCATCAGTCATTCAGCTCTTTATTTCTTCCAATAACTTTGGTAAGGACCAACGGGAGTAGACACTTTAATGATTTACAGACTCCATTACGCCACTTTCAACTTGTGTGCAAAAAGACATACATCTCCTCACGAGGCAATGGGTCAACGTGCTTGGAATATCTGAGAATTACATTTGCTCACAGAACAAACTAAAGAAAATCATTAAAAAATAATTTAGGTAAATCCCCCTACAGGAATGTGTGTGCAAGCGTGACTGGCTGTATGCCTGCGCATGAGCTTCATCTGCTGGAATGATGACTTGCTGTGCATTTCATGCTCCACAGTTTGGCAGAAAAACAAATGCACTCTGCAGTTGATGTGAGGTTCAAGCGCTTCCAGAGGTGGAGATGCTCCACTGCATAACAGATGGTGAACGCTTGTTATTGCAGGTTGTTCCGTCACTCACTCTGTCTCTCACCGATACGGATGGATTTACATATCAAGGGAATTAACACGAAAGGTGAAACTTTATGCATCAGGATGAGACGAGCGAGATGAGGGCTCTGACGTTAAAATCAATCTACGTGAAGCTGGGAATGAAGCAGTATGTGGGGAGTGGGGGTCTGCTGGATGGGTTAGAGCGCGGCTGGAAGAGGGAAAAAAGTGAGAAAGTGAGGGTCCAAAAAAGAGCAAAATGCAATAAAGAGAAAGGAGAAAGTATTGAAATAAGAAACTGGCAGATAGAAGAAGGAGGAATAAATGAGAGGAAAATGAGGAAGAAAAGGCACCGATGTGCTTTTTAAGCAGGTCATGGGACGCGGTGTGCCTTGGAAGAGCTCGTCCGACCATAGCTAACAGATTTCCCTGTTCCCTGCAAGAGGCGTTCTTCAAAACCATTGTCCAGAGAGTCTCTGACAGTGCTAGAGAGACATGGCTATTAAAGAGCTGCAGAGCTATCGTCTAGCACATGAAGGGAGGAAAACTCCATTAGCTCCTCCACCGACAGCACCAGAAAGGACAGGGCTGAATGACCTTGAGCTGTTAACTGAAAGTCAAGTGGAAGACTCTCCAAAGAAAACTACTCTCGTTTCCAAAATGCCTCACCCTTAGAAAGCTGTAAGAAAACAAGTTCATTTGAATATCATCCCTATCATCAAGATCTGTCACCGCTCAGCGGTGAGAGAGGTGCCCCGCAGTGCTGGAGAATCGATATATTTGTCCATCATGTCTAGGGCTGCTGAGCATCCAGCCCGTCTCTGCTGCAACAAACCTGTGAACACCGCCTCTTCATCCTGCTCCTCCTCTCATTTAGCACTGAAGGGCACCGAGCTCTATAATCCACCTCCTCTGGTCACCAGCAGGGTTCACGGTCGACACCAAAGCCCTGTTGTTCACACGAGCAGCCCCGCTGCTCGGGCCAGCGCCGCCTCCTACTTCACATAAAGGCACACGGCGTGCAATTCACAGAGGAAAACTTCAGGCACCGAGGCCTTCTGCCTCGCTCTCTAGAGACACACATGACACTAAACACCAAACACACACGGGTGTGGGAGTGGCACTCCCTGCGGAGCCTTGAATCTCCCAATTTACAAGAGAGCAGGGTTGATAGCACCATGTGTCTCGCGCCGACTTCACTCCACTCATCACGCTAGATCACTTTCCTAATGACAGTAATTGAATTGAGGAAGCCCCCCCGGTCGTGTTCAATTACCCATTCCTATCTAAGCATACAGGTCTGATCTCTGGGTGTGATGTGTGATCCAGATGGTCCCAGATGACAGACACATTCATCCCCCTCTCATCGACGCCACCCTCCATCTTTGCTGGAATGCACAAAAGTGACACTGAGAGGCGGCTCCACCTGTGGGTTTGCAAAATGATGCTGGGATTTTGTTGGCTTTTGCCTTAGGAAAAGCAAAAACATCTTTCTGGCAGCAAAGACACAAGGAAAGGAAATAACTGTGGTTAGTATTCATAAACAGGCTTTTATTTAACTATTTTCATCTATCTTCACTTTATGAAGTCACTGGAGTGACGACACACTGACAGCTTTGTTCCGCTCGCCGTTATCTGCGGGGCCACGCTGAAGTCAGCGGTGATGTGTTGTCTCGCTTGGTTTACGTCAGAAAAGTTTGAGAAACAACTGAAAGATTGATTGCTAAATCTCATCCTAATCTGTCAAAAAGTATGTTAACAAACGTGACATTTTTAACAAGAACATGAACAAATCATATGTTAAATTATGCTGTGATGCTGCTGATGGACAGATTAAAATGTTGATGAATGTTAACTCGTTGCCGTGGCGTCACACAGCACAAAATTGTCTGTTGGTTATTTTGGGGCAAGTCAGAGGTCACACTCACCCTAGAGACTTCTCCAGGCGGCTGGCGGGCGAGCCCACGATCTCTCCGAGGGTACAGTGGACCTGTCCCAGGAAGTCCTGCCATGGAGGGCGGGAGGGTGATGACATATAGTTGGGTGGAGAGAGACAAAGTTTTGGGGCAAAGGAAGGGGGAGTTTAGGTGTGTCAGGAAGAGTAACAAAGAGTTCTGGTGAGGAGCTCATCAATGTTAAAAGCATTGTAAGGTTGGAAATTAGGACATGTGAGGCAGACACGTACGTTAAAGTCGGTTGGCTTCCGGGGTGGAGAAGGAGGGAGAGAGAGAGAAAGACCGGGCAGCAGCAATGACACAACAGAGCATATCATGGAACAGAAGGCACACGACTCAAATACCAGACTATCATCAACCCAGTGCTAGAAAAGAGGAGTAGATATGAGGAGGAGCAGATAGGGAGAGTGGCAACAGCGCCTTGAGGGGGGGAGGACGAGGAAAAAAGAAAGTGAAAGGGCTTGACAGATGGAGAGCAATGAATGACAAGCTTCACACAAGGAGCATTCTGAGTTCAGGACAGGCAGCACCAGGCAAGAAAAGATGATGGCAGCACAACGACCGGGGGCATGACATGTGGAACCTGTCGGCTGTATGCAAACCAAGTCAGGGAATCTGTTCTTCGTCTGTGTCTGGATGATGTGGAATTATTAAAATACTGCACATTTACCCTAATAAATGGCTAAAGGACTGGTTGTTATTCAATATGGCTGGGGGCGCCAATCTTGTCTGACCGACTGTACAGTCGCACAAATACTGGTGCCCATCTGTTAATTCACACAGCATGAGACGCCAAGTAGAATAAACTTTGGTAGTTTCACGAAAACAGACTCTACAGTGATAATTCCTCTGAGGACACCAGTCAGTAAAGCATGCGTCCACCTGCATAGATAGCAGTCGCACAGGAAGAGGAATGTAAAACTGTGGATTTGTCACCTCGTTGGATGCATCACTGCATACCAACTGGTTAAACTTTTATTTGCATCTGGACCTGTTTTGGATCTGATCTTATCAGTTCTAGAGGAGAATATTGGATCAGACTGTTTCATGAGATAAAAATAACAGTGATGATCATAAATTTTAGAATTTCGATGCTGAGGAAATATAAGAGCATTAATAACACAAATGTATAATTTGATGTTCATATCACCAGTATATAGGGATGTGTTGCAAAGGCAATATTTTGGGATGTGCATTCTGATGACCTTTCCTGCAAAATATATGTTCGGTTTGCACAGAACCTACACCTTAAACATGCAGAAATATTAATTCAAAGATATATATGAAGCATTGCCAAGTTCACTTACATGCTTTGCCAAATCCGGACTCTTAGAATCAATATCATACCTAAAATTTAACAAAAAAGACACATGGGGGAAAGAAAAAAAAAGAAAATCAAACACTTTACAGTCAGTAAATATACTGGTGCTCAGGTGAACATTATCTGCATGACTGGGACGAGTCAGTGGAAACATGTGTGAGCAGGAATGTGACAGTTAATTAAAGTCAGTGTAATTCCGCTACGAAGTCTGGGAAATCTACCAATGCAGAGAAAGATTTTCAGCATCTGCCAGTCAAACCTAATGTAAAAGTAATTAACTCTGAGTATGTGCTGCCTCTTCTGTGATAAAGAGAGATGTAAATGAGCAGCTCTAATTATGAGGGGAAGCTCGCTCCCTCTCTTCCTCTTCCAGAGTTGTATCATGATGGCGCACCACATGAATTCATTAAGTGTCTCAAAAGTCCTCAGAGACCTGTAGAGCCTTCCTGGGACGCCACGCTTGAAGACAGAGGAGGATGCGAAAGGGGGGTGGGTTCGGGAGAGATGGAGGAGAAAGTGGAGAAAATTATCCCGACGCTGAGATCTCAGACTGAAACCGGAACCTTCCCGACTCTCTCAGGAGTCTGCCCTTTCTCAAGACCATCAAGGCAGTCGGAGAGAGGAGGGGAGGAGTCTTCAGGAGGATTCAATTCAGATATTTGCTTTGCTTGGCAGCAGGGAGATTAGGGATAAAACTTCGTATAAAATATTTAGGGTCCTTATACCGTTCTCCCTTAAACGGATGACTATTGAGATATGCACCTATGAATAATTCCTCTCGAAGGAGCTGAGCTGCTGACAAGAGGAGGGGGAGGAGCGGAGACGGCGAGATCAAATGAGAGACAGGAATGAAAGAGCGATGGAGGGATCGGGGAAGACAGAGGAGATCAAATTCTGGTAGGAACAGAGGGAAGATGGAGAAGTTGGGGGGGAAATGGCGCATGTCCCCAGAGGACCGGATCAGAGGGAATAACTCACACGTCAAAGCGCAGGTTCTGCTTCTCCTCAAAGAAGTAGTCCAGGATGAACTTCCTGACGAAATCTGGGTTCAGCGTGTTGTCGATCACCTCGGTCCTCCCAAACTAGATCAGCCGGGGTAAAAACAGAGAGATGAGTGGAACGGCAACGTCGCCTAACCCCCGCCCTCCCCACCACCCCGTCCCTCTGACCCTCGGAAACAACGAGGGAGGGTGCTGCGAAGAGCCTGAACACAGCTGCCGGAGTTCATGTGGTTGTTGCTCTTGGAGGGGAGGACGAGAGCGACTTTTCACACTCTGTCTTCACACGCAGGAGCTGTCACAAATGATTGGAAGATGGCAAACTATCTCCTGTTCCCTGCCGTTAAAGAGGAAATGGGAAGCCGCCAGCGTAGGCACAGGAAAAACATTTGTCAGTGAAACAGAGACAAGACACCATCTGATGAGCCGATGTGCTGATAAACACATCAGCTCACACACTCTCACACACACTGACTCACACAGATGTAATTATTGTATCCAAAATGAATAATTCAATGTCAGAGGGCTGACGTGGAGCTACATAAATTAAGGACCTGCAGCGACTCAGCAACAGCCGTGTTCACTCGCTCACACGTGTGTGATTACAGCCAGGCAAGACAACAAATAAAGGTGCACATTTGAACCCAGCACACTGCTATTAGTGCATCCCAGTGGCCTCTGCACACACGCTGTGGTTAGTGCTGCTGCCTCAGTGCTAATTTACATGTTCTGGTTATCATTGGAAGATTATATGTGCAGAAATCCAGACTGCAGAAGTCTGAACCGTGGACGGCTCCGGTGAAGAGTAACATTCAACCGGAGATAAAAGTGTGTCTGGGACTATAAAAGTTTCATCGCTCCATGACACTGTCTTCGTGCTCCCTTCCAGGTGACGGGTCCTTCTCATTCATCTACAGATGTGGCCAACTCCATTTCAGTCTTTGCTGACAGTGTTTTGGGAGCCTGTGAACCTCCACAGCTCCAAGCCTCTTTTCCCAAATGATGTGCACAGGCTTCACTGGTATTTTGCATATTCTGAACTGGTTGGCTGATTCCTTGTTTTGACTGTTTTGTGTATAAAGTCCATTCAGTCACAACTTGGACCCTCTGCCTGGTGTTTGCCCGGGAACTGACAATCTCTTTGATCTCAGGCAAAACAAAGAAGCTCTGCAGCAGAGAAATCTCCTGAGGATTTAGCACACTTTTTTCTGCATTTGCAAATATGTTGCAGCACGTTACAATTAATGATCCAAAATCAGATATTTGGACACTTAGTGTGCACACTGGCAAAGCTCTGATAGCTGGAGTAACAGTGGGCCCCTATACATGACCTTAAAAATAAGACCTTCCTCCCATTTCTGGAGTCATCAGATTATTAAGTGATCGTATAAACAACCTATTGTGATATAACGTGAAACATGTAAACCAGAGCTTGTTGCATTCCTTGTTTACATGCGTCAGATGCGATAATTCAAATTATCAGATTTTTGGTGTCCGGGTACACAGGGTAGACAGAGTGAGAGCTGCACAGTCAGAAAAGAGTGTGATAAAATTCTTGATCAGTTGGTCCCGTTGTCTTTGTTTTAGTTTGGTTCTTTTGAGAAGCAACAATTCCATTCACTCTCAAATGTCAGACAACATGAGATAAATGTTGCTGACATTCCTTCCTTAGTGTCTTTTCTTGTTTCTTTTTTTTACCTGAAAGGCTTCGTGGCGCTCCGAATCTTTAAAGTCATAAAATACTGCTTTGCTGGTTTAATAGATTCAACTACGATTGATGACAAAAACAGAATAAATGATAAATCCATCCTCTCGGAGTGAAAACACAATTTATCAGCGAGCGTTTATTTCCTACCCACTGTTGACTGAAAAGCAGCCGGAGGAGGGAATTTCTCCCACAGAAGAGTAATTGGATTAGAGGGAGTTGGTGGCAGTTGTGAAAAGAGTTCCAACCAGCTATATCAACTCTACGAGGAACAAAAGCGCTTGACATGGTGGGGGGAGCTTAGCTCTATCAATACAGCACAGCTTCAGTTGGCTGCTGACTAAAACGCCTGTCATGTGCGCTGGAAACGCCGGCCTGGATCTGTTCTCGGGCTGCGCCCACATTTTGTAATCTGGAGGTGGAGCCATGCAAGCAGAGAAGACAGGTGTAGGAGGCTTTTCCCGGGTTAGTCTCATCATGTCGGCAGCAGAAGCACGAGTCCCTATCCATCAGCATTCTCCAACGGCGCTTTATTATTTACCTTAGCAGGCTGGCTGATATTTCATTGACCACCGTGAACTGTTTATTTCTCCAGCCGCGTGTCAACTGACATTTCTCCGAGACGCTCGGATCAATCAAATTGGTCTGCTGATTATCTTGAAGTGATGCACCAGCAGACCAGTCCTTAATGTTAATGATCAGTTCTGGATCAGAACTGATGACAACGTATAATATACCTCCCTGTTTGAAGAAGAATCCCTTTTTTCTTACCGGAACATATTCATGCGTTCCTCTTTTTGTGTGTGTTAGAGCCGTTCACCAAGGAAATTAAGCACATCACGTATTGGTCTCTGTGAGGTCAGTATACACAGCACATCTTTCAATATAAAGTGGTTTGGAGCAGGAATTTGTCTTCTTTTAAGATGGATTTTATAGAGTTCTGTGTCTGACTCCAACTCCATCTCAAAGAGACAAGTGTTTTCATACAGTCGACATTGGCTGCCCTTCACAACTGGTCTGTCAGAGTGTAATTACTGGCTGTCGCTCCACCACAAACTCAGCTGTGGTTCCAGAGGTTTGACCAAAGCAACACTTAAACATTACAGCAATGTGATGAAGGCATGGTCAGGTGGGCCTTTAGTGATTAGATATGACTGACTGGAGTTGACTGAGATGATATCAATACAAATGGCAAAGATCCTTATTAATCTGAGTTAATCTATCAGAGCGGTCACTTTTGATTTTATCCTTAACATCAAGCCTTGAATTATATTTCAATTCTGGTTGTAATTCCTGCCAGGATTCCTTTTTGGGCCTATTCAGGGAGATTACAGGGTGAATAATAATCCCAGAGGAACCCTCTAACCTGTCATTTTCTATTTCAGTGGCAAACAGCTGCTAACGAGGTCGATCTTTAACAAAAAAAGTCTGGGCGATATTAGCAGAGTCCTTCGACTTCATATGATTGGCACTCTCGACATTTGATCAACGTGAGTTGCGAGGACAGAAAGACAGAGACGATCTCTTACCTCCCTCCACTGTTTGCACTCCACGCCTTGTGTGTACAGCACGACCACTGAGGAGAGAGGAGGCGGAAACAGAGCCATCATTCAACACTCAACAACACAAGCTGCTTCTTTAAACTGCTTTTGTTCTGTTGCTTCATTGCTGACATTCATCATTTATTATCCCACGGACCTTGACAACATAATGAAGTGGCATGCTTGATGAAATGTGATCTGCTATCCGCGTAGCGAGCATGCAGCAGCGCTGCAACCAGAACACAATAGGCGCATTTCCACTGCAGGAACTTTGGGGTAGTTTTACGGGGCCCTTGGTGCATGTCTCCACTTAAGCCAAGTACACACGGCACGATTTTCGGCGTCTTAGACTTGCAACTCACACTCACCCAAAATCGGGGTGAGGTACTAATCCTCTTGGCGACTGAGTTAAGTACCGCGAAGACTCGACTAATGAGCCTGACGACGCCCTGGGCCGAGTCTTAGACGTAAAACTGGATATCAAACCTGCTAGATATCCAGGCTGCTAGTGGTGACGTAGAAGGAGCTCCAGCCAATGAGAGCAGACGTGGACGTTGCTGCACAATAAGAAAGTGAAAAGGAGCAGTAGAGCAGCTGTAGCAGAGCAGAGCAGCAAGAAACGACAGGAGATAGAAAAATGGTTTTGCGAGGTCAGTGGACACAGGAGACTGTGACTCAGCCACTGTCCGCACCAACCACACCGACTTTGTGCACGCCACTACCGCCGCAATATAAACAGAACAAAAGTTCTCTGCAAAAACTGCGTAGTTGTGACCCCGATCTTGAAACCATTTGAAGTTGTGTCGTTCTCTCATGTTTTTTTGTAAATTGTACATTTTGAGCTGTACGTAGTTTTAATAAAGGTGTGCTAGTCCATGTTTTTCGGACTAGAAGTCCCCCCGGAGTCGAATCAGTCAAAAAATGCATCATGAATAAGAAAAATAAATTGCACTAGACTATAAGTGGCATTTTGTGGGGGAAATTTATTATTACAAAATCCAAGACCAACAACAGACATTTCATTACAGCAATAACGCTGCGGCCATGTACTTCCGTGTCAGTCCTTGTTGGTCACGCCACCTGTGACAGAAGAATCGCGCCGTGTGGACACTCCCGTCTCAGACGAGTCTTGTAACGTGGACACCCAACGCTCCCGCCGACCCTGTCGAGTTGTGCGGTGTGAACACCCGGGCGCCCAGCCGACTTGAAAAAATCGTGCCGTGTGTACAAGGCATTAAGGAAACTCCCCCAAGGAGCCATTCAGAGGAACTTTTACAGGGGCCTAACTAAATTGCTGCTCAAGAGTAGGTAATTAGATTGCCCCCGAAAAATTCCTGGGTGGGGCTTAAGGTTTACAAGTGATGTCACAGTCGAAATCAAAACTCGTGATGTTGCAGAAAGGTCCTACCCCGCAGTGAATACACAACCGTCGAGAAGGCCAAGTGAGAAGAATGGTTCCTGGAGAGTTTCTGCCGCCAGTATTGACCAGGAATTCCTTGATCAATACTGGAGGCAAAACTGTAAAAGTCTCCCGTCTGATTGTGCAGTGAAGCAGATAAGTGTGAAGATGACCCGCCTCAGGGGCTGTAGCCCCGTTACACTGGTGAATTTCAGGGGAAAAAAGATGATTGTGATATTTTCATAGCAGCGAATTTACACAAAGGGCATGAACCTCCTCCCGATTACGTTAAATGTCTCTTCCGTTCCCTATCCTCCGAGGAAAAGATGAATAAAACATCTCAACAGCTATTTTGCAGGAGTTTCAACAAAAGCTCCATTTATATTCAAAGCCTGGTCCATACACTCCACATGCATTAAGGTACTTTCTGTAGCTTTTAGTGGACATGGGTTGTAAAGATAAAATACATACAACAGAAAGAAAATCAAGCATTGCAGAATGTAAGGAATGATGTAGCATTCCATGAGCATCGAGCAGACAACTTACGTGGGTCAGATTTGGAGAACGTGTCTTTGTCCAGGAGATTCCTGCAGGAGAGGAGAAGGAACCATCAGAATCTCACTGTTCAACAGCTTTTCATTTCTTTATTGTCAAAAAAGGCTCTTCTCCAGCAAGTTATCATTTGTTTTCTTCTCTATGGTAGATTGAGCTTTTCTGAAAATGTCTCTGTTTTCCCTGTGTGTACATTTATTTAATTTCCATCTCTTAAAGTTTTCCATCAACGCTAGATTTTAGTTACCAGCTGTGGAGAACACCTGTAGCCATGGCAACAGCGACATCCTTTGTCCAGTAGGAATTTGCCCTCATAGCGAAAAATGTCTCATCAACATATCTTCAAAATCCTCTAACCAAATGGGCTTGTAGCAGTGGTGCACCAGTCACGAGGTACTTTAGAGGTGTGGCTCAGTCACAACACATCCAACACAAAAGAGCTCCGGACTCACAGAAGTTCCGGACTGTTCTGCTGCGCTCAGATATTAAAGAGGTTTACAAAGATGGTGCAAAAAATGTATTCTGATGTGTTGAAGCACTAACAATGCACCCCACCACCGTTCTCTTCATCTCTGTGACTTGCACTGGACTTCTCCTCGTTTGCGTCCACAAAAACCACAGATGATATTTTAATGAGGTTGAAAACAGCAGCTCTGGTATTCAAACAGCATACAATCACATACATAATTATACATAAATTACTCTAATTTGTTTTTTTAATGTAAGTCACATCTGCAGAAACACATCCTGCTAATATCCAAACTGAATACTAAGTAACTGATTTTATTTACTGAAAACTGTTTGGCTTTTTTTTTTTTTTTTTTTAATTGTGAAAAAAATTAGCTGCCTCAAAAAAAAATCCATGTTTTGGGTGCAAATGGGTTCAGACATAACAGAGTATGTTTGTATCAAAGATGTGCTTCACACGTCGGTGATGCCCTGACTATCAAACCGCTCGTCTCCTTGGATCTGCCGGTTTGGCTCCGTCAGACCGTTTCTGTATTAGCCTGAAACACAATCAAAGAAAACAGGTTCCCCTTTTGATGTCAGGATACCTGCAACAGCATTTCCACAAAGCCAAATCTCCCAGAGACAAAGATAAAACCCATCTGAGGAAGAGCTTTTCCCTCTAGTTTTTCCTGTCTTTGATCATCGCCCAGCATCTTCAAACACAGCCAGGCAATCAGATGGGTTCATTGACTTGTTCAGAATAAAAACCAGCAGGAAGACGATTCAGTCGTTCTTGTTTTTGGGCCTCTGCCAGGCAGAAGTTTGTGTCTTGTCATTTAACGCCTGTATTTCTGACGTCATGTGAACTTATCTTTGTTGCATGTTCACACTTTACAGCTTATCTTGTGTGATTCTTGCGACCTGAAACAGCCTGGAGATTGAGCCGATGACCTTTAAGTGCAGGCATGATGGCACTAAAGTCGAGTGGAGACTGTCCCTCTACAGGACACTCTCATAGGTCATTTGTAAGCAACTTATTACGACCTAGAGTTAGGGGGGAAAAATGGAAAATCAAGTGCTGGCCTAGTGACTGGAGCAAGAATCTACAGGAGTTGCTAGCTCATAGCTTATTTGCATTATAGAAAAATGCTCTATTTGCCATGAATGATGTTCTTGTGTTGATGTTAGCATGTATCAATAGCACACCTGATACTGCATTAGAACAGTCTAAGGGTGAGATGACATTTGCATAAAGTATCAATCATGAGGTGGAGTGAACTGTAATCTATATTCGCTCATCTCTTTAGCAAAAAGATGCCCGACAATTTCCATCATTCCTTTCAGCATTCTTTTCTGCTGCTTTACAAGATCCAATAAGCCTTCATTCCCTCAACAAAATATACCTTCGCCATCAATCTCCTCATTCGATGCGCCAGATGAGACGCCTTTTCCCTGTTCGGTCTCAAAGAACTCATTAACATGTCAGTGTGATGCCAAAAACCTGTAGATATTAAAAATATAAAAATTTGTAGCGCTCGATTGTCGGCGGAGTTGATATAAGACTGGCGCAACCCCCCGGCTCCTAGGCGACAGCTGCATTCCAATGAATATAGATGAGATTTCCGGACCAAATCCAAGTAGTGGGACGTCGTTTATACCAACGTAATGCTGCATCCCTGACAAAAGCTATCAGAGGGACACGCGGCGAAATAATAGACGCAGCTTTGATGGGTATTAGCCCCGGGCTGACATGACTACAGTTGGAACATTGTCTGTGTAATTATCATTGGAGATAACAAAGCCATCCGTGACTAACCGCTTCTTTGTATCCACCTGTTAGTATCTGGCATCCATTACCTTCCAACAATTAGCTCGTCCATCACATGACTCGTGGCTCAGGGCAGAAAATGCAGGGGGGCAAATGGCTGCACATTTTAGGTTCTTTATGTTTATGTCTGCTAGAAGATTTGATCATTGATCTGCAACAGCAATCCATTGGAGCCGCTGACTGAATTAGTCGTGCCTTTTCAAAAACGTCAGACCCTCCAGTCTTTTAATCTCAGAGAGATAAAATGATCATTACACCTTAAAACTGATGTGAAGGAGGTTGAAGAGGAAGGTGGCAAGTAAAGTAGGACAAAGGCAGTTAGATCCAGCTCACTCATTCCATTTCATGTGTCAGACTCTGTAGCGTGTCTTAAATGACTGCATATCTTAAATATATAGATGAAAATCTTTAATTATTGTTGTAATTTCCCCACCCTCATTAAAAAGCCTCATTCTGCATAATTTAATGTAGAAAAACTGGTTTTATTTGTCAGAATTTAGCAGAAAAATCCATAATACTAGCAGGTGCTCCTGGAATCGTCTCTAAACCCTCTATCGCTTAAATGCGGTGAAAAGTGTGAAGGTTTGACCTCTAAAACGCATCTGGCAGCTAAAGTCTAATTTAAAAAGAATATATTAGGAGCAGATGCTCGCTCATGGTCAGACCCCTAGAGATATTTTAGCAGCTTCTCGGTTCATGTGGCTGGTTGTTAATGCAGCCCTTAATTTTCCTCCGCTTTCTCTGAGTGGTGAGAATCATAATTGTCACCCTGGAGAAAATATCCGATGATTTAATGAAAAGTAGGCTTTTCTAAAATCACACACACAAATGTCACCTCTGGGTCAACCAGCAGGTCATCCCAGCACCAGATCCAGGTCTTGAATCCATGCCACAGACAGAGGAAGTGACTTTAAACTGAAACTCGGGGGAGCCCATCAACGGCCTTCTTTCTTTGGCTTCACACACAGTCACCCACGTCTCTGTTGCCGAGTACAGTCAACTTTCCCGTAGCGCGGCAACGTTGCTAACCACCAGCGGCCACCGCTGCCACAAAGGCCCAAGCAGATATCAGACAAATCTGAAAGTCAGCCCTCAAAATAGGTTAGAGGAGGGAAAAGCACATCTATATTACATCAGGGACCATGCAAAATTGCAAGGAGGAAAGCCTGAAGGATAATGTTGGCTCATTTTCTCTCCTGCCCTCTGCCCCTCTCCTTTTTAACTGAAAAGAGAACCTGAGAGGCAGTTCCTCTCCACGTACACACCAGAGGGTCAGTGCGGGGTCTACTTTTTATTCTCGCACACTTATAAGCATCTCCATTGAACCATACAAGGGAGCTATACGCTGCCGGCAAAGGTTTCCTTTCAGGGCACATCCTGGTTTCTTTGGCAGAATAGAGTAAAGGAGAGTTTATTACAGCCAGAAATAGTGGTGACTGGAAACAGCTTCAAACAAACTCACATGCTGATCATATACATTTATATAAAAAACTTGCTTCGCTGCAGGCGCTTACACACGTGCGACTAGCCATGATTCTCCTGGATATATCTGCAGATTAGATTCTTCTTGTAAAAAGACGCTACATGACACCATATAGTCAAAACATGCTGCACGTCTCCCCCCTTATTAATTGGCAGACAGCAGAGCCACTGTTCAGTACAGCACAGAGTCAAAATATTATCACCAGTATAAGATGACGACACTCACGTGGGCTGGTTCGAGGACCTTTCGTCAAACTGACCCTCGTTATAGTCTCTCCTGACACTCTGCCACTGGGTCCCCGGAATGCGAGCTGAAAATATTATTTTTTTCAACAGCGTGTTCCAGCCCCATCTGCTGACCTTCACCACTGCTGACTTCTCCTCTGTCTTCTTAATTATTCAGGCTCTGTTCAACCTGGGATGCCTCCAGGTCCACATTACCTGCAGCAGAGCGCTCCCAGGACAGCCGTCTCTGACAGGATCTCTGTCATAAAACCCCTCTTTTTGCTCGTGTCAGAGATGAGAATGCACGTGTACTTTCTCCCCCCACACTGCCAGCGTGACAGAGATGCAACCGGGGAGTAATATCTCTGTTAATTGTGCGCAGTTACAGCTCAAGGTTCACAGAGGAAGCTCTTTTTCCTTTAGACAGAGTGAAGGGGGGATTGATCCGAGATGGTTGTTCCAGCAGAGCACTTTCACACAAAATCAGCAGTGAACTCAAGACTCAAGACCCCAAGATCTCCACAGCCACTTCACGGCGGTGGTGAACACGGAGCGAGAAAACAAATGAGGCACAGTGGAGCATTTCTGAGCTCATTCATACCATAGAAATGACAATAACTGATCATTAAACGGCAACATCGAAAAGGAAACTCAGCCAAGTGTGGAGCAGAGGAAGCAGAGGTCAATCTCAGCAGTGATTGTGATAATAAAGTATGAAAAACCCTCTCAGATGGTAACACTAATTGGTATAAGAGAAGGAGGAGAGTGCCACATATAGACTGGGAACACAGGAGTGAAGTGGTCTAATTGATGGTTGATCTTCTATAGGTGAATGCCACACAGCAGGCAGGTGGAGGCAAACAGCCAGGCTATTACTGGGCTCCTTAAGAGGGATTTATTCTTAAAGCACACATAAATAACATCCTTTTCACATCCGTGTCTTTGGTTCGTTGCTCTCACTGTCAGTGGGGGAACATTACCTTTTAATTTGTTTTTCGTTTTCTTTTTTTTCTATCAGCAAAATCATTGCGGTTCCAGTTTGCAATAGTGTAGGTTTATCACAGGGGTGTTTGTGAATTAATCGTGGCAAATCCGGTCAAAAACATCAGTGATTGGTGATGGGAATATAAATCTAAACGACAAAAGGCAGCTAGAGAAAGTTAGTCTGACAGTGCACCAGAATGTGAAACCCCAACCTCAGGTTTTTATCATGAGGTGACACTAAAGGATCGTCCCCTCAGCGTGTTACATTTGCCAACTTTACAAAAGAATCTGGAAATGTTAGCTCTCAGTGTCTCAAAGAGTCAAGTTAACTCTTTTTGAACGTTGACCTTCATTTAAATTACCGACAGACCGTTTGTGCTCATCTGCAGACAGAATTTACAAAAGTTAAATAAAGAAAAAAAAAAAAAAAAACACTTCGAGCTGCAACCTTGAGCTGATGCAGCACATCAGTCAGTGAGCCACATGTCACACTCTGCACCCATCTGATAGCATCTCCCAAATACGCTGTGATGTTGGGTTAAATATCCTTTGGCACAGAAATCCACTAACACCCTCTTCTGACCCCTGAGGGTTTCTGAAAATAGCAGCACACACAGATTTGATACTCTCGAGCCGCAAAGGGCCGCTTTCGTTGCATATTGCGCCGCCATGTTTGCAACTACTCCTGTCACCGCAATTAACACTTTGGGGCCGCGCAGGCAATGTTCCAGGGTGTTATAAACCACTGGCATGGTGTCCTCCCCCAGCTGTTCTGAAACCCAGATGAGAATATATTAATTTCACTGACACGAAGACAAGCCAAGTGACCGGGATCAAAACTCATTTTCACTGTGTCAGGAGTTCATGCATAATTATCCGCTTCATCAACCTGTGAGAGTCTCCCGCTGCAATATGAGCATCCCCAAAATTGGAGACCAAAAAAATAAAAGTCCTCCTGTTGGTGCTCTGGCATCTCTCAGCTTCATTCCCCAAAACAGATGCGACACATCAGTCACAGGCGTGAAGCATCCTGAGCGCGCCAGCTTCCCCCAGGTCACTCCTAACCCAGAAGATGGTCTGAAAGGAACTGCACGGTAAAAGCACAGCAAATTGAAATTCTTCCCGTACTTAGAGGGACCCGTTATTAATATTTCATGCTTTGCACAATGCAAATTGCGATTGAAACCGTTTTTCTGCCAGAGCTGAAGAAAAGGGTAAAATGAAAAAGAGCTGTGATAAAATGGGTGAGCAACAGCTACGCTTGCTGTTGTCATAAACAATGGGGGAGCTGCACTGCATGAATCCAGTGGCCGACAGGCCAAACAACAGTGCACGTGTACTAATCATCCCGTCGATTTCAGCTGGCTGCATCTCTGTTCCACTGATTACCTCTGGAAGAGACCAGCTCTGGAGGCCAGCTGAAGGTTTTCATATTGACCCGGAGGGACCGAGTTACACCAGCACCAAGCAACAATGAGAGGTCAGTCATGGCATCATGTGACCTCTTAGCATGTTTCTCCCCTCCCCCCCACTACCCCCGGCCGATGGAGCACATTGATTGGATGTAGGTCTCAACTCTTCCCCTCTCTGTCACAGCCAATGAACAGCCACCACGGGCTGCGAAGCAAAAGCGACGGGATGGAAGATGCAACATTGAGTGACAGGGGCTGATAAAAACCCAGCGCTGAAGCCATCAGGTGGGAGGTGGATCGCAGCAGAGGAGAGGGTGGCTTTGTCAGCCCATTCCTCTTCTAATAAAAATACCTGCGCTGCATTTTGATGGTCACGGAGCACGGATAAAAAACCCAGAACATTCTCTCCGTCAAGTGAAAAAGCTTTCAGTCGGTGTCCTTGTGGTTTTGTTTGATTAGTGTACAGTGTAACCAGCCAGTGTAACCAGTGTAACCAGCCAGTATAACTAGTGTCAAGCCTTTGTAATTTCCTCTGTGAAGTGGAGAGCAATGATCTGTCAAAAACCAGTCACTCAAGAGCGAGAAACTCTTTCCCCCCTCGCTCCCCTGATAAGGAGCGTAAACCCCTATTGGGGCCTTCAGCTTCATCATTTGTGCTGCTCAATTCAGGTCACATGCTGCACATGGATCTGTGCCGAGATGAACTGCGGAGGAACAGAGGGAACGTTCAGTAATTGAAGATCCGCGCGCCCGTGGGTGCTCCCGTTTTTGTCTGCTTTCATATTTTTCTCAACATCCGTTACCAAAGTCCTTCTTCACAGCGGGACGGGTCTCCCGGTTCCCCCGAAGTCATCGAGCGCCGAGGCTGTCTGGCGTGCGGAGATATAAAGGCATGGCCTTTGCATGCAGATGCTCTGCTGGTCATAATTAAAGCATGATGTAGCAAAGTGGGCAGACAGCTCATTAAGAATTCATCAGTGCTGCTTAAATATTAACCCACGAATAAACTTATTACTGTCACGGATGGATCCGGCAGAGGCACTCAGGGCCCACTGGCCCTAACCCACTGAACTGTATCCACGGAGCAGAATATGCCCACTTGAGTATGAAAACCATCACTACAGATGTGGAGTGTGGCCCTCAGAAACTGGCTGACCGGTGAGCACAAACAACCCCTCATCAGAGCCAAAGATGGAGAAGAGTGCACCTTCACGCCAAAGTGCCGCCCTTTCAACGAGGCTTTGCCTGCTCGGTCCTTTCAGGCTGCAGTCCTGGCAGAAGCCTATAAGAATGCCAGTAGAGCCGCAAGTCACAATTCAATCCCACGTGCACTGCAACCTCAGAGCTCTCAGGCTTACTAAATCAATTACACAGTTTGAGGAGCCTGTGTCTCTTCCTCACATTGTTTCTTTTCGGCTTCCACCGAGCGGGGGCCATACACAGGCTTGCTGAAATAGGAGGAATGGCTCTGCACCCCCTCGGCTGCTCACTGCTCCATCTTTGGGAGGGGGGGAGAAAAATCCTTGGAGATCAGATGTGAGCTATTGGAGCAATCTCCACCAATAACAGCAACGAGCAGCGACCCTGAAGTCTTTGTCAGCAGACGATGCATCAGGATGGGGAAAAGTAGGACCGATCTCTGCTTTCAAACCCTGTCCCGGAGCAAGTGTTTGTTTCGACAGACTTTAATGACAGACAAGGGATTTCAGATAAGCAGAGCCCGGAGGCACCGGCACAGATCCCGGCTTTTGCGTGAAGCAGGGGAGGAGAGGGAAAAAGTGTTTTTAATACCAACTGAGAAATAACACAAGTCCAGCTGCTGCTCGTAAAACATGAAATACACAGAGCAAACACACACATGCACATCCTAAAGTCTACACTACACAGCCTCAGCACAGCTTTTTCGCCGTTACATCTACATTCGGTCCTGCAGTGGATCTGTATTTAACGTAGGTTTTCATCTTTAAAACCTCCCCATCCCCTCCATATATCACTGTTATTATTACATGTTTGCTGTAGATTATGAATTAACAATAATAAATGTGTTTCCGTGTCCCTTGCATGACAAAAAAAAAAAAAAAAAAACCTCTCCAAGTAAGAAAATTGCTTCCTCCCCCCACTAAATGACTGAGTGTGTATGTTAGAGATGTGAACAGAGAAGTGAACAGAAACCTCCTTTACATTCCCTTATGGAATCTCCATGGGATGCATTTCAAAGACATTGCTCAGGGGAACACATTATTTACATGTAATAACGATTCTGGAGCTGAACACCAGATTACGGCCAAATGACACAAAGCCCCTGAGACCCTGCAACATAAATTAACGAGCATTTCTGCGAGAAATGCTAATAGAAAAGGCACTGCCGACCCGTATGGAGCCACTATAGCTGCTGTACGTGAATGCAGCAGCACGCAGAGACTATACCTGCAATCAGCGATGCCCCACCCAACAACCGAGGTGCTTTCCCGTGCGTCGAAGGAGGGGATGGATTGTCCCCTCCGATCCGTTTGAAGCCTTTAATACTGGAGTTTGTTGGCATGCACGCCAATAAAGTCCACGTCAGTCCATCCATGTTGTGTCACACGACTTGGCGCGCAAAACTCACACGCCCTTTGACACCCCGAGGTAACAATAGAAACGATAATGATCGAAATTGATTCCCAAAGAAAAGATTAAAAGTTCCAAGTTTAACACGAGTTTTTTATAAATACGTTCACAAATGCTGTTTGGCGATGAGATGTAATAAAATGTCTGAATGTTGTATTTTGATTTAACATTTATAATGCGGCTATAACGCAGAAAATCATCGTTAGGGCGCATTTTACCGACATTTTTAATCCATTTAACCGTTTTAAAAGTCTTCCTCAATCATTTTAGTAAATAAAAAAGATGAAATGCTGTGACTATGTTGCAGCTCTGAAGCGTTAAAGTAGTAACTTATCTTACTTGACCGCTTTCCAACAGCAAAGACGCGTCCAAAACGCGCCGAAGTCCCCCAAAAACCCCAGAGCGATTCCAGCCGCCGCGAACCCACCTGCAAGACACCGTGATCTCCACTTTGGTGGCAGGCATGCTCCCGCTGATGGGATCGAAGTCACGGACGGTCGCCGTGGCCTCGACCTTGTCCATATCGTCTCCCTCCATGCGCGCAGGAGACCCAGGCGAGCTCCCCGAGCTGCGTGAGTCCCTGTAAACCCGGGGAGTCGACGGCGGGGAGACGGAGCGCAGCAGTCGAGCGAGTCGATACGGTCCAGGCACACCACCTAAGTGCTGTCGAATGGACGGTAAACAGCATGGGAAGTTTAAGGGTGGGCTGCGGCAAGGCTGGCGACTGATTTGGCTATAGTGGAATCACATGCCAGGACGCATCAGCGCCAACTGCGCCGTTTTCCAGGCAAAGACTGCGCTCTTTTGCCACAGCAGAAAAGTAAAAGCTGTGAACTCCACCCCTCCTGTCTGCATTCTCATGCACCCGAGCTATGACACTCATTGCAGACTCAAGCTATTGATCGAAGGCTGCACTCGATCTATATATTTGTTCCAAATTGGCTTTAACAGCCCGTTAAAGAGAATGAATGAGCTCCGGGGGGCGTGAATATTGGATTATATTTCTTTACACCCTCGTCAAAGATGGAGAAACATCTTGACAGCACCCGTTCCTTCCCCCAGTTAAAGTGAAACATCGTCCTGTGTTCGGAAGGACGCAGCAAGGCGGATTTCTGTCTGCTGCTGCCTCAAATTATCGACAAACAGTAAATATAAAAGAGAACCCGTCATATTCCAGGGAGGGAAGCGTTTGTTTATGTTCACACGATGCATTTCCATCTGATGCAGCGGCTCTTGTGAATAATTGGAAGGCTGCCTGCTGTTCTTTCAGCAACTGGACAGCTCTTCAAACTTCTCCAGCTCCACATCCAAGCCTCGTTTGTCTCGCGTTGTTTGTGTCTCCCCCATCCTGTAACATCCGCTGTGTATTTATCTCCGAGGTGAAGAGTCTCAGGAGAACCTCATTTCTGCTGACCTCGTCAGCCTGATTAAAAAGTTGAGAAACGCATCCCTATGAACTTTGTGGAAATAATTTGTCTTCTTCATCCAGCCTGGCTCCCCAGAGCCCCTCCCAAAAACACAAACACATCTGCTTTAAAGTAGATGGATGTTTTGTTTATATATCCAAAATAATCACGTTAACAACGGTAAAAGACAAACTAATCCCTAACCAAACTCATTCAGGGACTATCTAACAGTTGGCCTGTTCACATGACAAATCTGGAGTAAAAAAAAAGAAAAACCCAATTGTTTATGCATTCTAGTCCAATTGTTGGAGTACAAACAGTGACATAAGACTCAAAAAGTGAAGAGACAGAAGTGATGCTGCACGCCATGTTTGCTGTCTTTGGTCTTTTGTTTTTTTCTGATTCACCATCTCTGTTTTTTCTCCCACAGGAAATGTGTAAATTTGCTACATAATCAAAGACTGCTCTGTGTGAGCTGCACTCGAACGTGTGCCGTTGAGGTTTGTGTAGGGAGGATCCCCGAGTGCTCGGCACATGGGCCGTCTGAGCCGCAAAAACTAATCACAAACTTCCGCTGCTACACGTTTCACTTTGGTTTGACTTGTTTGAATTTCTGCCAAAACCACATAGAAAATAAAATTAAAAAACTACTGGAAAATAAAATAAATACTGGATCTTAGATTAGTTAACGTTGGGCTCAACTTACGGAAATTAAACAGCATCATCTGCATAAAATGTTACACACGGCCTCACCGCTCAACTGATGTTAAACACACACAGCAAACGGTCCAGGTCATTAACAAGAAAACACATTCAGCACCGAACAAATAGACTTAATGGCTTCATAAACCCTCCTGTTAACAGCAGATTTCAGCCACATGAATCAGATGAATTATACAGTATTATTACATTCCAACCACTGCTGGAAATCATTTCTATTAACAAATGATTTAATTTTGGTATAATAAAACGGCTAGATGAGCAAACAGCGTGTTCCATCTCTACAAATATTGGTACAAGTTACACATTAGGTAGTGGAACATGAGCAAATCTGTGCAATGTCTTTTTGAAATGTGAGGATTATAACAAAAAGACTTTGGTCATCAACGCTAGCTTTAGCCTGTGTTTGAAATGTGTGTTTATATCACAGCAGCCAGTGGACTAATCTATAACTCTTTCCTACAGAGGAGCAAATATCAGATTTTCCTATATGTAAAGCTATGCTGCGGCTTTGCTTTTATACCTGGAAGAGACGCTCACCCTGATTGGGTGGTATGAGCTGTTTCAGACACAACACTGCCACAGCACAGCGCCGTCGTTAGCCGCAGCCAGGCGGTAATTACGGCCCTCTGTTGGTTGTTTGATTTTGGGCTCTTTTTAGTGCCTTTCCTCCTCCACCTGCTGTGATGCCTGCAAACTTTCCCACCTGCAGACACCCTCTTCCTATAGCCTTAGCAGCACTGTAATTATGCTTGCTCAAACCTTCTCCACAGGGTGTGTGTGTGTGTGTGTGTGTATGTGTGCGTATGTGTGTGTGTGTGTGTAGCAGCTGGCTATGAGGAGGGGGAGGGCAGATGATGGAGTTTAAACTCTTGATCCAGCTCTGATGTTCTGCTGATGTGTATCAACCTTTAGCAGTCACATGACCCATCAAGACGTCAGTATCTGCATTTGAAGATATAATTCATTTTTTAAACAATGATGTTAAATTTGCTCTTTAGACGCAAAACCAAAACGCTACAAACGTCAATCAAACAAGGACGTTGGCCTCAGCGAAGACGTTTAGGTGGAGGAAGCAGAGCTGTCTGACTAAAACACGAACTTTACCACCAGAGTAACAATATATATATATAACAGGAGGAATAACTGGGTCAAAATGAAAAATAGTGGAATAAAGTTGATAGTTGGTCAGTTGACCAGCATACCATTCCTTAGATGCTGTTGCCGTAGGGGTTTGTGTCGTTTCCGAGGTTTCCTGAATCCAGTGCGAAACAGCGGAGGTGCTAATGTGGACGCCACGCTAGGTTTAACGTTAGTGAAAAGACAAATGGGTTCTTGTAGTTCCTGAAGGCGTGGGTCAGCTGCTGCAGTGGGTGGTCGCATGATTGAACCATTTTCACCCCAACCAAATTTCCCATGCAGAGACCGAATCAGTCTCTGTCATTTCAGGTGGGTGATGGTGTTTTTGTGGGTTTGCTAATATGAGGCGCCTGTTTGAAAGCAATTTCACATTTGCAGCTTCTGCTTGTAATTCAGCTTCTTTTATGAGATTTGCCGACCAAACAGAGAGCAAGAGTGCGTCATCCATTTCCCCCGCAGGGTGAAAACATTCCATCTGTGCTAAACGCACCATAAAGGAGAATTTGATGCATATTCTTTAAAGAATTGCTGCAGAAAAAGTTGCATTTTTAACTCTTTTGTTTTTGTCTCAACATTGTGAAGGACATGTTTTTCAAGGGCAGCGTGCCATCTGGAGCTACAACTGCCATATTCCAGGCACACACACATGCAAACAAAGAATGAGTTTCATTTTAGCACATATCATCTTTCCCAAAGAGACTCCCAGAGAGTACATTACCCTGGTAGAGTTGACTAATTAAAGGCACAAATTTTCAGCCTCTTGCTCTCAAGAAAAAGGAAAAGTCCCCCTGAATAATGCTTGCCACGAACCAGTACAGTTTAATAAAGGTTTGATCTAATAAATAAATAAATAGCTTATATTTTTATTGCCTATTTTAGTTTTTCAGTAATGGTTGCACATTATTTTAGTTTGCCTGAAGATTAATTCAGTTTTAGATCATGCAACCATGGCCTGTACTGCAGCCCACCACCAGGGTCTAACATCCCTCACTCCATCTGTACATAAATAGTTGAATGTAATTAAGTATAATATGTAATTAAGTAATACGACTGCTATGTATTGTTTTACGTATTCAGGATTGATCAGAGATTACTTTTGCGTTGTTATTGCTACGAGCCAACGTTACACCAACAACCTGCACAAAAGTACAACAATCATGATAGCAATTATCCCTAAATTAGTAGTTTTACTGTGAGAGCTTTTTAATTTCAAGGGCAATAACTCATAATCTCTGGGATGGAATTAAAAACATCAGCCAATTACACATTTGGGATGACTAAAGGGGAAATAAAAACATAATAACACTGTGGACAGTCTGTGATTGTCATATGATCCTTAAGGGACTATCTGCAAAGTACAATATCAAAAATATAAAAAGGAAGAAAGAAATCTATAATTTTTAAAATTGATTGCCACAATCAATATTTTACCTCAATAATCTGACAAAAAAATGTAGTTCAAACATCAACTGTTCCCTTGCATGTGTGCTCTTATGTCTTTTATACTTTATAATTGTGATAGAAAAAAAAAAAATTTCTCTATAATAAGTCTGAGAACAGGGAAAACTGATGTCAGAAGTAAATTTGGCTCCAATTTTCAGTTTAAGACTGAAGTGAAGGCAGTGTATTGAATATTTTATGATTTCTCTCTCTAGGTAGAAGTAATTCATCTGTCTTAAAGGACCACTTCTTTTCGATAAGTGTTCAGTTTAAAAAGGTTTTCTTCTGAACTGCTGATGTGGGAGGTTATCTCCCGGCTCCATCGGGAACTATCTGTTCTTGGTGACGAACAGACAGCACAGTGTTGCTTTATAAATGAACGCTTTTTTTTATTATTTTATGGTAATCATGACATGGTCTGAAAAGCACACCTCATCATGTGAATTCCCGACCTAAGATCTGACAGCGGAGAAATTCGGTCAGACACGAATCATCTCTGAAAACTGTGGGCTCAGGATTCAGCACATCACAGGCTGTGCAGCAGCTTTCCCACTGGACCAATTAAACCATAAAGAATAAAAAAAGTTGAACAGCTGAGACACAATTACATGAAACTGCACAGTAAAAGATGCTGAATGCTTCGACACCGCCTCATTCTGAGTTTAAGACAATCTTCTCAGCTCAAGGAAACGTTCCAGTCCCTGCTGTGGGATAATGTCCAGATCATAATTGGTGGATCAGCGTGAGGCAAAAGGAATAAATGAGCGATCGATCTCAGCAGAGAATCTTCGCAGGCACCGTTTCATGTCTCCGTCCGGCTGCCATGAGCTCACGTCAGGTGGACGAAACTTCATCAAGCATGCAGGGAGGAAAATTGTGGGATTGCAGCTCATTTATCTTCAACGCTGCAGTGAAACGGTGACGTGTGACTGCAGGGGGCACCACAGGACACGTTTTCTTCACACGCTAGCCTGCGCATTCCCAGGTGTGTGTTAGGAGCCATACCACACCTCACATCTGTTATTGTGGTTTAAAAGCAGCATAAGTGATTCCAGGAGCCTCTTTCCCAGGCTGGAACACTGGAGCGTAGCGGTTTTCACATGTTACAGCAGTGCTCCGCTGCCCCCGCCGTCAAGGGGGTTCATCGTGCGAAAAAAGACACTCAATGTCCCCTAAGGTGCAGAAAATTCTCATAAAATGGAAATTTCTGACCAAATCTTGTATGTTCTGCATAAAAATGCCACAAATATTCTTTTTCAATATGGAACCAGAAAAAAAATATATAGTTTGTTTCAGTAAAAGAGGATAACAATGGGTGTTTTTCTCATATCCTTTGATGGATCTGTTGGTTAGGCATCTGTGACAGCCACGAGGACTCAGCTGTGCGGTGAGGTCGCTACAGCAGGCATTTATTTTCTCCTTCTCGCAAACTATTATTCCTGCTAATGTATGCCAAACTCATTTGTTGGTAGGAGAACCGTGAGCCACGAAACCTGCCAGTTTTTGCAAATCTGCTGAGGGAAAGGATCAGCGAGCAGCTTAAAACACCATTTACATTTGTGGGCCACTCGTCCTGGTTGTCACATAGACCGCTGGATAATCCAAAACAACCGGACTGGTATTGTTTTTTCTGCCTCATCCATCTTTGTGGGCACTGAAGCGATACAAACAAACATCGGCTTCATTCTCTCTACAAATGACAGCCTCAGATTATCTGGCCTATGAACAGCATATAACTCATGTCGGCATCCTTGCAGAAATATTCGCCTCGCATTTGGTGTGCAGGCTGTGTGGATGGACCAGTTGCTCCATTTAAATGCCAAGCAGTAAGAAACGATCCCTAGTGAAATCATTTAGGGCTCCTCGGCCGACTGAGCTGCTTCTGAATCCAAACAGCCCGTAAACCCAAAAATAATATGGGAGAGATGAGGTCCCTCACATCTGCAGGCCTCCTGAGGGTTTCTTTGTGTAGCGCTTTGCTGCTGCTGCTGCTGCTGCTGCTGCTGGTGTTTCTGCTGCTGCTGCTGCTGCTGGTGTTTCTGATGCTGCTGGTGTTTCTGTTGCTGCTGTTTCTGCTGCTGCTGCTGCTGCTGCTGCTGGTGTTTCTGCTGCTGCTGCTGCTGCTGGTGTTTCTGCTGCTGTTGCTGGTGTTTTTGCTGCTGCTGGTGTTTCTGCTGCTGCTGCTGCTGGTGTTTTTGCTGCTGCTGGTGTTTTTGCTGCTGCTGCTGCTGCTGCTGCTGCTGGTGTTTCTGCTGCTGCTGCTGGTGTTTTTGCTGCTGCTGCTGCTGCTGGTGTTTCTGCTGCTGCTGCTGGTGTTTCTGCTGCTGCTGCTGATGTTTTTGCTGCTGCTGCTGGTGTTTTTGCTGCTGCTGCTGCTGCTGGTGTTTTTGCTGCTGCTGCTGGTGTTTTTGCTGCTGCTGCTGCTGCTGCTGCTGCTGCTGCTGGTGTTTCTGCTGCTGCTGCTGGTGTTTTTGCTGCTGCTGCTGCTGCTGGTGTTTCTGCTACATGTCTTCTTGCTGTACTTCACAGACAGCCCATCATTCCACCAGCAGGCTGACCTAGATGCAGCTCACATCGTATACATATTCATGGAATCCCTTAATCATCAGACCGTCCCTGGAGCAGAAGTGAAAACTCTCTAATTAGTTCCTGTCATCGGGTGGCAGCCAATAGGACCGTGTTTGTCGAACCTAGCAGAAGTTATTTATTCTGATACAGCTGTGATTTAAAGTACATTCGAAGGTCAAACACTTATTTTATTGGTAATAAATTCACATGTATGATTGATAACCTGCAACTTCAGTCTCTGTAGAAGTTAAGAACACATAATTCTGAATTCAGAATTCTGATTTTCAATGACGACCTACACTGTCTACTTTGGAAAGATGAAAGATCCTTGACATTATTTTCAATAGAATAGTCCAATCTATCTTTTAAAGAAGTAGTCAAATTTTGTTCTGCGAAATTAAATTCACAAATTTTCTTCCTTAAAAATCCTGTTGTCTTCAAAAGGCAACATTTTCTAGTGATGCTATGAAGATTTAAAAACCTTGAGTTGACCTCAGTTCCAGTCCAGCTGATCTGTGTTCAGGCTCTTAAAAACCTCTGTAGAACAGATTCATCTGCATGTTCTGACCCTACAAATCTCTGCTTGTGGTTTTGTTCAGGGTATCAACCTGGCTTTGACCTCCGTCTCTCCCAAAAGACTGCAAGTTGGAGATCATTTTAATTTTCTGAAGTCTGGACTCTCTGCCTTTGAATTTGGACGCCCAGTCCCGAAATATCACAAATGGATGAACTGAATCAAAGCAAGACTTGAAGACGCTCAAATGTCCTACATGCAGAGGCTGTATTCACACATGCAAACTGGGCCCCACTCTGGATACAGTTAATTACATTCATCACAGATCAGTTATTAATCAAAGGTCACCATTAGCCCGCTTATTTAGCCGTGTAAGCAAAGTCATCATTTCAATTATAAAGTAGCACAATCCTTAAATCAGACAGTCAGATTAATGGATTAAAGGATTACATAGTAAAGAATCCTTCTAAACATGTAGACACACACTGGAGTGATGTGTTAACACACACGTTCACACCAAAACCATCATTTCAGCTCAGTGTTTTAAATGCCTCGGGCTAAACTCACAACACAATCCACCAAAAACACGCTCACACATCAGTTTTTGTCAGGGTTTCTGGTAGGTGGATCTTTTCTGGCATTCAGCCTCAGTCAATAAAGGGAGCAGATTGAAATAACCTCACAGGAAGTCCAGGAGCCAGGAAATCTCCAAAGAGAAGGAAGGAATGAACCACTGTACATAAGGAGGAGCACAGTCGTCACGCACGGCTGTGGCTTCAGTTTGGAAAAGAGCCACAAACATAAGCCTCACTTTGTTTCCCTCCACGAGTGGGAGGAACTTTCCTCGCCCTGTTTTCCAAGTGATTTCCATGCAAATCTTTACATTGATCCCGTGTGTGCCGTTTGGAATATGGGCGGAAATGAATACCCACGATAGGAGAACATTGCTACAGTGAGACTGGCAGGAGGTGTTGGTTCATGGCTCACCGAGGAGAAATATGCCTCCCACACATGGATGTACGGGGAAGCATCACTGGGGGGCCGCAGAAGCGAACTGCCATCACAGCACAAATTACATCAAAAGTGATCTGCCAGCAAAAGTGTGTGCGTGTGTCATGCTCCTCGGCGTGGACAGGAGTTGGTATCACGGCTGCAGTAACACGTGAGGGTGTGTACTTCAGTCGCTGCAGTTGACCTGCACACGTGTGGCAACATGATCAACGCAACTCTTCTCGTTGGGGGCACGACCGTCGCTTCCAGCCAGGTCCTGCCCTCGTGGTGCTCACGTCTAGATAATGAGGGAAGTCTGCTCACTCGCTGAAGTGGCGCCGCTCTGATGCCCTCACAGCCAGCGGAAGCTCGGAGAAGCATCGCCCATTATGTTTTTCCTCATTACGGAAGCAGCATGATTTCAGGAGTTTATGTGTGTCTCCATGATTTCAGAGGCCACAGGACATCGTCTCTGAATAAAAAAAGAAAACAGTTATGGGTGCCTGGTGCAGGGAGCGCTTGTGTCGATCCTGGGTGCTGCTCCACACCATTCCAGCACCAGCAGCTGCTGCAGCACATCCATACACAAATGGCAGCCGCCTCGGCTCAGCCGTTCCCAACAATAAAATCGCTCGAGTGGCCGTCAAGTGAATCCTCTCATTATTTACATCTCTGCAATTAGCTCCTTGCATTATTTACTTAATGGCGTTTGCATTATTCAGCCGACGCTTCAGCAGCTTTATAACCTCTGGAGACAACAGTGAGCTACACGTCAGATGAGAGGACGTGACATTAGTACAAAGTTGCTGATTGAAACTGAACATTACTTTTTTTTTTTTTTTTTTTTTTTTTACAGAGTCAGCAAATCTCTGGTGAATGAAAGCATTAGCCAACATTAACCACAGATCTTCTGCACATATAGCAAACATGAACGATAATCAAATCATTCCAGTAAAGAGTCTGTTTATGTTAGGCTCAGCCATTATGTTAACTGGTAGACCCGTCTGTTTGGAGTCAGCATTTGGGATTTCCAAAGTCCTCTCTGACCTTTAAACCCATTCAAATCCAGGTTTAGTCTGTAGTAACTCTGTTGGAATCCAAACGTTTCAATGTGAACTTTGTGTTGATTTCAGAGTCTCGGAACGAGCCGTCAGCAGTCCTCCACTGTTTAAAATCCACATTTAGGTAGGAAATGCTACACAGAAACAGATGCAAATGTGCTATAGCCTAATATCCCCTTTAGTGTGAACTAGTGGAGTGGGCTGAGTCTGCAGTAAGACTTCACAGTCCAATTAACAGCGAGAATTTCCCCACAGTCCCTGCAGCGGCCCCCCCTTTGCCAAAATTTTGCTGTGAGTAGATTGGAAAATCCTCCTTCCCAACACTTCTGCTATGCGGTTATATAACTGCTAGAGCATCAGTTACACTGGAAAGAGACAAGTGCTGGGACAATTTATGACCGCATTTGCTACAGCCAGTTCTAGAAAAGCCCAATGAGCTCATACAAAAGGAGAGAAGGAGCATATATTCAGGGAATCTGACAGGTATATTGATGTTGACATTTCAAATGGGTTTGTTATGAGTGTTTTCTGCACCTATCAGAGGCTGTTTGCTATTACACATGCTACAGCACACAAGCAAGATCCCCTCCTCAGGTGTTGGCACACCAGCAAGTTAGGGAAAGCAGGACTCACCCCTGAGATAAATATATCTCCCTGTCACGCGCGTCCTTGCAAAGCAGCAGCCAGACCTGATATTTTCATGCGGCGTGTGTTTGCAACAATAGCAGATGTGTCAGCGGAGCAGCGGCGGCGCTTTTGCGGGGATCCAGACTGTCAGGGGAGAGTAAATTATGACCCCATCGCACACTCAATAACATTCACAGATCAGCCAGGTTCCTCAGAAATATGAGGGAGAAGAGGTGGTGTTTCAACAGAAGGGCACAACAGACTGGAAGGAAGATTGACTTAATTTGAAATGTCTGTTTATTCTAAGTAAGGAGTACGTCTAAATTTTTAATCTGTTGTTAGACTACAAATACACTGTAATCTATTCCCACCTGCAAGCCTGCTCCAACACTACGTCAACTACCAAACTAAATAGCATACTGCCCCCTGTTGGACACCTAAGACTTTGTGAAGCAGCTGAAGAACTAACAGTCATGTTGAGCCACAAGCTGACATATAAAACATGAAAGGAGATTGTCCCCAGAGCCAGACAGGCAAACATCTGTGAAGCCGTGGAAGGCGGTAGGGGGTGTCTTTGCTGTGTCTTTTCCAAAGCTTGTTGCCGTGGGAGACCAGAAGTATAAGAAAGTCCAGGGTCAGGGTCATGCATGCAACGCAGCAGTGTCCGAAATGACGTCACAACACGCATTGTCAGTAATATTACTACGATCACTATGCACCCTCATGGCCATCTGTAGAGCAAACTCCAGCACCTTTTTGTTTTCATCTGCCAACGCCAGCAGCTCGATGTGAATCCCAGTATGGAGACAGACGCTTCAGTGGGAGCAGCAGATGAGTCACACAGCATTTAACATTAACTCCACAAAAAATACAAAAAAAGGCCATCACCATGACAGAATATGTGTCAGAATTTCCAGAAAACATTGTGATATACTCCCGGGGTCGGGCCTTAATCACATCAAGCGATGAGCATGTCGCTCATTTGATGAAAGCCGGCCGTAAATGTAATAAAGCTGCCAAGGTTATTAGAAGTGCCACAAGCCATTTTGCAGCCGCTCACACACCTCATATTGGATTATGGAGGGAAATATGATGAACCGCAGAAGTAGAACTTGCCCATTTACAAAGGACCAGGGAAGGTTTAATGGCGTGTGACTGCGTCCATTCACACATTAATTCTGACGGCCGAGACAAGCCACAGCAGAGCGTCTGGGCTTGGTGGTGAAAAGCAGTCTGCGTAGCACTAATGAGATGTGTGAAAATGTCCAAAACAACAAATATCATCTTAACCAGTGGAAATGATCGAATTCCTGGAGGACCAACTTGGCTTTATTTTCAAGATTTTTGGTGAATCAACACCAACTGTTTCAGCAATGCTTCAACCCACACCTCTGGATCCAAAATCACACGACAGTTGCTACTTTGACCTGGTCAAGGTCGTGAGGGTGAAACCCTCTGAAACCGGCTGAAAGTTGCTCAAACACATTCAGCTTCCTCAGTCTGAAACTACCAACATGTTCTACAGGCCAGAAGGAGCCGTCCTGTGGAAGAGCCCCCCCTCACAGCCAGGTTGCTCCTGTTGTGGTTACCTACTACCACCCTTTCTCTCTCACACAAAGGCTCTGTTAATCCTTCGGCTCATGTTCTTGCTGTATCTTAATGTTATCTGTTAAATCACCTGTCTCTGCTGCGGCGGGGGGGACTTCTCATCGTTGCCGCCGGCCTCCATCGTTGTTGTTCCAGCTGCCTGCCAGCTCGTTTCCACTCATCGTCCAGCATAATTACAGAAAGCGCAGCTCTGAACCTTCCCAAATATCCACGTCTCCTTGTTCTTTTATCTCTGGACTTATAACTGACGGCTCTGAGGAGGATTTTACACAAAAAAAAAAAAATAAATCCTTATCATAATCCTCATATTACCACTTCTCTCATACACACTTTTCTTATTCTGGGTAAAACTATCCATTATTAAGTGAGAAAACAATTTAAATCAAAGAATACAGGAAATGATTATGCTAAAGTGTGTGATCTGTGTGCACGAAGCACCCCTCTTCGGCTGTTCCAGCGTGATGCTTTACATATCCTCATTAAGGGATCCTGGAAGGAAGCCGTCCTTGATGAGAACTCAGTCACACTCGTCAGAGGTTGGCACATGTCGGGGATGATGCCTCATTAGAGGAGCTCCCACCTCATCTTCCTGCACAGGTTCAGTTTGATTAGCCTTTTTTTAGCTAAACATCTCCCTCTCCTTCTCTCTCTTTCTGCAGTTTTCCTCTCTGCTGCAGGGACGAGTCAGACGTTACTGAGATACACACTCAGACTGGGGCTCCTCGTCCTAAACAATGATGAAGGGTGCAGACGTGGTGAGGTGTTCTTTCAGGCCGCTTTTGTCAGCTCCGGGCTAGCGTTGTCACCCATGGCTGAGCAGGATTCAACAACGTGCGAGGCGAGGAGACGGAGGGGTGGGGCGGGGGTGGGGGGTGTTGAAGGGAACCCAGAAAAACAACAGCAGCAGATGAAAGCAGGGCTGCAGCAAATTGATTTAATTCTGGTGATGAATGCTGAGACACTATTAGCCTGCTGCGGGAAACTGAGAGTGGAAATAAAGCAAATGAAAAATTAAAAAATAAATAATAAATCTTCTGATTCAGGGGATCGAGATGCAGTTTCAACTTCTCAGCAGCAATCAGTTCAGTTCAATTCAACTTTATTTATACAACAGCTCTTACAATCAGGACCGTTTCAGCCCGGGCAATTCAAGCTAAATTGGGGACAGTTGAAGACCTGAACTTAAGTATTAAGTATTATAGAAAAAAATGAGCTGTAAGTGTAATTATAGATTCCTTCCTAAAATGTTGTTTTTAAAGAAAAGGGAACACATGAAAACTTCAGCAGATGAGGTGACGCTGAGAGTACAGCAACATTTCTGCCATGCAGAGAGTCAGAAGCTCTTCCATGGATGAAGAAAACTGTTGCCATCACTGTCAACCTGCTACGTCAACGCAGTGTCATGAATAAAAGAGGAGAGGGTGCTGTCCAAGGTGCTGAACGCTGAGTCTGGTCCCTCACTGGGTGAGAGTGTGAGTGTGTGTGGAGCAAATAGACCGTGCGTGACCTCTTAGCAGAAAGTTTATCTCCTGAAACCCAAAAGCGTTCTCCATTAAACGTCCATGGAAAATGTCAATGCGGACCTGCTCCCGGCTCAGGAGGCTGCCAAAATCTACCACACCAACTACGTGAGGAACTCGCGAGCCATCGGCGTCATGTGGGCCGTGTTCACCATCTGCCTGTCCATCATCGCTGTGGTGGTCTTCATCCAGCCTTTCTGGATCGGGGACAGTGTCAACACCCCACAGGCCGGATACTTTGGCCTCTTCTACTACTGCATCGGCAACGCGCTCACGTCTGAGCTCATCTGCAAAGGCAGCATCCTGGACTTTGCCTCCATCCCTTCCGCTGCCTTCAGGACCGCCATGTTCTTTGTGGGTATCTCCATGCTCCTGGTGGTGGGAACCATGGTCTGCTTCAGTTTGTTCTTCTTCTGCAACACCGGGAGCGTCTACAAGATCTGCGCATGGATGCAGCTGGCCTCAGGTGAGAGGAGCACAGAGGTAATTTATCTATTACAAATCATCCACAAATGTCATATCAAAGCTTACACGGAAGCAGGAAGCTCTGCAGGAACTGTGCCTGGTGATGAATTCATCTTTTCATGAGTCGCTGACTCAATTATGTGGTTTTAGGAAGATGTTTGTTAAGTGTAGAGGCATTAATCTTTACTGGGAGACCAATAATGGCTCCGGTTTCAGACTCTTGACACCTCTGCTGGTGAATTATTAAGATGAAACATGATCAGGTGTGGTAGTGTGTTGAACAGGGCTGAGGTGTAGCCTCATGACAATGTAGTTTTTGTAACCAAGTGTTAGGTCACATCAGGAGAGTCTTTTTCTTTCATGTATGAGCATGTGACTCATCATGAAATGACATGTGGTCTCTTTCCATGAGCGGAGGTCTGGGGTTTGCAGGTCAAAGGTCACTATGACCTCACACGCACCACTGGAGAGGTGTGATTAGCTAATTCCAATGTCTGAGATATGAATAAATAATTTTTGGCTCAGCAACGCAGTGCTTGATCCCTGGTTAAACCATTTACATTTAAATGGGTATTAGTACTGTAAATTGTTTTTGAAATGCAAATTTATAGAAAAAGTCTTTTTTGGATGGCAGTAAGCTAAAGTCCAGTGGAACCTTTAGAAGCTGAAGAACATTTAAAATTCAAGCACTTTTCGAGCAGCATATCAGGAAAATAGCAGCTATGAGGTTTCGTTGCCCTGCAGCACCGTAAATAAACAAAAGCTTTCACACTTAAATTGTGGATTGGGCCTAAATTGGCACAGGGGGCTCGGAAAAGCCTCGCAATTATTGTTCGTTAGAGGAAGAGGAAGGACAGAAGAGGGCTAATTACTGCCAGGCTTACTGCTCATCATCGTCCCCCGCAGCTGTGCTGATGGTGATGGGCTGCATGGTCTACCCAGACGGCTGGGACTCTCCAGAGGTGAAGAGGATGTGTGGCCAGAGTACGGACAAGTACAGCCTGGGGAACTGCACGGTGCGCTGGGCTTACATCCTGGCCATTATCAGCATCCTGGACTCGCTCCTGCTGGCATTTCTCTCCTTCACTCTCGGCAACCGTCAGGACACCCTGCTGCCGGACGACTTTAAAGTGGAGGGACAAGGTAAAGAATGGTTAAGAATTCTTAAAAATTCATCAGTCAAATGTTATTTAAAAAAGTCATCTGGTTAGAAAGACCTGTTTTTGAGTTTGTTGTTTTCCTGACGCTGACTTTTCTTCTTCCCAGAAAACTCCTGAAGCCTAAACTCCAACAAAAAAATAAGTTTTTTTATTCTGCATGACATTAAAAAAACCAAGCCTGACACAGTTCTCTTTGTGTCGTATGAACATCTGTTTTATTGTATGGTGCGATTTACACTGTTGTAAAATGTTAGCTCACGTAAAGTCAGTGGTGTTGAATCCATCGTAGGTGTGAATTTTTTTTTGTTCGTTTACCTCTCAAGTTAAATTAGTTTGACATGATCAATTTATGACAGCATTAGAACATTGAACATCACCAGTTGGCCGTACACACAACTGAACTTGAACGCATCGTACATACGCTTTATTAAAACACATCTACCCAGCTAAATATCTTAGCTAAGATATAAGATTTGTTAAAAACTGTACATAACTGTAATATACATAAAGGCAAACTCTTTGGTACAGATATATACAGTTTATTTTCTTTTTTTTCCTTTATATTGGGCTCATTAACATTTTCACTGTTGGAAACACTATATTCCTGAATTGTAATAGGTATGTAAGACTACCATCTTTCCATGAGAATGGGAAAAAAAAAAATCAGTAACTATAATGAACTAACCACACTAATATCGCGTTGGTTGGCTGAGACAATATGACCAATGTTGTCAGAGAGCTTCGGCTCGAAAATGCTTTTACAACAGTCAGTGTAAATGTCAGCCCAGTGTGCAACATCCTAATCCTACTTTACAAATACAAAATATAAACCTTACATGTTTCATATAAGATAAAACGTAAAAAAACAACACCACACTAATGCATGAGAAAAGATCTGATAGCAAGTTTTTTTTAGGAGGAGGGACATGGCCAATAGAAGCTACATATGCTTAATTTGTTTAGTGCAGGAGTGTAGCAAACAAGGATGAATCACTAGAAATACAGTAACAGGTTTGCTTCAAGGGATGGATGAACAGAGCACAGCAGTTGGAGCCAAAATGACCACAAAAATAATAGAAATCTACTCGATTCCCCACATCACTAGGAGAAGAACCAACACAATCATACACAAAAGCATTATTTCCATAACAAAAAAAATAAGTAATCCAAAAATAATGAGAAAAAGAGAAATAAATAATCATCTGATATGCCCGAACTGGAAAGTGATCTGTTGCAGTCTCTGGAGAGAATGGGAGGAAAGGTGCAGTGACTGGAGGTATCCACTAGGGGGCGAGCCAGGGGTGGCGCAGGCATTCTGCAGCCGTGGCTCTCTTTTCTGGAACCAACTCCAGCATGGGAAGCAAGAAGTCTGCAAAGCACTCTGCTTCTTCGCGGGGCCACTCATACTTGTCGATCAACACCTCCAGGAGACCCCACGGCTTCAGCTTGGTGATGTGTTTCAAATCACCTGCAGACGACCACAGACAGACCATGTCAGACTGACAGCAAAACGGCAGCAGCACATAATAAATGTTTGAATGACATTTTATATTTACAACCTGCCAACTGTATGTATGAATAGATATATCTGATGTTAGTGTGAAAAGTTTTATGCAGACATGGAAGTGTCTCTAGGCTCTGATGATCTTCGCCTCCTTACATGTGACACGTTTACCTTTCTTGGTGAAAAAGTCCTTGGAATATTTGCCCGCCATTATGAGTTTGCGTGGGACACTCCCCAGCAGCTCAATGATCAGTGCTATATGGTCTATGTGGTTGCAAGAGGAGGGTGGAACAAACAGGACAAACAACAGATCTGTTAGACAAAGCCCCAGGCAGGGGCCCGCTCTGGGAGTGTGGGTGGAGCTCAGAGGTCAGACTGACAGCACGCCCACCAAGTTTGGGTGGAAATTAACCAACACCATTCTGATTCTAAACACCAGACATTTAAGACAGTGCTTCTATCTGTCTGGGAATTTTAGTAAAATGCGCTGACAGGACCCTTCCCCCTTTCAACACCCTGCCCAGAGCGAGCCGGAGACACAGGGATGGCATACCTCTCCTGGTGAAGTAATCCTGTGAGTATTTCCCACTCAGCGCATAGTGACGAGGAATTTGGCCAAGCAACTCAATCATGAGCGCGAGATGGTCTGGAAATGAGGCACATCGGAAGAGGGCGGGCATGGCAGGAAGCCGAAAAAGCAGGAGACAGGAGAGATGAGCAGCATGTGGCGCAACGGTGAAGACAGGACCACATGTTTGAACAGCAAGGCATCCTTTCTTCGCAAGCATAAAAAGCTATTAAAACACCTAAACTACAAAGACAGCGCGCTTAAAGAACAAAGATATAAGCTGAACATTCATCAGACACGCTGCAGGGCATGTGCCAGCTGAGGACTGAAACATACCTGACATGCTGCAACAAAGTCAAGTCAGTGCAGAAACCTCATGATAAACATGATGTCAACGTGAACATACAGAAAAACAAGGGCAGCAGGGAACATATGGGAAGAGGATCTGCAGGAAAATGAAAGATGGTCCTGTCTCCAGAGGAGAGGAGTGGTTTAAGGTGGGAAATAAACACAGGAACATTGGTACTCAACATCACCAGTTACCATCCTTCAATTCAAAACAGTCTCATCTGGATAACACAGCAAGGATCTATTTTTTACTTAACTGAGAGAAACAACACCAATGAAGTTTTATGAAGTACAACATTATAAATACATCTTAATACTGTAAAAATATAAATATAGCAATTACCGTAATGTTGTACAGTTTGAACTGCATAAAAGATAAAAAGCACTACCTTCATCCCTGGAATAATCTTCCCCAGAATGCGGTTCAAACAAGTAGTCCCCTGTGGCGAGCTCAAATGCCTGTGGATTCAACACAAACACAGGAAAAGACTGTTCTGATGGGTCTGTTTCCTTCTGCCACTGGACACAGTCACAACGCTGCTGATGTCTGCGAGACACAAAGAAGCATACTGGTAGCTCGTTTCTCACCATGCAGGCTGTGCTCCATATGTCGGCTGGCGTGCTGTATCCAGCACCGATGAGCACCTCTAAGGACCGGTACTGCCGGGTCTGGATGTCTTCGGTAAAGTGCTTGTGCTGAGAGTGGAGGATTGAAAAAAAAAACAACAATTCCATCCCATAAATTTCACATCTTTCTTTTCAATAGAGCAAACTCAACACTTAGTAGTTTAAGGTCTCTCTAAATTTGGAGCGTGATGACACTGGATGTGTCTCTCGCTGTGAGGCTTGGTCCCTAATCAGGAAATCCCTCAGGTCATTAGGAGTCTTCTCACCACCCAGCAGGCATTTCCCAAGTCTGCAATCTTGACCTTGATGTTATCTGCATTGAGTGGATCGAGAGGGTTAACGAGCAGGGATCCTGCTGTCAGTTTGCCTATCACAGAGCAGAACGAGAGACAGGGAGAAATACAGAGCCAGTAAATGAGAAGTCTAATTATCAGCATAAAGTCTGCCCTGCTGAGCCATTACTGCACTGGACTGCAGCAGTGATTGTCTGGTGCATCATTACCTGATGCATCTCCTTTGGCTGACTGACCATTTCTCAGGTGACCCTCAGATGTGTAGCCACAGTTATATCCATCCTCCCCCTGCTCTTGGTTAATGCTCTGCTCCAGCTCTCCCTCCTCCAGCCCAGGGGGAGGAAACCTCCTGGTGCCACCACTGCTGTGTGCACCGCTTTCCTCAGTCTCAGCATGCAGCTCCTGGACATCAGCAGCGCCGTTGCAGACTGGATAAAGGGGCGGCTCATTGTTCCTCTCCTCCTCACTGGGCTGTGCGTTGCCATTGTGTTGGTCTTCGTTCCTCCACTGGGAGGAACTCTGGTCCGCTGCTACATGGCCGTTACAGTTCACCTCAGATGATTCTTCTGGTCCCGTGCCTTTGACATCTGCAATCTCACTGGTTTCTGAAAGACAGGTGACATTTTTTTAAAAACTTCTAACACAACACACGAGGAGTCTCAACTAACTATCACAAGATTTTCCAATGGCAGTAAAGGCAATTTTACCTTCTGTTTCCTCATGTCCGAGATCCTGGAGCGACACCTGTCTGAGAGGAGCGCAGGCCCGTCCCTTCGGTGACTGTGGGTCCTCATACTCCTCATCCTCTTCTTCTCGAGCCTCTGTGTTTTTTTCTATCTCCTCCAGGTCCAGGATACACTTTTCCAGCAGCTCTGCCTGGCGTTTCTGCTTCTTTTTTAACTTCTTCTTCTTGTTCTTGGACATTTTAACTGCCTGTTGAACAAAAAAAAAAAGAAAAAGAAACAAACACTCAATATTTGGCAAGATGCGCAATGTTGTGATTAATGAACGACTGGAAAAAGGTAAAAACTCTAGACCGGACCTGTTTCGGAGCAGGCGCTGTGCTTACTGAAAAGAGAATTAGACGAGTTAAAGACTGTGCCTGTACATGTGAACAGTTGTGTGTGAGCTTGTCTCTCATACTTGCTGAGCCAGAGGGGGGAGGTGCCCCGGCCCTCTGCCATTCTGTGGCTTCAGCTGCCAGCTTCCGGACATAAGTCTGATCCACACTCATCAGGATATTCTCAGGCTTGATGTCCGTGTGGATGATCTGACACTTTGTGTGCAGGTAGTCGAGGCCCTGAAGCACCTGACAGACAGTGAAATCCAGAAAGAATGAACAGCGTTAAAGTTAAAAATATACAGTATATATAGAGCCTCTAATGAGCACAAATTAAGTAATTCAAGTAAGTAAACATTAACATGGTAAGAATGTTGCTACACTTCATGTCACATTTTACTTGCTCAGCATTCAAGCATTAATGATAATCTGCCCTAACTGGTTTCTATGGCCTGCAAGTCACCCCGTGCTCACTGAAGAAAAGACTGACATGTAACGTGTTAGCAACAAAACAGTGGAAAACAGCGAGCGTCTTGTGTTACCTGTCTGATGATGCTCTTCACACATGGCAGAGGCAATCCTTGGTAATTAGACTTTATTATCCACTTTAATAAGTGATGACCCAGCACCTCAAACACCATGCAGACGTCTGAATATTATCACAGTTAAGATAAAAATCACATTAACGTGTCAACTGAAACCAATGTGTCTGCACAAGGATAGCAGACACTACCGTCTGTTCTGGTGGCTCTCATGTTACAGCCACAGCCCTCATGGTATTCAGGCAACCATTCACACCCAAAGTGTTGTGAGAGGTGAGCGTGCAAGTTCCATTAGGTGCACCCCCACCACCTGTTATTTACTTTGATACCGTCCACTTTTTTCTAGCTCAAAAGTATTGTCATTCTGATTTCTAGTTACAAAGCAAAAAAAAAAAAAAAAAAAAGATAAATATCTGTAAAGGATACGAGTCCCATTAACTCCAGAGATCTTGAAGTCATCTAGCAGCTGGACCACCATCTCACGGTTGGGGTCATTAGGGTCTGAGTTTCTTACCTGGTTACACGATCAAACAGAAAAAAATGAGTATTATAATAAACAACACAGGGGGAAATGATCAGATTCTGATCTGGAGATATTTATGAGCAAGTAGACAACACAAATGATAGTTCTTTGAGAAAAACATTTGGGCTAATTTTTCACTGTGCTGCCACTGTGAGTCAGACATGTCAGCCGGAAACACGTGTGCGCAAACACACTCACATGACTCACTGTATGTGAACCTTTGTGTTTCATATGAACATAAAGCAAAACTAGGGTGCATTGTGTTTCATCATTAGCTCTGATTATTCACAGCTTGGGATCGATTTGGGTGCAGCCTGTAAAGAACTGAAGAACTTACAGATTTCAGGAGTTTGATCTCATCCACCGCTGTCTCTGTGTAATGTTCTGCACTCTTCACTACCTTCATAGCAACAAACCTCTTCACCCTGTAAGCACAGAGAAAGTAACGTTTTCTAACAGGAAGCAACAGGTCGCATCAGGTGTCACAGTCGATAAATGCAAAAAGAAGTGTATTAAGAATATGGAGTAAAGAATGCATCATACTGGATGTCCCAGGCCAGCCACACGGTAGAGAAGTGACCCCAGCCCAGTTTGCGGATGACATGGTATTTTCCGTTGTAAAGATCTCCCACTTTCACATGGTGGTAACCACCTATAGGAAAACATATAATCCTCAGATTGAATCTAGTCAGCTTTCAGAAACAGTAGTTAAACCCTAACTGATGAAAATGTCATTGCCAAGAAGCCAAAAAAAACTGTAAAACCACACTGCTGAAGAATGAAGAGAACAATGTTTTACTGAGCTGCATGTGTGTTTCTTTGTTTGAATCTTTGGTTTCTTTCTACACAAAAGAACGCAAAGTAACACTGCAATTCACCTTTGCAGTAATCGTGGGGGTCTTCCTGTTCTTCATCATCAGAGCCCAGAATCTCTTCTGGTTCCCCAGGTTCCTGTGGTGATGCCTCCTGCTGAGGCTGCTGTCGAGTTCTTGGATTCACCGGCTGCCTAATAGACAGATGAATCAAGTGACAGACAGATGCTCAGATTAGTGGGTTTCAGCACACAGACCAACAGTCAACCACGAGCAAACGCATGAAGGTAGGTTGAAGAAAATATGTTCCTGGAGTGTCTGTGTAGATTCTCACTCATCCAGGTCATAGTTATCCAAAGTTAGATCTCTCTGTGTGCAACTGGACTGCAAGGTTTCCTTGAAAATGTTTTGCCCTCAGTTCACTCAGTTAAGGCTTCTTCAGTGAACTGAAGAAGCCTTCTGGAGAGAGGGTGAAACGTTTTCATGGAAACCTTACAGTCCAGTTGCACACAGAGAGATCTAACTTTGGATGTTCCTGGAGTGGTAACAATTTCAATCCCATTCACCCCTGTCATCTCTGTTACCTGGCTAGAACTCTTCCACTAACTAATCCAATATGTAACTTTGATGGGCTGTTAAATATTATAGATCGTCTGATATGGGTTTTTCATGTGACTTTCATGCAAACACACACTATTCTCCACATTACATACGTTCTCCCCATTGCTAATACATAGTCTGCTGAGCGTTTAGAGCCAGACCAGCGAACTAATAGCCTCCACCTTAGCGTGCTTCCCTCTAATAAAACAAGTGAATTGAGTTTTTTACTCGTTCTCTCTCAATCACACACACATGCTTTCACTATCATGTTTGACTATCAATATTATCAGCAGCAGCCTTCTTTCAAGTACTTCACAGACATGTCGGGAGGTACTACGAGCTAGTAGAGCTGCCGCTAACATTTACTCCGCTCTTACGTTATTCTGCTGCTCAATGTAACATTAGTAGTAGATGTGAGATGTAGCGCACTGGGATGTTTATTACAATTTCGGGAGAGTTTTCTGCGTTTACGTTCGACACGTGATTGCTCTCCGGAGCTTCTCCACACGAGAAAACTTTCCCTCTCCACCATGTGTGTGTGAGGACAGCTTCCACTTCTGATTGGCTCTGCCACTTGTGCGTGCTGTGGTTTGCATAGCCAATCAGATGGCTGAGAAAATGCTGGAGACAGAAGTGGCAGGAGAGAGAGAGAAAGGCACAGCTGCATCTGAGCCGAAATAACCCAGTTTTAAATTGATTTCTTGATATCGGCCCATCGGATTTAAAAAAAAGGCCGATAATCGGCCGATCACTATTAAATATCATCATATTGTGACTATCACAAACTCAGCATGATGGCATACTGGATGTTTGGCTGATATCTAGATGGCCAGATGAAAATCGGAACTGTGGATCGTGTGGATCTACAAAATTGCAGCTGTGTACAAACAGAATTTAGAAAATTTCAAATATCATTTAAAAAAAGAAGAGAATTATCATGTGTGCAAACTAGCCAGAGGTTCTGACAAGCCAAAGATAATAAATAAGAAAACTTAGTAGACTACTTTAGAATGAATCAAGTTTTGGTATAAGTGAAATACAACTCACATATGTGGCATTAACCTCTGACTTAGCTTCTAAAATTAACTTAAAATCCAAACAGTCAAATGTTGCTTCCTCCACAGGAGATTAAATTCCTAAACTGCTCATTAGCGCCACACCAGTAAAATGTTGGATGTCCATGATCTGAAACCAACCAAGATATTTTTGCCAGAGGAATGCAAATGCAGGGGCTGTGCACGTGTGTGACAGAACCGGCTGCACCACATTATTGAGTCAACTGCATTAAACGCTGCCTGTGTGTTGATGTCTGACATGTATATTAGAGGCAATACTTCTAACTCGGATGAACAGCTCCACAGATATCACCTCACAACAGAAGCAGAACAGCAGCCAGCACAACACAATCAGTGAAATTTGCAAAGAAAATGTCTGCCAACACACTGAAGTAGCCTTACTGGCAACAATTTGACAAAACACTGCATCAAAATGCCCAAAAATACAAATGTTACAGCTGTATTTTCACCAAGTAGTCGATTTCAAATTACCATGGCATGGCCCATTTGTACTGCACCACTTTAGGAAGACATAATGTATTATTTCATTTGCTGTTGTTGTTTACATTGTATATTGTGTATTCTTATTGTGAATGCTAATGCTGGTGCTAGTGTAATCACAGCAGTTTATTCAGCCCTAATTGCTGTTCTTTGAAGGTTGTATTGGCTTCCTTCATAGGCGCTGCTGTCTGGCCTAAAAAGCACCTGCAATAATGCCGTTTTCAGTGAACACCATGCTTCAGCGGACTGATGTGGGCTTCTTCATTCTCTGATTTTAAATATAGCACAGGCTGTTATGTAACACTCCAGAGGATGCCACTGATGGCAATGATTAGCAGATTGTTAAATGTCACAAAATTCAGAAGTGGATATTGCATGCAGATAATGTTTAATTTCATTTACTTCAAATCACTGATAAACTCTTAAAAACCAGAAACAGCATTCACTTAGATGATTTCTGGTACTACCTAGTTCAATAACTGTGGAAACACTTAAAAATGCCACATAAAACCTGGGCAAAATGGCTTAAAATCCAGACCTCTGGTGATGTCCTTTTGACATTCTGTTCATTAATCATCCACTTTCATTGGATCGCACGGACCAAAATAAACGCTTGGGTTTAAGCATGCAGTCAAGGACCTTATGTCATTCACGTAGATAATATACTACGTCAAACTGAAAACAAATACAATGCTTGACAAGAATGGAGGAAACTCACTTTTTGGTGTTCTTCTTCTTTCTCTTCTTCCGCGCCTGGAGTGCTAGAACTGTCAGAAGAAAACAGTAAGCGATTATTCTACCACTGCTTTTGGCAGGTTGATGTCAATTAGCTGACCCTCAATATAAACAGGACTGGCATTATCTATAGAAAGGGATCGTTTTAATGTCTGACCACGGAGCACCACTATGAGACAATATAAGGCCATACTTATTGCATTGTTCTGCCATGAAGTAATTTTAATTCTTCTATTTGATCTGTGTCAAATAATCCTTCTATTTGATCTACGTTCAGCTTCACACTGATTGCCGTTGTTATAACGACACGCGATTAATTTCAGATAAACTTACTGCTGGTCGGCCGACATGTTAACGATTAATCACAGTGTTAAAACTGGTAGTGTTTCACGCTGTGTTAAAATTTAAAGCGGCGTCACCTAAATAAATCTCCAGTTAAATAATCCCGACATGTACCATCGAAGCTAAAGCTAATATCTGAAGAGCTAACGTAGCTTGTAGCTCGCCCAGGCTCAACGTTGCCTGGCAGAAACGGGTGCAGATAAACCGTCTGAATGAAAGCGGCTTGACATTTTCTTACATTTGTTACTGCAAAGTAACATGTCGACAATTGCTCTGAATAACGACACTTAAACAACGTGTGGCGTAGGATTGTAGAGGTTTACCTTTTCTCTCCATATCGGCTGTAGCCTAGCTGTTAGCTACACCACCACTGGTCGAATGCTTTACGCATGCGCAATGGTGCGCTTTGCTAAGCGGAGTCCTGAGGTGACGTTAAAACATGACATTTTATTTTATTACAAATGTTTTATGTGATTATCGTTATGTGTCGTCAATATTATATTGTCTGTTTACACAGTCATCCGGTTTTGAAAAAGCCTTTGGTGAACCTAGGTTGTTATTGCGCATAAACGCCTTGAGACATGAGAAGTGTTTTGATGCGTCCAGATTAATACAGAATTACATAAGGAAACCGTGTTCTTAATTGCATGTTTGCTCGTGTGTACAATTCTTATAATAAATTTTTTGAGCTGCGCAGGTATAAGTTGGATTAACAAAATGTATCAGAGCGCAATTCTTGGCATCTCTGCACTGCACACAAGGCAATATTGATTCTCCTGCTCTGTAAACCAGAACACTAACACACATAAGCAATAAGATGAATGTGGGGGGGGGGGTTAAGTCTCTTAAAAATAAGTCTTTATTTTGTTAAACAAAGGACTGAAGATAGTAGTTATTCAGTAGGAGTGAAAAATAGTTTAAAGATTTTTTTCATTGCTGTTCATAAATATCACCTGCATAAAGTATAAATACACCTGAAATCCCTCTTTTACACAATTAGCAGAATTTCTATTAGGCTTAAGCATGATATTTAAACTCCTGTAAACCAAAAACACACTTAAACACACTGATGCATGTACGCGGAACGGATTGCTTCACAACATATCCTCAAATTTTAAAAACATAGCAGGTATTTACATGTTTTTAGAGGAGCCTTTATGCGTTATTGTTTCTTGTAGGTGCTTTGTTGAGTATTGCCATCCCTTTACAGTAGAGGATCAGATGTTTCTGTGTAGATCCAATACATGGTGAATGGCGCAAGAGTCTATCAAAGCATCTAAATGATCGAAATAAATTCCAACCTCAAACAGTCAAAGACTACAAGACACAAGATGTAACAGCATAAAAAATGCTACTGTTACAGATCTGAAATCCTTCAGATTATCCCCTTTTAAAGATAGGGACAACTGCGTCGAAGCTGGATCAGAACGTACAAATATGTGACCCTGTGCTATTTACGGCAGCTTGTTAGGGTGACTGTTGAGGAGCATGATTGATTCAACCAACAGACAACAGCTTATTTATAAATTACTCAATAGAAGGTTTTAAAAGGCAGAACAGCACAGCAGCAGATTCAGGTGTTTCAGCATCGCATAGTCACAGTGACGAGTCATCGAATTAAAAAAATCTGTGTATAATATTGGCACAAAGTGAGGTTTTCCAGCAACGGTCCGTCAACATTAGTGGTACGTTGAACTGAAGAACGACGAAAGGTTGATTTCCCTTTACATTGTTAACGATCGCTGGTAAAGAGCTAAACACCACAATGTTTCCTCTGTTAATAGACTGTAAAGGTCCGATACATGTGTGCCTGACAGTTTAACACTAACGCACAAGAACAAGGTCCTTAAATCTGTGTAAGGCTGGGGTCAACGTGCGTGGGACGTCCTCATTCCATGTCATTCTCGTCAAAAAGCGGCGGCTCAAAACTACAAACCTCCTCGTAGGTTAATCCTGCAACAAGACAATAATCACAAACATTGGTCTTTCTGTAGTCAGGAGTCACGAACGCCGACTTTCACTTATAAATAACTTGTGCGTACATAAGGAGACTGGGTTTTTTTTTTTTGCACATGTACGTACGTTTCCATTCTTCGATCTCCAAGTCCCGACTCTCAAAGCTCTGGTCCAACGGCTCGGCCACGGGTTCGTCATCTGGGTCATGGTACTGAGTGAAATAGGGGTGAGCCAGAGCTTCGGCGGCTGTTATTCTCTTGTCCGTGTCCAGAACCAGCATTTTCTCGAGAAGGTCCACAGCTTAAAGAGAGGAGAACATTTCATCTTTGAGCCAGCGTCACCGGTCACACATTGAACTCTGTCCAGATGACACTTGAATAACACTTTACAAAAACTCTCACTGACACATTTTATCAACAGTGAGCATCCAAGTGCACGTTAGAAAAAGAACTTATTCTTTTACCATGTGGATTGGCGCCAAGGAACACATCAGCAAAGTTCCTCTTGGGCATGTTTGGCAGGGAGTTGATGTAGTTCCTGGCCTTAAAACACAACATGGATGGATTTTCATTTCAACATCAACAGGCAGCAACATCCCACCCACGTTCAGGTCACAGAATTTGTAATGAAGCTACATTTCTAGAGATTTAAGTAACTTAAGGCCCTTTTTAAGGACACACGGACCAGTGCTCATGAGTTTCCTCATGATTTAAAGGCAAATAAAAATGTTTGGTGCAAATGTGTGACATATATCAAAGAATATGTTCATCATATAGACAGATAGCTGACAGAGGGCATTAAAAACCAAGTAAGGCCACAAACACAAAAAGTCAAACTCATCCGTTTATGAAAATCATTTTTTGAAAAATCCCACACAGCGAGCAGACACCAAACCAGAACTATGATTAAAGTGGAAAAGTAAATTCATTAATCACTAATGGAATCAGAATCTCCTTAAAAAGACAGATTGAGGTTATGAGATTAATATTTCCATTAACCTCTTTCTTAGTTGCACCATACTAGTATACTAGGCAAGAGGCAGAGCTTCAGAAGCAGACAGAGATAAAGCAGATTTTCAGTTCCTCATCTGCTTGCTGACTTTTACAACCTGTGTGTAAACTGCGGCTCCTGCTCACCTCATGGCTGGGCATCCTGCTTATTAGGGATGCTGGAGGCGTTCCTGTCAGTCGCATTATCTGCTGAAGCTGGTTTATATCTACAACGCTTACGTCAAGGGGAGTTAAGCGACAGAGCAAAGTTGGTTAAGAAGCTGCTTCTTGGTCGAACGTGGTGCAGCTGAAGGCACCATGTTACGACAAGAAGCAGGCTGCAGGCTTTGAAGCAGTGTGTACATTTTTAAAAAGCCGGTGTGGCAGATTTGTAGAAAAGACACAAAACGCCACGCAGAGCATTCGAAAAGTGAAAAGCTGGACTTAATCACACCACCAGCGTTGCTGCGTCTCTGTAAACACAGCGTAATCACCCAGTAAAACAGGCAGAAAGCACACAGAGCTCAGAGTGGAAAACATGCTGTCAGTGCGTCGGCACAGATGTGAGTTATTGCACAGTGGTTGTGTAACCTTTTGAACTCACAGACTCTGAAGAGAGTTTCTTCAAGAGCTCAGGCCCTGGTGTTCCCACGAGGAGCATGATAAGCTTCAACTGATCAATGTCTACCGGGTGCTCGGTAAAGGAAGACCAGATGCTGGACAAGGAACAACTTACAATCTGACCAGTCAACAACCTCCTTATGCCCAGAAAAAACAGTATATTCAAATTCAATTTCACATGTAGCATCTAAGAGAGGAGAAAAAAGCTTCTGGTATATGAGTGGATGAAAAAGGAGACATCTGGCAGTCTTGCTGAACCTTTGGTTTGGAAAGTCAACTGTCTAAGTCTAAGAGCACTCAAGGGGGAAAGAAAGATTAACATCACAGATTACCAAAATAGTGGTGCACGCAGATTATACACAAGAAGAGGAAATACGACAGCAGAACAAAAGAGTAAAGTAATCAGCAGCAGAACAGAATTTTCTGATGAATAGGAGATAAAAAGGTAGAGACCAGAGTCCTCCATGTGTCCAATTTTGAAAAGCCACATCAAATTCCAAATTCAAAGGCAGCCCAGCAGGTGACCCCATGTTATTCCAAGGTCAAACTACTACCTGACCCGTGGCCTTTCACATTAACTCTCATTCAAGTGCTTATTTTGACCAGCACATTTCAAACCTTTGGCTATAGTTAGCCTTTATCATCAACCAGGCAACACAGCCTAAAGCTTGCTGTTATTTTTGAGCAGAGGTACGCTTGTTATGGATTTGGCTCAAATTCAATAAACTGAAATAATTATGTTGCTTCACTGACTTTTGACCCGTTGCAGGACTCTGGTGCAGATCAGTTTATAGTGGAAAAACAGATCAATCAGTCCCCCAACTTCTCTGATGTCACCGTGCATTTAACCTGTAAGACTTGATATGCAAATGGTGTCAGAGGCTCAGCGTCCGCAGCGGGTGTATCACTGAAAAGGATACGGTCAGTACCAGGAAACAGAGTTCTTCCGGTAAGGAGTTCAGCCATTATACACCCCACTGACCAAATATCCACTGAAAAGAGAAGCGGGACAGAGATTCACGACAATAATCCTGATATTTGGGTGAAAAGGTCAAAGGTGTGTGTCAGCATCAACCACCTGTCATGTTGTAATGCATCCAGTTCAACATGATCTCCGGCGCACGGTACCAGCGAGTGGCCACGTAGCCCGTCATCTCGTCGTCAGTGTGCCGTGCCAAACCAAAGTCCAAAATCTGGGAACAATTCAATGGGGTGGGGGGACAGAACTATGAAATATTCCCATTTTTCGGTTGACGCTGTAAACGAAAAGAGGTGTGCGCTGACCTTCAGCTCACAGTCTTCATTCACCGCCAGATTACCAGGTTTCAAATCCTGCAGAGGGGAAAACCACAAAGTGGATTAAGTAGAATTTAAGCAGTTGGGGCGATGACTAAAGTCTTCACACTTATGATTTAAATAAAAAGTACATCAGGAAAAAAAAAAAAGATTCAGAAACTTACTCTATGAATGATATCTGCAGAGTGGATGTACTGAGAGAAAGAGAGAAAACATCTCTATTAATATAAATTATTCCTGCAGACACAGATGTAGCTACTGTGTTGACAAATTTAACTCGGGAAAATTTTGAGTTATACTGTATTTGTTCCTGGAAACAATACCGAGACATTAGATCTTTTTTTTATTAAATATGCACAAATCTGAACTTTAAAAACCTTACGCCTCAAACATGGTCAGTTACTGTAATTATTTCGTTACACTGAAAACTTTAGAGGCTTTAGCCTAAGGTAGAATTTAATGCTCTTTATTCATTCACTCCTTCCTTCAGAAACACATCAACGGGCCTCAGCTTTTCCACAAACTGTTAAAGCATTCCTGAAACCTCACCTTTAATCCCCGGAGGATCTGATAAATGAGGAACTGCACGTGGTCGTCCGTGAGTTTCTGACATTTGACGATGTTGTTGAGATCTGCCCCCATCAAGTGGGTCACCAGATACCTGCCAGATATCAGATAATGACAAACTCTCAGCTCATTTACAACTGGCAGACAGTGAAGACATCTGTAATTCCAACTAGAGTAGGTTGAAGTTCCCACAGCTTTAACGCAGCTTAGCTGCCACCTCTTTCGATTCTTGTTTGACCGACAAGGACTTAAAGGCCAAGCCCTCTGCAAATGGAATGTAATTTAACAACAACTGCCGTCAGGTAAATGGTCTTAATGCTGCTGCATCAGGGGATCGTGCAGGTATAATCCCGGAGCTGTTTGAAAACAGGCAGACGGCAACGGCTGTACAGCTAAAACACACAGTGTGCGTGACACACTGTGAACACACTCCTGTTTAGAAGAAAAATGTGAGCCATTAAATAGCTCACCTGCTTACACTTGAACTTGCTCCTAGAAGCAAACAGACTTCCCAATCAGAGTTCAGCCGCCATGGAAAACAGACATAAATAGCAGCTTCTTTCTTCCTCTCTCAGAGAAACAGGAGCAAGGCTGGAGTTGTGAGGAGCCTCACCACCTTCTTCGTCTGTATTTTTATTTTTAGAGCCGAGGGATACACACTTCAGGCATATCTGGGGTTTATCTTAGATATCACACATCGCTGAGACTAATTACCATGTTCCACCAAGTGTGAAGGTGAAGAGTCATGTTTCCCTCTGACACCCGGTGACTCAGCATTTATTTAAGAAAAACAACCTGCATGAGTAATGTATTTCATATACTATCTCCACTCTTTCCCCGAGTCTTCTGTCGCTATAAGCTCGAGCTGGAATTCTTCACAGAGCGAAAGCGTTCCAATTATGGAACAATCATCAACAGGAAACACTGAGTAACACAAAAAGGAAATAAACACTCAAGATGTCGCTTATGATGGGAGGCAAGCGTGTTATGGTCAATTCACAACAGATGAAGGTCTACTTTCATAATTTCATATAATATATGATATGAGTTATAATATAATATAATCTTTGCACACTGTCAGAATACCCAATCTTTTTTGACAATGCGGTGATAAATCATCTCTTAACATGCTGAATGTGTCTGGGGGGGAACACAAGATAGTGAGTAAAAACAATACCAACACAGCATACGAGTGTGACGGCCTCCCGATGGTCAGTCCCACAGCACTGAGCTCATCATTGTTAGAGACAAAAACAAGTAATAATGCAGAGAAACGCCACAAGCCACAATACTGGGTCACCCTGAATCACTTGCAGGGGAATTCCTTCATTGCAACAAACCTATTGACAGTCGCTGTGAATAGCACAACAAAACGTTGCACCAAAGTGCAAAAAAACTGCATGCAGTTTGGCTGACAAGTCAAGATTTTTTTAACTTAATTCTGCTATACTCTTTGCAATATAGCTGTATTAATTCAAGCAGCTGAGTTTAGAGCTACTGTATGAAATACTCAGAACTCAAGAAGCCTTTTGGAGAAGCGGCGAAATGTCTTCAAGAACATAACCAATAAACTGCATAATAAAACTGCAGCAAAATTGTTGTCTAACTAGTTTTTCCATGTTTAAAATCTGGGTTCATGCAGTATTACTTAGACACATTTTGCATACAAAACGTCAACAATCAAGTAAAGTTCTGGAACCGGTGAGGACCGAGGCATCACACAAGAACCTGGGCTCTACTCTGCAACCTGCTCCAACAAAATGGTTTCTTATACGGGGCTGTAACCACAGCGAACACAAAGTACCTCACTGTCACGACGGGTTTCTGTCGACTGAAACAAGTGAAATCTTGAGATCTTGTTGAAAGCCTTCCTGTGTTTTGAGAACAGGCAGTTGACAGGAAAGGCAGCACGCATGATAGACGCCTTAGTCTAGCTGTCAACTTTGAATTTCTATGATAAAAAATGATTAAGTTACCCATTTGCCAGCATGAGAGTTTGACAAGAGCAGAAAGCAAAGAAAATGTAACTTTTCACAGAGGCCTGAGCGTGAATGACTAACAGAGGGGACATGCTGCAGTGTTTTGTCAGCTGGCCCATCTCCAGGTGTTTCCCAGCCACAGTTAGCATTGTTTTCTGCAGAGGTACCACAGCCAACACTTTGTTCGCCTCCACTTCCAGTGTTGCTGGAGTGAGCCTGCGCGTGGCCAAAGACGGCTCTTTTAAACAAACATGCCATACAACTTACACGTCATTGAATTCCTTCAGACAAGAAGCTGGAGAGAAGACATCCAGGAGGCCAATCACCTGCAAAGATATGTAAAACCACTGTCAACAGGCAGCACAGCAGAAGGCTGCTTTTAGAGATAAAAACAAGCAGGTCTTACATTTTCATGTTTCATGTGCTTTAGTAGCCGCAGTTCTCTGTATGTTCTCTTGGCGTGGATTATCGACTGAAATGGACGCGAGAGCTTCTTCACAGCCACCTTCAGCCCAGTCTTCATATCATCTGCAGAACTGTTGGAAAAGGGACAATAAATAAGATTGCATAAATGAAACGACATCATCTGCAGAAAATCTCTCCTCTGCAGATTAAAGTAAACAGACCCATCACATCTAACTGACCAAAACGCTTTATCTCCAACCAACCGTCACCTTTCACATGGCCACCTGAAGACAGGGCCCATTATGCTAGCTCTGTGTTCTCTATCAGTGTCACGGAGGAGTAATGGTGGGCCGAGTTGTGTTGCTATGGAGCCACAATCACAATTACAGCCAAAAATCAACCTTTGATTTAAACGGAATCTGCCCTCAAGGTTTCTATTATTGAAGAGGAATGCAAATATGCATATATAACATCAAAATGTTATCATGGAAACGTGATTCTATTAGATCTTCTGCATAATTGAAAAAAAGCACAAACCGTAAGGGCTTCACAATATCTAAGATAAAATACATGGTCTCTTACATCTATCACTCACACAGGCTGACTGATAAGAGGTACTTTTAATTATGAACAACACACACAAGAATACTTTATTTAAATGATATTACTAATAAGATGTAACTTGAATATAACCAAATATATAAGACTATTATTAATTTTTTTCATTAAAATGATCAGTTATCTCAATATTTGACAAACTACATTTACTTTATTTCACATTAAACAATAAATGATGTCATAAGAAATAACTGAATTCTTTACTGACAATGCCAGCTCTTGCACAAATAGATGAATAATAATCGACAAGGCCATATAAGGAGACAGTAATCTGACCAGCAACAGATTATCCTATTGCCCAGCAACAGCACAGCTGTCTACTTCCATTTGCAAAACAAACATCTGCCCACTACATCAAATGAAACCACTCTTCAGTGTTGTGGCCTCCATATTTTCAGCACAACTAATTTAATCACTTAACCTGGTGTTCAAAAGTGATCTCTGAAAGTTTACTTTCATAATCAGGCTGAAATAAGAAAACCCACCTAATGGGAAACGCCTAACATACAATAAATAACAAGAGGTTACACTGATTTTAGTCTGGAAAATGTAGCAAATGAATAATACTTCTTATAAATAGTTCATCTCTGATTGTTTGGAATTTATAGTACGTTATTGTCCCATTGTTATTCACCACCCCCTGAATTACAGTTCACACAGATTAATACTTGCTTTAATAATAGAACTGAGAATTAGTACTATGTGTATTCTGAAAAAGACAGAATGGGAAATAGTTTTGGGGTTGTCTATAAAAGTCAAAAAAACTGAAAGGTGGTGTGATTTTTATATTTGCACAGCACTCAAAATATAGATGTCCTGGTCTATTTTCTTAACCTTATCAATTTTCCTTTGCATTAGCTTATATTCGACATTTAATAAAAATACTATTAAATGATATAATTTACTTAATATGCGATCATCAACAGCATTTGCAGTATTTCAAAAACATGTTATCGACGACTAATTTAGTCGGATTACGTCACTTTAGGGGAAGTTTACGGTCCAATAAATGATCACCTAAGTGAAAATGTAGTTCTACAAAACTATACTTAGCAGTACGTAAGACTTTGGTGGCTCAGTAACTTGAGACAATCATTTGGCAGATTTTTTTTTACAGTTGTAACAACCCCACAAATCAGATAAACCCCCATTTTGTCAACAGTTGCTGTAAGTGGGCAGTTTTCCAGCGCTGTGGCGTGTCTGTATTTACTTTATAAAGTTACATGCATTAATTACAAGACTTGGTAACCTTTTGGTAAGTACTCAAAAGGTTATACCAAACAAGTTTAACAATGTTTTCGTGCTGGCTGATAAATAGTAATACACCTCGCTACTCAACAAACAGGAAGCGCTAACCCAACTTTAGCATCTGCAGCGCAGGCCCCGTCTAAATGAATGGAGGTCAACTTGGGTGACTCGGCTTTGCGCATACTGCAAGTACAACAAAATAAAAAGTTATTTACCACACTGATCCATAAGCACCAGAACCAACTGGGGACAAGTTTTGGTATCGTTCCGGGACCTCCCATATCGTCTTATTGACTTCCTGTCGATAAAAATTGGATCTCTCTTCATGCGACATTCCTGCAGAACAAACTGCCGACCAGCGAGTTGACTTTCCGCTCAGATGTGGGGATTCCGTGTCGTGCAAGCCAGCGAAAAACTTTTCTCCAAGTTGCGGAACTAAAGGCTAAACGAAATATCAATCATCCGTTGGCAATCTTAAAGCAAATAAAGTTGTAAGGCTGCCTTCTAATGAAATGATGCGGATTTTTCGTCTTCTTAATGGTAGGTTTGTGTCTCCACTTGCTTTCAGACAGAGACAGCTCCCGAGATTTCCCCCAGCTTCCAAAACGTCGCAACGTATCGCGAGAAAATTCGAGAAACGATGGCAGGAACTCACCCATGTGCTGCTTTCAAATACAACGGGAGAAAAGAAACGACACAAGTAGACGACACAATAACGTGTTTGGTTAAGAATTAAGAAAAGGAAATATAGCTAGTTGAATAATGAAAAATAATTTTCAATTAAAATTATTTAAAGGATTCTATTGTATTGTATATCTATATCTATTATTATTGTATTGTATTCTATTGTATTTCCTCACGACATTTACGTTTTAAGAATTAAAAAAACCTGTATGCATTCAGTCCGGACAATATACGTTGGACAATATAATCCGAACAGTTTTTGGTCCGTGAGAGAAAACCCCAAATAAAAGCAATGCATACGCAGGAAGAATTCCACATTCCACATTCCGAAAAAAAAAAAAAAAACATAAAAAAAAATCTAACGCAGATCTGTCTGCAATGAGGTGATTGAGCTCCTGCACAAAAGGGGTAAGTTTATTTATTTAAACAATCACTTAAAGACGTTAGATTTTTTTCATCAAAAACACAATAAAACAAATATATAATAACATAAATAGCACTTAAAGGTGAGTAACAACATTTTTTTCACGCTCTGCACAAAGACTTTAGGAAACGTACCTGAAGGCAGCATTAGAAAAGTTGTACATTGACCTTAGTGAAAAAAAAAAAAAAAAGGGATGTAAAAAGAATGAGGAATAATTCTTGAGGACCATCCTCACACAAGAGTATCATTAGATGTAACATACATTTCAAACAAATCAATACGTTTTAAAACAAAATATCCCCAATATGGAGACTATTTATTGTTATATTACCGTAAGCTTAAAAATTTTAAATGATTAAAAATGGCTCCAAATAAATTGGTCAGTTTTTGCAAGTTTGTGCCTTAACATCTGTACCCTTTATCTTCATGTAATGAGTTCTTTTTAAAAATCCATTCTATTGTGACTAATACATTAAAGCAACATTATTGTCAAACCACATCTTTATAAATCAGTTTTTTTTCTGTTTTTCTTTTGAAGTCATCAGCATTTAATCATCATCAGAGTCTTCAACCTCTTTACGTTGCCGCGATGATGATGACTTGAGTGGCACAGAATCAAATCCATCAGATGTTCTCTGTAAAAAAAAAAAAGGTATATCAATAGGATGTACATCTGGTCTGTATGGAGCTCAAATGTGTGGGGACTGTGGTGTTACTGACCTCACGTGAGTAGGCCCTAATTTTGCTGAAGAAGGGTTTTTTGGTGAGGTACATGATGTCATCTTCTGCATCCTCTCCCTCCATTATTGCACAGCTGTCAGCGGTGGGCAGGTCACACTCTTTACCACTGGAGTTCATAACCAGTTTGGAGTACTTATACTGCAACCTGCAACGCAAAAGCCTCACACCTTAAAAGCCTGCATTATAGTTCTGTTGTCATTGTATCGACTACAACGTCACAACGGCTGTTTAAATCAGATAAATAAAAAGCCATGCAGTCTCACTTGCGTGTCTTCTTCCAGAAATAGCAGCTGATGCTGATGAGCAGCACGGCAGCTATCGTTCCAGTGGAAACACCAAATCTGAGCCAGAAGTCCAGGGACACGCATGCAGTGACTATGGATGGCGGCAGGGGCTCTCCTCCATGACACTGCAGTGGCTCCTGCCACACGTAAGTGGTTCTCTGAAACACAACAAAGAATTCTTTCATCACATGTCAAGTTTGCAAACCCAGGATCGACCTCTGTTTTTTTTTTTTATTATTTATGCTACAGTATTTCTGTACATTGGAAGATCATGGGTAGGCCAGGCTGTATGTCTAATTTTTGTAAGTGGGCCCATGCAATATTTTACCTGGATTCCCTGGATGCATGCGCTGACAATCTCTCTGTAGTTGTTCTTGGTGCAGAGTGGACATGCATACTGGCTCTCCCACAGAAAATGGAAGGTACAGCCATCACACGTCCCCTCTGAACAGTTACTGTAGAAGAGCACAGATCACATTAGGAATAATTATTATCTGTAATTTATAACTGATTTAGTTTCCTATTGCCCGGAACAGATCAAAATTCAAGTGCGGTGCCGTTAACGGATACCTCGGCAGTGTTATGAGGTCTTTGGCAGACACTGCAGGGTTACATCTCAGTCTGACGGTGGCTGATCTGCCCTCTTTGCAAGCCTGCGTCGACACAGAGGACCTGGAAATGATCACCAGTATGAGGAACACCAATGCCACAGCTTCCCTCTGTCATGTTTTTGTCTCAAAATATTTTTTGACTTTAGTTCCTCATTTTCTGTTTATGCCAAAATGTCAGCATAAAATTATAACCTCTGAGACAGGAACACCACCCTCAATAAAAAAGCGGAACCAAATCGCCATGAAGTTTTATTTTTACACACCTAAAATAGAAAATGACGTCTTGGAGGCCGTTTGCAGATGGAAAGAGCCAGTCTGGAGAGGAGATGCCGCTCAGCCTCGTGTCAGTGGTCACACCTTAAAAACAATGAGATGTGTAGCATGTTTATAAGTCAGGCAACATATGTGACCTGCAAATGAGCGGATGCAATCACCAAGATATCTGAGACTTTCTTTTGGTTATTTATGCACAAATGACAAGACAGCAATATAAAATACAGAAATATCATACGTCATTCACACCAAACTGCAATGCTGGTGGCTGCAAAGACTGATTTAGGGAATTAAAATGCAAAAAAAATCGCTTATTATAAAATAACAGGGACATTTGTGCAATCACAGAAAATAAATTATTGGAAACTGGGGACAAGAAAAAAAAACTAGATGACCTCAAAGTGTTCATTCAAGCTAATTCAAGGCTTAAAAAAAGCAATAAAATTTTTAATTAACATCCTAAAATAAACTGGATGAAAGTGGAGTATCGTTTCCACACCCTCTAGAACCAGTGAAACACTTCACCAGCAGTGCAGCAAACTGGCCGTTTTTAACACTGCATCCCACAAATGAACAAGTGTACTGTGGCTCTACATATGCGCTGGTTTAATAACATTCAGCCTGTACCTATGAGTGAATCACCGATGAGGACAGGCTGGGTGGACACCACGCTTTGACTCCTGATGCCGGAGGGAACGGTGGTGGCCTGACATACGTAACCTTTCACCTCACTGCCACTTTCGGTTACGTTGTCCGCGCAGGTCGCTAGTTTGCCCTGCAAGAGACAGGCGGCCACTTTATACGCTTTAAATTCCGCTCATAAATGAAGGCGACAATCCCGCTTTTCTCACCTTCTTCCCACACAGTCCGATGTTAAAGTGATGGAAGTATCGCAGGCCTTTGTTGGTGAAGCGGGGGCTGCTCTGGAATCCAGTGACGTTGGACAGAGCGGAAAAGTCATAGTACAGCCGCTCTCCTCCTGTGGTCTGCACGTCCAATGTGCAGTCGCTGTGGCAGGCAGTGTAGGCCTATACACACACACACACACACAAACATGTCAGCTGTGATGCAAATATCACCTGTAATACAGCAGCTGATCCCCAGTACAAAAATGGCAGTTCAAGGATGTGGGTCCATCAATCTTGGGTTGTAGCCAAACAACGTATAAATAAAAAGACACCCCCCCATCATCATTATTGGATGATAATTCCCATCTTCATGTTGCTTCACCTCGTTTCTCTCTGTGTTCTGTCCACACAGGACACAGGTTTCCACGCCGATGGACTGATCGGCCCTGACGATGGTGTTCGGCGGGCAGCTCTCACACGCTCCTGTCTTGTTGACCATGTAGTGTCCCGGCGGGCAGGGGACACAGGCGGAGCTGTACTCGGCCAGATTGAGGGCACAGCGGCGACACTGCGAAGCCACACCTCCGATCACGTTGGCGATGTGGATGGAGTAGATCTTCGCAACGTCACTGCTGTGTTTTCTCCCCTGAGAGGCAATAAAGATGGATGACACCAGCGCTCCCAGAAGCATTTTAGCCCTGCCCTGGAGGCATCCCACCTCACTGTTTTCTCCCGTGCGTTGAAACGACCAGGTGAAGCTGTTGGTGATGTTCTTCTGGATCAGGTAGGAGTAGGACTGTTTGGTCTGACTGCCCCTCCACCACTCCACCACATCATTCAGCCACTGGTTGTAGCCCTGCAGACAAACACGCCGCTGTCGTGAGTATCCAGCGTGGTTCCCAGCCTTCCATTCCTAACATTCACGCTGCCACAAATCCTCACCGCTAGAAAAGAAAAGGTGCAGTTGGCCGAACATGTGGTCTCAAAAACAAAGGTGATGCGCGACAGCTCACTGTTTTCACTGGCCTTGGACACAGACTGAGGCAGCCTGTCAAACAGGTGGCATTAAATCCTCTATCATTAAACATATACATCCATATTCTGTATGTACATAATCCCGTTCAGAAACATCTCTGACCTGTATCCAGGGACTTGTAGTGTGAGCATCTGGTTGTCCATGTCCTGATCCCCAGGTGTGGTGTAGATATATTCCCCAGCCACCTCCCATCCTGTCATCACATGTGATTAAAGAAACAGCTGTTATATATTTTTTTACATTACTTATAACTGTTTACATTCAAATCACAGTGAAAATATTTCCACATGCATCATTATGCTCTAAATAAGGATGCAAAACAGGGTTCCTGTGTCTCACCTGTGGTGTTTTCCGAGTGGCTCAACCACTGACGGAGCGTGTAGCTCATCATGTTCTTTGGCATCGTGTTCCACCATTTGTATTCAAAAGCCAGGACTGGTTCTGTTCCAACAGGACACTTGATGCAGTCTGCAAATGGATGTTTTATCATCATCATCATCATTTTCTGTCCTTTTGGTGCCACCTGCATGTCAGGTTGCGTGAAGAGTTTGTGAATTCCACACCTGTTCCGTTAGAGTAGGAACCTTGGTCGCAGGGTTCACAGGTGGAGTTGGTGAAGAAGAATCCCGGGTTGCACGGAGGACAGGTTTGCTTCCTGCCTGATGCAGGCAGCTTCACGGCTCCTTTAACAGTCTCGCTGCAGATCTTTGGCTGGACCCACTTGTACATGAGCTGAGTCTGAAAACACACACGCAGCAGGGTGCATAAACGGAGCCGCCCACGGGGCCAACCCAGATTCATATTTAGAAAGTAGTTGCACCAGACGATGACTGATGATTTGCTTCCTATGAACTCCACTCACCTTTCCCTTGGAGTCGCAGGGAGTGTGGGTGTAGAAGTAGTCGCTGACCGTGCACGCCGGCCTCGGTTTGCAGGTTCCAGAACCGGCCTCTGAAAAAAAATGGGAACAAAGCCAGCGGCAGCATCGGGTGGGATGAAGGAAAGCAAACATTTAGATCCAGTGGCAAGGCAGACCTCACAGACTATTGAGGCTTTAACAACGTGATAATTACAGCATGTAAATATGCACACCGGAATATTTATCTGAGTCACACTGAAGGCAAACGGTGGCGCCTTTGTTAGAGTAGGTGTCAGCAGGGCAGGGGCTGCAACGAGCAGATCCGCGCTTCTCACTGTAGGTGCCAGGTTTACACTGGAAACACTCGGACGTGTAGGAAACTCCTGAGAGAATCCAACCAGCCAGATTAATGCTCAGCAGGAAGTGAGGTGGGGAGGTGTGACAGTTTTACAATGAGGCACATTTAGATAAAGGCAATAATTTACCTGAGATGCCGATGTTTCTTAGCAAAACAGGCTTGACTTCACTGCCAGCCATCACGTAACCAGTTGTCCTCCAGTACAGCACGTTGTTGCCGGTCTTCAGCTCCGCCTGCACACAGCCATTGGGAACTGTTGTAATCTGGATTCCACGCTCAGTAAAGTGTTAAAGCGGCGCTCAAACAAACCATATACTTGCTCCACTTGGTGTCAGAGATCTTCATCCAGCGGCTCACCGCGTCTGTAGACTGGCACTGGTCGTTTTGAACCTGCACGACGGAGGGAGGAACCAGCAAGAAGTCGCCAAAGATCACAAACATCTCTAACATTCACATCAAATCCTTTGAATACACTCACGAAAAACTCAAAGTAGATGCTATTGTCAGGGTAGAAATACTCAAAGGACACGATTCCCGGTTTCTTCAGGTTCACGGCATAGAACAGCGTGGCCGTGCACTCGTCTGTGTTGGAGGATATGTAATCACCTTTGGGGGTCCAGGTTGAGCTGGAAAGATGGAAGCACCAACAGTTAAACCCTCACACAGTCGATGGAGCGACCAAACTAAGACACTTCAGCCGACCTGGAGCAGTTCGTGAAGACGTCCTCGTCGTTTGTGTTCACCCCCTGGTTGGTAAACCCTGGCGGAAGGCTGTCCCACTCATCAAAGGCTACGCCGGTGCCCAGAGAGTAGGTGCCCACCGCACACGTCTTGCACCGCTGCGACTGCATGTCCAGAAACTCCCCCTCATTACAGGAGAATGCTGATGAAGGAACCGGACAGAATGAATGTGTGAAGGACAAGACGAGGAGCCACCAATTAAGGCTATGATCCATAATGTGGGAGTGGACCTACTACACTGAGTGCCGTGGACTGGATCCGGAAGGCCCGTGCATATGTCAGCTTTGTTAGGAACCGCCACTCGCCACCGTGAGCCGAGTGCGTCGCATTCTGTGTACTCAAAGTGATAATCTGACTGCAACGACAAAACACAGGTGTGAGGTTCACACAGCTGGAGATACGGCTAATCAAACCAGGGCAATGCTTTTTTGGCGGAAACTCTCTAAAACCAGACAAGCCTCCTTTCCAAATAAAGGCTGCGGCTAATATTTGCCCAGGAAGCCACCGCAACTGTTTGTATCTCGCTCATGGAGGGTGTGCTGCGACTGCCTCCAGGGTTTGTTTACCCAGCCGATGGGAAGAAATGCCGGTTGGCCCAATCCATTTGTAAATATGTCATTTCGGTGTTGTCGCAGCACTTTGGAGATAACAGGCTGTCAGGTAAAATACACTACTGACAAAAATTACAACAGTAATAAACACCGTCCTACCCAGAATTACAATCCCTAAAATGGGATTATGTCACACACACACACACACACAGTTAAAATTTCATGTTTACCTAACTGAGTGAACACATGAATATGGACTGGGAACCTTTCTTCTAATCAACAGTAGGTTATAATGTTTCAAGGGAGGGCAACGAAAAGATTAATCCAAGCCCACGCATGGCCGTTTGGGATTAATGGTTAACAGAAGCGCCACAGCAGCAGCACTCCTCTGCATCTGTGTTTTCAATTACAGCAGCTACATTAAGCTGTGGAGGGGGTATCAGGTGAACACGGGGGGCAGAATGGGGAGAACTTGATGTTAAAATGCAACAAACTGGAGATTTGCCGTTCACCACCTTTAAACAAACATGAGGAAACCAAGGCAACGGGACATAATGACCTCCGTGCCTCCTGCTAGATGGTCTGTTATGGAGAAAAAAAAAGTGAGATGATCTTCACAAATCATCCCTGTCAGCATTTTAATGGCTTAGTTGCCCTCACTCTGTGGTATTCCTGGAGCAGCGAATGCCAATAAAAAAGAAATTTTGTATATTTTATCAGACAGCACTGTTATGCAAATGGAAAACAAATAGATGATGAAGAGAATACAGCAGACAGAGTAACATATGGAAGTCACAGGTGTGCGGCCATAGCAAATTCAACACAAATAGAGTGAGTTACAAATGAAATATGGCTATAAAATGTTAATACGCATATGTACAGTCCCCAGATCGTAGTGATTCGGTATAAATTATATGATAAGGCTGAAATTAGGGCATAAATTGTGCCCGTTGTGGCTAAATTACTCCAGGAATACAAAACAGTTGCAGGATCAGACAAACACCATCAGAAGCATTAATTCCTAAATAATCCATCCAAATAGGACCTAATTTCCATTTTAACTCGTCAAACTATTACAAGAGCCAAGTCTGACGCCATACTTCATTTTCTACTCATAAAGTGTAGAATTTTGACAAAATGTATCCCCTCACCTCTTTGCACAGGGGTAAATCCGCAGAGGTGAGTGCGTAAAGCAGCCACAGCAGAAGGGGGCTCAGGTGCATCGATCCGGGCTGCATCGTCTCCTCCTTTCAGTGCTGAAGTGATGAAGATCGGACGGTTGACCTGCGCCCTCAGGTGCTCCGCCAAGGGGGCGGGACATCTTCACAGCAAACCCGTGATGGGAGGCCATGATGTCATAGATGGAGCGTTAATGCGGGATTTCTGCACCTTCTGTGCTGCCCCAGTATTATTGGGACGTTATTTGTTTCCCTCAAAAGCAAAAAAATAGTTTACTTTAATATTCTAAGATGCATTCATGCAGCCATTCAAAAGATGTACTTTTCGACAGCCTCAACCTGTCAGAAATATTTAAGTCTATAGAATAATCATTGAAATTCCAAAAAGCGATGGTAGGGTTGGCGAGGACACCGGAAGTTTGTGGTTACTTAGAAACCAGTTTTACATTACTCCACACACGACCAGCTAAAGTCGCGCAATAAGAAAAGCTGTCTTTTGTTTATAGGTTTTTAAGTTAAATATGTCGAAACGCGACCCGTTCTCCTCACCAAGGCCCGAAAATGACGCCACTCTCAGCGGCTTCCGGCCGCCGCAGGTGAGTTTTCTGCAGGTTTTTAACTGTAGCCTTTTTTGGCTGATCTCGCTTGTAAAGTTTAGCCTGATTTATATTTTTGTTGTTGAGTAAGCATACTATCTGTACTCCTCATCTTCCGGTGTGTCCGGCTGTCAGGAATTTAAATAATTATAAGTCCATTAAAAATGTCATAACTTCTTTGCGTAGTTTACTGGTCACATTAGATTTACTAGGTGTGCTGGCCTGGCAAGAGAACTCCTGCCTCAAGAATTATCTAGCAAAGTTTCTCATTTTAAATTTTATGAAGCTGAAAAATTGTGATGACTATGACACTTTTATGTAGCCTCTGAATTTTGCATCCAAAACATGTTAGAAAGACAATTAGTTATTAATTGTTAATTAATAGTTATTATTAATACTAATTATTTTAAACTGAAATTCCTATTTTTGAACAGAGGACGTCTTATGATAAACCAACTCATATTGCCCAAACAGAGGAACCCTGGAGCCACCTCCACAGCTCATCCACACTGGCCAGCACCCAGCGAAGCGATGCACACAAGCATGTGAGTGAGTGAGTGAGTAAGCTCCACTCAGCAGGGCTCTCATACTCTTTCAGCAGACCGCAAAACTTTTATTCAGCTCACCCTGTCATTGTTTCTGATCTTAAGAACCCGGTAGACAGCCTTGACTTCCAACTCCAGTCTGTCTACGATCACAGCAAGGACTTCTTCTGGACAAAGAACCAGATGTTATACCAGAAAGAGACCGTCTCAGCTGCCCAGGTGTATGTTTGACACCTGCCAGTACGTCAACGGTTTTAGTCTCAACATCGCTGATCTCTGACTGATCCGTTTTTATGTTGTTTTCCAAGAAACAGGACAAAGAGAAGCAGGAGGGGAAAGGCATCCGAATGTGGGTTGATCCTCAGAGGTGTTCAGTTTACAGCATTAAATGAAGTTAACTAAAGAGCCCCAGAAAAACAGATGAACCAAACTTTACTCTGCTTACTTTGCAATATATACGTAAATGACAGAAGCAAATCATAAAAAATAATAATAAAGTTTGCAACATCAGTCTACAACAGAAAAGGAACATTTTAGCTCTTATGTACAGTACATGTGCAAAAGAATGTCTTTTTTAAAAAAAAAAGGTATAAACGTGTTACTTCAAACATCTTAACTTTGTATTTCAAACCTCTAATAAACAGTAAAGAAAATATCTTAACACCATTTTCAGAGAAAAGAGAAATACCCTCTAAACTTGGGTTTAACTGATGTTGCTATGAAATAAATCTGTTTGTGGATTCACGCCTTGGCTTTTCTCCTTTGACACCGTCTGAGGAAAGCTTTGTCGTCCCACTGGTTGGGGGGAAGCATGTAGGCACCGTTGTGGACACACAGAACCGTCATCTCCTCGACGTAGGTCAGGTTCTGCAGCAGCTGGTGGCAAAAACATCAGGAGAAAAGAGAACACCAACTCTCAGGGGCCACGCATTAAGGTATTTTCTTACATATTTCACAGTAAATTGAGGTGATTTACGACTGTATATCTATAAAACAGACTCAGCAGAGCATACAGGTACCTTGGGAGTTATAAAGAAGTACTGGGACGTTGTCTCTTTACAGGCTGTGCGGACCACGATGTCAAAGACTCGTCTCTCATTTGTAGGATCCATTCCCTACAAAGAAAAGTCACGTGGATGCGATTAAACAGAAGGACAGCTAAAGAAAGCCAGATTTAAATTGTGTTATCAGAGACTCTAGAGATTACATTTCAGTGGGTTCGGTACCCTGGAGCAACATGTCCTGGGTAAAGAAATCATTTCTTACACCTTCTGGGTGCGATTTGCTACCTGGTTGATCTCGTCCACCACCCTGAAGGGACAGCGGTTGAGCTCCTGCAGCGACATGAGGTAGAGCATGGTGGAGACGCTGCGCTCTCCTCCGCTCTGATGGTACGGCGTCAGCTCATGCAGGTGAGTGTTGCTATGAAACTTCACTCGGATTCGGATTCCGTACTTGTCGTAATCCTCCTGTAAGAGACAGCGCTCCATCAAGGCTGGGTAATCACTGCTGGTGCCCTTTGACAACGCACCCCCAAACAACATTTACCTCGTTCTCTGAGTGCAGATCAACTTCACCGGCACAATTCATAGAGCGGAAAAACGCGGTGAACTTTTCGTTTATCTGTTCCACCAGCAGCTTTAGAGGGTTGAGCCAACGTTCTTTAGCCTGCCAGACACACACACACTCTGCTATCACATAGGAAAGCATGGAATAACTTCCATTTCTCCATTAAAAATCAGCACCTCTGATATGTTCTTTCGGTAAGCTTCGAGAGCGTTTGTCTTTTCCTCCAGCTCCTTTTCTAACTGTTTGATCTCCTGATCTCTCCTGTTATATTCATCGACCACCTGTAAAAGCGCAGAGATGTGAGTTTCACAGTCACAGTCACAGTGCAGGCCAGTGCTTACAACCTGAACAAACGCATCCTTACGTTTTCACTCAGGCCTGTGAAGCACTCGGATCGGGACCGCTCCTCACTCAGCCTGGAGTCAATCTCATCGGGAGTGTCTGGCAACTTTGCAAAAGCCTGCGTTCCCCAAGAAAACAGAAAGAAAACACAAGAAAAGACCTGCTTACTTGGCAGCTATGGGACACGCGGTTAATGTGTAAAAGAATAAACACCAACGTTACGGAGGTCTTCAGGTAAAGAATCCTTATCCTGCATCTTGCAGATGGACCGCGCTCTCTTCATATGGCCTTTGCATTGTTCCGTCAGCTGGACCCTCCTCTGCTCCAGTTGGCCACATTTTTGCTGCAGGGACACGCAGACGTTACACTGGCTCTGTCACCCAGTGGAGCACGGTGCTTTGCGCTGGTCGCCCTTACATCCATGCTTCTGAGCAGAGAGGCGCCTTCTCTGAAGTCATTCTCCAGCTTTGTCTTCTCCACCGTCAACTCCACCATCTTCAGAGCCAGGTACACCTTCTCCATCGTCAGCTTGGCTTTCAGCTGCAGACAAAAGCGAAGCAGAGATTCACACAAAAACGTGAACGGTGTAGTCACCCATGTTTGAGCTGACCTCAAGCTGCTCCAGCTAAAGCGCCTAATAAACCAAAGTTTATTCACCTTTATTGAATCTACAAAGGCCTTGACCATGGCGACCTTCTGAGAATTGACCCCTGAAACTTTCTCCTTAGTCTCCTCTTCAATTTTTTTCAGGTCAGTGATGTTTTGCTCCATCTGTCTCAAACTAAATGGAGTGGAAACATACAAAAATGCAGAGCAATTGATGTGTTTTTGAATTAGCCAGACCAAAACCAATATTTAATGATAAAGCATGAACACGAAAAGTCCCTTCAGGCTGTTAGGAGAGGCTGACCTGTCCTGTTTGGTGCTAATCTTCTGCTCCAGCTGTCTCCTTTCGACCTTGAGTTCAGAGAGACGTTTCTTTTCTGCCAACAGCTCGTTGTCGCGGCGATCCAGTGCAGCAGTTTCGTTCTGCAGGGCCTTCAAGCGCTCATCAATTTCTTGTAACTTCATCTCACTAGCCTGGTTGTAATGGAGGTCAGCACCGAGATCTGACCTTAGCTCAAATAAAACACTGCCGACCAAATAAGAGTCACACAATATGACTTTCTTACCTTCAGCTGCTGCTCCAGCTGCCGTTTCTCTTCAGCATCTACTGTGATGCTCAGGTACTGGGAGGGGTTCACTGCAGAGTTACTGGTGCTGATCATTTTCGAGTAAACTGACCTCTTCAACATGTACCTTTCGTCCGTGGTGTATAACACCCTGAGATTGAGCTCCTCGATCACCTGAGACAAAGAGGAAAGGCACAGAAACATTCATGAGATGAGTGATCCAACTGTGAAAATGAAAGATTGACAATAAACAACACCTTTCAAAAACCAACAAAACGCAAATAAAAAATCCTAAATCAAGGAAGAGGAGGAACACACCTGTGTGATCATTGTTTTTGTCTGCTCGGTGCCCACAGGGACATCGTGAACCTTGTACTGGTGACAGAGGTAACTCATCACCTCATCTGGGGCATCAAACATCTCACGCAGGTACGTGAAGAACCCAAAGCGTCTATAGAGATAATGCCAAGTAAAGGTGAATAGGGACTGTATCTGAAATCAAGAGCTTCCCCTACCCAAGCACAAACAGATGTACAAAAATAGACACAACTGATGCTAATTTTATGGATATCACGGCTCTACATCTCACCTCAGGTGCTCGATATTTCGAGAAGCTTCCTCTTTAGAACACGACTTTTCCGGAGCAGAAATGGAGTTCACTTTTAGGTTCATCTTGTCGCGTACCTGAGAGGAAGAACAGTGAAATAGGAAGGAGTGAGAGAGAAGGGAGATAAACTTTCAGTTTAAAGGGCAGGGGATTTCTGAGCTTTGCTGAGGATCTATGGATCGCTCCAAACTGACAACCATCGGCTGCTGCTCACTGACCTCAGTCATGAAAGTCTCCATGTCATCTTTCCTCTGGAAAACAAACGCTCGCAGGTCCTGGAATGGGATGTGGGTCTCCACATATTTGGCAAAGCGGTGATCTTTCACATTAATCTAAAAAATGATGACATCCTTAGCATTAACGTGCACTACTTCAAGTTCAAGGGTTTTTATTGTCACTGTACAGGGCAGAGCGAAATTATTTTTCAGCAGCTCTTAGTTGTATTATCTTAGTTGCCCTATTGCCAACTGTTCAGGACATTAATGAACTGCAGGTTAAAGATATACATTCAACAGTAATAACTAAAACTGGGATCTGCGAATGACTGGGACTCACCACAAGCAACATGGGTTCGTAGACATTTCCGTTAAAGCGGTTTCTGTTCTGTCGGAGCCACTGGAGGGCAGCGTACGTGTCCCTGTGGCGTCCTCGCAGCTTCTCCTCTTTGACATTCATCAAATTATTCATGTCGCTAAGCTTTTTCTCCAAACCTAACAACCACAGGGATATTTAAATAGATATTTAAACAGCCTATGTGATAATGTGATCATTACAGTGAGTCGTTTATTAACACGTTAGGACAGCGTATAATCTGGCTGAAGAGCTCACTTTTGCACTGAGCAAAGGTGTTGTCCTTCTCTCTGCGCAGGTCAGACTTCTCTCCCTCAATCTTGGCTCGCTCCACCTGGTTGCGCCTCAGCTCCACATTAACTTCGTTGATCCTCGGAGTCACGTCTGGCTGATCCTCGACTTTAGTCAGTTGTGCCTTCAGAGCCACGATGATCCGTCTGGTGTTGATGATCCGTTTCTGATGGTCGGCCTCTTCCGTTTGTTTCAGCTTAAAGGCTTGGTTAATGTCTTCAATCTGCAAAAAGTCACATCCATTCATCAGTTATTACTGATCAAGAAACTCTAGTAATTTAATAAATTAAACAATACTGGACCTTGAATATTTAAAATACATTTTCTCCATTTAAATAAAAAAAAGTGGATTTACCTCTTTTTGTTTTCGATCCAGCTGATCCTGCGTCTGTTTGAACCTCATTGTGACATCCTTGATGGCAGCCGTCTGCGAACGAGCTCAAAATGATCAGTATGATATAGTTATTTCAAATATTTATTCTGCTGACATGTAAATATTGTATTTATCATTACCAACTGACATTATAGAATGATGTACAATAATAACTGTTAAAAAAAAAAAAATTCCTACTAGAGTGCTAACCTCTTACCTTGGACTTTACTTGATCCTCAATAGGCTGCAGCTGCTCGTCTATCTCCTTGATCTTCCTCACCATGGGTGCCTGGGAATGCCTGAGGGCAGAAAGATTCTTTTTGGCCTCTTCTCGCTCCTTTTTCACACTCTCAATCTCCTTGCGGGTGGTCTCATACTCCTGGGAAAAGGGAAACGGAAGAACTTTGTTTCATCTTGACTGCAAACAGCCTCCGCAGCATTCTATCTGGCCTACTCACCACCCATGGTTTCTTCTTTTCCAGGAGTTCGATCATGTCCAGATGTCTCTTCTTTTCATAGTAACGGTTCACATCGTGTTTGTTCCTCTCGTTCCTCTGTTTGGCTTTCTCAAGGTAGTTAGCTTTCTCCTTCACAATGTTCTGAAGAGAAAAGCAGCAATAACATTAAAAACTCTCCAAAGATTTAACATGAAATAATGCTGATGAATTCTAATACCTTTCAGGCTGAATGGAAGGCAGTTTGTGAATAAATGACCTCTAGTTTCCATGTGGAGCCTGCACATTGTCCACTTTGGTCTTGTGCTTACCTCCAACTCGCGCTCTTTGCTGCGAAAGTTCTTCAGCTCACAGTGGTACTCGAACATCTCTGGTGGTCCCACAGACTTCTCAGTTGCCTCCAGCAACTCAGTTTTTGACATTTTGGCAAATTCCCCAACTTTTTCCTGAAGTGACAGACACATCAACACTGGTTTTATGTCTACTATCCAAAGCTCTCTGTCCACATTTTGACATGTAACTGAACAATATGATCCCATAATATTAGCAATTCTAAAATGATCCATAATATATAATGCAATAACATACCTGAGGAAGAAATTGGCAGAGATTGCTGACTTGTATACGAAGACTCTTGACCTCTTCTTCTACTGCTTTTTGATTGCGTTGTTTTCCATTGATCATCCAGAGCGACTGATTGTTCTCCACATGGATCTCTCGTGTAATCACCACATTACCCCCATGCTTGTACCTGAAATAATTGCAGAGAGATTAAGTTTATGATCAGAGACAAAGGAAATTTGGCAGTTTGTCAGTGCTATTTCTAAAATGGCTAATCATCGTTAAACTATTGTTAAAATTGAACGTAGAGTTGTATTATTTTTAAATGCTTAGTCATACCAACAATAAAACATTATTAATTTTTAATAATACATCACTGGCATACAGTAATGGCATTCTACTGGCAAATAGTGTGTCTGAACAATGCGACAGTACTTACAGTTCGATCTCAACTAATCCTTTGTGGCAACCACGTTTGACATAGAGTCCAACCTAGGTGGGAAAATTCTCAAATTGAAATGTATTCATACCAGTCACACCAGTTCATCACACCAGTTAGTGGCATACTGTACACTCTACCCTACCTTGTCCCCTCGTCCAAGGACAGTGGTTTTGCCAGCCAAGCCAAGACAGATGGCACAAACGATGCTAGACTTGCCGGTTCCATTGGCTCCAACAATCATGTTCAGATTTGGTCCAGGATACACTTCAGTGTAGTCATAAGTCCTGTCAAAAGAAATGTAAATATCATATGATTTCCAGCAGTAATTTAAAAAAAAAAAAAGCCTCGGTTGAATATATTCAAGGAATTTTAACACTGCTTAGATTTCTATGTGTTTATGATTATAAAAATGACTCAAAAACAATATGAATATAGAAACTGCAATCCTTTCCATTTATTTCATACTATTTCTAATGGAGTTAGGGTTAAGTAAAATGGAAATGGTGCATCAAGATGTACGTGCTTTAACGAGAATTACATGCATACTTAATAGATAAGTGATTATAACAAATCATTAATACAGATATCTGTATTAAAATTACAGATATATTACATATTTGACGTTACATATGAGACGTTATTAAGAACATTTTAAATGTGACAGATTTAAAATGGGAAAAAACTCTTATTCTGGGACTATTAAATACACTCGTTTGTTTGTTAGTTTTAACGTGCTCAAACCAGTTTAATTTAATGCCAGGAAATCCTAAGCATGTCCGTAAATAAACCATCAAGCTACATCGGCATACTAGCTGACATCCAGAAATACGAAACTTACAGGAAGTTTTTCATATTGATACGAAGTATGGTCCCATCCATACTCCCTTCCACCGTAGCGCCACATTTCCGGTGACCTGACAGCATGTTCGCCACGCTACTTGAAGTCTGGCTGCTATTGAAGCGGCTGATTCGCCGTTTTTTGTCGGGCTCGGCCATAGAGCAAAAAAAATATATTACCCACAAAACTAAACGGCGAATTCTCTCTTTCGCGGACGTTTCTCCCCTTCAGTGATACAATCTTATTTGGCAAGATGAGTCACGTGTGGAGACACAAACGTTTGCGTCATCATTACGGCTAACGTTTAGTATCGCGATAACAATGGTGTGACGTCGGAAAGAAAAGAAAGAAAGAAACCACACTTTAATAATCCACTCAAGTGGAATTTATGCCTCTGCACTTTAACCCATTACATGCATGTACACACACACACACACACTAGCAGTGGGCAGCCACTTAAGGCGCCCGGGGAGCAACAACAACTACTACGGGGTTAAGGGCCTTGCTCAAGGGCCCAAAGTGGTGGTCACAATCTCGGTCAAGGTTTTTCTTCCTCTTCCTCATATCTCCCATGCCTTCACATCTGGTCTGGTCTGGTCTGGAACCAGTTTCTTCAGACACCTCCAGGTTATGGGACTCGCCTCTTTATCCACTTGACCACCACCCCCCATTAAACAGGTTTAAATGTTTACTTTTGGCTCATATTTTATTTCGGGACCTACAAAAATTACGAATTAGATAGCAACATATGTATAATGATGTCTCAAATCATTTACTGAAAACACGTGTTAACATATTAAAAACTATGCTGTGATATGCTTTAAAGGAAACCTTCAACTTCTTCCAAGTCCTGCGAGACCTTGATGACCAACGATGACCATTAAATGCCGTGAACAGTGATGTGCTTTATATGTAATCATAGGTTTTATTTTTCTTAGAGTAGGGTCAATATAATGCAGTTGGTATATGAATTCTTAAACTTTCCATTTAAGTACCTAAACGTTTTCAGGTTGTATAGACACCAGATACAGCTTTATGAGATTGGATTTACGGCAGTGAGGAACAAATACATGAAATTCCTTTTAACCAGTCGAGTCTTATTGTCAGTTTTTGGTTGTTGTACAGCTTCACTCGGTAAGCTTTTTTGATAATTTTACAGAACTGAAAGACAAAGATATTGCTTGAACCACTGAAAACAAAATATGCCATTCTCCTCACAAAAAATGTTAAAGAGACGAAGGTAGATTTTTGTTGTGGTTAGATCAGAATCGCCTCTATACTCATTGTCCACCGTGAGAGTTGAGATAAACCCAAACCCACATAGAACTAGTATATCTGATCAATTCATCACCTCTGACCACAACATAAAGTGTGGAGGCCCAGGAGTTTGTTGACTCGCCGGCTGCTCAACGCCATGAAGGCTCGCAAGCGAATTTCCTATCATTTCCGATCAGAGTAGGGCCAAATTCTGATCAGATCAAATAAGATCACTGTGTAGGTTTTTTTTTTTTTTTAGAAGAAGACACACAAGCACGCTCTTTTCACACAATCGCTCACTCGTTCGTTCACTCAAACATACAGACACACACTCACCCTCCGAGAAACCATTCAAACTGTGACGAACAACCAACATCCGGAATATAACCGCTGTGCCGCATGGCATCATGGGAGATGGAAAGGTGTAACCTTACTCACAGCGACCCCAGGTGGTCATCTGTTAAAAAGATGTAAAGGCCAGTAAATAAATGTTGAACGAAACGTGTAGATATAGAAATATATATTTTAAGCATTGACCCAAAAACACAACTGCAAAAAGGCATTAATTACAAACATGAATTGAATGTATCTAATTTAGTTTTGTCATTCATTCATGGGTCAAAAGCTTATATAACATTAACAAAAACGTTGGCATTTTGTATGTTGATGTCACATGTTCCACAAAAAATAAAGTTATGCTCTTTACCTGTATGATTTAAGTAGACAACATATAAGTCATCTAAAATATATAAAAGAAGTGAAATATTTTGTTATTTCAGTGTCATGCAATGGCTGGCTTTAAGATGTATTCGTGTCGGCAGCAATTAAGTAATCTGGTGCTCTGTGCTTTCTGGGGGTGGTGAAGTAATCTTGAATGACGTAATGAGATTTAAGCGTCTACTACCACACTGACTACTGCTCAGTGGCTTAGACAGTTGGAGGATCATTCACCAACAGCAGTATGATGGTGCCTGAGGTAACAAAGAAAGAGACATCAGACAGATGATGATGAGAAGGTGGGATTCTTTTCCACCGTGTGCTAAAATAAGAATTTTGTTACTGGACTACACTGTTACTAGCTTCACCACCTTGCCATGGAGGGGTCAACCAGAAAAGTGAGTTTTTGTGAGCTGTAGTAAGCCTTAACTCTGAGCTGGTCAATGAGAGGTCACGGGTTTGATGACTTTAGGTCATTATTTTTATTGACTTTAGTCACATTGTAATTGAACCCTCAATGTGCTGACTCTGATTTTCTCTGTATTCAATTATCTATGCTCAAAGGCTGTACTAAGTGTGCACAAAATATGGACATAGTAAATTGGATGATAAAATCAAACACACACAGAGGAAGGAAACTGCTTTTCCATCTCTGGATTTTGTTATTTCTGTTGCAAATGACAGAAGTGATCAGAAAGAGTGATTTTGTTGGCATCCGACTGATTTCCATCAGATCAGACACTGTGTGTTTGGTTATCTTCATGCTCAGCCACTCTGCAGGGGCCCGACGACGGACAGGATTTGGAGGCTTAGGATGCTTATGTTGTTGACAGGAACAGGTGAAGGAGCAAACAGAAATACTCCTCTGAGCCCCGTGTGTCATGTGTTCATCTACAGGGCAGAATTATGGATTTTTTTGTTTGTTGATTTTCTAAATGCTTGGAAGGTCATTCACAGCTTCCTCCATCTGTTAGTTGCTCAGTACGATCTTTGGTTCCTGCTCATTCAGTTTCTGTGGATGTGGGATCTGTTAGCCCCTTGTTTAAGACATCATATACACATGTTGGACATGGTTTTGGTGTTGATGACTCTGACAATATTTATCTACACTGTCTATTCAATGAAGTGGAGATCCAAAAAAAACTATATTAACAAATCCACGTTTTGATGGTATTCTGTTTTACGAATTATTGACTAGTATTTTTCCCCCTCCCTCTCTCTTGTAACAAGCAGAAATTAGGATATGGAGCTCTCAAAAAAGGTATGTGTAAAAAAAAAAGACTTCTTCTTAATGAGTCAGTTTAGATTTATCCATACTTACCAATAAACAATTCTAAACACATTACAACAGTCTTCACTTGTGTCTGTGGATATGATTAACACCAAATGAGTGTTTTCTTGCATGATTCAGCTGTATTATTAGGTGTTAAACGTCACATTTTGTGAATGATTTATAATTATCCATAACTGGTAAAACTGACATTTATAAAATGCAAAAATGTCAGCATTCTGATGGCTTACTCATAACAAAGAATAATACATAGTTATTCTTTTGTACATACTTAGAAACAGGGATCGAATAGTGACACTGACATATTGAAATTATTTTCAAAGGACTGCTAAGAACCTAAAGAATTAGAATTCATCATTTTATTTATAAATTGAATGAAAAGTGATTTACACATTTTTTTTCAGAGCCCTCAGTTGGCCAGTTATCCCGGCTTGCCACAGTGGACTACAGTGATGAAAGCACTCCACCCAGGAGACTGAATGGCACCTCCGTGGATGTACCTAGTTATCAGAACCTTCACCGAGAACTTCTGCTCAGCCATAAAAGGTAGGGCAGGTGACAGGAACAGCCTCTAGGCCCTGGTCTAAAAGCAGCCGCCGTGTAAAGCCCAACAAGGCACATTGTATTTGTGCGTGGTGGATGGTGCAGGGGCCTGCTGCTGGAGGAGAAGCCGGAGCTGAAGCGAGTGTTGGAGCAGCGCAGACTGGAGCTGCACAGGGAGGAGGAGATGGCTCAACGACGGCCCTCAGACCTGGAGACAGAGCTCCGCAAGAGGCAGCAGAAGCTGGAGGAGGTCAGGACGGAGATGATTACTGCTGACAAGGATATTTTTGTTGACTTCTGTGTAAAGTTTAGCTATTGTTTTTATAACCCTGCCTGTCTGAGGGGTAACACAGGCATTAACTGGTCTAATATTTCAGGAGAAACTAAAGAATGCTGGAAAAACACAACAAATACAATTACAACTGACATTTTTTTTTCAGGTCAGCTTGGACTGTAACAGTGCTTTTGAAAGTTATATTTTTTTTTTCTTCAGTATGAGCAGGAGGAGATCAGGCAGCGGGAGAACCAGCAGAAGATCCCAGAGTTTGTGCGTGTCAAGGACAACCTGAGGCGAACGCAGACACCTGAACCATGAGCTCCAGCTTCATGTTCTGTTCTGCTAAATGACATAAGTCATACACACTGTCAGCTTTCCTTAAAAAAGTCTGAATTTGTATGTTTGTTTTCAGACGAGGATGAGAAACTGCTTATTTTTTATTTATAATGTTGTGGATCATAAATTAACACTACCTTCTGGAGGTGTTCTTGATGTTTTGTAGTCACATTTTTTCATTCCTAGTGTGTGCTCTGTGCAAATAAAGGGTGGTTTGCTCTCCCTGGACACACATCCAAGTAGTGGCAATTGATTTGCATGCAGCTCGTCTCCCCCACTCTTGTAGCTCTTTCACATGGATATTGCGACTTTATTTATCAGATCTTTTCATTCCATCACGGAACAAGAGGAGAAAGCACAGGCCATCTGGTGGAGGCTTTTCAGGGAGTATAGCCTAAGAATACCCCAGGGCCTGGTTAAAGTGCTGCACACATTTGAAAGCCACCAGATGAAGGCTTAAAACTAGCCTGGTATTGGGGCAGAACTGTAGGCCTTAGGAGCTGATAATCATCTAAACCAACACAAAAGCAACTTCAAGCGCTATATATAGACAATGAGCAGATAAAAATATATGGAAATCTATTCAAGTGCATTTTAAAGGTCTGTCTACGGGCTAATTTATTATTATTATTATTATTATTATTAGTAGTAGTAGTAGTAGTAGTAGTAGTAGTAGTAGTAACAGCAACAGTAGTAGTTTTACTTCTAATAGTTCTACTAAATATGTAATATATAAAAGTGAAAAATTGATTACTTGTTTAGATGTTTTGCAGATTATTTCTCAAGCCTTAGAGCAAAATTCAATAGAACTGAACTGATTTTTCTATACTTACAAAAAACCTAAAATATGTTTCTCTCTTCTGATATGGTTTATTGAGCTGACACAAAGACTAAAGCCAGAACAAAAATAAAGATCAATTTGTAATAAAAAACAGATAACTAGAAATCAAATAATTTCCAGTGTTTTACAACTTTCACAAATGCTTTCTGTGGCTTTCTTTTTCAGCATGGAGGAAGAAGCGACCACTAGTCCCCGACTTGTGTAATCAGACAGTTGTCTTTATTGGCTTTTACTAACACTCACCTCCCCTGCTGCCATTCTTCTTTTGTGCAACCAAGGTGAGACGCGTGCTGCGTAAATACACAGAGCGTGTCTAGGAAGTGAGGAGCGTCAGGCCAAACCACTTTAAGCAACGGGGGGGAGGGGGGGGTAGTTGCAACCGGAAAAAAAACTTACATTCACTAAAAATTAGACAATGGTGATAAATACGAAATTATGTTCTGTGTAATAGGTGGGTATATCAAAGCAAGAGTGAATACATGAAGAAAAACATATAAATGCGACAAAGAATTACGCATGCTCAACCCCCTGCAGGAGAAAGTGGAGTTGACTATAACAGATGTCCCAAGCGTGCAGTCCCATCTGAGCGGAGAAAGTCAGGACAACTCCAGCCGGAGCTTGTACCGCTGCTGCTGGATGCAATAAAAAGGAGCAATTTAGAACAGCAAAGGGTAAGAATAAAGATTTTACCCCATGTAATGTAACTATTACATTTTACTACACATACTATTATGTTAAAGCATTAATATATGAGAGAGCGTGTTGAGTGTAAGTATAAAGAATGCAGTTGCTGAAGTTTATTTTTGAAAGGAACGTCATTGTTAATAATATATGTTTTAAAACTTAACATCTGTCCTGTTATTTTTCTTAAAATTGTGTTCTTAAAATATTGTCATTCAAATTTAATTCCTTTGTACCAATTGCTGGACTGAAATAAAAAAAAAAGAAAAAAGAAAATCTGACATAAAATAAGTGTAAAAATCTATTTTTTTTAAGTAAGTATATTATGTTGCTAAATATATTTATATATGAAGATTTTATTATTTTTGTTATCCATTATCCACCTAGATTGCATTATATGCATTTAAATCATGTCTACCATTATCAGCTGTATTATGAACAGACTGCTTTTACAATAAATTCTTGACGGTGTATCGATGGTCGGTGGCAATCTACAGCAGCAGAGTAAACACAATCTCCCCTACTTTATATGTTGACAGACAGTAAAGCGCTACCTGGGCGATAACGACAAAGACCCTGCTTTGTTAATCCCTCGAACTTCACCTGTTGGTTTGTCAATGTTGGGTACTTGTGGGTGAAATGTCGATGATGTTGTTGACCATTGAGATGCCTCAAATGATGACTAAGAGGGACAAGGTGTCACGATATCCAACCAGCCCTCCATCCTGCGGAGAACAATGGGTCATCTCTTCTAGCCTGCTGTATTTACGTTGTCACTGGGCTGTGACTGGGCTGGAGCGTCTGGGCAACATATGGTTGACAGAGAAGTGTGATAGGGGCTGATTACTCCTGTACTAGAGAAAGGAGAGACACCTGTATAGCTGAACAAGGTTGAAATGAAGAAAGCAGGCTGGCAAACTGTGTTAAGAGAAAGCACAAACATTTCCAAAGTTATTGTAGAGTGTAGAGTTTCTTTATTGTCTCTGTGGGTCCACATTGTTATACAGCAGTGTCTTTTCTCCCTGCTTGTCCACCACACTCTCCCCCAGCCTGAACTCAGAGTGGATCTGGGTGGATTTTGCTGAATGGATTTTTGGCTTTTTATCAAACTCAGAAATAAGGCACGCTGTAAAGACATTTTGGTTTCTTCCATTGTATCAGCATTCTGCAGAGAATCTTAATTACAGGGTTCCAGCTAAGCCCGGGTCTGGTTTCAGGCATCCCTCGCCATTTTGCTGGTGAAGGCTGCTCCCCGTCGGTAATTCCAGGGCCGACCACAGTGGTAATGAACACAGCAGCCGTGGCGGTCTTCCAGGAGGCCGGTGCTTCAGACACTCATGGGAAAGGGTGGTGGGGGAAATTTGGGGAGACAGTGAATCAACATTATGATCTCTTACCGTAAACATTCGCTTCCGCCCTTGTGATGCTGTCACAGTCTGGTAAGCAGCGAGGATGGGCTGGATGGTCTTCTTCCAGCCCCGGCTCTTCTTTGGAACTAATCACATATGCCTTGATGAAGATATAAGAAGCAGCGTACATCAGTGGAGAAGACGCTATCAGCAGCTATCAGTATAGGAAATGGTGCTATTCCTGTTGCTCTCAGTAAGGAAAAGCACTGTCATCTGACCCTCCTCATAGTATTACTACACCCTCATGATTTATGTCTTTATGAAAGATATGAAAAATCACTCTCTTGGTAATAAGCTGGAAGCTGCAGCAAGTTCTGCTGTTTCATTCCAGTTCACACCCATCCACCCACGTACTCACTCAGGCGGTTTCCACCACCAACCACAGTTTGTTGCGAAAGTTTTAAAGTGTAGGTAGATCTCTCATTACCACCCTGGAGTCCAGTCAGCGTATTTTGATTTTTAGCTCCTGCAGTGTGGCTCCACGTGCCTGGCTGCAGAAAGGCCTCAGCTCTGTACATGGCTCGCGGCTCCTTTCGCCACCTCTCCCTGCAGCCGTGCGTTGGCCCAGTAATGCTGCCCGAGCCCGAAGCAGTGCTGTCAGCAGATACTGCATCCGCAGCAGATTACTGGGGCCGGTTGGTTGATACAGGGCCTTTTGTTGTAGTGTTGTTTCACTGACTCCAGCTGAGTGCGCCTCATTTTGCTGCCGGTTGCTCATAGCTGCGTCAGTTCACATGAGTTGCTGTGGTGAATGGGTCAGGCATGAAACACACAATAATATCCTGTTAGAGGAGATTTTCAATAGCGCAGCCTCGGTATCTTCCTGGTCCCTACAGGAAAGGACGCGATAACGATCGACAAACAAAGACAATGAGACGCGAATCTGGGATTATACCTAGAAGCGCTGGCAACAAAATGTATCCTTGTGCGCTTGTTTTCATCTCACAGTTCCTCCCGTCATGTCCTGACTCATTTATTTCCCACACAAGCTTTGTTTACATGATGTTGTGGGTTTTTTTGTAGTAAACTTTACTGAAATTTTCTGTAAGAATATTATTTATCAGGAGAACACTGAACTGAACGACTGTAGCCGATAAATGGACAAAGGACAATGGCTGAAAATGTCCACATACAATTCAATTATCTGTTTCTTGTTAAATCTTGTGATCTGCTTGCACTTGTGGATGATGCCAGGGTGGTGATAACAGAATTGATTTTACTGCAAATAATCAATTGACCCTAAAAAATATGGAAAAACGCACACTGAGGAATCGCTCCCATTGTAGATGTTTTTAGATGTTTGTTTGTGGCTTTTTCCCTTTTCAGTCACTCGGTTTTTGCCAACAGGCAGTCAGATGTTTGTTGGGAAGCAACAATGGAGCGGGATGAGCCGTAAACATGAAAAGTGCTTGTGTGTGTGTGTGTGTGTGTGTGTGTGAAAGTGTGTCAGTGAAACGGGCAGCATTGTGCAGGAGTCAGCACGGGCCTTGTGATCCGATGCTGCGCAGACAAGCCTGCCATTGAGACATTCTTCCACTTCAAAGCCCCCAGAGGGTTCTCTGGACACCGGTTGAATGGGAGCAGAGGGAGGGGTGTTGGGGGAAACAGGTGCAGTCCATGGGTGGTGCAATCCCTGTCGCCATCTGCTTTCTTTTTCGGGGGCTGGGCCCTTGCGCGCCCTCTGACACGCCTCAAGGCGACACGCTCCCCAAGCTGTGCCCCATCGCCATGACACCCCGATTCGGATTAACCTCTGCACATGTGCCGAGTCAGCCAAAGGGTCTGCCTCCTTTGTTAGTGAGCTTGGAAGGGAGAAAGAAAAAGAGGAGGAGGATGGATGGATGGATGGATGGAGAGGAGCGCCTGCATAGATAAGCGTGTGAAAGGACACTCGCCAGGTCACTTTTGTTTTGTAACGCAGCAGGCGTGTTCATCGATGAAGTTGCGTGGTAGGAAAACGACAGGAGAATCTCTTTTCTAAGTAATGTGATACTGACTAATCTATTCAATAACTGCTTATTTCCAGACCTGAAGAACATTCACAATGACGACCACTGAAAGTAAAGAGGAGATCAGTGACACTGACAGCGGAATCATTTTGCACTCTGGTAAGAATGTCTTAAAATTATTTTTGGAGGTGAAATATGGCCCAACTAGGACCTTACAGAAAGAAAATAACATATGCTGTGAGGACCAGGAGAAAAGGATATTGTTCCTCTGCATCTGTTGCACACTCTTTGTTTATGAGCTGCAGATCAGCTGTAAAGGAAAAGAATGTATTAATTCATCGAGGAGCAAACGAAAAAAAATGAAATATAAATGTAAACTAGGCCACTGGTGACACCAAGGATATTTACCCTGAAATGTTCTGTCAGCTCTTCACACTACATTGTGTTTTATTTACAGCAATGAAAGTCTGAAGACTTGTTTTTACTGCGACCTTCTCACCAGAACCTCCATAAAAAAATTATGTTAGCTCTTTTTAATGATATATGTTCCTAAGTTTCTATAAGTTAAGATCACTTGCGTTCATTGCAGGTCCAGACAGTCCCACGTCCTCATTAAGGGACCTGACCACCCACACCAGAGCCCTGAAGCTGAAGCACCAGTCCCTGGAGGAACGTCTGGAACTCTGCCTGCTGGAGCTCAGGCAGCTCTGCATCAGGGAGGCGGTGAGGGTCTCCTCGATCCAAACACATCTTTGACTGAGCAGTTGGGTTACAAATTTTTTGAATCAACAGGAGCTGACGGGTAAGATGCCTTCAGACTATCCTCTGATGCCTGATGAGAATCCGCCACATGTCAGGAGGAGGATCGGAGCTTCATTCAAGCTGGACGAAAGGTTGATCCTTCGAGATAAAGAGGTGCAAAAAAAAAAACTCCATCATTGTTAAAACAAAAGTCAGTAACAATAAGAGAGCATCTTTTTTCAAATGGGCTAAATTTGAGAGTTGTTTTTTTTGTTTGTTTGTTTGTTTGTTTGTTTGTTTACAGGATACCGAGCTGCAAACGTTGGAAACAGACTTGGCTGTTCATCAGCAGATTTATGAAGCGGCCCGCAAACTCTCCCTGGAGGAGCATCTCAGTAAACCACAGAAGAAGAGCCGGCTGCAGCAGTGCAAGAGGGAGGAGAAAAAAGTGAAACAACTGCAGGAGGCTTTGTTCCAGCATAGAAACAAAAGCAAGTGCAACTCACCGTGCATCACCATTTCAAGGAGCCAAATCAGTGGTGAGCGCTGCTGCCCCCTTCAGGCCAACTATTGTCATGTATGAATGAATGGATCAGGGCTTGAAAGCTTCACCTCTTTGTGCAGATCTGAGCATGTCTGATGACAGTTCCCTGTCTGACGTGGTGGCTCTGGACGATGGTGAGTTCGTTTCCTCCAAATATCAACATTTTTTTGAATATGAACTGATTGGTGATGAGTGTTTTACTCATATTTTAAAAATCAACTGACTGATTTTTTTTTTTTTTATTTCATAGATGTGGTCTCATCCAGCCCCCCCTCTCTACCTGTATTGGAAACCTCTTGCTCTGAACCCCTTCAGCTGTCAGACTCCCTTCACTCATCTCAGCCATCACTGAAGCAGCTCAGTGTCGAGTCTGAGCGCTCCCCTATTCAGAACTCCCCGTGGAAAGAGTCCAGTCTGGATAAACCCTACCAAAAGCCCACTAAACCTCAGTCTGCTTCCAGCAGCAGGTCCTGGTAAGAGGAGTAATGGCAAACACAGAATAAACACTGTGTGAGGAGACACATTTGTGGAAGAATTTGGACTTTGTGTATCTCTTAGCATCGTTTCTGCCTTTTTCGCTTACAGTAGTCCAGCGGGAACTTTGGCGCCTGCCGAGAGCTGCAGGATTCCCCTTTCTCAGTTCGTCAGGAACTCAGCCCTGCGCCACAGCAACGCCATCAGTGTCCCCTCCACTCCAGAACTGCATGTACGCCGACAGTACACCCAGTCCTTCAGGTACGCAGAAACTTCTGCTACATTACTAAAACTACAACACTAAAATGCACAAGACAAAATCAGCACCAATGTGCACGCCTCAGATGTATAAAGATCAAAGATACTTGAAAAATAGGAAACACTTGATCTCCAAACACAGACAGGAAGTGCCAGACTGACTGGATCCCTGACAATAGTTCTGTGTGACTTTACAGACTTCCTAAGTCATCTGCTGACAAGGATCACCAGAGCTCAGAGGGCAGTCGAGGGCGTGGCAGGTTGCCCCAGCGACGCTGTGTGGCTAACTTCATGGTGCGTTCCCCAGAGTACTCTCCCCTTTGTCCTTCCCTGTCCAGCTCTGAGGACAGCAGCTCGGAGCACTCTTCCTCCTCGTACATCAGCTCCCCATGCAGGGACGGACCCACTGAGATACCAAAGCTCTGCCCTCCGCCGTACGGATTCCATTTTGGAGCGCAGAAGAAGGGGCTGTCCGGCTACACAAGCCCCAGGGCCACCATGGAGGACGGCACCCTCTCTCCTCCAGGCCCGAACGTGGAAACGCCCTGCCTGTCGCCACCTCCTCTGGCAAAAACACCGCCACAATGGCGAGAAAGGGCGCTGTCCCCGAGAAGAATCCTGAAGCCCCCTCCGCCTTACACCAGACTGGTGCGAACGCCCTCCCTGAAGGAGTATCCGAACCACGCCATCAGGCTGTTGCCGAGGGAGATCGTGTCGGAGGAGCTGAAGTCCTGGCATCAAAGAATCCAGCTGCAGAAGACACATGCCGGCGGCATGGATGAGCAGAGCTCCACGAGCATGAAGAGCCCCGCTTCACCTCATCTGCCTTCATTTCAACAGGTGGGTGCTGACAGTGATCGGATGAAACGGCTGTACGCTAGATTAATAAACAGATCAATCATTTCACCACCGTTTTCACAGGGTTCAGGCAACGTGGTTCTGCAGCGAGACCCCGATGGGACTCCAGTCCAATGGTTTGTGGCAGAGGATGCTGAAATAGTGAGCCAGGTGTAGCTGAGACCTCGACTGCTTTGCAGTGTGTTTAGTAGGATGTGTGTTATCCCTCTTTATTTATCTCTGTATTTATTACCACTGTGGACTCTCTGTGAGATCATCTGTTGAGGACGTGGACCTGATGGAAAACCGTTGAGTACGCTTGTCTTTTATTTAAAACTTAATCCAGCTAACATTCCAGTTTATTTATTATAAATTGTTTTTAGTCTATACATTTTTTTGCACATGAAATTCAGAAGATTTTAGTTGTTTGCCCATTCCTAATATAATTTTCATTATTATAATTCTATATTTATGTTTTTGACCGGCACCACTCACAACATGTAGGTATAACTTTGTTTTTTGTTTTTGTTTTTTTAATGCAGTACTTTTTATTGAGTTAAAGATTTTTCATCTGATGTGAAATAAACCGATATTGCGTTTTTGCTGTTAATAATGAATCACTGGTGCCTTTAACGGTGGTTTGATGATTGAGGAGTTACTTCAGGAAGGTGCTTTGTTACTAACCAAGTTGTTGGGTCATTTTTGTATCTTTCTAATAAAAGAAATTACGACCTAAAAGCAAATACCACTGAAATATTTATTCACAGCCCCTGATCTTTCGGGACTTGTTTGGACACGGGGGAAACCAGGGCTGCGCCGTCAGAGCTCCAGCAGGAAGAAAGTCAAAGTTATGACACAGAAGAGCACAAACATGTAGATGAAGAGCAGCATCCACCGGCAGCAGTCCAGCCAGTGGGCCAGAGGTCGCCTGCACGCAGAGCAGAGGGCAGCGCCCTGTCAGACACAAGGTCTTACGCGGGGTCAGTAAAACACTAGACGCTGGCGCTGACTTACCTGACCAGAGAAAGCCTGCGATAAACGTCCTTGCTTTTATCTTTGTCGGCTTTTTTCTTGGACAGCGAGGCTGTGCTCCTGTGCCTCTGCCGCACAGAACGTGGAGGTGAGCTGAAACAGGGAGACAAATGCACAGCTCAGTTTTAGTCCAGCATCAGGATGCTAAAATAAACTGAAAAAAGCAGCAAAACAAGATGGAGCTTAGTGACTGTGGGGTCTGCCGCAGACTGCAAGATGCTGCTTTCTACTTTTTTCTCTGCATCGCTCTGCCGGCCGGCTGTTTTGGATGGAGGCACTCTGGCACGGGGATGGAAGGGTGCCCTGGGGGCGGCGGAGCTGATGAAGGGTCATTCGCTGGCCTGAGAAAGGGGGGAAAAAATAGGTGAAATGAGTGGTGGCGCTCATCCTGATGTAGAACCTCGCATTAACCTGTCATCCAACAAGCAGCTGTCGTCTTTGGTCACCACCGAGCAGCTGGACTCAGAGCTCGGGGACCCGGAGTGGCCTGACTTCTTGTTGCTGTGTGTCGCTCGTTTTTTCAGGTGTCGCTTTATCTCCTGCACAGACGAAGAAGCGATTTATTTTTTTTCTGACAATGTTGATGACAGATATGAAAGCTGAGTAAGAAAGTAATAAATACCTGAGACTCCCTGGAAATTAAGGACATGCTGACCCTCCGACGGCTGCTATTCTGAGTCAAATATATGAAACAGATTTTAAAGTTGTCAAAAGGTCGTACTGAATAATGTGGAATACTCGAATACCTGCTGAAAACTCTTCATCCTGCTGTCGCTGTCCTCCGGATCTGGAATAATTTTTGAAAAATCCCTGATCAGTCACACAGTGAAGATGACCTATGAAGCAGCCCTGCAGACGGTGTCAGACACCTGAACATGCTTTGGGAGACATGGTGCTCTGCTGCTGGATCAGCTTCTTGGCTTCCTCCAGATCTGCCACATTTTTATCGTGCTGTCTCCTCAGATTCTCCACATGAGCCAGCATGAGCTCCACCGCACTACTCACTCTCGCCTCCTGAAGAAGACAAAGAAGCAGTAGTGAGAACAAAAACTTCTCAGCTAAACCTTCACCTTTTTAGGGGTTCTTTCATTTATTTATTTATATTTGCCTCTGTAATACTGCAACTGCTTTTTGCAGCAGCGGTGTATGATTTTAATTTTGAAATAATGAATTTTGTTTGTTTCTATATGTTAGCCCTGCAATGAGCTGGTGGCTTATCTAGCCTGTAGCTCCACCTTTTTTCTAAAAGCAGCTGGGATAGATTTCACCTGGTGCACGGCTCCGAGCACCTCAGCCGTGTTGGAGATTCGCTCCACGGTGCCGGCGAGGATGTCCAGGGACAGTTCCAGCCTCTGCAGAATTCTGCTGCGTTTGCTGTCCATGCACAGGCCCTTCAGGGTCTGAAAACACACCCATGCACACACCCACACACACAAACACACACATTTTAGCCAGAGTTCTCATTGAGCATCGTCTTCAGGTGGCGTTAAAGCTGCTCCACCTCCAGCGTCTCTCTGCCTCTGCTCAGCTCCAGCTGGATGTTCTCCTCAGCCAGGTTCCGGGCATGTTCCTCCACCTGAAGCCTCTGCTTCAGGGTGTACTGGTCAGAATGGAAGGCCATGGCGATATGAGAGAAGGCCGCCTGCCAGCAAAACAGTCAATATTTCACTCATATTAACAGGTTAGGTTGCTGTGGAAGAACCATAATAAATAGTAAATTGTATTGTTGTGCATCTGTGGTTTAAAAGTGAGATGAACTCACCTCCAAATCCCTCTCAGACATCTCTACACTGCCAAGACAACAACAAGAAGATTAAATTACACTAAAATCAGATTAAATGATGTGAATGATGCTGGTAAATTGTACAGCATCACCTGTTGAGGCCCAAGCGCTGTATGATGGACAGCTCGTTCCACTTTGGGACAGGAGGAGACTCGTCCTGACTAGTCTCTGTTGGTAATGTTTAGAGCAGTTTAGGGCCATGGCGTTGCTCTCTAGAGGGTGTGTCAACATGTTGACATGGCTCTTACCTTCGTCACTGTCTTCACTGAGCACTACCGTGGGACAGGAGCTGGTTGTCTCTGCTTCAGCCTGAAACGAGTTAAGAAAAGCCTGATCTAATCTGACTGTTAATTCTTCAACAGAAACAGGAAGGACAGCAGGACTCACTCACCTGAGCATCCATCGTGTCATCAAAATAACAATCTAGTCCGATTATTCTAATCCTCCTCACGTGAATTGTTTAAAAAACTGATCCAGTCTCAAGTTTCTGTCCGTCTTCAGACCAGTTCAGCATTTCCTCTTCTGCCTTTCCAGTACTGAGAATTGATAATCCTATTAACACGTCCAGTCAGACCTGAGCAGGACAGCTGCCCCAAGAGGATCATGGGTAGTGCTGGCTCTACCTGTTGCTACGGCTTCATCTTCAGCCAGTAACTAATCAAACATGCATCACTGCCACCCAGTGTATGGACAATACCAAAGATGACCCCGACCTTTTATTTGGGTTAAGTAAAAACTGATTCTCTGATTTCTATCCGTTTTTAATCAATGTATCCTGTCAGTGTAACACGCCACATTAAAAGAGCAATATCACTGGAAACAGTTAATTACGTTTCTTTTAATCAAGATAGGTGTGAGAACACAGATGTTTACTGCACTGACTCATTGGTCCTGATCAAAAATGTTTTTGGAACTTGCAATTCTGCTGTAGACTGTTAAAGGAACACAGTTATATGAACCTTAACACCGACTTCACCCTTGCTGCTGTTAGAACTTTTCAATATTAAATGAAGTGGCATAATAAGCATTATTACATTTATGTATAAAAAGATAAACACAACACCCAGACAAGCGACTTTGGAGAAAATCCACGTCTTTATTAGAAAGTCTAATAGAGACGTTGGGGTTTGCCCATGGTGCTCTTGATGTAGAGCGCGCGTACGTTCTGCCAGTTCTTCTTCAGTAGAGACACCAGGAAGTTGACAGCCAGGTGGATGTTGTACACAAGCTCATCTTCTGTCATCTTCACATGTCCAACAGCCACAGCCAGACAGAGCACCTACAACAGGACACAAAAAAGTTCAAGTCAAGTATGAATGGGATAAACTTGGGGCCTAAAAAGCAGCTGTTATTTACAGTAACCCATAAGCTTACCTTCTTCATCTGGAATTTGATGGTAGACTTGACCTCATCCACCTTGGTCATCATGTTCTCATTGTGAGTGAGGAGGGAGGGGAACTTGCCAGCCTTGTTCAGCCCAGGGCCCAGGATACGAGGGATCTGCTTGATCAGAGACTCAGAGGCCAGGAAGGCATCATACTTCTTGGCTAAACAAAGAAAATCAAAATAAATAAAAACAAACAAGCCTACTATGATAAAAGCTGGCATGTGTCATGATTCATATCCACTTCATACCAAGCTTCTTAACAAGCTTTTTGTTCTTGTTCAGTTTCTTCAGAGCCTCGATGTCCATGTGTGGCAAATCGGCAGCTTTAGCCTCATCGCAGTGCTGCTGGTCTCCCAGAACGCATACGGAGAATTTTGGCCTTGGGAGAGTCTTCAGCCTGGATGTTGGGAGTAAATGCAGTTAAGGCAGGCTGATACTAGAGTACATGAATCAATTATCAGCATAATCAAGGACAAATAACTTATTAGTGGAAAAGAACATTATTGTAGATAAACCCAATGAATTACTAAAACTGCCAGTTTCTTTAGAAACCTCAAAGTGGACAACCTAACCACAGCTTTCCAACAACACCATCCTGACTCAACTTTCACAGTAAAATCTTACCCACACCGTGATGAACGTCCAGCCGAACTCTTTAGGTTTAATCGTTCGGCTTGAGGACATGAACTTACCAGCTCAGCCACCCAAAGCCTTCCCTCATGTTTTAAGACCCAGGGTAGGGGTCCGCCTGCCTCGCCTCCACCAGCCAGAGCTGGGTCAGCTCAGTCAGACTACCCAAAGTACTTCTCCATGTCTGCCCCCTGGCCTGCCTTTTTTCTTTTTAATAATTGTAATTACATGCCATAACAATGACTGTTTTCAGACAGGGCTGGTCTGGGCGCACAAGGAAAAGGTTGGGTGAAACAGTAGGTCGAACCTGACAGTTCCAGAAAAACGCTTGTCCTTCTGGGGATCATAGTTTTTCAAGCTGATCTGCAGCTCTACTGACTCCACAAACCTACAAAAAAAATAAAATAAATCAAAATGGAATTACTCATGCTGCTGCTCTGTTAACATGGTTGGGTTTTTCCTGTTCGTACTTACTTCCTTGGCTTGGCCACAGATCCCTGCAGAACCTCCTTTACGGCTTCATACAACGTATCTCTGGAGACCTTACTGTAAAACACAAAAATGTGAGGCAAGTAATACAGATGAGGCAGACGTAATCTCCGAGAGAGGAAACTAATGTTCATTCCCTCTGTTTAATACAAAATATAGCGAAACCAATAATCAGCTAAAGACCTAAGTAGAAAACACATTCTTTAAATATTATTCTGATAGTACTTGGAGAGGCTATTGTAGACACCAGATGAATTAAATGTTGCTAAATTATTGATTTACACCTTGGATGACTGTGGATTACAAATATATGGTAACGTGACAAGCTCCGCGGATATTTGCCGGTTGCACACGTTTACCTAACCTAGCTCTGAAAAACGTCACTAAACTACACACGTTCCGCAATAGTATGTGATTATATGCTCAAAACTAATCTCACTGTGTGAATAAACAGGTGTTTTCTTTACATTATTCGAATAATGTTTGCTAACCTCATTTTAGCAGTTCGCCGCTGTCGTCCTGCTACGCCGGAAAAGGAAGGAGAGCAGGAAGTTACGTATAATAAAGGCGACGCACAGTGACGTCATTGCCACGCACGTTACATATTTGCGCTCACAATGATATAAACTTGGAAAAAGCATTTAAAAAAATGCACATTTTAATGAAATACAATCCATATTTTCAGAAGTTCAAGTGATAAGAATTGTGAGGATCCATCCATTTTCTACGGCTTATCCGGGGTCGGGTTGCGGGGGCAGCAGCCTAAGCAGGGAAGCCCAGGGTGATTTATTTTTTCATTATTGTGAATGATACACATATTTTATATAAATTGTCAGATCAAGATTTTGTAATTCTTTTCAAAGCAGCTTGGAGAGACTTCTTCATAAAGGTCTCATTTAACACGAGGCAGCTCTGAAGGGACTGTTGGTGTGTAGCTGTCACCTGGAGAAAAATAACACGCATATGCAAAAATATTACTTATACTGTTAAAAATAGTGCTTAGCTTTAGGGTATTGTATTAATTTACTGACTTACAGAAGTGCTGTATTTAGTGAGAACTGTAAGCATCATTTTTGCAAACTTCACAGACTTTGTGAACTGAGGACCTTGGCTGTGGAGCTGCTCAGTGAACTGTGTGAACAATTCTTCACTCATATCAGGCTAAAACACAAGAGGGAAAAAAACCCACTGAGTAATCAAAAACATTGAGCACTAATTGCAGCATGTCCCCACAGATATTCATATCACCTTTGAGTCTAGCACGCAGTGGATAATAGATAATACCGCTTCATTCCATGCTATTTTGAATGTCATTCTGTCAAAATAATATAAAATACTGCATTAATAAACAAATAATTAACACGAGTTAAATATTCTCTTCTATAGAAACATAGAAAACATGTTCGTACTGTAGTACTAGCAGCCTATAATGAGAATCCAGGCAGTTTTCAATCAGTCTGTTCAGCAGCTCAGAATGTGGATTACCTGAAAATAAACATCTCTCAAAATACAAAACATAAATGCTATATCTATTTAACATGCCTCCTTTAAATACCTATGTTTTTCTCTTCCAGTACTGGTAAGAATATTGCCTGGCACATCGGCCGTGGATAGCAGCTACAGAGTGATGTAGCAGCAGTGACCAGACATCTGGAGGCTGGTTCAGACAGAGACAGGACCTTCAAGTATAGTAAAGCTTTATTATGTCACATCAAATGCAGCAATGTCTTGAATAATTTTTGTTTATGTACCTTTTTTAGCAGCAGACTCTTGATAAACTTGGTAGCTGTGATGTAGCTGAGATCATGAGAGGCAGCCAGAATACTGCTGCACAGTTTAGGCAGAGTCTGCTCATTTAGGTCAGACAGGGACAGCAGGTTGCATAACATCTCCACCTTAACAAAAGAAGCAGAGATTTAGGATTAGTCATCTCACTTCCTGACAGTTTAATTCTGCTGTCCAAACATATCTTCAGTAATGGTTAATAGACCATTTTAGGACCTGAATCTATGGTGCTGATGGGGTTGCTTTAGTACGGGTAACTGATACGATGTGATGAATACATTTTCTAAAAGTAAAATAGAAGCACCTACTTGGATTGGGTCACACTCATTCAGCACTTTGAACACATCGATGGAGCTCTGGTCCCACTAGAAACAGATATTTATAATTATAGCTACAAAAACTCAACCCAGTCTATGCTTATTGCACTGGCTGTTATTTCTACTTACATCAGTCTCACTTTCCAGCACTTCTTTAACTTGAAGAACACAGTTCTAAACAAAGACATCTTCATCAGTAACTAAATCTATTGTGTGAACGATTATCCAATTATAAGTTCAATAAAAAGACAACATAGGTAAACTGTGAAAATAGAAACTGAAACTTCATTGTAGACAGAACAAATCAAGTTATCTGTTGTTACCTTCATGTGTTGTGGCAGGGCATTATACTGACTCTCAGAATCTGTAGCTGGCTGCACGTTTTTATCAGTACCCTCTGATGGAACAATACTTTCCAATTTTTCTGATAGCTCTCCTTTCATACTTTGTTCTGCAGCATCAATACACTCATTACTAAACATGTCCACCTTGGGCCGTTTGCTTTGCTGCTCTGTTTCCTCTCCATCAGAGTACAGACTAATCTGACTGCTCTTCCTCTTCTTTTGTGTCCCCTGCTCTGATGAGTGAGAAAGAGTCCCAGAATCTTTGACAAGGCCACCAAAGCAGTCAGCCCATCCTCTGGTCCCACCAGGACCAACAAATTGCTGGGACAGTTGCTTAAGTCTCTGGCTGCACGCTGGCGTGCACAGAGGCTCCTCATTGTGGACACCAATGTTCCTTTCTAACTGCTTCATCAGGGCGGACACCCAAGGGCTTATTTGAGGGTCCTGGCTGAGGCAAACGAGCAGATCATGGACCGCGGTCTGAGAAAGCAGCTGGTGGACCAGACTGATGAAGGTGAGCAGATTTTGTTTGAATAATGTTGGAAAGAGGCACACCAGGGGTTTACTAGAATAAATGAGAAAATGGGTATGAGATATGTGAGGCAGAGGTGCATAAAACGGCACAACACCGGGTTTGCTAAAAACTTCACTGACAACTACGTAGTATTTTACACAGCAAATAGGATAATTATTGAATATCAACAGCAACGCATTACTGTAATACTACTTTCCCCATGTACTTACATCCTTAATGGCTGAGTTTTGGTCTCAGGAGACGTTACTTCGTCTCGACACAGTGTTTTTATCAAGTTTAATAGCGACAGTCCAGGGTCTGCCCGCTGCTGCCTCTGAAACACCTTCAGAGCTTTGTGGGCACCGAAGGGTCCACAAACGAGGGACCGGATCAGCAGCTTCGACTGTCCGTCAAACTTTGTCAAATATTTGCTAATCTCCATTATGTTAACCTTCCGCTTTGCATCCCGCCAGCTGTTGATTTCTTCTTCGTGTGTTTAAATTATATCCGATGTGCTCTATGCCAACGCCTGGTGGCGACCATGAGAACTACAACTCTCCAACCACTACAAATGAAGACCATGACACATTTTCAGTGAAACGAACGGTGAAGCAATGTTTTATTTTCTGTGTACAAGTACAACTTGTTTAAAAAGAAATAAAATCCTCGTTCTATTCTTGCCAAACCTAGGATAAACATTTCACACGAGGCAGGTATAGTCAGGGAACATTAGAAATAGGGGTACATTAACTTTTCTGTGGACAATTAAAACTACCATTCAAACATCTTAAAATAGCAAGTCGCTGGAGTACGAATTAGAAATAACAGCCCTAATAATCCAAACAGGCTTAGAAAAATTAGGGAGGCAATGCCAAAATACCATGGAATGAAGAACAGAATCATGAATGAAGACTGGTCTCGCACAGGTATGCTTACATCTACAGCAAGAAAAAAGATGCACTGCATGAGCCAAAAATATTCAACATTTCGGGTTATCTACTCTGCAGTTTAAGGAGCACTCGTCCTTAATCACACTGGTCCTCCATGACTATTCGGGTTACATTTCAGTACATGGCATCTATTCTTTAGGGGACAATTTGCTAGTTTTAGGCATAAACAAAAAAAAAAAAAAAAAAAAATCACAAATTATATTCTACGGACAGGTAAAACGGGAAGTCCAAGGAGTCCTCTTCATCATCAGTGTCCCCGCCAAGAAGAGTCAATGCTAATAAAAGATTAAGTGGGTCTAGAAGATAGTCATCGTCATCTTCTGTGGGACACTGTCGAGCAGGACAATTAGAGTCAAACAGCCAGTCTGAAGGATGACACACTTTCACCTACAAAGGACTGCTTACCGGTGACATCCAACGTGCACGTTTGTCATGCAGATAAAGGCATTCTGTTTCAAAGGGGCAGCATCTATATCTGGTGAAGTACTGGCAGTTTTTCTTACTAGAATCCACAGACAATGAAAAAGTTAACCGTTAAACTACATTTTACGTGTTTGTCAAGCATTTAAATAAACACGCAGTGAACTGCAAACTCGAATGAAAAACAATTTAAAACGAGAATATATTTAAATTACACAGGTGAATCAACTTGGCCTTGATTATAGCCACATTAAACTCCAGTCCTGCTGCAGCCTAAAATTTTTCATACCTGCATCTCTGTCTGAAGGCAGCAATTAGACGTTCCTTTTCTTGTCCTTCTACCCAGCGCTTGCTTGGTACGTAAAAAGCAGATTTGACTCTGCACTGTGGGCAGCTCCTGAGAAACAACCAGAAAATATAAAGCTTAAAAATACCCAACAAGTTCAGTCAATTAGAACAAAATTCATTCAGACAGCTCAGGTCATTTGAGTGCCATTTAAACAGTACCTACTTTACCACATCTGGTCCATATTCTCTCATTTTCCTCCAGGTAGTGATGCACTGTTTACAGAAGGCGTGATTACAGTTGGGCAGGATCCCAAAGATATTATCTCTCGGAGGCTTTTTTTCATAAACATTGTCCATGCAGATTCCACAGGCTACGGCCACTTTCTCCCTGGTGTCTGAGGAAGCAGCCGCACCGTCCTCCTTTTCTGCTGCGTCACTGGCAACTGTCTCCTGGACACAAATTATTCTTTGAGTACTTGACTAAATTGAAGACATTTACTTGTAAAAGCATTTCTCGCTAAATACCTGCGATTCCTTTGAGTTCTGCTCCAACTGGAAATCGGTCCTGAGAGAAGGCTCAGAATCTGAAGAAAGTCAGTTAGTAAGGAAAGGATGAGTTAAAACTAATGTCCTCCTGGGGGGGGGAGAATCTCACCTTGAGGCTGTTTTTCTGCCCGCTGCCCAGTGTCACCTTGACGATTTGAGACATGAACTGCAAATGATTGCGATTGCCGGCTTTCTTGCCCGGGTATCATTTCCACCTGCAGGACAGCAGGTTGGGACCCTCTCCTGTCAGGAGCAGAGTGAGCAACACCGGAGGAGATAGCAGGTGCAGAACATCTTCTACCAGTAACTGCTGCGCCCTCAGGCTGAAGAACATGGAGATACCTGATGGTGGAAGAGGCAGGGACACATTCAGTCTCATTCATCAGAGGGTAAAAATTGTTAGTGACCAACTCACCTGCAACTCTCACCATACCAGCATCCACCTTTCTGAAAGTACCTACACAGCTGCACTGGAAGTGGCCTCTCATGTCGATATTTGCACCTTGAACCTAATCTGCAACCGCCATTTATGAAATATCTGCAATTGAAGAGTTTAAAACCATTTAGCATGTACACAGAACTGATGTCAAGCAGAATATCCAAATCAGTTCAAAGGATCTAAATCTTCCAAGACAGATTTCTTTCTACATACAGCAAACAGTCTGATAATGTCCACTTTTGAAAAACAGGAGCATCCTCTTGATTTTAGAGCCATCCCAGTGATTAACCACCATTTGAGCCCAGCCCACCCCAGGCTTTTAATGCAAGTGATAGACAACTCTGAGGTAAATGCCAAACGTCAGCTCGCAGCTACGCCCGGCGGTCATTTTTAAACCAATTAATTTTTAAGTTGTACCACGTGGAGTGAGAGTGATACTATAACAAAAGTTATTTAATGATCCACAACATGTACATTTTTAAATCAACTTTGATTATTGAAACTTTGTCCAATACAGAGACGGGTCTTATAACGACTCGGTTACGTTTTTAGGTGTTCCCAGGAAAACTGATAACTACAACCGAGTCCCGAAGTAATTAAACAGTGTTAGTTTTTATGATCAGATTAAACACATTTTTACCGTGTCCACCCTTGCTTGTTATTAATGGAGTCCTCGGTAAAGCCACGTTTATCACGGGGCGACCACGCTTTCGTATTTCTTTCCAAAAAGGCCAATTTCTTTTACACTCTTTTTTTTTAAACCGGCTCCTCACGCCGACTTTCGCTTACCTACAGACGCGTTCGCTGCGGGCCGAGTCCATCCTCCGTGTGTTTTGAGCCTGCCACCGAGCACCTTCGGCTACACCGGCTAAATAGTCACCAGCCGGCTGCTTTTTGCTAATTGATCCATGAACGAACCAATCAACGTGACGATGACGTCAGCACGTAAAACTTTAGTGCGCAAAAGAAGTCGACAAACTACAGGTATGTACAAACAACAGTATTTCTAACAAAATTTAAAAGATAAAAGGTACCAACAGTGGATCTGCAGATAGATTAAGACAAAAATGATTTCAAGTCTTATCCAACAAGTTGTAATCCATCACACAGACAAGAGGTAGCTTACATCAACTTTTTGGTGCACTTTCTTTTATCCATCAGCTAATAGCATCAATCAACTCGCAATGTTACCAGGAAATTAAGGCAAAAGAAATGTCAGATAAGATGAGACAGTGGAATAATGTCACAGATGAGTGATTAGAGGTAGACAGGAGGAAGATGGAATAAAAGGACACGTGATCGTATATGTGTGTGTGCCGGTGCTGATGTGCATAAGTACGTCCAGATGTTGGTATGTACGTGTGTGTTTATCCTTGCCACAGCAATACAAGGCTGATACATTTGTGTCCGTCCTTTTAACAATCACGCACACAAGAAAGTCTAGGGAATCTAAATCAAGGACAGTCAAACTACATGTCTTCTCATTTAAATATGCCAATTATGACATCTTAAAATATGTCTTTTAGGTAAAAACACTGCTAAGGCATGAAATCCAAACTTCCTCGTCCAGAAAACGTTGGTTGCTGTGCTGGAGGACATATATGATACAACCGAAACAAAAATGGCCTGAAGCGACAGCGTGGATACGCTCGATATGCAACACGGTTCATGTTCCACCCTTACAAACACAATCAACAATTACAAATAATTATTAAAATAATTACAAAGAATGAACTAAAGGGGAAAAAACAGAAAGTTTATAATAAATGTCATGTCAGAATAAAGACAAAAAAAAGACGGTCCCTTAAATTTCAGTGGGCTGTGTGTTCATAGTGTCGGCATCAGGAGCAATCTGTGCAGCATAGTTCTTTAGTTACCACCTCGGTAAAATGGCTTTAAAACCTACATCGCTTCCACCTCTACATTTCTTGACAAATGGCAATGGTATTGCACAGAGAGAGCAGCTTTGAGAGTGATCTCAGCACGGCTGGAGCCGGCCCAGTTTGTGTTCTCAACCAAATGGCAAAGCAGCAGAAAATGATGAGGATAGCGATGTAAATGAATGGATTTGTTTGTCTTCATCGTTCGCCCACAGTGAGGGTGGAGGCTAGCATCTCTGCTATTTCAACCGTGCCACAACGTGAAGCACTCTCCCGTCCAGTGCGAGGGGAAGCTCTCTCAGGACGCTACTCTGGGTCAGTCTGGCTATGAGAACGTAACAGGAGCAGCCTCGGGGAGAAAACATATCATTCTCCCCGCTAGGTAACCATTGTGGGAAAGTACGACTCTCAGCAAATGATTCCAGATGCTTATGTGAGCGCGGCGTGCACGCACCCACACGTAACTGCTAAAAATAATGTCAACATGACTGTGTTAGCCCTCATGCTAAGATCCATCCCCGCACGTGGAACAGTGCTTGTACTGAATGCAGTGTGCTGTTATAAATATGAATTCAGTCTGTAACAGTATTGCTGGAAGCTTCTGGGTCCCTCTCTGGTGCTAATACATGTCTTTGTAGATCTCCTGTAGCAGAGGGTGCAGCGAGGTCTCCGACTCGGTCTTTTTGATTTTCTGAACCAGGTGGGCGTTCTCCGTCACCAGCTGACGGAGATCGGCCATTTTCTGCAGCAGTTTGGGGAAGAGGTAGACTGAGTCAGAGTGGTTGGCTTGGAGATGGAGGTCCAGGGCCTGGAGGATGCTGTCCTGGCTCTGCTCCACCTGCTTCACGTTTATCAACCCAGGACGATCTGAAGGGGCGAAACACGGCCTTTAAAATCACAATCATCCCAAGCTACACCTAATTCTGTAAAAAGCCCTCCGGCCTCACCTCCGCAGAGAATGATGGCAGCGACAAACAGGGCCAGGTCACTGTCGTCCAGCTCTAGAGCGTTGAACTTGACAGCAAACTCAAACTTGGGCTCCATGATCTCACTGAAGGGCTTTCTTAAGCTTCTCAAGAACTCCCTGGTAACGAAGCCTTTGCCGCTGGCGACCAGCAGCCCGTCTTTGTTCATGAGAGAGGGTAGCATGGCGAAAATAGCCTCGTGCACGCCGTACTTCAGCAAAGTGACCTGCAGCGACAGCAGAAACGTGTGGAATAAAACGGCTCACATCCGTGGGGGGTTCAGCAGACTGAAACTCACCTGGTCATTGAGAAAGAGGTCCACAAAGCCTGGAATACACTTAGCAAACTCCGTCAGCTCCCGTACGGTCTCCACCGTGGTGCACTGGCAGCGGTAAAAGACGTGGACGCCGATCTCCTTGGTGAGGGGAGCGCCGGGAACTAACTGGCTCCACACAAGGCCGCTCTCTGCCTTCCAGAGAGTGTCCATGTCGTAGATGACGAAGGGCTGAAACGAGCAAACGTGTGTCGTGACAACAATCCCGTAACAGTGAGATGGTGTCAAACTGGTGCGTACCGATGTGCTGCTGGTTTTTCCTGCCAGGATGCTGCGGGCCCTCTTCTTGGTCATGCTCAGATTCTTCAGGTAGGCGGAATTGACCTGTTTGGCCAGCGACTTCAGATCCGAGCATCCTGGTTTGCCGACGCTTTCCTCCGCGAGCAGGCCCGCCACCAGCTTTTTCCTCTCCGCCTCGGGCATGCGTCCGTATCGGATTGCTGAGGACGCAAAACATCATGAATTTTCCCGCCTATTCCAACACAATCATGTGTTTCTGGCTCCAGCAGGGGGACATTTATCCCCTAAAAATACTGTAGGTGTGCATTTAATCAGGATTTGTAAAGGATGCTGTTGGTTTCACTGGATCAAATACTGGAACAGGCTCATTAAGCTTCAACAAAATCAGTGAAGTGTGAAGTCAGGTTTCCTTCTCACCATCATGAGACATTCCCAAAGACAGGCACTTCTGGAAGCGGCAGTATTGGCACTTGTTGCGATTCTTCTTCTGGATTTTGCAGGAGCGATCACATCGGTCATATTCCAGCTTCATTCGCACCGTTCGCCGGAAGAAGCCCTGAGAGGAGAACCGCAGTGTCTAGCAACTCATCCCGATCCTCACTTACTGCCATTCTGCCGTGCAAACACACTGCATTTGTATGTGTTACCTTGCAACCTTCACAGGCATGCACGCCGTAATGGAAGCCAGACGCCTTGTCCCCGCAGACCTTACACTCCACGCTGATCCCGGCCCCCGTGCTGTCCTCTCGGCCGAGGCGCAGCTGTTCCGAGAGGGACGGCGATGAGGTGTGCGACAGGTCTGTGGGAAACCACAAATAAGCACAAAGTCCTCTGAAGCTAGCTAGCATCTCAGCTGGACGCACTTCTGCTGAGCTCACCTGTGTAGGTGGAGGCAGCGCTGCAGTTCTGCTTGTGCTCCTCTCCGTCCACGCTCTTCTTCTCCTTCTTCGTCCGCTCACTTTTCTGAACCTTTGAAGCGGGGACCGCCTCCCGCTCCTCATTGTCCTCTGCCTCGCTCTCGCTCTCCTGCGTCTTCAGCTCCTGCAGGTCCGTCGCCTCAGACACACTGGTCCCGCCGCAGCTGTCCGAGCCTCCAGACTCTCCCTCCGGTGGCTCGGCGCAGCCATTCACCTTTTCGTTCTGCTCCGTGTCTGTTTGCTGAAACCATTCCATGGTTTCTATGGAAGCCGTCTCAGCTGTTGGCCCTCGTCACGTTGTCATCATTGAATCACTATTAAAAAGAGAGGAGGATTAATCCAACTGCGGGTTTTTTGGTTAAACATCCACACACACTTATTAAGATTTAGCATTTCCTTCACAAAGTTTTTATTTGTTGGGAATTTTCTCCTGTTTGTCCAATGTAACAGCAGTTTGTAAACCTCCTTGCTCACATTTCTGGTTCTGCTTATATATTTTCCATCATGTTGAATTTAGCATGTTGTGATGCTACTTACCACTGCATTCAACCTTGAGCCACAGACCTGTTTTTTTTTTTTTTTTTTTTTTTGACATGCCTGCCTACACGTGATTGGGGCAGTTTTCTTGACCTTGAAGTTAAATTTACGGAGTCATCAGACCAGACCCTACGTTGTCCCAGTAGCTCGGCCACAAGCTGCAGTCTGGCATTCATCTGTTGTTTTGGAGCACTGCTTCCTCTTTGCTGAGGAAGCCTTAAGGTGGTAGAAGTAGAGTATATAAATATGTCACTTCCTCCATCTATACACCATCACAGTTGTTCTGAGATCGGTTTGTACATATTTAACACCAAAACATGCTCATTTTGAGGGACACAATGCATCTCTTCACTGAGCAGCAGGATTGCTGCGTGGTATACCCCTGGTAAATAGATTAACCAACTATTAACATAAAATCAGTGGAATGTTTGTAAAATTTAATACACTTTAACTTGTGTATAAAATCTTCTGACTTTGATTCATTTTAATCAGATTATTATTAAAAGGATTTGAATGGTCAAAACCATATGTTATACCTTACTCTAAATATGAATAATTGGTTTCAGACGAGGTAATCGAAAACCTGAAATCACGGTTTCTAATCAAACTAAACAATTTTACTGACGTCGTTCTGATCCATTCCACTTATTGTGTTTCAACAGAGAAAGAATGTCCTTTAAAGTAAAAACACATATGACAAGATCTATACACAGCAGGCATCTTTGGATTACCAGAAAGGGGAAAACAGGAGGGGCCATTAAGCTGAGCTCCAGAGATTTTCCAATCAAGGACAAACTTTCTAATAAACGTCCAGTCTATTTTTGTAGTGGTTAATTTAATTTCATTTTTTTTTTTTTTGGGGGGGGGGGGGAGTGAAAGTGAAATTTGGCCTCTCTGTAGCTGGGACACATCTGTTATTATTGTTTGTTCTATCGTGACAGGGTGCACAGCGTGGACTTGGTGGGTGCATGCACTGTGCACACGGTGTTGGCGGTGGGGTCAACAGGGGGAAAGTGCTTTAGGCTGGGGGTTGCATATTTACCCTGAGGCCCCCTAGTGGATTACTCCGTTCGCGTATGAAGCAATCTGACAAACATGCCGTCTAGCTATTACATGTTCTATAAGTCTTTTCATGTGTGATTTGGTAGGACCAGGATGGCTGACTGAAACAAAATGTTAATTTTGTTACAGGAATGTTTAAAGTGAACAAACCCAGAGATTACACGGAACTGTCAATAGTAGTTTACCAGCCAACCTGTCACACCGGTTCTCGGAAATACCTGCTAACATTTTTAGTGAACCGACACTAGCAGGGCACAATGTGGGCATAAACAAACAGACAGCTTAGTTGACATTTAAAAACAACAATCGGGTCTTTAATAAGCAGTTTTCTCCTGTCATTTAACCGTCGAATACCTTCATTACCAAGGCTTAGCAAACTTAGCTAGTTAGCCACTAACCTTGAATATCATAACTGAGTAGTACTACTAGCTATTAGCGTGGCTGACCCACATTCCTGTTCGCCTTATAAAGTTAACTTACCTTTGCCAGTGGTGCAGTTGGTTGGGCGAATTTCTAACATGGACTTGGGAGCAGGCTGAAATAAAAAAGAAGCGAGAAGAACGGCGAGTGTAGTCCAGGATCGACCGTGCTGTTGACAAGTTGTTTGAAGTCACCAGCAGGAGTCAGCTAGCAGCAGGAGCTAATGTCAGGCTGCTAACTTCAGTGTGGACAAAATCAGACAGTAATGCAGCCAACGAGATGACAAAAGTTGGAAATCGAGGCAAGGGAAAGTACGGTCGGACACTTTGGTCCGCTGAGAAATCTCGTGTAGATAAAAAGATTTAACTGATGTTCCCCCAGACTCCCTCTCTTCACGTTAGTCCTAGCTTTACTGTGCTTTCCTTCCCCCCTCCTCCCACCTTCACCGTCACATGCCAGTACACCCCCATTCTCTCCCTCTCACTTACACTTTCACACACACACACACACACACACACACCAGCAGCAGCATTATAGAGGAGTCAAGGTCTCTGTTAGCTGAAAAGTGCACCCTGGCCTGCAGTATAGATGTTTATTTCTGCACCTGCTCTGGCAAAAACAACACATCTGCAGAATGTCTGATGATGATTCAGTTAAAGTTTGCACAAGTCGGCACCTAAATTATCACATGGAATTTAAAAGCATGCTTTTCATGAGCGTATTATTGTTTCCAGGTAAAACTCCCTAGTTTTCTCAGGCTGGCCAGTGAATCAGTTTCCAGCCTTAATCGTGATTTTACACTATGTTTAGAGTTGGGAGATCTCTTAGTCAGTGTAAATATTGTCTGGGTAGATGTCAGTGGACACAAAACAGTGTTACAGAAAAAAACAATTATAATAAATTTAGATACTCATAATTGTGAAAACTACAGGCTGTTTAAAACATGTTTGTTATTGTAGTGTGAGGAAGTGTGCTTTATAAACATTAAAATCAGACTGAACTTTGATCCCTTTCCCTTTTGTAATCTTTGCAATCCCATCTGTTTAATGTATTCTTTAGTGTAATTAATTTCACTCTAAAGAGTGTGTCTTTACTGTGTAAAGACATTTTTATTAAAAGTCACATCTCTGGACATAATTTAATACAATACTAATGGAGGCAGTTTTAGGATGAAGTCATCAGTTCACACTTATTTACAACGAGCTTACTGGACGGAGGAGATAGGAAGTGAAATGATGCTGTTCTATTTTCTGTTCATCAGGATTAATAATCTACTTGTATTTAAATCTAATACTAAACTTTATACATTTAACTATCTGCTACACCTAAAAATACAGAGAAAACATCTGTTACACATCCATAACACATACCTGATCAGACCAGCCTCTGTGTTATTAACCTTTGACCACAAACCTTAAAGAAAATTAACATTTTCTGTGTTGGGGTGTTATCATTTAGAACAAAGGAGAGCTAAACGGAGAGCTCTGTTGGATGTGGGGTCTCGTTAATGTGTGAAACGAGGTGGGTGAATCCTTCATTTAATGGAAACGCGGGTATCTTTAACCGTTCTTTTGCTCTGCTCGTCTGAAAACAAACCCGGTGGTCAGGGGATGTCCATGTCTCCATTGGAGGCGTTAGAGTGTCGTTTCTCGAACTCGTTCCCAGCTCGACTGTCCACATTTTCTTTGCTCTCCTCGTCCTGTTCTGACCTCCTGATGAGGCGTAGCCCGGGATCTCTCTGCGCTGGGACCTGAAAGGTCGAGAAGGAGCTTCCCAGTGACGGTCGTTTCTCTGAGGGCAAGAAATTACAAAATAGGGAATGTTCACAGCAGCAAATTCCCATCATGTCATTTTAGTCTTCCACTTTGTGAAATTCCCTATTTAAATATAACTGCTTTTATTTGGAAGCATCACCGTGTTTAATGTACATTTAAACAAATTCATGACTCGCACCTCCTGGTCCAATCGGTCGCATTAGCCTGTTCATCTGGACGTTCCAGTGTTTGACGTTGGTGCTCGCCTGGCGAAGTTTCCTCTGAGCAGCCTGTCAGAGACAGAGAGTAGAACTGAAATGGCTGAGGAATCCGAGAGAAGAACCTGCAACATTTGCACTGTGAAGCATCCCAAAGCGACACAATGAACACCCTGTAGTTTTTTTTTTATAAACTTGTTTTCTCATGAAAACTGCTAAACCCGTTTGTCCAAGGTGGACTGAAGGTGTTCCTCTCACCACCACATCCTGGTCCACGCGGTGCCGGTTGGCGCGGACCTCCTCCAGCTGCCTTTGTGCCTCTTCCAGCGCCCTCGACTTGGCCTCCATTTCCTGTTTCAGCTCCTGTTTCTCCCTTTGGGTCTTCAGGATGTACTCCTCTTGTTCCTCCTGCAGGGACATTAGAGCCTTCATCTTCTCCTCCTCCTCAGCCAGCAGCCTGGAGAGAAGAGATTGGAAGGAGTGAACATCACGTGTGAGGAATGATTCTTTCGAGCAGCTTGAGTGAGCTTTACAGCAGAGAGCCAGTGATGAACTTCCTCTGTTGGAAATGACTTCCTCAGGAAGTTAATGCAACATTTGCTCCTTTCAACAGCAGATTTGAACATCTGCTGTCTGCACACCAGGCACTTCCCCACCATCAGCTCGCAGATGTGTGTGAGCTCCAAACCCAAACAAACAGAATCTTATCAGGCTGAAATGTAACTGTGTGTGTGTGTGTGTGTGTGTGAGGGGTTAACCGTACCCAGCCTGAGCCAAGCGGAAGGCCTCTTCGTCCAGCCTGGCTTTAATCTCCTGCTGCAGCGCCTCCTCCAAGCGCTTCTGCATCTCCTCCAGCTCCTGGATCCTCTTCTTCTGCCTCTGCGCCTCCTCCTCTTTCAGAGCCATCTCTGCCTGCATGCTGACCCGGGCCTACGGAAGAAGAAAAACAAGACGAAGAAGAAGAAGCAATGGAGGTGAAGGCGGCATCCTCCCGCTCTGGAATGCGGGGTCTCCCGCCCCCACACTCACCTCCTCAGCCTCACGCAGCTGGACCTCCAGTGCCTGCTGGAGCTGCTCGTGCTGCTGGCGCCGCCTCTGCTCGTCCTGTTCCAGGAGGACCTGAGCCTGCTTCTGGGCCTCCTTCAGGAGCTCCAGCTCGGCCAGCTTGCGCTCCCGCTCCTCCTGCAGGGCCAGCAGCCTCTGCAGCTCCTCCTCCTTGGCCTGCCGCCTCTTCTCGCGCTGCTCTCGCTGCTCTCGCCGCTTTAGCTTCAGATCCTTGTGGAGGGAGTTCTTCCTTTCAATGTGAAGCCTGATGGCCGTCTGAATGGCTGCGATATAGACAAGGTTACCCGGATCAGTCTGAAGTTCCGTCAGCTGATCAGTGATCAGTCTGAGTCTGACCTGTCGTCCACTCCTGCCTCTGTTTGGTGTCTGAGGCGCTCATCTCATATGTCTTAGACAGAGTTTTCAGACAGAACATGCATCTCTTCCCATCCCTGTCCGGCAGCACCTGATCGGATCAGGAAAACACAGTTATAACGAAATTAATACATATTTGATTTAATTCTTTATCACGCAAACTATAGCATTTTGTCCAAATGTTGAGTCTGAATGGCTAGAGAAGTATCCTTTTTTTTCTAATGGTGGCTTAAGCACAGCTTTTTTTATTTTTAAGGAGAAAACTGATTTTCTGAAGTTATTTCTGGACAATTCTGGGTCTAATTTATTTTTATAATATAAAATCTACTTAATCTACGAAGATTTTCTCTCTTTCTGGAATTCTAAAGATAAATTCAGAAAATATGTTGAATACTCCGATAATTCCCACAGCACTAATATTTTAACATGGGTTTGTCTAATTATAACAAAAGTCATTATTTCTGACTCATTTACTAGCTTTTGGCCCAACTGTTGCTGTGGGTTCCAGTTTCACTAATCTGGAGAGCTGAGAGATTTGTGAAGAAATTTCAAATCTCATTGTGAAAGAAGGCCACATTCCACCTGTGCCGTGGTGCTTCTACTAAACATTCTTCCTAATTGATTTCTGACGCTTCAACCCGAAGATGTGTATGTTTTTTTATGAGGGGAATGTAGTCTGAATTCTTCAGAAGTGGGGGGATGGTCTCATCATTTACTCTGCAGCAGCTCCCACTTTTACATCATCAACATGTCAAATATGTGTAAGATAGCAACACTGATATCAATATAACATACTTATATACATTATTGGTGATGTAATTCATGTATTTCTTTTTCTCTGCGTTTTTACGGAAACTGAGGTGACCTGTCTACAGAAATCTTCTCACAGTTCGGGGTCGTCTCCACCCCAGGTCTTATTTTTCTGCACCAATTTGTGGAAGAACACGTGGTAGCTTGGTGGTTTTACTGGTCTCAGGAGGGTAGTAAGGTGTTGTGTTGTACCTCCACACAACACTTCTCATCCAGAACGATGTTCCCCTGGCAGTCCTTGCGGTCCTCCCCTGTGTAGTAGGACAAGTAGCTGGGCCTTAAGGTGAACCAGCGCTCCTTCCAGTTCCTCCTCAGCTGACCTTTCTTCCACAGGTAACCCTGCAGGCATCCCAATCATCACATCGCCTTCACTCAGAACAAGCCAGGAACCAAAAACCAGGCAGCAGATGGTTCTCATACCTCTTTGAGGACATCGCCAACTATCTCCCTGTACACTTCCTCGATGGCCATGCTAATTATGTCCTTGTCAATCCCTCTGGTTATCTTCCCTGAGTTCATCAAGTCCAGAAAGCCCCAAACGGTGATGCCGCTCTGCTGGACGGTGTCTTGGGAGACAAAGTCCTCCAGCTCCACACAGTTGAACTCTACGCTCATCGCCATGCAAATCTTCTTCAGGAGGTACTCCACCTGTGGAGAAAACCAGACCAACAGGACGGGAATTATCTAAATGTGTCCACATTAAAACAGCACTTTCCTCTTAAGGATTTATTTTAATTATTTTTTTTCTTAGTCCTGCAGTTATAGCTGTGATTAGGGTCATCACAGAGGTTATATATCCAGGGTTTTATACGTGAAAGAAATTCTATCCTGTTGTTTTCTTAAAATAATCTCAATCTGAACCACTGTGCCCTTGAAATTGAGGTCTTTCTGTAGGCAGCAGCTGTGAAAAAAAAAAGACAGGAAACCAGACTAAAGTTTGCAAATCCGAAACAAACCCACACGGCTGCAGTGACAGAGAAGCATGTTCCATGATGGCAAGAAGGTTCAGGTTCTTACCCCTCAGAGAAAACATCTCTGCTTTTCATTATAAGCCAGAATCAACAACGACTCCACTGATTACAGTAGTTTATTTTCTTGTCAGTGCTTTAAAGAGATTCGTCCTACCTCATCGGGGACCATGACCAGAGGGTACTTGTCCTCAGAGAGAAAATTAAAGAGGCACCAGAGTCGGAAAGCATCCCTCTCTGGCACAACACTGCAGCTGGTTTTATCCGTCCGGTAGTTTTTCTTTGCTGTAAGAGTCCAACACAGCTCATCTACATTTTCCTTAATAAAGGAGCCTTCGACGACCTACGAGACATTCAGCAGGAATGATTACATACAAACTGATAACAAAGATAGCAAGAGCTCAGAGTTGCACGTGAATCACCTTGTCCAGGATGTATTTGTTGAGATAAGGCATGTAGCCCTGACTGGACACCGGGCCGTCATCGTCGTCCCTGAAGTGCTCCTCCAAAGCCACCGGGTCGTGAGGGATGCACAGGACCGTGCACAGGTTGTGGGACAGCACCTGGAGAGGAGCACGTCTCTAATGCTGAGCTGATGATTTCTCCGTGTGAGTAGTTTAGTTGTTTGCTCAGGTGGAGGAGTTTAGATAAACATTCAAAAACTTCGTGCTGATTTTTTTTTTTTTTTTTTATTTGTGTTGCATTTTTCCAGGACAAGTGTGTAAAGTCAGCAAATTAAAAACTGGGGCAAAAGCTACATTCAAATCACAAAAAGAAAAAATAAATAAATAAATAAAGTCATTTGATGATTTGTTTTGTGTGAGTGTTTGAAGCTTTTATTTGTAACTTTTCACGGGAATTGTGAAACCTTTTGAGAGACTTTACACATTTTATCAGACACCCAGTCTCAGCGTGTTGAACTCTAACCACATCCTGTCTTCTGAACTAAAGCTCACAGGCCGCAGTATACAAATGGCATACTTGTGATTTGCAAAAAAGCATGGTTCCTTCTCAGAAGCTGCATACATGTGGGGGATAAGCCCGGTCATGAGGCCGACCCCTCCATGAGCCAGGAGGGGAAAGCACATCGCAGGAACGCGGAGGTGGCTGGAAGACAGCTCCGCTCTGAGAAGTGACATAATGTTGAGGTCAGCAAAACTACAGTGATGTTACTGAAGCCCTGTTGCAAGACACAGTATTCGGCAACATATTTCCACTTTGTTTTTTTCCCCGCTCCAAGTGTAACAATGCTACACTATTCAGCAGGCTGCTCTGTGATCAGCTCCAGTGCCAGCGAACCATTTGCACTCCAAGCTGGGGCATGGAGGCCCTGTGCAAGTACAGCTTGGAGATGAGGGCTCCTATTCATTTGCAGACTGAGGGCAAACTGTTACTCTATTGCTCTCACCACACAGAGGTGCATATTGTGCCCTCGCTCTCTTTCTAGAGTCAAAGCATTTACTCAAAATATAGAGGGAACAAATTTGTTCCCTGTTTGACAGCATGAGGCTTAAATGCAGAGTTTCACACAGGAAATATTGATGATGATAAGCAGCAAGCACATTTCCTGGTACCAGTGTAAAAATATAAAAACGCTGATGCAATGTACGAACGTAAAAAATGTTCTTTATTTTAAAGTGCAATTTTTAAATTGTAAGCTTTTTCTTTCAAACAGTGAGCCCACATGGTGGACTAACGAAGCAACACTTAATTTAAAAACAAAGTTGACTCACCTTCAGCTGAGACTTGGACACTTTACCACTTCTCTCCAGGTCCAGGGCTGTGAAGCCATACCAGATGGACTTGAGTAGCTCAGACCTGAGGTCCATGTCTACTGCGGAGTCTGTGCTCGTGCCGTGCCGATCTTCTTGTTCTTGTTCTTGTTCCTTCTGCTGATGTCACAAGGCTCCTGAATGACAGGCTGACACCCACGTTATGTTGCTGCTGCGCGACAAAGTCGGTGCAAAATCAGTCAGACGTGCCTGCTACCAGACATTGAACAGCGACACCTGCTGGACAACTAGTGTCATTGACGTACACATAAATTGAACTAAAATAGCCGTTAAAGTTGATCACTGTTGATCGTTGTGTTACACTTTGTTCTTCTGATGTTGCCGTTCCCTGATAAATTATATATCTCATAGCATCTTAACTTACTTTCCTGGTAACTGTTATTCTCATTATTCCATTCTTTGTTGATTCGTCTCAGAAAAGCATCTTGTTATATGTAATTCCTTGGCAATAAACAGACCCCGTACTTAAGAAACGTTTGGTTAAATGATAATGTAAGGTAAGATAAGTGGGCAGTTAAACAAGTTGAAGTAAATAAATGAAATAATGTAATGCTTTGATGGACATACGTATTTTATGAAACTGTGAGCTACAGTTTATTCTATTCTATTCTATTCTATTCTATTCTATTCTTTCCTATTCTTTCCTATTCTATGATTGGAGAAAAGCGGTCACATGGTAAAACAACTTTTGCGTCGTTACTATGGAGCTGTTTCATAAAATGCGCCCTCTCATTGGTCGGCTTGCTTCTTCAGACGACCAATAGTGAAGCCCGCTTTTTACAAACTACTGCCAGTCCAGGAACCTTGTAGTACGATTGTAGCGTGAAAGAACATAACGAGGGCTCCTTAATTTGATATTAAACGACAGGGAATTCAAGAAAATTGGGAAATTTTTTTTTATCAAAACATTTGGAAGCATAGGAGGAACTTTCAATAGGTATTTACTATCTTGAAACCATGTAATACGTATAGTAAACGGTTATCTGTCCGTGTATGGCAAGCGCTAATGAGAAAAGACGCTTTAATTTTCCAGCCAAATATGCCAAATAAGATATTTTTAATATTTTGTAAAGTTATTTGCTCCACACGGCGGCTTGCGTTGTGTTTATGTTGTTCTGAAATATTTTTGTCTGATATTTAATGCATAATGCAACTCCGTTTAATCTAATTTTTGGCTGCACTGAGCTCCGTATCTCTTCAGTTGTGTGGGTTTTGTTGTTGTTGTTGTTGTTGTTGTTGGTGGTGTTGTTTTCTGTCCTCTGAACCGATAACTTGTGGCATATCATTAAAGCTAAATGTTTTTATTTCTCTGTTTGCTTATAGTTTGATGGTGGCATCCTTACTGTTTCTGGGATTTCCTTTGCCACCTTCTACAGATTAGGTTGTTCTTTGCACTGCAATTATGGACTCATCTCCCATCCTTCGCCAGCAAAATCAGAACAAAATCAACAATTTCCTGAGGTAACGCTTTTTAGAAAAGACAAATACATCATAATAGATCCACCATTTTCTTTTACCTATATAATAGGACATTGAATGAATTATAAGAAAATGCCAATTGTCATGGTTTGTTTTACATATCTATCATTTTTTGTAATATATTTACATTTTTGGTCGGAAAGATGTTCATAATCAAATAATGTAATGTCAAATAATTTTTTGACACCCTTGTTAAAGTTTTCTCTTGAATTACTGTAAACTGTGATGCTGCCAAACAATATTTAGTTTGGTTCTTTTTAATATTTGACACTTAACCAATCATTTCCCCACAGGATGAAGAATGGGCAAACCAAAATGAATCACCCAAAGTCTCCCAAATCTGCAACCCACCATTCCAACCAGGATGAGAACAAGGATCCTCAAAAATCAGCAGCTGGTAAAAAGGCTCCCGTGCAACTGGGTGTAAGTAGGTTACCGGTGCTTGCAAAGTCCCTCCATCTTCCAACTCCCTCCAACTTTAGCTTGTCTCACTTTAAATGGGAGGAGAAACCATTGGCTGTAAGTGTCTCATTCTCCTCTAGATTTAAAAATTTGAATTAATCAAAACTTTAATTTTCCACACTTTGTTGTTTTCCTGCAGGGCAAAGCCAAGAAGGAAAAGCCGTGCACCAGACCTTTACCTTTCAGCCGTACACATTCCAAGACTTCAAGGAAAGCCACTGAAAATGAGCAGCCCATCTCTGTTTTGCAGTCAAAGATTGGCATTCACAGTGTCCAGGAAAACAACGCTGCAGGCAGCATTACTCAAAAACAGTCAAACAGTCATGCGAATCCAAGCAAAAATCTACACGTTTTATGGAGAGATGTGGACTTAACTAAGAGTGCAGAGAGGTCAAAGGAAAACATAACAGAAAGTACATCCCAGCTTAAAGGACAGCATGGTACTGTCAGCACCTTTAAACCTCCAGCTCATTTGTCTCATCTTTCAACCGTCCGAAAAAACACTTTGCACCAGAACAGTCCTGCCTGCTCTGCTGAGGCCTGCACTTACAACATGAACCAGCTCAGTATCAAAGATCTCACCAAGACGTCCCATGCTCAGCAAAGTGTTCAGCTGACGGAGCAAGCCAAAAGTTCAACTGGTCAGTCAGAAAATGGATACTTTGCCATCACTTCTGAGATAAATGCACTGATGCTGTATCCACTAAATTACAACACATTTACATTTTACTGCTACTTTTTTCATGTGTGTCCTCATTCTGTAATGTTATCCATACCATAATTTAGGGGAGAACTTTCAGGCTGACCACGCAGCCTTGCTCAGTATCCTCCGCAATGAGGGAGTAAGTGCAACAGGTCTGGGATCCAAACCCTATAATAATTTGGTGAGTCAGTTGTGGTTTATTATTATTTTTCTGACAGTGTTTTTGCCGTTTAACAATTTCACTTCTTTTCAATGCATTGTGAGAAATCATCCTTGTATTCTCTGCTGATGCTTGTTTGCAGCCCCAGCGAGTTTCTGTCCTTAAAAAAAAACAAAAACCAGGACCCACTGCAGGTAAGCACATCATCAGAAGAAAAAGATGGGAAAAGAATTAAAAAAAACAAAAAAAAAAACCAGATGATAATGTTGCCGGTGGCTTGGTGGAAACAGTCTCGTGTATTAGCACATAATATTTATCAAATTAGTGGCTTATACTCAAATTCAATAAGTGGTCTTGCATTTTCTCCCAGGTTTCACAAAGTCAGAGCCATTTTCCCCAGACCCCGCTGCTCTTCATAGCATCCTGCAGAACGAGGGAGTGAGGGTTGGGGGTTTCCTCAGTGCAACTCCCAAAAACTCCATCCGTCCTTCAGGCAGAGACATTTCAGTCTACACCGTATGTATCAGTCAAAATCAGTTTTTGATTAACTTTTACTATTTCTACTTGAATTCTGTTCTTGGTTCAATGATTATGTTCTCAGGCTAAGAGAGTACCAGTTCGTAAACAACAGGTGGAGGCAACCAAAGGCCCAGCGGGTAAACACTAAGGACTTATCTTAACTTACTACGAAACATGAATCTCTCTTCCCCTCGATGTCTTATTTTCATTCCCCACAGCAGAAGTCAAAGAGCCTGTGGGCATGAAATGGACTCCACAAAGAGTCCCTATCACCAGACATCAGCCCATGTCTGCCATGGTCTGTAGAATCAGGGTTTCTATGTCTGTAGACTGGTCGATTCTGTTTGTCAGCATTTTTCCAAAGTTGATGTCCCGCTGCTCCTTTCAGAAATGGCATCTGTCGACACAGCCCTCTCCATACTGCACCACTCCAGGGCTGCGAAGCTGCAAAACAAAGCCACACCAGGAGGTGAGGAGAAACATCACGACAGTTTAAGCTGCACGAGTCTGACATGCCAGAGGAGGGCCACCAGAAAACACTGAAGCAGCTTTGACGCATTTAGAAGAACTGAGATATATTAAAATAATCTTTAAGAAGATGTGATTTCTCAATAACTTATGTATTTGATTGAAATTTTACTGTTGATGCTGAATTTAGCGAGATCTCGTAAAGCCGAGTGGCCATGTTGAGCTGCAGATCAGACACCCGCAGCTTAGTTCTGTGAGCCTAATTCTCATCAGGAGGTCTGATGTTTTTTCAGCAGGAGATTGTCCAGAGATTATTTGATGACCAAGAGGAGGAGTCGAGTCCAAACTGGACGGAAAAAGATCCAGAGAAACCAGTTAAGGACACAGCAGTATGAGGACAAATGAAGCTGAAAACTTGCCGTTACAATCAGAGTTAAATTTCTGGGGTCTTTTTCCCGAGTAAACTGTAAACTAACTCCCTCCTCCAGACTAAATCCCCTGAAGGGAAGGAAGAAACCTGCAGTGCCAATGAGAGTGAGCAGCAGAGGACTGTGGGAGCACAGCCGCTTATCCAAGCACCACAAAGGGACTCTGTCATTTTTTTCTCAACTGGGAAAAAATTGTTGCGAGTCCCACGTTTTGAGAGACAGGACATCTCGACCGTCCACGAGCAGGACTGTGCCGGTCCATCAGAACTGAGACAGGTGCTGCCAGCACAGGAAGAGACGAGAGAGTCCAAACCGCCTTGCCGCCCCGCTGCTGTTCACAAACTGCACAAAGGTAACAATAAGGCCTCACGCCCCACCCGACTTCTGACGCTATCCTTTTACACTCGTTTGTGACCGTTTGACCTCTCCTGTTTCAGACTTCATTGTTCAGAAGAGCTGTGCTGTGAGCTCTGCAGTGGCGATGCTGCGCAAACGTCTTCCTCCTTTTGAGGAGCTGCGCTTGGATGAGGAGGTGGCCACCTACACCTCTGTGTGTGTCTCAGCTGCTACTGGGTTTGTCCCACCTCAGCCTCGCTGTGGAAACCCGCTGGCAGCCATGTTGCACTTTGAGGAGTCATCTGTAAGTACACTGCTGCTAACGTGCAGGGAAAAAATCTGAAATTTACAATCTGAAATAATTAGTATTTATCTTTGAATCTATGTAAAAATGCTCATACCTACCATAAAATAGTGTACAGTTTGAAAGTAAAAGCAGCCTTGAATCTGAAAAAAAGATGTTTTATGAGCCATCCTAAATGCAAGCAGTATTTCCTCAAGATATACAGTGCTACCCTTGACACATGCAGTACTATCCATTATACCTGCTGTTTTCCATATACAAGAAACAATATTCCTTATATACGCATGGCAGTATCACGAGAAAGGCCTACCTGTTCTTTATAGTTGCAGAACTCTTATTTTATCCAGTACTTTATTTACATTCTAAGGTTTCCAGAGAGCTGTTCTTTAGCACCATCTGCAGATACTCATATTTATTTTATTCGTGTTATTCAACCCTGCATGTAGTTGAAACCGTGTGCATTTACAGTGAATTCTGATCCGTCTCTTTATTTTGCTCCACAGGTGTTCATTCCCATTGGCCTCGATCCCTCTCCTGATCCAATGTGGCCGTGTTCTCTGATGGAGGGGAGATGATTTTCACTACAGTGAGTGTTTGTTGCGTTGTCGTGGACCAGTGTGCGTAAGATTAATAATGCTTCACGAATGAAACTCTGCCCAATACTATTTGCCGACCTATAGATGCACTACTGTGAAAACAATGTCTATGATGATTTAAACCACTGGATGAGTGAAGCTGCTGAAGCTGATCAGTATTATGTCAACAGTGGCTCACAGCAGTTTTACAGACAAATGTCCATGTCAGATCCTACTGGTGTAGAATGATGGTGAAGTTTTTAATGCATATTGTGTATAATAAATATCTATATAACATTATTCTGTTTTGAGGTGGCTTCCTTTCACAAGTATTTTTTGTCCATAATATGAGAAACTACTGCTTATTTAAACATTGTTGTGTTCCTTAGATTAGGAAAATTAATGGAGCCATTTATTTTAAATGGAGTTGAGATAATTATTCTAAATTACATTATTTAATATATGTGTGGTCTTTGAGTTAATGTGCAATGAAACAAAAGCAGTTTATTACACTCAGAAAAACAGCAGTTAATACAAGACTTAAAATAGCTGTTTTCCTGTCACCCCAGTGTCATGTGCAGACTGTCACTGTCCTCTGCAGGTGGATGGCTGGGCCTGGTGTATATATAGTTGTGTGAGTGAAGGGAGGTAGTGGGAGTGGGAGGGAACCAGGGGCAGGAACAGGGGTCTATAAAGCCTGACGCTTTCGTCATGCCCTCCCCTGAGGAACAGAGAGTGGAGGAACAGCAGCTGCGTTCTGGACCTTCTTCCTTCAGTGCACATTCACCTCGTCTGCACCCTGTAAACATGTCTGCCGACCAGCCAGCATCCGCGGACCCCACGAAAATGGGGGTGGGACGCTCCATCGCCGTGCTAACGTCAGGAGGGGACGCCCAAGGTGAGCCGAGGAGTGGTTTCTGGTGTTTGACAGCAGACTGAACTGCAGATAAGAGTTCTGGCAGCATCCGCTCTGCTGATGTCACTGATTCCTGACCAGACGTAAGACCTCCATCTTAACTCGGGTTACTTTAACGCTCTGACTGAGGACACCCACAGAAAGAGATCACAAGGCATGAAGGGATTCATGTCAGAGATGCACAGCTGAAGGTCATTAGTGTGCTGTTGATGGATGTTTGGCTTTAAATGAGAAGATTAGGTCACCAGAAACATCTAATAAGCATCTAAACTTGACTGATTTTGTTCTGCATCACTGTGTTAAATATAATTCCTGTAGGGAATCGTTACATCATGCTCATCGTGTCATATTGTTCCCCTGATGACCTCTAACCTTTGATAGAGACTTTAATCGGCTATGTGTTCCCTTATTTTGCATCTCTGGGGACTAATTTTAGTGCAACTGACCTTTTTCTGGTATGGAGGAGAGACGTGCCCACCCATCCACAGCTGCTGTCTTGTGTAACAGGAGCTGTATCACACAGCAGTGACACAACACAGGCGCCCACACTTTGGCCTTTAGTCTTATATGCCACATCCAGGGCCAAGACGCTGCACAACACACAATCCCAGAAACTCCTTTTACTTTCCTGTGGCTATTTTCATTCATACACTATCACTGAAAGCTGAGGGCTGTTTATCTGACAGTAATTATTTTACATAAAGTGACCATAGGTGTGAGTGCGAGTGTGAGTAGTTGTCTATCTTTGAGTTAGTCCTGCAATAGGCTGGCGAGCTATCCAGGGTGTACCCTGCCTCTCGCCCCTTGGCAGCTGGGATAGGCTCCAGCAGACCCCTACGACCCAAGTTTGAAAAAAGCAGGTATAGAAAATGGATGGATGGATGGATAATTAACAGATAAAGTAAAAATGCACAAAGATTCAGAGCCCTTGACGAAGAGCCAGTACCTCATCTGATTAGTGAAGTGTAGTTATAAATTTTCAATTGTGTGTGTTAGATTTGTCTGCCTTTATCATATTTCTACTGATTCCATGCAAAACATCCATCCATCCATCCATCTTCTACCGTTTATCCGGGGTCGGGTCGCGAGGGCAGCAACCTAAGCAGGGAAGCCCAGGCTTCCCTCTCCCCAGCCACTTCGTCCAGCTCTTCCGGGGGATCCCGAGGCGTTCCCAGGCCAGTCAAAAGAAAAAAAAAAGTTCAGGCGCCATTAATGCAGATGGTCAACGTTAATAATAAAAGTAAATATAATGTGTCAATCTTCTTCTTCTTTAATATAATATGTCAATAATAAGTAAATATAATATGTCAATATGTCAGTAAGGAATTACCAATGTTCAAAAATCTAAATTAAGAAAGTACAAAAAACCATTTATTTTAAAATATAAAGACCAAAATATTCACAGTAGTAGGTAGAATAGGCATTGTGTTTTCAAATAATCCAGCTGATATGTGTGTGTTCCAGGCATGAACGCTGCTGTGCGAGCTACAGTCAGAGTTGGTCTTTACACCGGAGCTAAAGTCTACTTCGTTCATGAGGTACAGGCTTCAACATGTCCTGATGTTATATTACCAAGAGGATCTTAAAGCTGACGCTGCAGGTTCACTTGTGCTGCAGGGCTACCAGGGCCTGGTGGATGGAGGGGAGCACATCCGCCTTGCGACGTGGGAGAGCGTATCCATGATGCTTCAGCTGGTGTGTGACAGAAGCACAGGCACAGAAAAATATGACAAACTCGGCAGAGACTCAGAGCCGATCGCTCCTGCTTCGCTCTGTGTCAGGGAGGGACGGTCATCGGCAGCGCTCGCTGCAAGGACTTCCGCTCCAGGGAGGGTCGCATGAAGGCCGCCTGCAACCTAGTGAAGCTGGGCATAACCAACCTGTGTGTGATCGGAGGTGATGGCAGTCTGACCGGAGCCAACGAGTTCAGGACTGAGTGGAGCGGGCTGCTGGTTGACCTCGTGCGAGCGGGTAATCACATGACCACAGTAGATCAACAGTAGAAGGACTGGATTTCAGACTAGCTAATGTGGTGTGTGGATCTCCTGATATCACTGATCTCCTCTTCCGCAGGTAGGATAACTGAACAAGAAGCAAAGAAATCCTCCCACCTGAACATCGTGGGCATGGTGGGTTCCATCGACAATGATTTCTGTGGCACTGACATGACCATCGGCACAGACTCCGCCCTGCACCGTATCATCGAGGTGGTGGACGCTATCACTACAACTGCACAGAGGTCCAGCCCACCCACTGTGACATAACTCAATAAAGGAGAAGCATCACTGATCAGTTGTTATGTAACCGTATTTTTCACCTGCAGCCACCAGAGGACCTTTATCCTGGAGGTGATGGGCAGACACTGCGGGTCGGTGGATTTATTCAGTATTTACGAGTCTGCAGTTGTGACTAAGGATCACATTTACTTGTTCAGAGAAAAGTACATCCTATGTTTGAGTACCTACTTTAAATGGCTGCAGGTACCTGGCCTTAGTGACGGCCCAGGCCTGTGGAGCTGACTGGGTGTTCATCCCAGAGATGCCCCCAGAGCATGGCTGGGAGGACCACTTGTGCAGGAGGCTGGCGGATGTAAGAGTGCCTGAATGTGACCTGCTCTTGAATCCACCACATCTGCCATTTAGCCTGCACAAAGGTACACTCTGACTGTCTTTGCAGCAAAGAAGCCGAGGCTCTCGTCTCAATGTGATTATTGTGGCCGAGGGCGCCATGTGCAGAGACGGCAAACCGATCACATCCGACCAGATTAAGAAGGTCAGTAAGGTTGAATCTTTCCTCCATTGCACTGCGAAAAAAGATGTGACAGTAACAGCTGGATGTTGCTTTCCTCCAGCTGGTGACCGACAGGCTGGGCTTTGACACCCGCACCACCGTTTTGGGACACGTGCAGAGGGGAGGGACGCCATCGGCATTCGACAGAATCCTGGTGAGTCTCTCGGTGACAAAGACAGAAGCCGGCGTAGAGCAGATCCAGGAGCTGCTGCTGCCTGTGTCTTTTCAGGGAAGCAGGATGGGCGTTGAGGCCGTGATGGCCCTGCTGGAGGCCACCCCCGACACCCCTGCATGCGTGGTCAGCCTTTCAGGAAACCAGGCCGTCAGGCTGCCACTCATGGAGTGCGTCCAAGTGGTACGTTAGCCTGCAACAGCTTAAAGTTGAGTGTTTTTGGAGGTGCTGTCTGCTCAGAGAACCTCTGTCACAGACCAAAGACGTGACCGCTGCCATGGCCGAGGGCAGATTCGAAGATGCTGTCAAGCTCAGAGGAAAGTGAGTGAATTCTCAGATCAGGTGATCTAAGCCAACAAGTGTATTATTATGTCTGAACAAAAACATCGGAGTGTTTTTGATGTAGGAGCTTTGAGAACAACTGGAACACTTACAAGCTGTTGGCCCACATCAATCCCCCAGATGTTAAAGTAAGAACTTACAATTTTTAAGCCAGAAATGAACATGGATTCTTTGATGTGAATGGCCGAGCCAACCTTTTAACCAGAGCAACGTCAGCGTGGCCATCATAAACATCGGCGCCCCCTGTGCTGGGATGAACGCAGCTGTCCGCGCCGCCGTGAGGATGGGCATCATCCAGGGTCACAACATGCTGGCTGTTCACGACGGCTTCGACGGCCTGGCTCAGGGACAGGTGATTCATGCCCCAGATCCATCCTGTTACAATTTATTCTACTCTGTTCTCCAGTGAAGTTGACGTTCTCACAGATCGAGCCCATCACCTGGACCTCAGTCAGTGGTTGGACTGGAAAAGGAGGCTCCATGTTGGGAACCAAAAGGTGAAGTTTTTTTGTTTTTGTATTTTTTAAATTTCTTGCAGAATTCCAGCGTATTTTATTGTTTTTCTTTGCGATGTAAAGATCTTTACCAGGTAAAATGTTGGAGGAAATCAGCCAGAACATCTCCAGGTTTAACATCCATGCTCTGGTGATCATCGGTGGATTCGAGGTGAGTTGCAGCGGCTACTCTACTCTAAGCTTCCCACCCCACAGAGCTCATCTTTGTCTTCTCCCCCTGCCTGCAGGCTTATGTGGGAGGTCTGGAGCTGGTTCAGGCCAGAGAGAAGTACGAAGAGATGTGTATTCCCATGGTGGTCATCCCCGCCACCGTCTCCAACAACGTCCCCGGCTCTGACTTCAGCATCGGCGCCGACACGGCCCTCAACACCATCACCTCCGTAAGTGCCTCGCTGGCAGAGGTTGGCTTGTGTGAGGCCGAGCAACCTAATGCTTCTTTCGCCGCCACAGACCTGCGACAGGATCAAACAGTCGGCGGCGGGGACGAAGCGCCGCGTGTTCATCGTGGAGACGATGGGAGGGTACTGCGGCTACTTGGCTACTATGGCTGGCCTGGCTGCGGGTGCGGACGCGGCCTACATCTTTGAGGAGAAATTCAGCATTAGAGACCTGCAGGTAAGGTTTGGAATTTAGCCTCTCATCTTTACGGTGTTCTGACTGTTTATGGTGGTTTGTAGACAAATGTGGAGCATCTTGTTGAGAAGATGAAGACGACGGTGAAGAGGGGTTTGATCCTCAGGTGGGTTTTGGACATCAGCTGCCATTTTAAGATGGATTTAAGGAAATCCTGCCACATCTGTCGCTCTCTAACAGGAATGAAAACTCTAACGCAAACTATACCACCGACTTCATCTTCAACTTGTATTCAGAGGAGGGCAAGGGCGTTTTCGACTGCCGTAAGAACGTTCTTGGCCACATGCAGCAGGTCTGTCTATCTGATTTTCTCCACAAAAACTGCAACTGCATCTACATTAAAGTGATCGGTTGACCTCTCCTGTCCATAGGGTGGTACTCCAACCCCTTTTGACAGAAACTTTGGCACAAAAATGGGTGCCAAGTCGGTTCTGTGGCTCACAGACAAACTCAAGGAGTGCTACAGACACGGTACGTCATGACTGCAGCCTAAATTGAAATAAACCTGTTTTTCATTGTTTTTAGTAACCACTTTTCTGTCCCCTAGGTCGTATCTTTGCCAACACCCCAGACTCCGCCTGTGTCCTGGGCATGAGGAAGAGAGCGCTCATGTTCCAGCCTCTCGCTGAGCTGAAGGAAGACACAGACTTTGAGTAAGTCGCCTCTCCTCCCCGTCTGTGTGTTCAATATTGTCTGAGTCTGGGGTCAGCTCTGGTCTGTCCACTACAGGCACCGCATCCCCAGGACGCAGTGGTGGCTGAAGATCAGGCCCATCATGAAGATCCTGGCCAAGTACAACATCCAGCTCGACACAACGGAACATGCAGACATGGAGCATGTGATCAAGAAAAGGGGTCCTCTTGGGCAATAGACCCTACAATGACATCGTCAGAGCTACAGAACTGATTTCTCTGCTTGCTGGATTCTCTTTCTTTTGGATTTAGCTCTATTCCCCTTGAGTTTTCTGATGTGATTCCTTGTAAAATGTACCTGCTTTCCTCACTGCCTGACTTGTGAGTTTGCTGTGCCAATAAAGCCATGAACTATTACTGGGCTTTCTCAGTCTATCTCAAATATTTTTTTAGAAATTTCCCACGATACAATTGTAGTTATTACAGGAATCATTTGCTATAGTACAGTGTAGTTATTATAGCAAGTTTTGATCTATTTACATTTGTGTTGATTAGAACAGTGTGCCTCCAGCTGGGTTATCCCGACAGATAAGTCAGTGTGAACTTCCCTTTGAATTTTACCCTTTGACTTTGAGAGACTTTTTCTCAGCATCAACACACAAGATTTAAATGATCAACTCATCGCTTGACTGATTACGCGCAGCGAGATCGATACATCAGGGACAGGAACTTGATAACTTGAGCTGACAAATAGTTAATGTGCTTTTATGTTATAAAGGAATAATTTGTGATTGAAATAAAATAAAATAAAATAAAAATATAACCGGAAACGGAAATCGTCTGTGTAGAGGTCACCATGAACTCGCGGTGGCCGCCGGGACGTCGGTGGACTGTGTGCCTGTGCTGAGGAAGGGTGCGTGTCCCCAGTGTCCGCTCCGCTCGCCCGTTTAGGAATGCGCCTTACGAACCTAGCGTGTAGTGTAATATTTGCTGAAACGCCCACGCAGAGTGTTTCCTTCGAATAGTCATGGTTTGGCAAAGCTTGCAGCAGTAGTTGCTCGGCGTGCAAGTTTGATTGATTGAGCTAGCTTCTGTTAGCCTGTTTAGTCGATTCATAGCACGCTAGGTCGTTAGCCACCACTATTAGCATACTAGCTAGCCGGCTAGCTGTTAAGCTAGTTTCAGTCTGTTGCTGACCAATCCAGGCAAACGGAAGAGAACCAGACGTTCTACTGAACCCAGTCGCAATTTCGGAACGAGGAGGTGGTGGCAGGTGGGGGCCGGGAGAACGCGACGGGGTGGACGTGAGTCAGGAGCGGCTGATGAGTTCAGACCAGAGCGGAGAGCCGCCGCTGCTGCAGGAGGAGGCTGATCCCGGACCGGAGACCGGTGGGAAGGACGAGGCTCTGTTGGGGAGCGAGGGAGGGTCGGGCGGCATGGTGAGTGAGGCCTTCTTTAGCAAGTTAGCTCTCGCTAAGCGACTGCAGCTTGTTGGATAGCATACTACGTGCCCTCTTTATGATATCCGAAATTCATTGGACAAACTGAAATAAATTCAAACAAAACACGTTAAAGATAACACTTTTTAAACTTATAACCGAAAATTCTAAATATCTGCACAATCAGCAAATTATGGTGTTATAAGTGTAATACACCAGGGGGGGAAACGACGCATATGGCAGCATTTCCACGATTTAATTGCAACCAACCAATAAAGACAGGTAGTTTGACACACTTGTCGTTAGCCGGCACGGCAGCTCCTTCAAATTGCTAGCTAACGCTAACATACCCACTGTTGCAATCAAGCTTATTTAGGAGTCTGCTGAGTAATCATTAGCTTGTTTGATAAGTAACGATACATTTAGAGAGGGATTGCAATCATATTTAAACAAGGTGAGTAATAGTTGGTTGGTTTGTCATCTGTAGATGACTGATGCTTCTATAATTGGTGGAAGGATAAACGTTCCTTGAGTAACTATCTGTTAGCTAATCGCACGGCTAGCTAACGAAGCTAACGCGGTGACATGCGTTACAAATACTTAGCCTGTGCTGCGCAGTCAGCTGACATTACTAAGCTCGCCATTGCCTGTAACACAATGACGGAAGCATTTACACTGTAACCATGTGTCAAGTTTCACAGCGCGCAATTATTAGTTTTTTTTTTCTTAAGTGACACAGAAGCCCAACACCCCCAGCACGTTAATTCTCTCTTGGCTGTTGGGAGAAGTGCCCTGAGGTGTGTTGTGACAAGCAGCTGTACTTGTCAGGCTGTTGCCAATGCAGTCTTGTGTCAGCAGGTGGAAAGTAACATTGTCAGAGGAAGGCAGACAATTTCATAATTACAACAACGAATATAATGTAATTCCATTTAAACAAAAGTACAGATCACGGTAGTGTAGTGCCAGTATTAACCATACCAGTATCCTTGAGCATAGATTTTTGCATCTATTAGTAAAAGTCTATTTTATATGTACAAGTTACATTTAGTTATTGAGTAATCTTAAACATTTTTGTCAATGAATAAGATTGTTTTTTCCTTAATGTTTGTGTCTGCAGCCATTGTGGTTACAGTTTACGATTGTTCTTCTTCTTGAGTTTAAAAGGATAATAAGCCTGTTTGGTCAACAGGGATCATGGGGCCCTGTGGCACATTGCATTCTATGTCTCTGGTTTCTAATTATATGGTGTAGAGACCCAAGAGTATACAGGTGATCTGCCATCCTTATATTACAGCAGGTGAAGGGAGGACACTTGCTGTCTTTTCCTAGACAATAGGTGGTAAACACTGTTATATAATTGTAAAAGTAGTTACTGGGTAATTGTAGCTTGACCATGGCTAACATAAAGTGCTTACCGTTTATGAGAGTTGAAGGTCTCTAAAACACACAAGACAAGTTTCTGCAGTTAAAATAGATGTTTGACTGAAGCATTTCTTCAGTTGCAACAGTGTTTGTGCAAGAACTGTGTGTAAAACATTCCAACTTGCTTATGTTTCTGCTGTCAAGGTCACCTCTAAGGGGGCTGGTTTGAACCCAAATGCCAAGGTGTGGCAGGAGATGCCCGTGGCCTCTCGGGAGGTGGTCACCAACAGCCCTCACTGGCGCCCCTCGGATATCAGTGAAGGTGAGTATTGGCACCAGTCAACTAAGAAAACCTTGCGCAAACAGAACCGGCCAGCTATTGTCGCTGTTGGACTTCTGAGCGTCAACCTTTAACTTTTCCACAGGTTATTCCGAGCCTTCGACTGTTGGGTGCAAGCAGTTCTCTATGGGATTCCCGTCCCTGGAGAACAGCGGCTCCACAGCAACAGCCGAGGTGGAAGTTAATGGAATGGACCCTCCAGATTTGGGATTTTCCCCTGCCGAGGCGAACGCAGAGACCGCAGGTCAGTGACATCATGCACGCTCGTCTGCACGAGCCAGCAGGAGCTTAAGAGCTGCTCTCGTATATTTATTGTCACATGTGATGCTTTTGATGCAGAACGAATGAGGATAAACGAGACATTTTATTCTCTGCTTGTTTTCTGTCCCAGCATAATGTCATCAAGGTAGCAGGAACGATTTAACATACTGACACGTCTCAGCAGGAACTGAGACGCACCAACCATGCGGAGCTGTCATTATCTGAGAGTTCCTGCTGTTGGGTGTTTTAGGTCCAGTTCATATGTTTGAAGTGCAAATAGAAACAAATCCAGCTTTGCTGTTGAAGGTGACATTCATCAGTTCCTTTAGCATTTGTACCAGTTTGCCATCGTTCAGAGTTCCTTTCCAGACAGAGAAATCACTGTTTTTCTTTTATTTCTGTAAATCTTCCAGACAGGGAAATTCCGATGTTGCACATCTCTCCAGGGTGGGGTGATTCCACAGTGGTTGAACCTCGCGTGTATTTCAGATATTGCACAATCTTCAAAGATGCTAAGAAATAAAATTTGTATTATTTAATAACGTAATCGCATTTTTTCTGAAACATTTAGAAACGTTCAGTGAAATCACATATTTTTCTCCCCGACTACACACAATCTGCGCTTTTCTTGCCGCCCATGTTGGGTCTTTTTCTAACACTTGTGTTTTCCTTTCATCTCTCAGCTGATTCCAAAACGGAAGAGCAGCCCGTCTCATCAGAGAGCCTGCGGGAGTCTCTGAAGAAAGAGCTGGAGTTTTATTTCTCTCGGTAAGAGTCGGCATACCCCACCTCCACCCCCTTACCCCCACCAGGCAGGTGTTCCACACAGTTTGGTTCCTCATCACTTTGATGAGTCACTGTAAATGCAGTCGGACCCGATGATGAGACCAAGATGTGCATAGAGGGAAACGGGAAGCGGAGGGAATGGCTTTGCTTCTGTCTTAGTCTCTTCATCTGTTCTCTTTTTTTCTTGCTTTTCTTTACTGTTAAAGCCAGAAGCTTTGCTCCCATCCCAGTGAGTGTTCAGATTATGAGATCAGAGGGTCCCCCACTCACCCAGACAGGGACTTGCAGGCTGTGTTGGTGCCATGGCTGTCAAATTTGCTAACATTTGTCTCTGTTCAGAGAGAACCTCTCCAAGGATCTGTACCTAATGTCCCAGATGGACAGCGACCAGTTTGTCCCAATCTGGACGATAGCCAGCATGGAGGGCATCAAGGTGCTCACCACCGACATGGACCTCATCCTGGACGTGTTGAGATGTAAGAGGAAAACTTAGCTCTTGAGTTCAAATGATCTGCGTCCCCTATGTGTGCGTCTGGGTTTATTTACCTGTAAACACCCTTCAGCCTCACCAATGGTCCAGGTAGACGAAAAGGGCGAGAAGGTTCGTCCCAATCACAAACGCTGTATTATTATCCTGAGGGAGGTCCCCGAGACCACACCTGTCGAGGTAATGCCGACTTGTGCACACCTGTTGTACAGCGCCTGTGGCGAGAACATGAGATGTCAGACTCTTGTGCGTATGTGTGTGTGCTGACTTCACAGGAAGTGGAGTCGCTGTTCAAGAACGACAACTGCCCGAAGGTGATAAGTGTGGAGTTTGCGCACAACAACAACTGGTACATCACATTCCAATCGGACACGGACGCTCAGCAGGTAGGACACACACACACACACACACACACACACACACACACACTCTCAGGAGTACAGATGCTCTTATTCTCCTCACAGGCCTACAAGTACTTGAGAGAGGAAGTGAAAACATTTCAGGGAAAACCTATCTTGGTAAGTTTACCCTCCTCATTCTGTTTTTTTTTTTTTTTTTTTTACATTCTCTATTTCACTCATTTTCCCCTCCCCAGGCCAGGATAAAGGCCATCAATACCTTCTTTGCTAAGAACGGCTACCGTAGCATGGACAGCAGCCTGTACACACAGCAGTCCCAGAGTCAGTCCCAGTACAGCTCTCCACTCTACATGCAGCACATCTACCCCCAGCAGCAGTACCAAGTCTACGGCATCGTACCTCCCACCTGGGCGCCCTCCCCCACCCCATATTTCGAAACTCCTCTGGTGAGAGCAGCCACACTGCCCAGAATCTAGTCGATCTGGTCGACTAACAGGCGTCCACTCACACACGCTGTCCAGTGGTTCTTTTCATGTAGAAAAATAACATTCAACCAGTTTCTAGACACGTCCAAGCTTTGAAATAACCATTAAAAATAGCCTTGATGTTTAAATTTAGGCTCCAGTCTGCATGGAAGTTCCGAACGCTGTTGCATGAAATGGGATTTTCTCGTTTCCTGTTTCTGTGCAGGCTCCGTTCCCCAACAGCACTTTTGTGAATGGCTTTGGCTCCGCTGGACACTACAAATCTGGCACCAGTGCTCTGAACCTCACTCGTCCCTTTAACAGAAGCCGGTAAGGGCTCTATTCTGCGTATTCCAGTTTGATTAATGGACATAAATATAAGTGTTTTCAACCCCAATCACATCTGGTCATAATTGCTTTGTCTAAGTGTAAATATAATCCAGCACCAACTGGGGGGGGGGGGGGATGTTCCTCACTCCCTGTTTTCTTACTGTCCCCATAGTGTCCCCCTCTATTCCAGCAAGAATGTTATAAATGCCTTCAGGTACCACTAATACTGTAATAAGCTCCATCACTCCCCTCATCTCCTGTCACACTGCATCAGCCAAATGACTAAATCCATAATGAAGGCCATTTCTTTGGCTAGATTTGTGTGATAATCTGTTTTTCAGATTCATTTTTTTCCACGCCATAATGGACATCCTGGATTTGTTGAGTCATTTGACAGCAGCTGCTCTGCTCTCAGAGCAACTGTCTGCTTTGGCTACCTCGACTCCCTGCCAAGCTTTGTGCTTTGACATTTAAGTTTCTCTCTGAGCTAACACTCATTTTTAAAGTTCTTTTGTCGCTCTTTGATTTACAGCCGCTGCTGCTACCATCTTCCACGTGTTGATTTAGTGTGTGTGGAACAACTGCTCACGGTGCTGGGCAGTTGGCTGTCAAGCTTTAATCCACATGCTTTAACCCTTCAGCAAAGAGATGACAACCTCTGGAGTTTATTTATACACTCTTATCAAGGCAGACCCAGTGATGAGATCAAGATGCGCATAGAGGGAACAAAGAGAGCAGAGCGACCGGCTTTGCTTCTGTCTTTCTCCTCACCCTCTTCTTGCTATTCCTCCGTCTCTCTCCTTTCAAAGTCGGGGGCTCTGTTTTCGTCCCAGTGAGCGTACAGATTATGAGATCTGAGGGTCAGAGGGTTGTGAAGTGATCGGGGGGGGCCTCCAGGGGTGTTGTCAGCTCGTAGTGTGTGGTTTTTTGCAGATTGCCTAATATAGTGTCTTGTTTTCAGTACTGTAACCAATCATGAGCACCGATTTAGTCCTGCATGTCAGTTTATTAATCCTTTGGACACCGCATGCTGCCTTTCCTGTACCCAACCAGTGTTACCAGTGTGTCCTTTAAACTTGCGATGCTTTACTTCCTTTTTTAAATAAGCATCCTTCTCCTGTTTTTATGCTGAGTGATATGGGTAGTGTTATGAAGTAACTTTAATTCTGTCCTTTAAAACAAGATAGAGCCTCTGAAAAATCCCCACAGGAAACACTGGTTATGTGTGTGTGTGTTTTAAATGTTGTAGTTATCTTCTATTTTTTGCTCTCCCTCCTCCAACAGAAATCATATAAAGCCCCAGGTGCGGTCAGGTGAGGTCACCGTGGCGTCTGTAACAACTGTCCCCCTGGAGAGTCTCACAGGGTTACGCAGCCCCCAGCCCACCACCCCCGTTCCCCCCACCAATGCCTCCACCACCCTCGTCCAGACGGCTTCTGAGCTCAGCTCAGCATTCTCGCATCTTTCCTCTTCGTTGCTGGATCCAGTTGATGACGGCAGCTTGAGTGCACGTGGAAGGTAAACGGCTGGCCTGTGACCGGTGCAAGCAGGCTCCGCTTCAGTTAGCAAACTTAGCGACTGTTTGTGTTTCAGGCGGACAACAGCGAGCAGAGGAACCCGGAGGAGGCGGGAGGAGGACCGCACTGCGGTGAGGGGCACTTTTCTGCTGATGTTTTTCATTTTTAATTACACCCTGTCTCATTTCATTTTTGCACCCCTTCCCTTCAGAGGCCAGTTCCACTGACGGAGATAAAAGTTTCTCCACCCAAGTTTGATTTGGCTGCCACAAATTTCCCACCTCTTCCTGGTTGCGTGGTCAGTACTCAGGGAGAGCCAGTGCTAGAAACCAGAATGTCAGACGTCGTACGCGGTTTATACAAGGACAAGGTGAGGTGCTTGGGCCTGGAATAGTCTGCGTCTTTGTGTTACCGTTGATGTGTAACGTTTACACATTCCTGCCTGTTTCTAGACCGAACAAGCCAATAAAGTAGCCACTGTGAGTCCAAGTTCCGTTCCAGAGGATCCTGCACCTGTGTCGAGTCCTGCCCTGGCAGCAGCAAAGTCTGCCACACAACCACTCGGACCTGCAGTCACTGCGTATGACTCTCACTCACTGTTTACAGCAACGAGATTATTCAAATGGCTGAGCCTTGGGATTTGTTTTCACAGTGTCCCTAGTCAGGAGAAAAGGTTGGCCCGGCCAGAGGCTCCCGCCCCCAAAGCCGCTCCTCGCACAGTCGGTCAAGTTGCTGGAAACCCACCCCCTTCCACACAGTCCAGCTCCAGCTCCAGCTCCAGGCCCCAGGCTGCTCCTACTTCCACGCCAGCAACAGCCAGCGCAGCATCCAGTACGCCAGCTCCTGCTACAGCCACTCTTCCAAACCCCGTACAGGTGAGGTTCTGGATCTGCTGGGCCACATTTAAGGAGCTTCTCCCCCCAGTGATGTAAACTATTGCGCATAGAGGGAAGTGAGGCTGTTGACCGACTGGCGTTGGTTCCCTACCTTCTCTTTTTGTCTCTTTCTAGTATTTCTGTCTTTAATTCTCTGTTCTGTCCTACCAAATGTCAAAGGTTTACTCCTCCCCCAGTGAATGTGAAGATTATGAGATCTGAGGGTTTGTCAGAGAGGCAAATTAGGAAATAAGTGCTTTTATATGGTTTTAAGTTTTTGTTTTTTTTTTTTTGACTCTGGCTTCTTTCAGGAACCTCGCAAGCTCAGCTATGCTGAGGTGTGCCAACGGCCACCCAAGGACCCTCCTCCTGCAGCCCCCGCCTTGGCATCCTCGGGCTCCACGTCAGGCCAGCCGTTGCGTGAGCTGCGTGTGAATAAATCCGAGGAGCCGTGCTCCAGCAGCAGCCCCACAGACAAGCAGGAAAAGGGCCATGACAAGGAAGGGGGCTGGGAATTGAAGGAGAGCCGGCCAGCCCGTGAACGTGACTCTCAAGGTTATTACCGCAACAATGGCCCCAGAAGCACCGGGGGGCTTAAGTTTCGGGATCAGAGGCGCCAGCCGCAGGCCCGACGCAGCTCCCCCCAGGGCGGCCACAGGCACGCTGGCAAAGAGCAGAATATCCCACCAGTATCGCCAAAGTAAAAACTCATAACAGAAAAAGATGTACGAATATATACATGGATATATATATATATATATATATATATATAAAATTATATAAAAATGATTTACAGAAAAGCAACAACGTTATGGTAGCCGCCTCGGAACTTGTCCAAAGAAAAGCTCATAACAGGACAGTAAGATCAGGACATCCAGGACTTGATGGGCACAACAACGCCTGAAGAACTGGAGTGATCTTGGAAAAGGAATGATGAAAAAAAAAAAAAATCTCGCTCTTGCCTCCAGCATTAAGCTTAAAAGAAGTGCGATTTCTCTGGCGGACGTCTCGAGTGGCGGGCTGCGAACAGCCCCCGACCTTTTTGATTTTAATGAGTAGACATCTGCAAGGACAGTATGCACTAAGAAAAGAATCTGCATATATGTCATGTACATATACAAAGATATCACTAACGCAACAAGACATCTGATTTCTTTTCTAGCGTTCTTGTGTATGACTGAAGGGTTGACTGACGTCCGTTTGCACAGATTGGGCAAACTGATTCAAGTGCTTCGGTGTGTTGCGTTGATGTTCATTTTTACATCAGAGTTATTATTCTGAACTGGACGGTGTGGTCTTTTTAATGTATATTAATTAGGACTGTCAGTTCACGTGTTAATTGCGATTAAGGATGATACGCTTTTTTTTTTTTTTTTTTTTTAATTCTGCTTCCTGCTGAAAGGTGTCCCCTCCCAAGCAGTCATCTAATCAAAAAGTCACATGCACCTTGTGTGAAACGCAATGTAAACATTGCCGAAGTACTCGCAGTTTGAGCCCGCAAGCAAAAGATGTGAAGTGCTGCTAATTTGATGCCGTGGGGACAGCACAGACCACTGTTGGGAGTCAATCGCACCAGAACCGAGGGGCGGGTGTGGTGGGGGGGATGGATAAATCCAAGCATTTAATCAAAGATGATATTTGGCTGCAGATTGGAATAAAGAGCCTTCTATTTAAATTGACTCCCAGTCTTGACACTGGTAAGAATAGCTGTTTATTTAATTTTGTTGCGATTGTTTTGAATTCTTTTCAAAGAGTAGAAGCTGACATTTAAAGTGATCAACTGTCTTGCATTTTGTGATTCAGTGGTTTTGGCAGATGTGAAAATTTATTTAACCCCATTATAATGTTTTACAATTTCAAAGTTCAAATTCATTCAATTTGACATTTGCACTAATAGGTTTTGACAGGCGCCATGTTTATAATGTAAACCTGAGACTTTGAGATGCAAAATTACAAGAACTACAACTAAATCTAGTAGTGATTAATCGTGATTAAACAATCGTTTGACAGCCTTATTAATATATTCCACTGTGGAGTTTAAAAATTGCTACATGATTGGCTTGAACCGTATCAGATGGTGTCTGTTCTGGAGACACTCGTCAGCATCTGAGCCGCAGTCAAACTAAGCCTGGTCCAGAAGTTTTCACCTCGAGGTGGCTCCAGCGCAGCCGGGGCGATAAACTGTTTACATGTTCACTCGTAGAACCTGTATCTCCTAGGGAACGGATAAAGAGTTGGATAAAGCGCGTTTGATGGTTAAGCTCATGTTTGGCTTCCTGACACGGCCGCGGGGTATCCAGGTTTAACCTTACATCTGTGAATTGTTCTTACAAGTGGCATAATGTCAAAAATTAGACTCGAGTGCAGTTAGCTAAAGAGAAGATGTTTGGCAGCCGAGCGGCGGGTGTAAAGAAAATTGGACCGTTTTCACGTGCTATGTGCCAGCCGCCTAGATTCAGAGTGCTAGGATAAACTTGATTTTTGTTTTTATTGTTTGGATCAGGTCTGCAGACTAATGTAGTCGTGGGGAAACATTTAGCGTAGCGAAACTGCATTCGGAAGAAGCAGTAAAGGTATAGTTGCCTATGCTATATCGTAACAAACCTTCACTAGTAATGTGTGGGAGAATGTAATTTAGTTATGAACATGCAGAGGGAGGCTTTGACTGCAGGTATCCACCAGATCTTTGCTTTTTAGGGTGACTTTGTTGGTTGTTTTCATTATTTTTCTTAATTTTTGAAAACGAGAAGGAAAAAAAAAAAGATGAACTTGAAGTTTGACTCACTGTATGTATTGCTTTTTAAATTTATTTATTTTAATTCTGATGCACAACGCTTTTCTCCCAATCTTGGTCGGCTGGTTTCCCCAAAGTTGTGTGAAATCGCATTGGCAAAATAAGAGAACATGCATTTGACCTTTGACTCCGTCGAATGTCAGCCGAGTGAAACTACTTGATGCATTGACTTTGGGTTTGGTAATGCAGTAAACGAGTAACCAATCACTGGGGCTGTTGTTTCTTTTCATTGAGTATGAGCAGCTAGCAGTTTATTATAATTACATAAATGCACTAACTTGTTTCTTTAAAAAAAATCTTATTCATGAGTAATGTGATATCATTTTGAAAGTGTCTGATGTCGGCGGGCTTGCAAATACCTACAGATATCGACACCCCCAGAACATATTTTTCGGGTTATTTTGTTGATTTGGGTTGGGGTGGCAAAGGGAATGTACTAGTGAAACAACAAAGTGTTTGAGACACAATCCTAGAACTGTATGAAATGTCACCAAAAATAAATTATTTTGATTTGGCTTTTCAGCATCTCACTCCTTTTAGCTGTCTCATTTCTGTTTAGATTACCGCTAGACAAACCAGGATGGATCATCTGATTGCATTTGTGTGTAGAGGAGTAGAAAGGTGCAGAAGAATCTGAAAGTGGTGGGAAAATGAGCCGTAAATGAATGTGGTACCGGCAGTTCCCTGCATGACAGGCTGAATGCTAAGCATGCAAGTAAAATAATTGCACTTCACTGTGAAATAAAAGATGGCCTGGAGAGAGACCAACAGTGGAACACACAGCAGTCAGGAAGGTTTCAACATCTCTTTTGAAATTGTATGTTGCTTAATTGTGCTAATAAAAAAAATCGGATAAATCTTTAGTCGGTACTTCAGAAAGAAGCACTCATGGCAGCAGTGCCAGTCTTCTGATGACACAAGCTTTGCACACCTGGATTTGGGAATTCTCTCTCAAGATCTGTCAGGTTGGATGAGGCTGTCGTAGAGACGTGTTCAGGTCTGTTGCTAGATGGTACTGGGCACATAAAGAGCAGTGCTTGGTTTCCTCCAGGCATGATGCTTGAATTACAGCCAGAACGGTCATCTTTTTGGCTGTAATTCAAGTTCAGTCAGAAAGTTCCATTTGACCAGTGAATTATATTTCTCTCAAGTGTGATTTTGCAGCCTTTTTTTTTTTTTAATTTATTATTATAGCACATGAAATAGCCCAGGGAGCCTCGTTTTTTTCTTTTAAAGAAAACGCTGAAACCGACGTTGAATAATGTTAGTGGGTGTGCTAGCTGCAGCTTCTATCCCATCTGTGCTGCCGGCCCTGTCACCCTGCTGTGATTTATGTTGTCTGCTGTCTGGAATTCGATGGTCTCTTAAATGGTCAGGAGCTGCAGGCATTCGCGTCTATATTAGGAATCCAAGTACGCACGCATACACGGCCTCCAGGCAAGCATGTGTATCGTATAATTCAGCATTCACATATAAATCGGATTAATTATTCTGATTGTGGTCTAACGCCGTCTAAATTAGTTATTGGAGACCGGAAGTGGGGGCGTGGTCATGAGCTATTACGTGCTCTGTGTTTATGTCGAACCGACCAGCGAAGTGCTGAAGCGCTAACCCGTCAGACCGTCGAACAGTGGACCATAAACGGTACGTGGCCTATTTTAAATGATAATTTCTCGAATAATAACGCCTGCGATCTTTCATAGGGTTGTGTGAAGGGGCTGTCATTCGAGTTCATTGCCTGCGTCTGTCAATTTTTTGTCCTAATGCTAACGTCAGCTAGCTTGCCAGCTAGCTAACCTTGTTTTTACCCCCATACGAAATAGCTTTCACTTGAATACAAAGCAGTTTTTTTTTGAGGTATTACTGAGCCTTAAACGAACATTACTGTTCAGTTGTTTACCATGAATACCCAACAACTACAACAACAAAGTAGCTGCCACTCATCTGTTTACGTTTGCAACTGTTTCCCCATTTTGTTCATAATAGCAGTTCGTAAACCAAGGTAGCCAGGTACATGTTGTCTAAAATGAACGCAGAAAAATGATTTTGGAAATGGAAGCTCATATGGCAATGCTATCAATATAGTTAAATCGGTTGTCTAGATGGTTTCAGAACTGAACTGGCTAGGTCTACTATGATGCCTAATAATATAATCAAATTTACAAAAAGGAGAAAAGAATGAATTGATATGTTTTATTTTGCTCTTTTTTTCTTTCAGTGTGGCCTTGCGACACCCCAGCCTGGGTGTCATGGTCCTCAGTTACACATGAGCTCTACTATGTGGTACATAATGCAAAGCATTCAAAGTAAGTACTCCTTGTCCGAGCGGCTCATCCGCACCATTGCCGCCATTCGCTCATTCCCCCACGACAATGTAGAAGATCTTATTCGCAAGGTGGGTGCAACATGACATCAACTTTTTGTTGTCCTTATTTTGTTAAAATCCTCATTCCCCATGCGTTAGGGAGCTGATGTGAACCGAATGCATGGAACACTTAAACCCCTGCACTGTGCCTGCATGGTTGCTGATGCTGACTGCCTGGAGCTTTTGTTACATAATGGCGCAGAGGTACGTTAAATATGACTTTTCTCATTTGAACCTACAACATTCTGTCTGAGATGACTTAATTCTGCCATTGATGATTGGGAATTTGACAGTTCTGTCAAGTGTTAATCCTTTGGGTCTTGTTGATTATTATTTTTTTTTTTGTGTGTGTGATTTCTCACTATGTTTCTTTTTCAGGTGAATGCTTTGGATGGATATAACCGCACAGCACTGCACTATGCAGCAGAAAAGGATGAGAGCTGTGTAGAGCTGTTGTTGGAGTATGGGGCCCAGCCAGATGCTCTGGATGGTAATAAGGACACCCCACTTCACTGGGCTGCTTTCAAAGATAACCCAGAATGTGTGAGGGCCCTGCTGGAGAATGGTGCTTGTCCCAATGCCCGGGACTACAACAATGACACGCCTTTGAGTTGGGCAGCGATGAAGGGCAACTTGGAGAGTGTCAAAGTGCTGTTGGACTATGGGGCCCAGGTCCACGTGACCAACCTGAAAGGACAGACCCCGATCTCTCGACTGGTGGCCTTGTTGGCGCGTGGCCTGGGCACCGAGCAGGAGGAAGAGTGCTTAGACCTGCTGTGCCAGGCAGCAGGACGCTTCGAGATCAGACGGGCTGACGGCACTCTTCCTCGAGAGCTGAATAAGGATCCCCAGCTGCTGGCGAGGCTGACCAGCAGGATGGCCCAGGCTCTCACGCTGCGCTCTCTGGCACGGTGTGCCATTCGTCAGAGTCTGGGCGTACAGTTTCTCCCAACTGCGGTGAAAGATCTTCCTTTACCCGAGATGATTAAAGAATACCTGCTGTTGAGAGACTGAGCTGATTCAACCACCAAGCGTCGAATTATCAGCTCAGCCCACATTTAATCAGCGAGTTTACTTATACCATATTGTTTAACTATTATATTCATTACTCAAGCCTTGCGATTTGATCTGTGGCCTGGAACTTACAAACCAATATTTCAATATTTAGCTATTTATTGGTTGTATGACATCTGAATGGACTTTTTGTGTTTATATTGTTGCATAGAAACATCTAACTCACGTGTTTCGTATTTATTGGCACCTTTAATAAATAAGTAAAATTGTTTACTTTTTGAATAGGAGAAAAAGACAAGAAAATATGAGACAGACTTATTTGGAGGAATTTTATTTGCCAAGTAGTATATTCTCATATAGCTCCGTGTATATATTATATATACTACTTTAGATATATGTTAAAACTTCCTTAGAGATGAGACGTGAAGAAGCCTGTCGTTCATGCTTTGTTTGAGCTTTATTTTATTGGTGGGTCAGTTGCAGCTGAGACGGTTTAACAGTTACAACTAAAGTGCTTTGTTTTAACTTGAATAAAAGTTGTCAAGGGTGCTCTGTTGTTCAGATGTTGGCAGGATTATCTTTGGGGAAAAAAGAAATATATAATTTTAAGGCGAATGTTAAAATGTGGAGTTGACAAATGGTAGTTAGTCCTTGTGAAAGGTCCACTGAATACGCTTGAGGAACGTAACATGTTATGATATCTGTGTAAATCTGCAATTGCCTGTACTTGATTTAGTTTGTTGGGCCGTTTTATCTGAAGTCGGAGCTCAGTTCTTGTTACCTGTTCTTCCAAGTACCTTTTTTTTTGTCAGTCTGATGAAAGTAAATGCCTTTATGATTCAGGAATTCATTGTCCACTAATACTTGAAAAGCCAGCGACTGTGTTGTGTTTATGTCATCGTCTTGTAACTGCGAAGGAAAAACACAGCTATTATTATGTCATTAAACCTTTCTTCATCCGACTGTTCCAGTAAGTGATCCAACTTACAGGTCACTAAGAGCCAACTTCACTCAGTTGGTTTGCCTTTGATGCACACTTATTTATTTTTTTTTACCCGTAACACTTTAAAAATAACTTTAGCATTTAATCAGTCAAGTTGCAGCCCTTGACAATCTGCTCTGACATTAAAATGAACGTTTACCTTTTTAATTTAGGCTTTGCCTACTTCAATATTTCATCGTTAGATGAAGTACAAGAAAATATTCAATGTCCAGCTTGACATATTTAGTCCATTTTCAGAACTTGTGTATCATTTCATACTTTGTTTTTGGTTTTCCAAAGTAATGTGTGATTTGGAAAATTAGAGGAAGTGAAATAGAAAAACATGGGTCTGGGCTAGTCTGCCGACGACCCATCATGTATTTATGGCGTCTGTTTAGAAACCATTCATCTTAATTTATGCCCCTTTTCACCTCAGTGGAGTCTCTGAAAAAGCTCAGCATGATTATGGGGCAAAAATGTGGGTGATGTGTGAAGACACATGACAAGAGTTTCATGCAATTGTTCTCCAGATGCTCAACAACTTCTAAGCATTTTTATTGCCTTGACTAAATGAGCGCTATTACTCGTAATTCTTAATTTGACCACTTGGGGTCTCCCTATTCTCGTTTCAGAATGCACGTAACTTGAAAAAAAAAAAAACAAATTTAATATCCTTTCATTGTTTCAGAGGAAACACATGTTGAGTGATGATCTCAATTTAATAATAAATCTGCTAATCTTTAATAACTTATGCAGTCTCAAATTCAATTCTTGCCGACTCTTTCTGAAAATCCGTTTTTACAGGAAAAAGGAGGTTTTTATTTTCAGTGACCATATGCTTTTTTGGGCTTTTATTAATTGCCTTCTGTCCTTTCAGTGACCATATGCTTTTTGGGGCTTTTATTAATTAACTTGTGTCCTTGCTTATGTAAACTTGTTTTATAAGTTTCACCACTAAATTTATTGACAGTGTCTATTGGACATATTACTACCACAAAATGTTTTTAAAAGAGAAGTTTCTCGCAATTACAAGCTACATAAACAAATGGACAATGAAACACATGACCTCCTTTTATAACCTATATTAAACTTTTTCTCAACTATAACCTTTAAGACTTTCTTTCATCACGCCGGAAGCAATGGGTCAGATTAGCGGTCAGTCTCGCCATAAATGTCACGTTGGTCGTAATTTTTGTTTTGATGTATAGATTAAAACGTCAGGGGTTTCTCTTATGGTTTAGAACAACAGAAACCTCTGCGTTTATTTTACTTTTAAAATATATCGTAATTGAATTATCACAATACGGACGGACGTCCCAGATAATTTGATAGAACATTATTTTTTATTGCAGTAATTATATATTACATTATATAAAGCCGATTGTAAAGAAATATGCAGATATTACGTCTTTACTAGAGGATATCTATGGGCGTTTTTATGGTTAAAGATTCTGGATAACATCTTCAATTTGTGGTTGAACTGAACTCTCGCGATGTTACGACGTCAAGGGGAGTGTCAAATTCCACGAGAGAGGAGAGGAGAGCTAGAGAGAGAGGCGCAAGGGTGAGTTTGTAAACACTTTATTACTCTTTAAATTCACAATTCCTACGTCGACGACTATAAAGTGCGAGACTGTAGCGTTCGGTGTGTTGGTTTACAGTATTTCCCATCGTTAAAACCCCACCATTATTTAATTGTCAAACTGTTTTAACAGCTTCAGCGTTTCATTCGGACCCACTGTCTCGCTTTGCCATCAAGTGTCAGTCCGCTAATCAACTAACTGCTATATTTTTACGTTCTTCTAAGTTTTGGCTACTCGTAAAACTTTAAAACACCATCGTTCGTTTCGGGTATGGCGAAATCCGAGGTGTTACATATTTGTTGCCCTCGCCGATGACAGTAATAGCGCTGTTAATACTTATTTTGAATGCGCGTTCGGCCTTTCGTTCGGCTAGCCACAACCGTTAGCCAGTAGTTTTTTCGTGGATACAAAAAGTTGTCTTTGCATTTTCGACCAATAATATTCGACTGGTTGATGTTATTGACAGGGTCCGGCACTTAGTATGTTTCAGATGCTGTTGACTGACGCGCTTTTAGCCAATTGCTGAAAAGAATAGGCGGTCTTGTTACGGGAAAAGGCGGGGCTAAATGTGCCTGAAAGTCGCCAGACGGCAATGAAGGATAAAAAGACATACTTTTACAAGACACTCATTGTTGTCTGAACGAAGGAAATAAAGCTTGCACGAACGTGGAATTTTACAGTGGCATGTCCGAAACCGTATACATTATTTTATTAAAGACTTGGTGGTGGTACAAGTTGAAATCTGGGTTTCCAGGCAGAAAAGCCAAACAACTGAAAGTCAGCTGTAAAAATGATATACATAGTATTTGCAATCTGAGCTGCTAGATGCCCCAGGATTCACATCCCCATGTGTGTCAACACCTTCATTAGAAATGTAGGTCATATTTTTTGGCACAGTTGGACTCCATTGTTGGATAACCTTAACTGAAAACTATACCAGAACACTCTAAATGATAGCTCTGACATACTGTATATGTGATGTATATGTTCATTTTTATTTTGCAGATATATTGTGCTGCTACTTTACATATAAGTAGAATACATGACTTACATATTGTTTAGCTCAGCACAATTTCATATATTTCTTAATTGTTGTATATTTGAACCATGGGTTACTAATACAAAATTTAATTCATAAATATATATGTTCGATTGGTAACAAGCATGGCTACAGGCGTTATTATTGATTATTTGTAATCGGTTCATCAGTTTCTTTCTTTTTTCTGTAACATTTTTTTTTTTCCCCACTTAGTGGGTTCTCCCCTACCCTCTGGCAATTCAAGCCACAGATTCCAGTGTCATGGCGGCCATGCAAGCTATTAATACAGTTTGTTTAGTCAGTTTCCTAGCAGTCTGCATCAAACACTGGATAACTGCGGCCAGTTATAGCTGGGACCTGTTTCCCTACACCTGCTGAGTCGTAGAAATGTAAGTTAACGGTGGAACTTTGGCGGCAGCTCAATGAAGAAAATGAGATCAGTTTGGGTAGTCCATGTTACCTGATGTAAACCCTTCCTCCTTACACCAGATGTGTCCATTTACCCACGCTGTCCACACCCTCTCTATAACGAGTTGGATTGAGTTTTTTGTTTGCAAGCACATCTCTGCCCAAATACACTCAGCAGATTGGAAACACTTTGCAAGCTCCTGACACCAACGTGCTGCCTTTCTGCAGCGTCGCTTGAGTTTGCAGAGTGAGGGAGAGAGAGACGGGGCTTTTGCTCACAAGCACACTGCAAACCCCCCTTTGTTCGCGGAAATATGGGGCTGGAAGACACAACAGTTTGGGCTGTTACAGACCCGGTGTCACGGGAGAGCGTTGTATTCCACTGCGAGGTTTCAGTAATCGCATATTGGCTCTGGGGCAGCTGTGAATAGGGAGGAAAATGTACTGACTTCAACATTTGGAAAGCATCCATACATTTATTCTTTGCCAACGTAATGAATAATATGTCCCGTTCAATCATTTTTGACTGCATGCTTCATCCATATTATAGGTGCCGCACTACACTAGCATCAAGGTTTGCGTTGTGTGTTAGTCAGTGCACGTGCACTCCAGGCTGAGCATGATGAGATTCCATTCACAAAAGAATAAAATCGAAGTGCAGCCACAGCCATGACAGAAGGTTCAGGAGGTGATGGAAGCGGTATTTTAGAATTAAATGATTAAAGCCTCGGCTGCTCGTGATTCCTGTAGTGATTTGCTCTTACAGTATTCAGTAGCTTTTGTTTACTGTAGAGTTTCCTCTTGTGCGCGCAGCGAGGCTCTTAATGCATGAGGGCTGCCGCTCTGTCAGTTGGACTGTGTTGTGCAACAGCTGCAGAAGCAACTCTGTGCCAGCTGAAAGTGCTGAAATGTTTATGTCCTTCACCAGCCCTCCCACTTCTCTGACTTTAGTGTGAATGGGATTTTCCCACAATAATTGTGAAGGTAAATTTAGAAGGTAAATGAACAGTTTTTGTACAGTGCAGGACCTTTGGTTCACCTGCTCATCAGGAGACATAACCGTTATCTCAGCTGAGACACAACATGGAACAGTTTGGAGCCTGGCTCTGACTGCATGAACCCCTGACCTTCTGGTCACTCGAAGGACCGCTCTACCCCCTGGACCTAATGCCACCCCAAACCTGGGTGGATTGTGTGTGCTGAATGAGGAAGTTTGGGAGGTGCCTCAAAGGTGAGAAGAGGGAGTGGTAATGAGAAGGAGGGATCTGGAGTGAGAGGAAAATGAAAGAGGGAGAGAGAGAAATGTCTTTGTGAAAAGGGTAGCTGCTCCTCATTGGCCAGCCAGAATCCCCCTGTGTGAAGGAAGTAGGAAGTCACCAGGGAAACTTGGTCTCGCTGCCTCTGCGTGTTTTCCTCCGTGCCAGGGTTATTTTTAAATAGTGTTTGGCTTCTTTCTCAGACTGAAGACTACAAGCCACAGCATCCCTATTTTGTTGTTTTTAGGATTTACCAGTTCACAAATCGAAGCGAAACCACAACAATGTTCTCCTCTGCTCCTCTCCCACAGTTACATTGCAAGCTCTTTGCAAAGATGGGGGACGATCGGCCTTTTGTGTGCAGTGCTCCTGGCTGTGGACAGGTACGTTTGTTCTACTTCACTCAGTCATGCGGCGAGTTTGTGGAGTTTGGTAGATTTTTGTTTTGTTTTTATATCAATATACCTTGATTGGCTGTCAATTTAAGCAATCCTCCTAATGTTCAATTCCATGCGAGCTGTCAGTTTGTCCTGTGAGACGCTGCTGTCTCCTTCAGCAGTGATTCACTGGAAGCTCCAGTGAGTAATCAGAGCACACAGTTATTGTTTCAGCCTGTCACTGCTGACTTTAGCGCCTGCAGACACAGGTTTGAGCCATGCCAGTGACTCAGCTGAGCGCCAATAATGCACCCACATGCCAGCAGCATGCTGTACTGTCAAATTTGACCATTCTACACAGGAAATAAGATTTTTCTTATAACTTATGTGGCACTTGTAACAGATTTTTTGTACCGGTTGTAGTTCAGCGACATAAACAGTTAAACATATATGAATTAATGCTGTCTGTTTGATTCCTCCTTTTCAAGCTTTAAATTGAATTCTATTCAAAATATATTTACTTTATTTTGTGATCAGGTGTGTTGGACTTTAGATTTAGACATGTAATAAGTGAAGAACAGTTAAGATAACAAGAGACCTTTGGGAAAACATGGTTTATTTTAAGAAGCTTTTAATGATGAAAACAGTGGGACCGCTGAGCTGCAGAACCACCTTTAGGGAACAAAGCTGCATCACATCCAAGAGTTATCTCACAATAATATTTCTGGATCTTCTTTATTTGAATTTTGCTAAGTACTCATCTTGAAATGAATCCAGTAAAGTCTTACTGTCATTATAAAGATGATCACTGGTGTAGCCAGTCATTTTTTACTAACTGACGTTGAGCAAAGCATGTTGTGTCCAGGAACTTGTGTTTGATGTTGCAGAGATTGACAGATGGCCTGACACTAGCTGCTCCGCTTGGTCGGCGTCTCAGAGAAATTACTTACTTTTTGCTGAAGATAACTATTTTTAAATAAAACCAGGGTACAGTTACATAGAAGAGCACAAACCTCCTTTTGTTCTATCAATATCACGTTATAAAAGCCAAGTCCAGTTCTTGCCGTTTCAGCTAACTATATTCTTGCACGCTTTCTAGTTTTGAATGAATACATGTATTTGAGTGTTTGTGCATGTCTCTGTGTTTCTGTTGACATGTGTGTGACTGAAAACCTCATCTTTTTAGCAGCGGTAATAAAAGCTATGAAAAAACTCTGCTGAGCTGAGTGGGTCAGTTCTCTGCATGTTCGACTCTTGTGACCCCTTTGACGTCCGCTGTCAAACTAATCGCCGCTTTAAATGTAAAACACAGACATTCAAAAGGGAAATGTAAATAAAAAGGAGCAGACTCTCAATAGAAAACATTAAGAACGTGACAGTTTTCAGCATTTGAGGGCTATGAATGTACTTACGCATTTGAGCCTCTTTATTTTACTTCTGAGCATATTAATTAAAGGGGTTTTATATACATGATTCTCATGTTCCCATGATGTTATACTGCTCCCTTTTACAAGCAACATTGGTGTACCGGGAAAGTCTGAATAATCCCACTACTAGAAGACGACTGACGTTCGGGGTTTTTCCTTTCATAAGCCAATCACAACAACGACAGCCCACGTTATATGATGGCCAGTATTTACCATGTGGTGAGGGGTAATCCTAGCTGTAGGATTTCATATTGGGAGATTAGTCTGAGATAGTTTCCTGTACAGCTGCCCTATTCAGAGACAGACAGATCAGACATGCAGTTGTATTGGTGATGCTGCCTGCCGCGGCTAAAAATAATCCCCTTTGACACTTGACTGTGTTTCCACTTCACCCTCTCACGACTGAGCTCGCAGTAGCAAGGCAGCGCCTCAAAATAGGCTCCAAGGAAGGAATGGTGAATAGGCTGGGGCCAGAGCCAAAATTATTCCTCCTCCGCTTCTCACTGATTCACCTCGCCACTTCTCACTTCTCCAAAGACGCGTCTCGGATGGTGGCTGTCAGTGCACCATTCTGAGGGTCTGAAACATTCAGACTGCTTCTGAATGCCTGATAGGGAAGAGCTGAGGAGGGGATAGACACACTGCTGAGGGTGTGACAGTGATGTTTGCTTTTGAACAGGCCGAGAGCATTTGTTCTGGTGTGCTGCCTTATTTACTTTTGCTATTTATTTGCTTCTCTTGTTGATATTTTCACCTGCATCTTATCTCTCAAAGATAATTTCAGTTCTCAAGTTCTCAAGTCCTTTTCTTGTTACATCCAGATTGTGTTAAGATACAGGAAGTCATATCCTCAAGCTATATACGGTCTTTTTAGGCACAAGTAATTGTACTCTATGGATGCCTTTTTCTGAATTGTTTGTCATGTAATATGATATCTGGGATGACATGGAGATACTTTGGGTCACAAGGACATGTAAAAAAAATACCCAAAGGGCCCAGACAGTGTATAACCATTGATATTTGCTCTTGTTCACATGTCCCAGAGGTTTACCAATGAGGACCATTTGGCTGTACACAAACACAAGCACGAGATGACGCTGAAATTTGGACCAGCGAGGACAGATTCTGTTATTATTGCAGGTTTGTTTATGTGTTAAACAAACATTTTATACTTCCTTTTTTTAAATTCCCAGTAATTTTATCTTGCATGCTTCAACATCAGTGTGTTCTACCTTATCCTTCTCTCAGCACTTTTGTGCCTAAAAATTCTCAAAAAAGCAGTTCTGAAAACACATCAATAACCTAGCCCCTTCAGTCAGCACAAAGTGTAAAGACGTTTGAATTATTCCTGTTCTGTTTTTTTCTGTCGTTTTGCTAGACCAGACACCAACTCCTACCCGCTTCCTGAAGAACTGCGAGGAGGTTGGACTGTTCAACGAGCTGGCCAGCTCTTTTGAACAAGATGAGGATGACAAGAAAGCAAAAAATTCTGTAAGGAGGTTAATGTAATAATGTAATTCTAATTACAGTATGTACTAAACAAAAGGACGTCTGTAGTCATAGTTCATACATCAGCCAACCAGGAGTACTAAAGTATAGCCACCTGTCTTTGTCTCTGTCTTATCAGATCCCTGCATCAAACAGTGTGGCCTTGGACATGAGCCTACAGACGCCGTCCGATGTGAAGGTGAAAAAAGAAGCTCCTGTGGAGGTTGACTCGTCGCCGCCAGACAGCCCTGAATCTATTTCTGGAAAGTCAGACCACAGCAGAGAAGCTCTGGTGAAAGCAAAGGTAGAGAAGTGGGAGGAGGGTGGATTACACGCTTGTGGAATACTAAATGATGAAAAAAAGTGTTTGGCTCGTGATAAGTGTCATTATGCCTCAAGAAAGTGATGATTTCTCTGGCACTTCTTTAAGCTAAAGCTGTCGAATTGTCACTCTTTCTCCCAGGATACCCCACCTAGGATTTCAGCCCCGACCCCGACTATTGTCCGTCCAGGCTCCCTCCCCCTACACCTCGGCTTTGATGCTCTTCAGCCCACCATGCCATCACCCACTTCTGTCATCACACAGGCACCACCTTCCAATCGCACTAGTCTGGGGTGAGTGTTGGCCATCACTCCCGCTGTTAATAGCAGCATTTCTACATGTGAGATATTACCAGAATGATGAACTGTTCCTGCCTTCTGTCTTTCATGTATCTCTCTAGTTCTCCGACCAGCCACTACCCCATGATGATGCTTCCCACTGGTCCTGCCTTATCTGTGCTTCCTGGTCCTGTGCACATCCCCTCTGTCATCAATGTAAGGAACAAATTCTAAAGCTGTAGTTCAGTACTTGGTGTAATTTGTTACTACATCTGTATTTGTGTGCGTTACATGGTCTCCAGTTGGCTCGACCTATGTGCATGGTACCCAACATTCCTGGGATCCCGGGTCCTCCTCTAGGAGGTAGCAGCAGCGGCTCTAACTCCCCCTCAGGCTATAGTATTCACTCGGAAGCCAAGATGGTCAGTACCAATTTAGCTATTTATTTTTATCTCTTACTTTTTTCTTCATCCTCATCACTGGTTTGTTTGTACATCATATGACTCTTATTTCAGTTATATTTTTTGCTTTAGCCTTACACCATGCTAGCACACTGTCTTCAAGGCCACTTTTACACCTGAGGGGTTTAGTGTTTATTAAAAGTAACCATGGTTTAGTAACACAATCAAATGAAGGAAGATCAAAAGTTACCTTTTTATCTTTAAGATCTTTTCTGCAACAACAGACTCGCTGCATTTGTGTAACTGTTTGCCTGTCGTCCTGTAGCGGCTGAAGGCTGCTCTGTCCCAGCAGAGTCCATCAGGTCACAGTATGGGAGTCATGTCGACAGGCAGCAGCCCCATGGTACCTCAGAGGGCAGAGCAGAACCAGCTGCTAGTCCAACAGCCGGACGCTCCATCACCTGCTCAACCTCAGGTACTCAGTTTTAATAGCTGTTATTTACTTCTCTAAAACAGGAAATGTAGTCATCTTTATTTTGATTACATTAAACTGGGTTCCAATTCTTGGAAACAACTTGAATACGTTCTGCCAGAACGACAGAAATTATGACTCAGGCTTTTTTTTTGTTCTTTTAATTTACTTCCGTCTCGTCCGCCAGGTATCTCCAGCCCAGCCTACAGGTGGGCGTCGGCGGCGGACGGTAGACGATGACCCAGACGAGCGAAGGCAGCGCTTTCTTGAGAGGAACCGGGCGGCAGCATCACGCTGCAGGCAAAAACGCAAGCTGTGGGTCTTTTCCCTTGAGAAAAAGGCCGAGGAGCTCGGCACTCTGAACATCTCACTGTCGGTGAGGGGGACTTGTTTTAACTTTCTACTGATGGTTAGAATCTGTAACATGTTTTTGCAGTTATATACAAGGAAAGTCCAAAAACATGTAAATCCAAAGGCAGATGTAGCAGTGGTTTTGACTCTGATTGTGCACACCAGTAAGGAGTGTGTGAAGCTATGGTACAAATCAACAGTGTTTTCATGCTTGTGAGAGTGAGTTCAGACGTTCCTGCTGCATTGTTGCTTTTCCCCACTGTTATTTTCGCAGTCATTAAATTAATGTGCAGGGTGGAGTATGAGAGCAGGCCACATCTGTAAAATCAACCACAAATATTTGCTCTGAACAGTTTTATAAGGGTTCCTCACTGTAGGCATGCGAATAATAAGTTAGATTAGTAGGAACGCTCTCCTGTGCTTGGATAATTTTAAAAGACTGATATGTATTCTCAGTGGGAAGTCTGAAAAATGTAAGCACTATGATGTGGAGTTTCTTTTTTCTTGAAGAATTACAGTTAGAAGAAAGACTGTACCTGGCTGTAACTGACACAAATGTGTTCTCCGGTCCTTCAGAATGAAGTATCTCTGTTGCGGAATGAGGTGGCTCATTTGAAGCAGTTGCTGCTGGCGCACAAGGACTGTCCAGTGACCACCCTACAGAAGAAGACCGCCTATCTAGGTGAGACCTCTTCAATGTGACCCCAGTAAAGGTGTGTGTAGCTTATTTTTTGTGTAATTCGCTGTTTTGTTTTCTGTCTTTTTCTCTGTAGCTGCAGAAGAGAACATGAAAGACACGTCAGAGCCTACAGGTTCTCCTGCCCCTGTAATCCAACATAGCTCGTTGGCCCCCAGCCCCTCTTCAGGGCAAAACGGCTTGAGCTCAAGAGCGGCAGCTGAGGCCATGGCTGTGCTGGCAGGGATGGGTCAGCAGCAGAGGGCTGAGAGCGGACCATCTCACATTATCATGGCTGCACAGTCTCAGTCTGCCGCCAGATGATGAGCAATGCCTCACAGCCTAGAATTGGCGCAACCAGGGGTAAAAAAGAACAGTGGACTGTCCCTGTCTAGTCTAGGGACCCCGATGGCTAACCTACCCCATTTTCCTTTGGCAGTTCTCCTCTGCTCTCTCTGAGACTCCGATAGAGCCATCGTGCTGTGGCCTGGAGCTCAGCAGCAGCCTTCTGGGAATGGACTAAGACGTTTGAGAGAGCTTCCTGCTCACTTTGCCATAGATTACAGGGGCTGGACTCCAATCTCCCATCCTGCTTTCTCTCTACACTTCCACTCTCAGCTGTCCTCACAGTCAGACTGACTCCTTGCTGGACTTCAGGACTGCATTACTACGAGTGCGCTGCTTACGTGAACTTCCTTGCGGACTACCATCGTGAATTTTTGATCAACTTACCAAACAGCAGACGGGGCTTTTCATTGTTTTCAGCAGGGAATAGTGCCTTGTGTTTGTCAACGTTTAAGCCATACACAGTAGGGCTGCAGCTATCATCTGTTTTCGTAATCGGGTATTCTGCTTCCTTTGATTAATCGGGTAATTGGATAAAACGTGGTATTGTTGAACAATTATAAATACACAAAATAAAAATAGATATTTCATAAAATTATTTATAAATAATTATAAAGGCACTTAGGTGCTACCCTAGCCCAAAACTCATATATTCTTATCTTCAAAAGGGTGAGTGCTTTGTAGATGTCTGTCACTCCAATTTCAAATTTTTACCTAAAATCTTTTCTTAATGGTTCCATCTTAATATGATCTCAACACGGACCCAAATCCTTACCTCATTTACACTGTTCATGACACAGTCCTTGAACTGTGTGTGCAAATGGCTCTGCATGTATATAAATATGTACATCAGAACATAGCAGCGTGTGTACCTTTGATCTGATAGGTTAATAATGTTAGCATGTAACTTTTTTCAGTTGGGTCGTCCTGTTTTCGATACCGTCTGTGCAGCTACGTGTTTTTGTTGTTCATAATTGGCAGGTTCTCCTGGGCCTTCACAGAAACCGAGTATGTTTGAACAAGAGCTTTTTGTAACCTGAAGGGATGTCAAGTCATCTCTCCTCTGTCTCACTTTACTCAGAAACAATTGTATTGACCTTTTCTGGTGGATGTGCTTCTCCGCATTGCTCTGGACCCAGTTATTTTCACACTGTTCAGGATGGTTTCACAGCTTTGCTGCTTGTCAGTGGTCTGATGAACCCCTTCAGTCCCTTTTTTTTTTTTTTTTTACCAAATTTAACTAACTTAGCCATAACAACCACCTGCCACTTACTCTTGGACATGAAGTAAACTGCTTGACTGTTATTATTTTCCTCTCTGCTACTGTTGCTTGCACTTGCTTGTTAGACACAGACTCACGTCGTCTGATAATTCAGCCTTATGTTCACACCAGTGCCTGTGATAATCCCAGATTACTTCATTTATTTGTGAAGCCTTATTAAAGGGTTTTAATGTGATTCAAAATAGGGTCGTGTGCGACATTTTCTGGGTGATGTTTGGCTAATCAAAGCCTCAAACTGGACTTGAAAAAAAGTCTTAGTTTCCTGAAAGTGATTCAGCACTTGGCTGCCACCTGGTGGGGAAAGAGCAAAAGCGTCTTCGCTGGTGAAAACTTCGAGTCAGGGAAAAGCCTCCTGGGTTTCCCACTCAGACATGAGTGGATTTGACATTTTACACCCGAGTGAGCGGTTTGCCTTCCTCGTTCTTCCTTATGTATCACATTCAGCCTTTTGTCCCTTCTGGTCACATACTGGACTTGGTAATATGTGATATTTCAAAAGTGAGATATATGTCCATTAACACACGGGCATGTTTGTATGCACTAAAATGCAAAGTTATTGTTGTATTGTTTTTAATTTTTTTTTTGGAGTCCTCTCTTTTTTTCAAGCATATAAAAATACTTTCTATAGTATGTACTGTATTCATGAATGGGAGTTTTCCAAACAATATTAATACCCTTTGACTGAACCTATTGTTCTACAGTCCCAAAGGTGACCCCAGTGTGATGTATTAAGGAGCTGGCACTATATTTGACTGGCTGTCGTGTTCTAGATGGTTGAGAAAAACTCATTTAGCTTCCATGTAATTCATGTCAGTAGCACCTTTTCCCTAATTTCTTGTGATGCTATTTTCAGTACCACACAGCCCCTTTTTCTGACTGTAATCTATATAAGACTTACTTTCTTTTTGGTTTGTTTTCTCTGAAGAAAAAATCCATCCCCCAAAACAAACAAAAATAAGTTATTTCCTCTTCAATGTGTCTTTAAGGTTAAATTTGGTATTTTTGACTGACTGAGTTTAAGTTATATTTTTTTAATTGGCCAACTAACAATTGTCATTATCATCATATTGATGTTAGCTAGGATTAATGTGAGATGAGACATTTGATTAAACAAGCAATATTGTGTATTAATGGTTTTTCACACTCCCATTGTTGGACAGAAATTTTAAATATATATATATTTCTTCGTTGTGTACATATCTGTACTATATGAATATATTTACTTTTCCATGCATGTCCAAGTAAATTACTATAAACACTTACATTGCTGCAGTTTTAATTAAAGAAACATCATAATAGACATTTTTAAAGATTGTGTTTTGTCTTAGAATTGAAATGGCAGAAATGTGTCTCCTTTCCAGCTAACAATGATATTAGCAAGATAAGTGGTTCATTTACTGGCTACTAATATTCGTCATAGATTGTTTTAATCCTGATATTATTAAAAGGCTTAAATGTGTTTTTAACTCAGCTACATTTATTCAACCATAAATGAAGAATTTGACTGCTTCATGCCTAAGCTGTAGAAACCACACATTTCTGCCCCATCTGTTAAAAATTTGCCATTATTTAAATCAGTTTTTTTGGGAACTGAGTCTGTGTATGGATGGATTCCTTTTTATTCACACCACTAAAACATAGAACTGTTGGAGGAATTTGATAAATGTGACCAGCATACCATAACTAGCATTTCAGATATTACAAAGTACTAAATTCTTTTAACTGGCAAGTATTTATGCTGTAGCAAGAATACCTGTAGCAGTTGAGTTAAAAAATATGTGGTCCCACCTAAGCTTCCATAGTACCTATTTGTGATGTATTAATACCATATATATAATGTGTTAAATAATAAATTGTTATAACTTAACTGTCATACATTAAGATCTGTAGAAATATCCAGAATACACAAAGTAATAAATTACAGTAATCAACACTGGACTGTAAATAACCAGGACCTGCTGCAGGACTGTAATGATTCAGTATGAAGCTTTTGGTGCAGTTACATAAAAAAAATATATATATATATATATATATATATATATATATATATATGAAATTACTGCCTCAAAATCCCAAGTCATCCTATTAAACATAAAAAAATTCTTATGGGAAAAATGGAATAAGAAATGGAGTATTTGACTTAGAACCATATTTTAATCATACATTTGACATGAGCCGACAGGGGGCGCAGCAGTGCCAGTGTTTCTGCTGTGGTACGTTGAATTCATGCACAGGCGAAGCAAATGCAGCCACGTGACCGTCCGTTGCCGTTGGTGAGTTTTCCCCATTATGGCGGAGGGGCCAGTCGTGCGGATGGACTGTCTCTCCCACTCTGCTCCGTGTTTTGTGTCTTGAGGGAGTGGGCCTTTTTTTTTCTTTTAGAGATTTCTTTCACATTTTTCAACAACACCCCGGTGTCTTTTCATTAAGACTGCGCCCGTGTTTGTCGGTCGAGCCATGGCAGACCGCGGCGTGGATTTGTCCGCCCTGCCAAAAGAGGTTAGAGACCAATTGGCGGAGTTGGATCTGGAGCTGTCTGAAGGTAAAGGAGGGGAGGGGGATGACGGGCTGATAGGGAGGAGGGATGCTTTAGCAAATTTTCAAGCTAGCGATGTGTTACTGATGTGTTACCAACCAGGGCTAACGAGGGTTTATTAAAGCCCTATTTCAGACGGTTATCCTGCTTTGGCTCATTAACATTTGAATAAGATCACACCGGCAGTGGCGCTGTGCTATCTAGTTAGCTTGTTTTGTGCTAATACAGGATGAGGGTACACGAGGCTAACAGGGCATGACAAGCAGCAGGAGAAAGAGAAAGGATTTCATCCATTCCACTGTGCTTCTTTTATCACAGCATTTTTTTAAAGCAGGACGCCAAGTTTTCTCCTTTTGTTATAGGAATGTCAAAACTGAAAGGTTCTGTTGCTGGCTGACACAGTGGGATGGCCAGAGTCTAGTTGTGGCTATCAGGTCGACCTCTCCTGTTATTTTCATTGTACTTCCTCATATGGCTGTGACCACATGGCTTTAAGTCTAGCATCATGAAACCATCGTATGAGGCATATTTTTTCCCCTTCCTGTGTCAGCCCATACTTGCTTTATTTCAAAACAGCTGTGAGTCACTGTGACCAACGATAAGGCCCAAATCATCATGTGCTGTACTGTTGAAGCCAAAGTCAGTGGTGAATGACATCGTAGTGTACGTTCTTGGCACCTCATTGGCAGGATTAACACGATGTGTACACCTGTGTAGACAGCGAGTTGTCTCACTTGTGTTATAGGTATTTTATTCATGTATATATACATTTCAAATATCTGAACTGTGCATTTTTCCCCATATATAGTGTAAATCAACCCTTCCCCCATAGCAGCTGTGAGCCTGTCTTCTGGTCTACACACGCTGCCACTTCCTTGACAATACCCCCCTCTTGACACCTATGCTTCATTCTTCCTTGTTGTGGTTACTGGGTTCCGCTGCACTGCTCTGGTCATCCACACAAGCTCATTCAGAGTGTGTGAAATTGTCAATAATAGGCAGTATTTAATATCCCCTCACTCATGAATAGGTCACTGAAATTGAGTGATATACTCATATGCATGATACTGACATGTTGATATGTACATTATTATAGGTTTGTAAACATCGACACTCTTTAATGACATGCACCATGTGATATGTCATCACCTTGTATGCAAGTTTTCTTGACTCCATAACAGACCCTCCTCTGAACCAAGTGGAAATGCCAATTCCTGCGTTGCTTGGATAAGAACTAAGGGCTGCCAAATGGCCTCTTAAAAAACAGCCTATTTCTGCTAGCCCCCTGTGACCACTGGGACACAATGAGAACCATTCAACTGGTCTGCGCCACCACGGCCAAGAGCTCTGCTGCCATTTAGCCCATTCAGCTAAACCCAGCCTTTGTATGCCAGTTGGAATGAGCTACCTCCATGCTCGCAGTCAGGGGGGGCTTGTGACTGGTCATACTTGAGGAAATTATGTGTAGCGAGTGGGTCGTCCCTTTCCCTCTCAGCTCGGTTTGGGGTGTAAGGTCATGTCAGGTTCATCCCAGGAGCTGCTTAACCTGGCTGTTGTCCCTCATCAGCTGTCAAACATTGTAAACCGGTATTAAAACACAAATCAGTGTCTGGTTCTGTAAACTTATGTGTGACGTTACAGTCCAAATTATTGCCAGTTGCTTCCCTTCTTTGCCTGTAATTAGCCAGCTACTTTTCAAATGCTGCTGTGTTGGGACGTTCAGCAGGTTACGACGGCACTGAAATAACTGGGTCTCTGCCGGTCGAATGGCTCACAGAGCCCTTTTTAATTAGTACTGGCAAAACAAGATTCTTAGACATGATACTCCATGTTGATGCCTGATAACCTGTTGTGGAAACCAGGAAATAATGGTCCAGCTAGGTGTAATTAAACTGCAATTAAGTATGTCCCTGGCAGCACCCGTGCGTGCAAGTACCCATTGAACTGGAACATGCCACCAGCATTGCGCTGATCTGATCACCAACAGACACACAGCCACTTTTTAAACGTCTTAAGTTTGCGAGAACACATCATCCTCCCACTTGTTGTAACCCTGTGATTCACTACAATAAGGTGTGTCCTCTCCTTTGGGCCACATCTCTCCACTGCTGAGTGAAAGAACCAGTTTCAGCCTCTAGCCTCATCTGGGCTGTATACTGAGCCGAAAGGTGTGATGACTCACTCTAATGAGGATTCTGTTTTATTAGACCCCTTTTTTTGTGGTTTGCACAACACTCGTCCACCACCTGACAAACCAAGAAGGTGTGACACTGGTGTTGGTTTATGCAATCCTCCCACTCCTTAAAAGTACGTAGTTGTTTGGTCAGGTTCGCAGACTGTGACAAACCAAGGTATACTGACTCATCAGATTTCTAACTCGCAGGCCAAATGATGCAGTCATTAAGGAACTCAGGTCTGGTTGTGTGTTTTTCTGTGTGTTTTCAGCTTGTGGAAGCCCATGCAGCTGTGTCACTATGCAGTAAGCGCTGCCTGGCAGGCCACGTGAATATGTTAATACTAAAGAATGCTCTTGTGAATATAAATAGCCCTGGCTGGTAAGACAAATTCACTTTCGTGCCTCAGGAGGAGAAGACAACCATCTCTTTGACACAAATACTCAGGTCTTTTCGCAGCGAGGGCCGCTCTCCCAGAGTCACCCCAAATCTCCTGTAGCGGTTTTCTCACCGAGACTCCTATTTCTGGCTAGTAGTCAGTGTTAGTAGGATTGCAACATCCGACCAACTGGCCGGTTGGCAGCTCCATGTGGGTCATCAGTACGCCCATGGGTTGCATGTGAAATGTCACTGCCTGTTGAAAAGTGCTCCTCTCAGGCCTGTCAGCCTCATGGTGAAAGTTCGTATGCTAATTGTTAAAAAAAGTGTCTGAAAAAATGTTTAAATCTTAAAGTAGCTCTGTAGGTAACACTGTTGCAGGGAAATCTAAGTAGTGCTCTACAGAATCAGTATTTACTTCTCCTATCTGTGTTGTTGGCATTCAGAATGCACACACATCTCAGACTGTACTTTGGCTTGCTGACATCTGTGACACTCGAGTCCGTTCACTTGTGTCATTTTTACAGTTAATCAGCTGTCTGCTGCAGGTGAAACACTTCACATACACATTGGTTCTAATTCAAATTCAGATTCACAATGTCCTGAGATTAAATGTCTTTTAATGGGCTCTTTCGCTGATCGGTCACAGCTAATCACTCCAAGGTTAGATGAGGGAGTGGACGGCGGCGTATTCCGAACAGCTGTGCGCGCTCTATAAAAGAGAACACAGGCCTGCGTCACAGGAAGGGCTGATGGGAAGTCGGTGCTCAGAGGTATGGCTATGGCTAACAGCGTAATGCCCAGTGAAGGTTTCCAAAAGGTCAAGTATGTTTCGCGTTTGTCACGTTTGTTTTGTGTTCAAGTCTCGTCTTTTGGTGTTATTTTAAACATCCAGCAGGTCGAAGTCCTCTGGAATTCCCACCCCCCTCGATTCGCTGATGTGTATCTCCCTTCTCGGCCCCTCAGAACACATTGCGTTGGGGCTTAGCTCGTAGTTGCCGAGCCCTTTAATTCAGCTCCCCAGAGAGAATGGTAAAACAAAGGCCACGAAAACACGGGTGGGGCTTCAGGCCTGTGGCTGGGTGCAAGCCCACATCTCATATACTCATGAGCATGAAAGGAAGCGTTGTGTTATTATTATTCTGAGACCAAGGTCTGGCCAGGTTGGCCTTGGATATTTCCTGGAAATGATATTTAACAACAGTTGCATGCTGGTTTCAGTGGTTCGGCTCTCCGATCGCTACCTCGTCACCTTGCACCTCCAGCTCCACGTGAGGAGGAGCATTTTGCTGACTCAAAGGTTTGCATGTTACAGAGATGGACAGCATTTCACGCAGATTTCCTCCCGTCATGGTTGAACGTGGTTGAATGTCCCCACAGAGTCAGGGCTGTTGCCCTGATGACAGGCTGTTTCATGGCTGTGTGTGGTGGGTGGTGGGAGGTCAGGACCATGAGCTGTCCAGGACGTAGGCAGCAGGATCTGTGTGTCTTCACTGTCAGCTGCAGACTCAACACTTAGGACGTGAGTGTCTCTTAAAGGCCACTCGTGACACGTTATGAGCGTGTAATATTGATTTCAAGCGTCAGCTGCCCGTTTAACATTCCTCCTTAGACATTTGTGTCTGGTATTAAGTCATCATTTACAAGCAATTAAGCACTCGGGGGCGTCGTGACCATATGTCACCCGAAGATGATATCATTAAGACAAAACTGGTGACCAGAGATACAGAGGTTCTTGGGTCAGGACCTCTGTATCTCTGAACTACAACCACCCGGGCAGCACAGTGTAACCTGATGTTCTCTCAGTGCTGGAACACAGGTCCGCTGTGTAGTAATCCGGCTAGACTGTCAAGGAAATCTTTAAGAAGTCTTAACTGTTTTCCATAGCTGGCTGTGCAGCATTTACTCAGGTTCTGCCTCCTGACCTGGTTACTCTGAGCATAACTAGGCTGCTAGTGACACATTAACTCATTTCTATTGTGGAATATAAACATGATTTCTTAATTGTCTTGTTTGGAAACACAGAACTCCTGCTGGTGAAACTGGCCGAGCATTAGCAAAGAAAAAAGAAAGTATGTTGTGGATAATACGTGTTTTTCTAACGTCGTCATGTGAGCAGTAAGGCAGAAAAGTGAATTGGAAAACTACTCCAGGAAAGGGAAATTCTCTGGAACCTGACAGACAAGTTTGAAGGGCTGACTACGACCAGACTGCACTGAGATTTTAAACCACAAGACTTTTATTCCAGAAAGTTACTTTTTTTTTAACTGAGAAGAGACAAGTGTTCTGATTCATGGATGTATATGTCTTTATATTTGTTTAGTTGGTCTTGTTTCTGATAATAAAGCAATTCCATATAGATATTTTAATAAATGGACTGACTGCTGCATGTTGGGACATGTTCTATATGTCCCTCCCCGTCTTTGCGTTCTCTGCATGACTTTCTCTCTAACATGTTAGTATGTCAAGCATTTAGGCAATCTTTTCACATCTGATGGCAATTCTTAATTAAATCTGAGGATCTTGTTGAGAGAATTAAAAAGATTTGCTCAGTGGGATAATACCAGTGTTGTTCTGGCAGTTTATATTGTCAGATTATTTTACAATAATTGATAAAGCTCTTTATTGGTGGATGCAATTGTTTAGAAACTTAGTAGATCAGAGGGGTTATCAGGCTTATTTTGGACTTCCCAGTCAGATCAGAGAGTGCCCATTTTGGCTAGCTGTCTTTGCTCATATCAGATGCACAATGTGCTAGAAGTAATGGAGGAAGTGGTGCAACATTCTGCACTCAAAGAGAGAATTTGGGTGGTTTAAAAGCTGAGAAGGAGCCTTGGTTTTAATTATTTGGCAGTATCTTCAGAAAGCAGAATAACCATTCTAATTTAGATGTTTTAATGGCCAGCACAATGAAACCGAGTGCTTTTATTCCAGACAGGATGGTGTGATTTGATAAATTGATTGAGGTTTGTGCATACATAAATGTTATATTGATGGCATGGTTGTTAATCTGTGAGTTTCATATTTTCTTCCATAAATAAGCACACAATAAAGGCAAACAGCAGTGTCACACATTCTTGATACAGCAATGTTTTGAATTCTTAAACATGACAGTTTAGATGTGGGCGTGAGCTCGCTGTGACTAAATTGCTGCCACTGAAGTTTCAACCACATGACCAATTGTAAACAGAACAAGCAGGCTAATAGCAGAGTGGCTCAGTGGAACAAACCCAGAAATTGGACACAGAGCCAGTAAATACAATGCAGAGAAGTCAAACACACAATCCTGCTCAGAGTAGCACAGCTGCAGCCAAAAACAGGAAGCACAGAGAACCCAGGCTCATCTAAACTGCATTAACAAAAAAGCTAGAAAATCATTACAAATCAAGTTACTTCGATGTACTAACGTTTTAGAGTGCTGTCAGGTAAGCAACATTATTAAAGACTAGTAATATTTATTAACTTCTAAAAAATTACTTCCAAAACAATACAGGCAGCTCCCAGTGACTCATATTGTTAATGCTAGAGTACAACTGCTGATAATTAACGTTAACATCATTTACAGTCATGCCTGTTGAAACTGGAGGCCTGTGCAACTGATTCATATTGTGTACTTGCACAAGTTGACCAGGCTCCTACTTGTAACAGTATTGTAATGTTTTTTACAATAAGCTGCAATGATGAGTTAAATGGCAGATGTCACTCATTATATATTGCACATTATATAAGGCTGAGCGGTACTGGATAGTAGTGAGGCTGGTGTGCAGAGATTTTCTAAACATTTTTCCCAGTTGGACTCAGGTCTGATCTTAACTCATCCCCACAAAGCAAAATACAAATTAGAATTTCTGGATCCAGCACCCAGTCTGTCAAGAAAAATTACATTCCTGAGTCATTTTCTCAGCTGGCTGACAGATTTCTGAAGTCATCCAGAAATCACTTCATCCTCCCTGGAAAACCCTCACATGGACTATCCGGCTCCCAGGGGAACCAGGGGCCTACTTTCAGAGTGGGAAACAGGTGTTGGAGGTGAGAGGCCTCGTACGAATGTTTCATATCACTTCCCAGACGTGAACCATAGTCCCTGAGTGAGAGCTGCTGATATTATTCATCAGATGCAGGAGTGAACGACAAAAGTATTCTTTTCTTAAAAAACCTGTTTCTACATGACGTTTCTGCAGAACTTCCAGTGGCCAATGATGTTTAGGGTTCATTAGTCAAACCTCACCCACTTTTACACGTCTCTCTTTTCCTGTCGATGCTTCAGTAACATGTACTTTAGGTAAGAACCAGGTGCCAGTAAATGGCCTTGATGTCAGATGCCTTCGTCTACATTTCCTGTCATTTACCCACATTCTGGGTAATGTCATTACCCACACAGCATCCTCCTCTTTCTGCTGTTTCTGCTTTCTACGGCTCCAAAAATAAGATCACGTGACTGACGTTAGTTCCTCTCTCAGCTCCTGTTGTTTACATGTAAATGTGTGCTCTGCATTCTGAGCATGTTCTCATTCTGGTCAGCTCACCACGCACCCTGCAGAGAAATATATCTCAGTTGATGTGTATTCCTTGTGAGATTAAGCATGTTGTCCTTTCCAAATTGAATTTATTTCAAACAGTAAACCACTGATAAACAAAGACAGCTTTGTGCACCACGGCTGCTAGCTGGAGGCTTCATGATGACCTCATGTTTAGAAGGCCGTCCATCGTCGTTGGCCAGGCTTTGTTTGAAATTTTCGATGGCGTAATTTGCCGTGTGCAGATTATGACCGATGGCCTAATGTGAAAATTAGATTTAATCTACTGCTACATTTGTCCACACTAGGTTAAAGAAGCGTTTTATTTAACTCTGTGCTTCCTGAGAGAGGAACTGAAGCTGGTGAGGCAAGTGGGAGGTTTGGCTTGCTGAAACGGTCGTGTCACTTCCTGCCACATCTGAATGTTTGCTCTCTAATTTGGGCATAATAATTACAGGGCTTCAGTTCAATCCAAATGTTTGTCTGCATGGGGGGAAGGTTGGAAGATCAGGCAGGTGCAGGTGTTTACAATCCAGGCTCTTTTCTCTATAAACTATTAGGTCATCTGTATCTTCATCCAAACATCTGATTCTCTGGTCTCACGGTTAAACCCTGCTACATTTGTCAGACAGCATCCACTGCCCCTTTTAAACAAAAGTAGAGTCATGCTCGCTTTTGTGTTGGCAGTGGCATTTCAGAAAAAATGTGCTCTCACAACAAAGCAGATGGAAGAAATCGACATCATAGATGCTTCACTAAGCCTCTAAAGCAAAACCAGGAGCAAGTTTTCATGACCTGAGGTTAACGCAGATATTTTCTCCTTATTGTTGGAGTTAAACTTGAATCTCTTAGATTTCCCCATGTTTGCTGGTAGTAAAAGTGGCATTTAAGCTACTTGTATACGCAAAAAAAAAAAAAAAACCTTCATTCTCTTCTCACCCTAATATTAATCATACCTGCTGTCGACTGAGCTGGACACTTGAGTGGAGTTTCAGTGCAAGGATTCTCCTCGGTTTCTGTTTCTTCTTCTCCACACGGTGTTCTTTTTCTCCCGGTGCTATCTGGCGCTCATCTTTGCATACCATTATTCATTACTCATGATTTATTCAGCACAGCTGGCTTTAATGTCAGGCATCTTTGAGAAACCAGAGATTAAACTGGTTGTTAATATTGCTTAAAGGAGAAAGAATCATAAATCATTCTTTGGGAAACAGCATCGCAGCTTTCTGCTGCTAAAGAAGCTTCAGCACACAGTGACAGTTGGGGACTGTACCTTCTCCTGGTAACAAGGGGAGTCGGTGCTGAATGGTAGCACCAACTCTAGTATTTTCCTGTTAGCTCAGTTGGAAATGTTGTTTCTCTGTGGTTTCACTATGGTTTCTCTTGTTTGTTATGTTTCCAAAACAGGTTTGCTTATTCAATTCTGGGATGTTTGCAGCTAATATTGTTCCCCTTTCAGCCATAAAAGTGCTTCCTTTTACTCGATGATTTTATGGCATCTGTTTCCGTTATTTTCTCTCTAGAGATTTCCTAGGGGTCACTGCGCTCGTGCACTTCGAAGTTCTGCATTCCTCTGTTTCTGTTATGTCAACATCTTGTAAAATTCTTTTTGAAATGAATCAGAATGGTCACCTTTATGCCACCATTCATCTAAGAATTAAGGTTCTTCAGTGTGATGCTTGAGCAAAACGTCCGTGTAACTGAGTCGGTTACTAAGTTTGCTGGGTGAGAACAAAACCTTGTGTCAGAGCTACTTGGAGAAAATGTCATTTATGCATCTAAGCACTGACATACTGACATACATCTGACACCACCTGTAAAGCCCACTGCCCATTGTGCTGAGTCAGCATTCATTCCTCTGCGTACTCATGCTGTTAACCTGGACCAGCTGTACACACACACACACACACACACACACACACACGCATATATATTCTGTCTGGCCATTCAGTTAGATCTCCTGGCCAGTTGGCTCCCTCTTTCAGTGCAGTGTTCTCCAATCAGCACATTCCTTTTTGTAGACACACCAGGAGATGTTTTTGGCAGCGCAGCTTAGGGTGGGGTAACGTTTATATCCTGTCCCCTGACAGCGCACACACACATGGAGTCACAATACTTTTCCCCTCTCCTTCGAACCAGCACATTCTTGCTCTTGAGCGTACAGCTTCTCCTCTGTTTTGAAGCGTCTGTTGTACAGTGCCTCTCTGTCAGTTGTTTTACCCCCTCAGGCACAGGCTCTCTACTGTGATAACTGCCCTCCCCCTCCACATTTCCCTCCATCTCTTCTTCCCTCAGTGCTGCTGAGGCTGGACAGAAACTTGTCAACAACAATAAGGCCCCAGCGCATGATAATCCATTCTTCCACTGATCGCAGTCATTATTTTGCTGATTCTCAAGTGTTTTGAATGTAAAGAAGAGAGGCGCATACCTTAGAAAACAATACAGCTTGCTGGAGTTCTGGTTGTGGACTGTGTCTCACATGCACTGTTTGCCAGCTAAGTCTGGTAGGTGTGCTTATAGTCCAAGGCCAAATGAGGAAGAGGAGGGGTGGGGCAATAGATACAATTGGAAAAGTAGAGGGGGTAGTGGAGATAAAGAAGTGTTCCATGTGGGACAAGTTCACATGGCTTCCTTTATGCTTATTATCCCAAGTGTTCCTGATAGCCTTCAGCATCACCATTGTTCTCTGCCTAGCAGTTATCAGCAATGTGTCCTAATCGTATTTGAGTTTTGTAGCTCAGAGAAGGTTTTTGTGCGCTCATCTTGTTTGTTCACCGGGGTAATGTAAAGCTGAACAATGGAGTTGTCTCCTTGCCTGGCCATAAATGGACTGAGCCTCAGCATGCGGAGTTCAATAGATTTAGTTTTAAGAGGATTATTATGCCTCTACCCCTTCTAATGTATTAGCTAACGTAGAGGCTGGGTGTTTGCATGTCAGAGGAGCCTTATGTGGATTGTGTACCTGCTTTTTGTGCGTGTTTACCTGCACAGTTGTCTGCCATTTGTGTGGTAATTGAGACGAACATAACGGTGTGGCGTCACTGTTTTCTCTCCTAGGTGACATCACGCAGAAGGGATATGAGAAGAAGAAAGCCAAACTGTTGGCCTCTTACATCCAGCATTTGCCAAGTAATACCAACACTTTCGCTGCCTTTCTGTCCTTGTTTATGGAATGTTTTTTTTTCATAAGCCTTTATCATTTTTTGAAAAGTTACAAAAGCTTATCAAGACATGCCTGAAAGCTGCAGGTCTGTACACAGACACAGATACAGATGTCTCCATCCTTTTTTTTGATTCTCTTTGTTCAGTATGTTTAGGAGAATTTCTGGCTTTCTGTAGCACTCTAGTGGCCAATATTGGCATTACATCCGTAATTTTATAAACGCCGTTACTTCAAACAGTATGATGATTACAGCATAACCACATAAAATCTGCACACCACCAAACCACGGCATGTCTCAGCTGTCACAGAAATGTGCAAGTTCCACTGTTACTGCATGTTTGTTGGTTTGCTGCTGAGCTGGTGTGTATGAGGGTGTGGCACTTCCTTTCAAAAATATTTACCACATCATTATTTGTTGCATTCCTGCACAGAATTTACAAAGATAAACACTTTAAATACTTTCCTTGTGGCCTGTTTTGACATAGAATTTAGTAAATGTCAGCATTAATGCCTTAATTGAATTAACAGAGTTATGCTTCTGTGTTGCTTAGTCTGTAGCAAGAGTTGAAAACGTTTCACAGGTCACTTTTTTGTCATCACTTTTTGTAGTCTGGAGGAACCATCATTTCCTGTGACTCTCTTCCACATGTACCATTTGGGAACAGAGGAGAGTTAACTCAAATTATATTTTCCCAAATTTAGCCTAGTTTCAATGCCCTAGGCAGTACAAGCTCTATCAGTCACAGAGAATCTGTGCTGAGGGTAAATTTAGAGCTCTCTAAACATGTCTACATGTCATTGGGTACAGGTATTATGTAAAGCCAAATTCTGCAGTCTTACTCGTGTGTGTGTGTGTGTGTGTGTGTGTGTGTGTGTGTGTGTGTGTATATATATATATATATATATATATATATATATATATGTATATATATATATATATATATATATATATATATTTTTTTTTTTTTTTTTTTTTTTTTTTCATTTTGTGTAGATTTGGATCTGCCACCAGATGTCCATCTTTCTCCAGGCCACAGCGCAGACCCTAGTCCAAGTCCTGAAGCTCCAGGCCCCTCCACTTCCTCCGCCTCTAAACACCACCGCGCACACCGCAGTGGAGGGGCAAGGGATGAGCGCTACAGATCAGGTTCTCACCATCTATAAAACACAAACCATTTGATTTTTTTTAAAATAAACACTGCTTGAATGTTTCTTTTTATGTGTGCAGACATCCACACAGAGGCTGTGCAGGCGGCACTGGCCAAGCACAAAGAGGAGAAAATGGCACTGCCCATGCCGACTAAGAGACGATCAGCTTTTGTTCAGTCGCCGATAGATAACTGCACTCCTCCAGGTAAACTAGCTAGCTTAGCACTCACATGGCAGTAGCTTGATGTAATATGAGCTCTATTTCATTAAAAACCCTTTTGGTGCTCCCATTACGTAGGGTGAAGACAATATATGTAGGCTTTTAGACTAAGTATTGTAAAGTATCTAAATCGTAGCGATTTTCCTTATCACAACAGACACGTCTTCTGCATCAGAGGATGAGGGCTCACTGCGCAGAAAAGCTGCTCTCAGTGCCGCACTAGCTCAGAGCCTGCAGAGCCCAGATTACTGGATCAACCGTTCCGTCCAAAGCTCCTCCACTTCCTCGTCTGCTTCCTCCACTCTCTCCCATGGAGAGCCCAAAACCCAACCACAGCCCCAGCTTCAACCTGCTGCTTCCGTCTTGGCAGATGTACTGGCACACACACGCATAGGTAAACTTTAATAGCTCCATTAGAACTAAATGTGTTGGTTGTCTCTTCACACTTATTACCCTCTGTTCTACCCTAGAAAACAGTGTCCCTCCAGATGTGACATCTTCTACTCCCCAAGATAGAGGGTCCAGGGTGGACCTGGCTCCTGCAGTCAGGGGCATGAGCCGTGGGCAGAGTCGCTCCAGCATGCTGGATACAGCTGATGGTACACTGACAGGCCACATGATCTTAGAAATGTCTGGTTTTGTATGAATTTGCCAGGGTAATCATTCATTTTTTAATTTTTTTTACAGCCTGGTTACTATAATGTGGTAGTCAGTCTTATAAAGTTTGTCTGGTTTGCATATCCAAATCACTCCAGTTATCATGTTCTGTATTTTGAAGCTGATTGGAGAGTGTCTTAATCAATAGAAGGGCTACAACAAATCATCTATTTTAAATCCCAGAACACCAGTCTCATTTCTGTGTTATGAATGGTGCAACTGACACATTTTTGTGTGTTTTTTTTCTTTTGGGTCCATTAATCCTGTCCCTGTCTTGCCTTTGATTTAAAAAAAAGGAAAAAGAAAAGGTAATATAAATGAAACCTGGGGAAGGTTACGGATCAGCCCAGATCAGCTTGCTTTCTTGCCTGGTGTCTATCTGACTTCATGCTCTCTTTATGTCATAGTTTAGCCATAGAGAACCTCCTGCGTGTTGTCAATCTGTGTCCAACAGTTTCCAGCTTGTATCTTTTCCTGTCGATTCCAATCCTGACTGTGTGCTAGTGCGTGTCTGATCAAGTAGAGCTTTGTGTTAGAAGTGCATGTGTGTTTAGTGTTTTACATGTGTCCGTGACAGTGGCTGCTCTTGTTTGTTCAGGCGTGCCTGTCAGCAACAGGGTATCCACAAAGATCCAGCAGCTGTTAAACACACTCAAACGGCCAAAAAGACCACCACTCAGCGAATTCTTTGTTGATGACTCTGAGGAAATCGTAGAAGGTACGAGACGACACCGTGCATGTGCATCTGTCTGGATATTTCACATATAGCTTGATTATTTCATCAGCTGTTATAGTTATTTAAGCGTGTTATCCAGTTTCTCAATGGTTTCATTTAAATTGTGGTTGCCTTTTGATCTCACCCTCTGTCATTTTCAGATTTGTTGCTTAGTAACGGGTGTGCTATACCAGGTCATGCATTGTAACCTCTCCAACAGATAAAGACCACATGGAAAATCAAAAACGATTAATCTCTAAATGTAGTAAGAATAAAGAATAAAATAAAAAAAGTAACTCCTATGAAGATACACTTAATAAAACAAAGAAATCACTGATTGTGTTATTGCCACACATTTCCGTTACAGCTCCAAAGAATTACAAAAAAAATTGTTCAAATATGACTCTCAACATAGGTAAGACTTATGGTTTGTACCCCTAAACTTCTGCCCCTTTTCTATCTATACATTTCATGTTGCTAGTGCCCCAGCCGGACCCCAACACCCCAAAGCCAGAGGGACGACAGATCATCCCGGTAAAGGGGGAGCCCCTCGGAGTGGTCAGTAACTGGCCTCCTGCCCTTCAAGCTGCCCTGGCCCGTTGGGGGGCCACGCAGGCCAAGAGCCTAGCTCTCACAGTTCTGGATATCACAGGGAAACCCCTCTACACACTCACATATGGTGAGAAGTAACCTGGAATGAACTAGAAATATAAATGTAGATGACAAACCGCAAGGCAACAGTTTTTTCTCCAGAATAATGCCTACATTTCTTGCTTAAGGAGCAGTAATGTGTTGGAAAATTAAACTATTCTGGATTTGTAGTAAATAAATATGTGAACTTCACAACAGGTAAACTTTGGAGTCGCAGTCTGAAGCTGGCCTATACTCTTCTAAACAAACTGGGCACCAAGACAGAACCAGTCCTACAACCTGGAGATCGGGTGAGAGTCACTCCAGCTCCCCAAGTAAAATTGTTGAAGAGCGAGAGAAAATATTCTTTTGTGATCCATAGGTGGCGCTGGTGTATCCCAATACTGACCCTGGGATGTTCTGGGTTGCTTTTTATGGCTGCCTGTTAGCAGAGGTCATCCCTGTGCCCATTGAGGTACCACTGTCCCGACAGGTAAGATCAAAACAGCTTTTATCCCTAGGAGACCATGCATCGGCTGCAAAAGAAAAAGAGAGCAATGTTTTATGACATGCAGTTATTGTTGTAAATGTGTTTTCCTGGTTGATTATAAGATCATGTAAATTTGGGATTAATTTTGATCAGCGCAGCTGGAGTTGTGGTGTGTTTTTTTTTTTAAATGATCTCAGTTGTGTAGATTAGAAGTCTCCTGATGACCCCTGTCTGTCTGTCTTTGTAGGATGCAGGCAGCCAACAGATTGGTTTCCTTTTAGGCAGCTGTGGGGTTAGTCTGGCTCTAACTAGTGAGGTGTGTCTCAAAGGGCTGCCCAAGACCCCAAACGGAGAGATCATCCAGTTCAAAGGTCAGTCATTGCCTTCGTCTCTGTGGTAAACCCACTAGAGCAAATGCAGATATAATGTTTAATATCCAGTTTGTGTCTGTGTTCTCTGTAAAGAATCATCTGGAAGGTGAATAATGACAGTGCAGCCACGCCAAACTAGACTTTACTGTTGTTTTTGTTAGCTGATACTTTTTAGCATGCTTATGGTGTTTATGTTTGCTAGGATGGCCGAGGATGAAATGGGTTGTGACGGACACCAAATACCTGACCAAACCATCCAAAGACTGGCAGCCTCACATCCCCACTGCCAATACAGACACAGCATACATAGAGGTCGGCTCAAAAGCTTGAATTCACTTTGAAATTTGAAAATAAATTATTCATATTTTCACATTATCACTTTGCTCAAATACAAGTATGCTGTGTTTTTCTGTTTACAGTACAAAGCCAGTAAGGAGGGGACAGTGATGGGAGTTGCTGTGTCTAAGATTGCCATGTTGACTCACTGTCAAGCCCTGACGCAGGCCTGTAACTACTGCGAAGGTTGGAAATTGGTGCTTATGAAGATTACATCTGCTTTAGTTTCTTTTTCCTCAAAACTCTTTTTGAAATTTCTGTAAAGACAGTTATGATATTTGCATTAAGTGTTTTGACATTTCTGTCTTAGGGGAGACACTGGTGAATGTTCTGGACTGCAAGAAGGACATGGGCTTGTGGCATGGCGTTCTAACGGTAGGATGTCCAGTCATATATCCAGAATACTTGTGTTTTTAACATTTGTACGTAGCACAAATGTAACATTAACATTTTAAATGCTTTCTTCCCCCAGAGTGTCATGAATAGAATCCACACCATCACGGTGCCCTATGCTGTCATGAAAGCATGTCCCATGTCCTGGGTGCAGAGAGTCCATATTCACAAAGGTTTGGCCAGTGTAAAACTGTTTGATGTGTAATTAAACAGATAAAAAAAAAGAAAAAGTTTTCTGGAGAATTTGGAGGGTGTCACTCAGGTTACACTCAATGAAAACGTGTAACTTCTAAAGTTAAATTAAGTTACAACAAAACTCAAACAGAATGTTTGTCCAATTAGGTAGCACTGTTAAATAGTGTAATTCTCTGCCCCCAATAGCACGTGTGGCCTTGGTTAAATGTCGTGACCTCCACTGGGCTATGATGGCCCACAAGGACCAGAAGGACACCAACCTGTCATCCATACGCATGCTTATTGTGGCTGATGGTGCAAATCCATGTGAGATCCCTCTTCTACACTAATGTCATTTATATTCCCACTGTACAAGCTTTTCTTTGAATATTGATGGTAAATTTGAATGTTTTGCTTATGGTCAGGGTCTGTGTCATCATGTGATGCCTTCCTGAATGTTTTTCAATCTCATGGTCTGAAGCCTGAGGTGATCTGTCCATGTGCCACCTCTCCCGAGGCGCTAACTGTGGCCATTCGCAGGTACCATATCTGTATACACATCTGTGTTTTCATCTTCTTTGTCTTCTTCTAAATTGAAGAACACAGTTGGAAATAGTCTTGTGGTTTGTGGATGGTGACATTCTGTATAACTTGTATAACCTGTCTCTTTTTTTGCTGTTCCTGCAGGCCGGGTGTGCGAGGAGCTCCGCTACCAGCCAGGGCCATATTATCGATGGGTGGGCTGAGTTACAGTGTGATCAGAGTAAACACAGAGGACAAAAACTCTGCTCTCACCGTTCAAGATGTGGGTCATATCATGCCTGGAGGTCAGCCGGCGCAACAGTTGCATATCACTGTACACTCCTGTATCTTTTCCAGAAAGCAGATTTATAAATTAAAGCTTTGACTTGTCTATATTTTAGCTCTGATGTGCATTGTGAAACCAGAGGGGCCTCCTCAGCTTTGCAAGACAGATGAAATAGGGGAAATAGTCATCAACTCTCGAGCAGGGGGCACCATGTACTACGGCCTGCCTGGTGTCACCAAGAACACATTTGAGGTCTGTCAACATTTGAAATTAATTTTATTTTCTTCTTCTGTTTTACACTCTGGTATAAAATCACTTCACGCTTTTGAAAATATTTCAATTTATATATTTTGTATTATTTAAAAAAATGTAGTTTGAAGCCAAGTTTAGATTCCAACTTTGTTGAGTCAGTAAATGGAGCACATCTAGGGAGTATCAGCCAAACTGGCTGACATGTTAGTACCTTCAGATAATGAATAGAAGCATAGCTGCAAACGATCCACTAGATGGAGCCACACTCAATACTCTTGATTCTGTTTCACGTTATCCTTATTTCCTTTTTCATGCTTATTTACTTATTTAAATTGTTAAAACCACAGTTGCAACTGTAGCTTATGCTTTTGCTAAGATTTTGTGACTTAAATTTGATTTCAATGTAAATATGTAGGTGATCCCTGTTAATCAAGCCGGAGCACCTATAGGAGAAATTCCCTTCACTCGGACTGGACTGCTTGGATTCGTTGGACCAGTAAGACATAAAAATAAAGACTCTTTCCAGAGTAACAAAAAGGTGGTCATATGTATTTCTTTGCTGAGTGAAACCGTCTGCTTTTCAGGGCAGTCTGGTGTTTGTAGTTGGGAAAATTGAGGGGCTGCTGATGGTGAGTGGGCGGCGACACAACGCTGACGACCTTGTTGCCACTGCCTTGGCAGTTGAGCCTGTGAAGACAGTTTACAGGGGGAGGTGAGACGTCAATTGAGCTTTATTTGCTTAATACTGACGTAGTGCATTTAGTGATGTGCATGCCCATATCAGTAATCACTGTTCATGTCTCTAAACCCTCCTGCTGCCTGTTGTGTGTCCTCATTCCTCTATTGTCCTTCATCCAGGATCGCCGTGTTCTCGGTCAATGTGTTCTATGATGAGAGGATAGTGATTGTGGCAGAACAGAGGCCAGATGCCAGTGAGGAAGACAGTTTCCAGTGGATGAGTAGGGTTCTGCAGGTAAATTTTAAACTTTTACTTTATAGTTATTACACAACTTTTTCAGTCTCATGATGTTCTCAGTTTATTTTCCATCCATATAAAACTAACTTTTTTTCTTGTTAAGGCCATCGATAGCATCCACCAGGTTGGCCTTTATTGTCTCGCACTTGTGCCAGCCAACACCCTTCCAAAGACGCCTCTGGGAGGGATCCATATCTGCGAAACCAAGCAGAATTTTTTGGAGGGAAATCTGCACCCCTGTAATATCCTCATGTGCCCACACACATGTGTCACCAACCTCCCCAAGCCTCGTCAGAAACAGCCAGGTAGGCTGACTCAGGCTGTATCTGCTGTTTCCCAATCCTGGAAACCATGCACACCTACTGCCACTTAGATGATGAATGTATTCCTATCATGTTTGAATAGAATCAACATTAAAACTGGTAAAATCACGACTAGGATTTGCAAAAATCATGCTGATGGCTTCAGATAATTTGTACTGTTTGTATCATGACATTAACTTGGTCTCTTCAGTGGATGTCGGCCCAGCTTCGATGCTGGTTGGCAACTTGGTGGCTGGAAAACGGATCGCCCAAGCGATAGGCAGAGAGTTGGGTGTAGTTGAGGACCAGGACCTGATCCGAAAGGTACTGTTTTTAACTAACCATGATACTGTACTCAGGTCATCAGATCCCATCACTCTGGACAGAAGTTTTGCAAGAACTTTGCACAAAAAAAAAAAAAAAAAAGTTAAAAAAAAGAGTATCGTTTAGATATTCATGATCATAAAGTCACAAAATTTTAGCAGATAGTAGTGAATGAGAGAGGTTCAGCATGAGATCATTTTTTTTAAATTTTAAAACCAGGCCAGGCTTCTGAAGGAGACCTATGTAACCAGTACGCCTCAGTGTGTGTTACTGGAAAATGGGTTCTAAATGAACATTTACATTCAACAAATTTTCACCCCTACTATGTTTCCAGTTTTAGTCAGAACGTATAGTTCTGTTTAAGGACTAGATAGTAAAATCCCTTATAGACCTGCCCGTCTAGTCCTAAAACTTTTTTTGACCTAACCTCAGGATATAGAATTTGTCATGTACAATCTGATATTACTTGTACAAAAAAATTTATTCTTAACTGGAAGTTCACTGTACCTGTTAGTGAGACGTGTTGTCTTATCTTAAAATCTCTTGTTGTTCTACTTTTACTTTGCCTGAGTTGGGCTTTAGCTCTATATGTGGCCCACAATGATGGTAAGGCTTTAGCCGGGCCCCCATCCCTCTTTGCTTCTGCCTTTTCTGTCAGTCAGCTTCTGCAGCCACGATTCTCTGATAAACGCCAGCTTTGGCCCAGCACACAGAGATGACTGTCCAGCCTGGCTCCTCGGCCAGCAGGGGTCCACACACACGCCCACACTACATAGCAATACACCAAATCTAAAATTAAATGCTGTTCTCTTAACTATTAAATTAAACTAGTGAATGCAGTTTATTTTGTGCTTTAAATTAAATAATGTGATCTTCAAGCAAATCACTGCTCTTGCCATATTAACAGTGATCCATAAAGAAGATAAATTAGGACCATTTTTGTGTGAACCTCTGCTAGCTCAGTAAATTGTGATGCTCCCCCGTGTGGCATGGCTTGATGAGTGGTCAGAGCACCCTGTCAGGCAGCTTGCATGATCTGTTGTCTGATTGCGGAGAAACGAGCGCGAGAAGCACGATGACTCTGGCTAGCAAGAGTGACGGTGCTCGAAAAATACTGTGTTTGTTGTCCAGAGAAAACTAGCATTTTTGTTATTCTCTTAGGTTCAGTCTATTGAATCATATCCTTGGTTTCCTTTTGAGTACTTTTCACTTTATTTCTACCTTTAACATATGGTAGAAATCTTTTTTTGTCAAATTTGTTGTCAGCTTTTTGTGAAAGCTTCATAGCTTGTATTTAAAAGTGGCTTCGATTTGCCTCCTACCAGGTGCAGATGGTCTCAGCATGACCCTGCGCTTGGCAACAAACGTTCTCTGGACACTGCCATCCTCCTGTTGTGCGCTTGTGTGTCTTTTCAAGAGAGCTCTCAGAAATAAATCAAACATGTCTTTAAATGTTTCCCTGGTTTTTATGCTATATAAAGCCTGATGGAATTCAACAAATTTGTCTGTTTCCACCGAGAGGTTCGTTTATTTTTAATAGTGGGTTGAATGAATGAAATGTAAATGTAAATATGTTATCTGTCAACCATCTCTGTGTATGTCTTGTGCTCTCTATCTGCTGTTAACCTTTGTGGTGATGCTCTCTCCACCAGCACCAGTTCTTGTCTGAAGCTCTACAATGGAGAGCACAAACCGATCCAGACCATGTCCTGTATGTGCTGCTGAATGCTAAGGTAGATTGGCCACACAACCACCCTCATTTTAATGAAGTAGATCTTATAAAATAGTAATGTATTAGAGGAGGATACTGCTGCAATTATCTGCTGCTTCTCTTTTTCCTGTTTGTTGATGGTGATAATGATAATCGATTTTGTTAGGCGTGAGTTCAGTTATGTTTCCTCTTTTTGCTCTAGGGGGTGGCAGTGTGCACAGCAACTTGTTCTCAGCTGCACAAAAGAGCTGAGAAAATCACAGCAACTCTTCTGGAAAGAGGAGGGCTGAATGCAGGAGACAACGTGGTGCTGCTGTATCCTCCAGGTACACAAATACTTAAATCACACATATTATTTTTTTTGCATAACTTAATCTTATTATAAAGGGAAAATCCCACCTTCACTTTAATGTTTCAGCTCTGTTTGCAACTGTTATTTCTGTAGGTGTCGACCTGATAGCTGCCTTCTATGGCTGCCTCTATGCTGGGGTCATCCCGGTCACAGTAAGACCACCACACCCACAGAATTTGGCAGCTACTCTCCCCACTGTCCGCATGATCATTGATGTGAGTGCACGAAAAACCATACATTTGGATTCTAAAATATCTGAACATTAAAAAGGAAAATTTTGTTTGATATACAGGTGAGCAAAGCAGCCTGCATCCTCACCACTCAGCCTCTCATGAGGATCCTCAGGTCCAGGGAGGCTGCTGCCAGCGTCAACATAAAGACCTGGCCCACTATCATTGACACAGGTACCAGAGCCTCTCTTTAAATTAGACCAGTGGATAATAACCTTTGTCTGCTCTCTTTTTGTGCTTTTAAAAAGAGCTTTTTGTGCACAAATTTGTGCTCTCAGCTAAATGTCTAGAACACATTCCGTTGTGGCCACAAGGTGTCGTAGTTGTGGAAATTGTGCTTTTTTCAGATTGGAAAAAAAAAGATTCATTACATTTAGATTAGCAAAATATAACACATATAGCAAAAGAATAACAAAAAGTCCCTTTTCCTCAGATGATCTCCCCAGAAAACGACCTTCTCACTTTTATAAGCCTCCTACACCTGAGATGCTGGCATACTTGGACTTTAGTGTTTCCACCACAGGCATGTTAACTGGAGTAAAGGTACAGTTCTCTAACATATAATCCGTAGCTGTGACATGGAATGTTATATACTCCAGCTGTTTTCTGAGTTGTAGCCACTGGGGAAATGTCTTTATACACAAATAGATATAACTTATATATATTTTGTTTTATATCACACTCATGTGTTTAAAACACCCCAACTGCAACATGTTTTTTTTTGGTCAGATGTCTCATGCTGCTGTCAGTACCCTGTGCCGCTCGATTAAGCTGCAGTGTGAGCTCTACTCCTCACGCCAAATAACCATCTGCCTGGACCCATACTGTGGCCTGGGCTTTGTCCTGTGGTGCCTCTCCAGGTAGCTCTCACAAACAGACTGAATATCATATGTCATACTACATGCTGGTTGGTAAAAGCAGCTTGGATGATGACTTTTTTTTTTTCCCCTGCCCCAGTGTTTACTCAGGTCATCAGTCCATCCTTATCCCACCCCTGGAGCTGGAGAGCTCACTGCCCCTGTGGCTGACCACACTCAGTCAATACAAGATCAGAGACACCTTCTGCTCCTACTCTGTCATGGAGCTCTGCACCAAAGGCCTTGGCACTCAGACGGAGATTCTGAAGGTCAGACTTGGTCTACATTCGCGACAGTTTCACTGCATTTGGATCCTCTTTTATTGTATTCTCTGTTCTGATTACGATGATTCTGATTACAGTTCTGATTACGGCACTCTTATAATTGTATATAGTTTAGTGATGGCAGTATCTCTTGCTGACGTGAGTGCATTTAAATCTTAGGCTCGAGGACTGAATCTATCTTGTGTGCGGAGCTGTGTGGTGATAGCAGAAGAGCGTCCTCGCCTCTCTCTCACACAGTCCTTCTCCAAGCTCTTCAAAGATCTCGGCCTATCGCCACGTGCTGTCAGCACCGCCTTCGGCTCCAGGGTCAACCTGGCCATCTGCCTGCAGGTCACTTTCATACAGACTTGCACTGAATCCTCTTTTCAGTTTCTTCATCATAGTTTTTTTTTTCTGTGCTGCAGATCTTTGGTCTAACTTGGTCAAAACTGTATATGTGTAATTCTTTTCCTCTCCCAGGGCACTGCCGGACCTGATCCTTCCACTGTTTACGTTGACATGAAGTCTCTGCGTCATGACAGGTAGACTGAAACCTTTAGTATCCACATGATGGTGTCACATGATCAAGTGAGTTTGACCTGATTCCTTCTGCTCCTCAGGGTGAGGCTTGTTGAACGAGGAGCACCACAGAGTCTCTCACTCATGGAGTCAGGCACAGTAAGTATTGATCGTTGGCTGGCCACAGACCCAGAAGCGGTTCACTGAGCTCTAAAACTGAAGCCATTTATGTTCTTCTTTAAGATCCTGCCAGGGGTCAGAGTCATTATAGTCAACCCAGAGACCAGAGGTCCATTAGGGGATTCACATCTTGGAGAGGTGAGTTCTGGAAAGGTGGAGGCACAGCTGGATGAGTTATATTTCTTAGTGTTGCATTTACTCTCAAGTCTTTTTACTACAAAAATGTTGAGTTCTATATCCTTGGTTTTCAGATCTGGGTAAGCAGTTCTCACAATGCCAGTGGCTACTACACCATCTATGGGGAGGAGAGTCTGCAGGCTGATCATTTCAATACCAAACTGAGCTTCGGGGATCCCCAGACTCTGTGGGCCAGGACAGGTTACCTGGGCTTCATCAAGAGGACAGAGCTACTTGACGCAAGTGGAGGTGAGAGGACGTTCAGCCTCGGCTCTTCTGGCCTTGTCTCCTCTTCATCTAATAAACACTTTGTGTGGAATACATGGAAACAACCTGCAGAGCCTTATTTTATTTCACTACAAAGGGCTTTCGCTCTTCACTGTTACAGATCGCCATGATGCCTTGTTTGTGGTGGGCTCCTTGGATGAAACGTTAGAGCTGAGGGGGCTACGCTATCACCCCATTGACATTGAGACATCGGTGTCACGAGCGCATCGCAGCATTGCAGAAAGGTCTGCGTCTTAAGACTACTGATACCTTTGGTAATATTAAGAAACATGATTTAACAATGTCTGTGCCCTTTCTCCCTCACCAGTGCTGTCTTTACGTGGACCAATCTGCTGGTGGTGGTGGCGGAGCTCAGCGGCTCGGAGCAGGAGGCTTTGGACCTGGTGCCCCTCGTTACCAACGTAGTCCTAGAAGAACACCATCTTATTGTTGGGGTGGTGGTCATCGTGGACCCAGGGGTTATTCCCATCAACTCGAGGGGAGAGAAGCAGAGGATGCACCTGCGTGACTCATTCCTGGCTGACCAACTAGACCCCATTTATGTGGCCTATAACATGTGATCACCCCTCCCCTACTGTAATGCAACGGAATACAGAAAACTGAGCCATGCGGGTTCTGAGACGAGGGAGAAGATCTCGGGGTGCATTCTGTAGCAGACCCCAGCTTCAGCGTACCAAACTATGGGAATGCCAGTTCAATCCAAATATTGTAATGAGCTTCCCTCTAAGAAACTGTTGCAAATTTTCTTCCACCTACTTAATGGCTGCAGTAAAGGTTACCATCAATTCCTACAGCAGGCTAGTTTTCTCATTAAAAAGTAGATCCATCCATCATCACGGGAGGAATCCTGATCATCATTCCTTGACTACATCTTAGTCCTCCATGTTTTAATGACATTTGCATTTGAATACTTTTAATCAAGGATAGAAATACTTCCATCCTTCTTTTTTTTATTCTGATCCATTCATCATTGTTTTTTTTTTTTTTCTTTAACCCTCCCATCAAAAGGCTGGATGCCACCGAAGAACTGCTGAGAGGAGCTGGAACTTTCCCCTCTTGCACTTTAGGCCCTTGCACCTTTGAGTCCACTTCCTGTCTCACCTGCCTCAAGGGGACACCCCTCCCTCATGATTGCTGCTTTCACCAGAGCAAATCCCCGTCAGTATTAAAAAAGTGCCACCAGCTAACAGGCAACTCTGGCATAACGTCCCGACCAGGCCGTCTCCTGCTTCCAGCAGACGTGCTGCTGGTTCCCAAACATTAGGGAGTGTCACTTTAAATATTGGTTGTTTGGAGGTTGAGGGGGGCTTGTTTTATTATGTTAAAGAGGATTTTTGATTAACAAAAGCACACATGCAGACGTTGATAAGAATATAAAATTGTCCTTTAGATAGGCGTTGATATGATTGTGTGAGTACTAATTTCTTAGAGGAAATGCTGAAGCTTTCGTTGTTAGGTGTACATGCTAATTGATAATTTGGACAAAGAAAATGTAACGGGACAAACGGTCACACAGCACTGGATTTCTTAGTTTAGTGGATTATATGCTGACTGTGTAGGTTGAGCCCAAGAGTTCTTGTTTTATTACATACATTCAAGCATCAGCAACAACACACACTGCTGAAGGTACTTTATTCTGAAGAGCCTCTTACAAACATGCATAACTTTTATCATTTCTTAATCCACTGAGCTACTTTTTTGTAAGATGATTAGTAAATGCAAAATATTTAAAAGCACATCCTCTCTGTGATTTTTAAAGATTTTCAGCATTTTGGCCGTTATAAATGTGTCTTCAGTGGTCGGAAATTTAAGCATCTCAAATTAGACCAGTTCATGCATGTCGTGTTGAGATTGTCCAAAAATCTCCAGTTTCCTGGTTTGGACACAAGTGAGCCACTCGTGTTCATGTAAATAAATGTAGATCATTACCAGAAGGCAGGTCAGTGCCTTTTTACTGCATCGTCGTGACATTTAATAGAAAATAAAACGTGAAGGACAGAACTTTGCCTTATTAAACCTGTGGAACTTCAGTACTTTTTATGTTTTTTAAGTGTGTTAAAGAATTTAAATGATCTGTTAAAGAATTTTTCAAACTCTGAAACTGAACTAAATTGCCCTTTTTACTTCTTTGGGGGGGCTTGCATTTTTATGTTTTTTTGCACCATTTTTATGTCATCAGTACCATTTAAACAAGTTCATTCTGAATGTCTGTAACACTGGAAAATAAATGACATCATCAGGAATGGGTAGCAATTGGTTAAAGTGACCCCATAATTTAAAACTCAAAATTTTCATTTTAAATAAGAGCAAACCTAGAATAGCGACAGGATGTTGTCTGTATACTGTACTTTAGAGGTCAAATACTGTATTACTGCTGTTAACGTAAACATGGGTAGAAATATTATCGACAAAAACTTGACCGGTCTTTCATACTTGACACCATTTTTCTGCATTGTTAATTTATCACAATGCAAAAGAGAAAGGAAAAGATTTTACATTAATTAGGCAGGAGAAGTGTGCACTTTCCTAATATCATTTAGAGAGAGAGTGCTTGTGCGTGCGTGCGTGCGTGCTGTTTAGCAGTGATCTTTGACAACAGTGGTGCAACAAGGTATGTCTTTTGTAAAAAAAAAACAAAACAAAACTAGATTTATTAAACTTTCTTTGTTTTTTGACACCTCTACTGTGTTTTACATGCTTCCTGTTTAAAATTGAAGTCAGATATATTTTATAGGGGTTTCATCAATATATTTCTAATGTTTCCTTTTCATTAAAACTGCACAATTATTGCAAACAGCCAGTTTGATTTAGAAGCAGCTTCTTCTTTTGTACAGTGTAACACAACATTGAAACATTTGGGGGGAGTCGGAGTTACTCATAAATAACAAAGCAAATCTGCTACTGTGTGATTATTGCTTTGTTGCTACTGCTTAACTCCAATAAGTTTGAATAAAGTTTTATAATTTCATGTCGGCCTTTTTCATGGAAATTGGTGCTATTCACAAATGGGGAGTGGCAAACTTTAGCCTGATGCCATAACAGAATGAAGGTTACTTGCTGGATGGCCTTTGACATGAATTTATTCTTTATCCCTTCAAGATTTTCAAAATAACTCTCATGTTTGTCAGTGAATAATTACACTTTAATTTTGAGTTTATTCACTTATGATAAAGGGGATGTGTTTTAAATTTTTCATGTTCTAAGCACAAAAATGTAAATGTATAAGTAAAAACTGAATTAGGATCTTTCATTCACACAAACTCAAGGGCCCACAATTATACCTCAACGACTCGTGTGTTCACTATGCATTTTCAAGCTGCAGCAAAGTCATTCTGGGCTCATCAGTGGTGCGATGACTTCAAACTTGACAAAATACTGTCACACTGTCATTGGATGTGTTTTATCTGAAATAAAAACCATTTGTCAGAATTGTCCATGGTTTTCTTTCCCCCTTTTTGCTGTTGAAACTCTCAGGTGACCTCTGGAATCAGCAGTTGCATTAAAGTTAAAGACTTCCAACCAACAGGTGGCAGTGCTTCTTCTTTAGCGACAAAATCTGATCTGTTGCTAATACCTGAAGTCATTATTAAAATCCATGTCATAAAGACACCATTTCAATAAATCTATAATTGTATTATTTGACTTGGATGCCACTGTTAGCACCTTCAACAATTATTTTATACACTCGATTGAAGAGCTGACAATGAATTTTAAAAAGCCCAGATGGAACTCAGGTGCATCCTGTTTCCACTGATCATCCAGGAGATGTTGCTGCAGCTTCAGTGGAGTCCACCTGTGGTCAATTCAGCTGATTAGACATGATCCAGAAAGGCTCACACCTGTCTAAATAAGGTCCCACAGTTACATATTAGAGAACAAACCAAGCATAGAGTCAAAGGAGTTGTTTTGTCCCTCTGAGGCAGGAGAGTCCCCAGTCTAGTGAGCACAGCGGCCTCCATTAAGTGGAAGAAGTTGGGAACCACCAGAACTCTTGGACATCTCTGGAGAGACCTGGAAAAGGTTTCTCATCCAACCTGGTGGAGCTTGAGAGGTGCCCAAACTGCCCACAGATGGGTGTGGTGACATTCAAAAATACTTGATGCTGTAATTGCTGCTGAAGGTGTGTCACCAAAGTATTGAAGCTGTGAATGCTTGTGTGCATGTGATTACTCAGTCTCTTTCATTTTTTAATACATTTCTGAAAATAAAGGGTTTTTTTTTGTTTGTTTTTAACATTGTCGTTTTGGGGTGTTGTAAGTATGGTCTGCTTTTGTTTTCCAGGCTGTTAGTAAGTGAAACCCCTCAGCAAGACCTGCCAATGAAATTCTTTTCTGCTCTGTTCTCCGTATGTGATGCGTTTGTCCGATGAAGGCAGATATCTGCACCATCTCCTCCAGGTTCATCTCTGCGCTGGAAATCCAGATGTGGTGAACAGCACGGTGAGCTTTTAGGGCCGCAGGCCTCGATGACCTTTAGTATTTTAAGAAACGCGCTTGTCGACACTCCCTTACATTCTGTTGAGAGTCATCAATTATGCAGGGGAACCGCTCGCACTAAGGGGGGAGATAGCAGCAACAATATGGCGACAACCGCAGTTTCTCCCTTATCCTTCTCGCATCCGCAGTCCTGCAGCGGCTCTCTGGGTTCCTTGTAACGCTTTGAAAGTGAGTATCCTCTGTGCATATTCGTTTAACAAACCGGTGCATATGTTTTTGGGCGAGCACGGCTCTCCTCTCCGTCGGTATCCTTGCGTAAATGTCGCAGAGCAGCACACTGCTGCCCATCTTTTTCTGGAGCTCGGTGGACGGAGGATGTCTGTTTGCTCGCTGTCTGTCGGTTGGATTAAAACGGGGACCGAATAAAGGACGCCATCAATGAATTGGTGTCAATTCGAGTACTTTGTCGGATTAACTGCAATGTCGAGGAATTCATTAGACCTTGGCGACAGAAACCGTCTAATAGGTTAGCATGGAGGGAAGACGCCGTCTGTCTGTCCCGCCACACCGCGCGGCATAAAAGCACTTTTGGAAGATCGTGTTAACTGGTTTTTGTCCTATTTACTGTGCTGACCATCGGACGCTAACATTAAAGGCACCTTCAGAACGGGCTGGAATGTGAGTAGTCTGAACAGACTTCATCAGCATTATCCCAGATTTGTTCATTCCTGTGGTGCAGCAGCGTCATCCAGCTCTTTAATCGTTTTATTATACCTGATTTATAATCTTGTGTGTCCCGGTGCCTTCTAACTTGATGCTCTGTGCACAAATAGAGCCTTTTTTTTTTTTTTTTTTTGGTTCGGCTGTCGACATGGCTTCACGGGTGTGGTGCGGATCAGTCATGGCAACGCGCAAAAACGCACAGAATATACTCGAAAAAGATACGCCATCCGGGCTCTTTGGTTAAGAACTGCACAGAAAATTATTCTGGTTTATTGTGACACATGTACACCAGATGTGGGACTCTGACAGGCGCCACGGTTGAGTTTACAGCGTGACATTTTCCACATACAAACCTCGCACTGCAGTAACGGCTCCGGCTGCTGTAGCGGGGCCACTACTTTGCGCAGATCCTGTCGTCCCCTTCTGTGACCGACCAAGACTTAAGTACAAACAGATTCGGAGAAATGAGGCACAGAACAGCGTCTGCGGGCTCTTAAAGCGTGGGATTTTGTGACAATGACCTCATGCTTAAATGTACCTGATCTATTCTCGGTAATGGCTGCTCGGCCCAAATTGGTTATTGGCGGGATGCATCCCGCCGGCCTGAGACGTAACCATATGAGTATTGTCTTTCTGATCTGGTAGCGTTGACGACGTGTAGCTTATAGGATGGTGCAAGCCAGCAAAAAAAATGTCGATGTGGGAACCCAACGAGGCCCGTGCACGAATAACGGGGGCGTACTGGCAAAAAAAAAAAAAAATCGAGTCCGATTTTTTTTTTTTTTTTCCTGTTTTGCTGTCAGCCCTAGATTATGTATTCAGCCACGTGTGTGTGCGCTGCGCGCTCATGTGGTGCTGGAGCGGACAGCGCCAGCAGAGCAGCAGCAGGCTCCGTGACTGCGAGGTTCCGGGGTCCATTTTAAAACAGACGCTTTTGGCTTAAAATCCAATGTGACTTTGGACAGGAACGCTTCGTGATTGGAGCCTTACACCAGACTGTCGTAGCGCCACAGCTATGTCCCCTCTGCTCACAGACGAATCAGTCCGCCGTGTGTCAGCTTTTACGCGCCTGGTCCTTCTAACCAAACTGGGTTATGTAAGCTGGGAGAAGGCCTTTATATTCAAATCTGATCGATGGAAGACATTTTTTTTTTTTTTCCCCTAAAACTGCATCCACCTCTGCCTCCATCACTTCATTAAAAATATTTGACATTGTGATTGAAGGTTAAACATCAGGGTTAAACTAAAATATCAGCTGATTCCTCACAGTAATAAATGCAGATAAGTTAATAAATGTCTGTTTAGGTGCGTCCCGTCTCCACTCTTTGAGCCTGAAATGTCCCACAGCTGCAACGGTTGTCATGTAACCATCATACGCTTTTCATATCTAGCCGTGCCAAACCTTTAGTGAGTCCTGTAGCCATTAAATGTGCACATCCCCCTGTGTTTAAAAATAAGTAAAATCCTTAAAATATTTGCTGGGTTTTGATTCAATGTTTGTTATTCAAGGCCTAAAATCTGTCAAACCTGCAGGAAGATGTTGGTGCTTTGTTCTGTTGTCTAAATATACAAGATGGGGGGAACATTGCTAATGGCAAAGCATATGACATACATACATGCATGTACATGATGCACGTTTAATGCTGAGTGACGTTTTCTGTAAAAGCCCTCTCTGAGTTGGTTTCTCCCCTGGCTCCTGCAGAGCTGATGCTGTGGATGGTACAGACCTAAAGACCAAGTAGCTGCAGGATGAAAACATGGCTGCACCCCTTCTTGCACCGCCGGGACCTGATAGCTTCAAGAAGTTTACTAGGGAATCTTTGGTGGCCCTTGAGCAGCGCATCAAGGAGGAGAAGAACAAGAAGCCGCCGAAGCAGGACAGCAGCTACCGTGACGACGACGATGAGAACAAACCCAGGCCCAACAGTGATCTGGAGGCTGGGAAGAGTCTCCCCTACATCTACGGGGACACCCCTCAAGGAATGGTGGCGGTACCACTGGAGGACCTGGACCCCTACTACCTGAATAGTCAGAAAGTGAGTTTTCACAGACACACCCTGATAATGGTTGAAAATTAAATTCACTTAAATATATACATATTTATGTTTTTGTAATATTTGATTATTTGTAACATTTCTTCTCAAAATATTGAGAGAATATGACTGTTTCTGACCTGTATTAATTCCAGATTTGGATATTGAGACAGTGTTCAGTCTTGCTGATTCACACATCATGGCTCATATTGACACAGAGAAAGAGACAGGTTGTTTGTGATGACTGCTTTTCAGCTACTCCCTGTTTACGGATAAATTAATTTGCGATTAGGCTGCAAAATGTAATTGTTTCCCACCCTTAGGGAGTCTGATAGTCGATCTGTCGCGGCATTGACTGGACCGTTGTTGCGTCTCCCTTGTACCCATAAGGGGGAAAGGTCATCCGGTGACTGTGGACGCAGAAACCAGTAGCAGAATCATCAGATGCAGGCCCGAGAACGATATATGTACAGGAAATGGGTCCCTCAGGGTTGTCCATCATGTCTGACGCTCATACAGGTGACCTTGAAAGTCTCCACTGTCTTCATCATGCGTACCTGTCAAGCACCTCTCTTAAAGGAGACTGCTGCATTCACACGGCTCTACTGAGCCAGCGAATCAAAATAAGAGTTATGCAATAATTTCTGCTTAACTGTGCTGGAATAAAGGGAGAAAAAAGCCAGTTTTTAGTGGGCCTGTGTTTAAGCATCTGTTGTGCGGCGTTAATTAACGTATTTAAAAAATATCATATAAACGGCCGTATTTATTAGGACCTCAGCAGTGAGTCCGAATATTCTGCCAAGTAGTAATGTTTTTGTTTTTAAAAAAGATGTAAGCTAATTTGCATTTGAACTCCTTCACACAGGAAACCTTTACCTTTCCAAAGTTCTAACCAGTCACAAAGCAGGTCACAAGCTGTTGTAATGAGCTGAACAGATTTGGGGACAGGTTCCTGTCCCCATTTCAGTGCACAAGCGTGAAAACCTTTTCCGGTCGTGTGTAGCTGTTGACGTGATCGTCACCAGCACCCAGCTCAGTTTGTGCAGCCGCATTAGTGTCCTGTTGTCGCAGACGAATTCAAGTTGTGCTAGCTTTGTGGCCGCTGACCCCAGCAGCCCGTCAGCTCTTGGCTTCAGGGAAATCTAATCGCGCTCCTCCGTCCGCTTCGCTTCGAACGCCGAAGGGAGCCGACGCTGCCGTAAATGAGCAGCAGCCGTGACGTCAGACCAGGTGGTGACCTTGATGGGACAATGTTCCTCTGCATGCCTTTGTCTCTGAGCTGCGCTAGGCTGCTGCTGGCCATACAGGTGGGGGAGCGCTTGTGGAGAAATAACCATAACAGAGAGCGTTCCATCTTGTCCATCACAGAATTTTCTGTTTCAGTGCCACCGATTGAAGGCTGAACAGTGATGCAGCAGCCAGGGACAGAGCGGGGCTGTTTTCAGGCGTTGTTGAGCTCCTTGTCAGTGGCGAAGCGCACGATTTTTCAGGGAGCCAGAGGAGGAGAGAGGAAGTGGGGACGGGGCTGAAATGGAAGACATGTGCAGGAATGCATGAGCACACTTCTCTCCTCCTGGCTGAGGCTGCTCTCACTGACATGCGTCTCTGCTGGGGAAGACCTGAGGCTGCTAAACCAGCAACAGTAATGCAGAGCTTTCTGAGCTGCCCTGTTTTTTAGGAAGTGAAAACATCCCACAGTGGGAAGCAAATGCTTGTGAGACATGGCATGTCTGTCTGACTCTTGGCTTTGAGTGTGACAGTTCAGCCCTGCTCTATTGTTACGTGTGTGTGTGTGTGTGTGTGTGTGTGTGCGCGTGCGTGCCTAAAGGACCCATAAATCGCAGTCCATTTAGCATTTACCACATGGATTGAAAGAGGGGGAACTCTTTGATTAGCCGCTGCAGCTCCCATGATTGCAGATGCTGCTGCAGCAGCTGACAGCTCCAGCCTCAGCACCCCCCGCCCCCACCCCCGTGTTCTGCCCCGCTCTCTCGCTCCGGCTCCCTCCACCCTGCTTCTCCACAGCCTGCTGCTGCCACAGTTGCTGCCTGCCTGCTTCAGTTATCGCTCCTGTTTTTCTGCCTCTCCCTTCTCGCCTCTGCTCGGCTCTACATTATGAAATTTTCAGTAGCTTTGCAGCAGTTTAGTCATGCGTTACAAAAAAAAGGCCCACTCTATGGGTTTGTGTACATGCAGGTTTTAATGACAACATAGATTTATTATATTTAAACCCTCATGGGTGTAGAACTCACAACCTGCTGGTCATACCAGCCTAGGTTTGGATGTTTCTGTACAAACTGTACAGCAGGTGGAAGTGTTTCCATCTATATGAAAGCTTTACCTCTGAGAGGCTGCTACTCATCCAAAATAGGGGCTTGAGTGTAACATTATGTAATCATTTCTAAACGGACTGGTTTGTTCTGGGCTGTCTGAGGATACCAGTATCATTCAGACCACGGCTCCCTGTGACAGAGTTGTGTATTTATTTGCTTTCTTTCCCTATTTTCAAATTGTGCGATCCTTAAATATCGATTTTTATCGACACATAAGCCTTATCAAAGGTAAAAAGCTGACATGCAGTCATACCACAATTCTTCTCATTTTTACCCCCCATAGCTCCATAGTCTCCAGTGCTCAGAATAGAGGGAAAGTCTGCAGGTCTTCATGTAGGCAAGGAGGCCCCGTTAAAAGCACAAGAGCCCATATCACTAGTCTCATGAAAATTTCACACAAATCACCATCTTTTATTTAAACAATTATGAGGTTATCCACAGGAAGAAGCCTGCCCCTCTCGCTTTTGCTCATTTCCTACTTTTGAAACCACCAAAGCTGATCTGCAGGACTGAGTGACTGGGACGACCTACCAACTTCAGAGACGGCACGGCAGCCATTTTCTCTCTTCTAAATGTGTTTGTGTGATGCACATACCTGGAATTACAGTTTTTATTAACTGCCTGACTGTGAATGACTGTTGTGAATTATCTTATTGATTATTTCTCTTTTTCTTCTCTCCACAGACATTTATAGTGCTAAATAAAGGGAAGACAATCTTCCGTTTTAGTGCCACATCTGCCTTGTACTTCATAAGTCCTTTTAATCCGGTTAGGAGAGTAGCTATTAAAATTTTGATACATTCATATCCTTTGACACGGTGTAACTGTACAGATGTGAGTCCTGTTCATGTGTATTATTCATCATGATATGTTCTGTGATCCATTGTCCCCTTCTGTTACTTCAAGGGGAGATACATTTAAGGTTTGAAAATAACGGCTTATATAATTGTTTTATTTTTAGGCATTTTTTTTTTTTTACCATTTTATCACAGCATGGGAAGGCTAGCTCACATGAGTCATCCCGATCAGTAAATCAGAGCAGCTTTTTAAATGTACCCTATAATGGCTAAATGCTGAATCGTCAACGGCATCATCATGAAAATTAAAAAGAAGCTATTTGGATATTTTAATAAAATCACTAGAAAACACAAACTCTGCCTCCCCCTTGACGGTACCTTTCTGTTTTAAATTTCTTAGATTTACAGTTTTCTCCCATCAACCCTGACTGAAGGTCAGCTCTCCTAATTCTAAAACGTTAAAGCAAACGCTAAAATGTGTGCAGCTGTGAAACATACACAGCTGTCTTGGCCGTGCTGGTACGTTCACTAAATATACTGAACAAAAATATAAACGCAACACCTTTTTTGTTCCCATTTTTCATGAGCTGAACTCAAAGATCTAAAACATTTTCTATATACACAAAAGGCCCATTTCTCTCAAATATTCACAATCTGTCTAAATCTGTATTGGTGAACGCTTCTCCCTTGCTGAGATAATCCATCCCACCTCGCAGGTGTGGCATATCAAGATGCTGATTAGACAGCATGAATATTGCACAGGTAAGCCTAAGACTGGCCACAGTGAAAGGCCACTCTGAAATGTGCGGTTTGACCGCACAGCATGATGGCACAGATGATGCAAGTTTTGAGGGAGCGTGCAGTCGGCGTGCTGACTGCAGGAATGTCCACGTGCAGGAATGCCCGTGAACTCAATGTTCATTTCTCTACCATAAGCCGTCTCCAGGTGTTTCAGAGTATTTGACGGTACATCCAACCGGCCTTACAACCGCAGACTACGTGAAACCACACCAGCTCAGGACCTCCACATCCAGCATGTTCGCTGCCTTGATCATCTGAGACCACCTGGACAGCTGCTGCCACAATCGCTTTGCATAACCAAAGGATTTCTGCACAAACTGTCAGAAACCGTCTCAGAAGCTCAATCTGCAAGCTCGCCGTCCTCATCGGGGTCTCCACCTGACTGCAGTCCGTCGTTGTTAACCGACATGAGTGGGCAAACGCTCACATTCCATGGCGCCTGGCAGGTTGGAGAGGTGTTCTCTATATAGAAAAATCCCGGTTTTCACTGTTCAGGGCAGATGGCAGACAGCGTGTGTGCCGTCGTGTGGGTGAGCGGTTTGCTGATGTCAGTGTTGTGGATGGAGTGGCCCATGGTGGCGGTGAGGTTACGGTATGGCCAGCTCGTATAATGTGGACAACGAACACAGGTGCATTTTATTGATGGCATATTGAATGCACAGAGATGCCGTGACGAGATCCTGAGGCCCATTGTGCTATTTATCCACGACCATCACCTCATGGTGCAGCATGATCATGCACGGCCTCATGTTGCAAGGATCTGTACCCAATTCCTGGAAGCTGAAAACATCCCAGTTCTTGCCAGTTTTAGACAGATTTGTGAACAATTTTTGAGCGAAATGGGTCTTTTGTGTACCAGTATATAGAAAATGTTTTAGATCTTTGAGTTCAGCTCATGAAAAATGGGAGAAAAAACAAAAGTGTTTATATATTCAGTGTATATAGGATTTTAATATTTGATGGGAAAAACAATGGCCTTTGTGGTTGTGAGTGCTTATAACCACCTCTTTGTTAAAGGCTGGAGTACTACACTATATTCATACAGTGGCCATTAAAGGCCTTAACTAATGGATTTGTTAATGTTTCATTTTCATTCAGTGTTTGTGCCTCACAGTCCTATTTTCCTTAACTCACACACTCTTTTCAGCATGATCATTATGTGTACAATTTTGACCAACTGTATATTCATGACCTTTAGCGATCCCCCCGAGTGGTCAAAGCAAGTAGAGTAAGTATTTTTCATTTCTAATTTTCTTTGCTAATTGGGGAGGGGGGGGTGATGATGTCAGAGTTAGTGGCAAGATCCAGGTGCGACACAATCAGTCTGAGTAAGACGTATTTGTTAATTTCACAGAATAAAGCAGGGCAAGACAGTCGTCAGGGGCGGAAGCAGGTCAGTTTACCAATAATTGTGCACAGCCGAGTAGTCGAGAGCAGGCAGGGTCAATTATGGGCAAGCAGGGTACAGTAGTCCAAAACAGGAATGAAAAACAAGCAGGTAAATATAGCATCCAAGCGTCAGGCTTACAGGCAGGTCAGGAACAGGCATGGTCGATCGCAGGCAGGCAGGAAATCAACGCTGGAAAGTCGCATGTCGCAGAGCACAGTCTGCCACTTGTATTTTTTTATCTCTATGAGACTGTATTTTTTTAAAATCCTACCTCATTAGAGTTTCTGCACATTATAGTTACAGTCTTAGCACGTTGTAGTTTTAGTAGTTCGTGTTTTAGTATTTTCCTAAGACTTGCATGCCCGTATGTGTTGTCACTTTCGAGCTGCTAAAAATGTGGATTTCTCTTGGAGATTAATAAAGCATCTATTTATCTATCTGAATCAGTCAAACGTCCGTAGTTTATGCCGGTGCAGATCGGCAGCTGTGACAGATGACGTGTTCGTGCCAATCCTGACCTCCCATCACATCCATAACATGCATACTGAAGTCATAAGTCATGATGATTACACAGATACTCACTTTGGACAGACACTGAGAGGACCGGGTTAGGCATCTAGCTGTACTGTTGATCTAGTCCCGCCAACGTTTTTGGGATTTATTCAGCTTCCTGGGCAGTTTTCTGCAACATAGTCTGCAGACTCTGCTGCAGAGCTCGGCCCATCTAAGTGGGGATGAAAGTCATTACTGTCCCGCCTCAAAACTGCATGAAAATAGAATCTTATAAGCTAAATTTTATAAGCTAGAGGCTGTAAATGCAGACATTATAGCTCCAAACTGTGATGTGCCCTGCACTCCAGTGTTTTTTTTATTTCTTTTTTTCTCTACTTGGTTGGTATTTCATCTGCTAACAAGGGTGCAGATATGAGAGAGCTTTGATCTAGCCTGGTGAACTGATTCTGTCACTGCTTTTTTCTTGCAGGTACACATTCACAGGAATTTATACTTTTGAGTCACTTGTTAAAATCACCGCACGAGGATTCTGTATAGACGATTTCACATTCCTTAGAGATCCATGGAACTGGCTGGATTTCATGGTCATTTCAATGGCGTAAGTATTTCTCAAACTGTTAAAGACTTATTTAAGCTAAACAACATCAGATTTGCTCATTGTGCTTTATTGTGGAGGGTGGGTGACGAAAGCTAGTTTCCAGCCGTACAGAACAGATGATATCATTTCTTGTCTTTCTTAATTTTCTCCTTTCTGTCCGTCCGTCTGTCTGATAACTCATTTAAGTTTCCTCCATTGACTTGAGGCTTTTCTGGTTCTTCCCTCTGGAATTTGAAGGTTCTCTTCCACCGCTCTGCAGCTTCTCGGACAACTGCCAGTCTGCAGTCCCGTTTAAACGTCACATTTGGCGTCATTCAGATTTTCCCTCTCAAACGACAGCCTGCATTCCTCCATCAACAACGTCACTTTACACCGTCTTCCTCCATCTACACGAGCAGCTAGAACGCGATCAGAGCAAAGCACAGCCCGTTGTCCCTGTGTAGCGCTGTCATGTCGCCCATCCATGTCTGAATTTAACTTTTCCCCTCATATCTGCATGGAAATAACAAGCTGTTAACTGTGGTTTGATCCTGCAGGTATATAACAGAGTTTGTAAACCTAGGCAATGTCTCAGCTCTGCGCACGTTCAGGGTGTTGAGGGCATTGAAAACTATTTCTGTAATTCCAGGTAAGACAGGATGGGGCGAGGGACGGTGGGGCGGGGTCGGTGTTAGGTGTATGTGTCTATCTTTCCTTTTACCTTCCACCCTTCTCCTCAGTGGACACGCTCTGTGAGTGGCGTCGTTTCCTCCTTCGGTGGTGTTGTGCTCTTGGCGTGTGTGGTTTTTGTCATCGTGTTTGTTGTGTGATCCTTCCCCTATTTCAGATATATAACAGAGTTTGTGGACCTGGGAAATGTATCTGCGCTGAGAACGTTCAGAGTTCTCCGAGCATTGAAAACTATCTCTGTCATTCCAGGTGAGACTCAGTTTAAACACTAAGGCTGATCCTCTCACCCTTTCTTTTCTACTCACTAATTTTGATTTAAGCAACAAACAAAATAATTGGAGATAACCATTTTTTGATTTATTTTTCCTCCAAAATTATCAAAAATGGTATTAATACATTTTTGATAGGCTTTGCAGTCTCCTTATAGCCCCTCCAAATGTACCTGATCTTCTGCCCCAGTTCTGCTCTCTTTACGAGGGTCGTTTTGAAGGCAGTTGAGTGTTTTTTTATTCACAAATGGCTTGAACTCTTTTATCAGAAGCCTTTTCGATAAATACACGCCACATTGTACAACAAAGGAACTGTTTGTAGAAATGTTTGTCCGATAAAATGTGATTTTGGGGAGAACTCAGCCCACAGTGCATGTTATTCTTCTAGTATTAATGCAGATCTTTCAAATTATTCTCCAACTGAGTCATTGAAACACAAAAATGAAACTTCCACTAAAGCGACTTAATTGATATGTTTGCATTGTTTGGAAGCTAGTGAGTGAATTGGAATGTTTGGAAACACGGAAACATTGCTCTGTCATGTTTAAGTGCGTAAATGATTGAGCCACTCTCAGAGAGATCCTGTAGAAAAGTGTATTATTTATATATGAAGACTGCCAAGCCTAGTTTGTGAACATATCTCTTATGCTGCATGATGCTTTTCAGTCACTTGCTTCTACAGTATAAGCCTATGAGAGCTTGGCTGACAAATGGCATTGAAAGTATAATTTTACCCCCTTTTGTTTTTTTAGTTGGACTATTGATTTTTTTTCTCTTTTCTTTTTACAACTTATTTAAATTATGTACCATGCAGAAAAAGAAATGGTGTGCTCACATTGTAGAGGTTGGGGATGCAGATGGGATGGCTAAATGACCTCGTGACCTCTGAGTGACACTGACTGCACATCTATCTATCGATGCAGATGTAGAACAGCTCCCCTCACTCAAACAATAGATGATGGATTACTTTCATTCAAAAGAAAGAAATCATTCATATCTTTGGGAAATACGTCTTAGTTAGTCGATTGGTACCACTGGGACGATCTGTTTAGAGCTAAGATGATTACATGATTAACTTCTCCCATTTTCACAATGATAATCAGGTACAATCACATAATTAAGTTTAGTGCTGCCAAATTGTGAATTGTTGCCTTAGTGCCTTCCAAAGACTCGTGGATTTTTCTCCTTCTGTCTTTTTAAGCATTTATGCTAAGATGAGCGAACCGATTGATGATGAGTTCAGGACAAATGCAACACTCAGTCTAGCTTCAGTGTTATGGGGGTGCTGTCAGGGTAGACTGAAACGCCTGTAGTGACCAAAAGGTAAAGCGGGTGTAGATCGGCCTACCGGTACTTCCTGTTTAAGTTCTTTGTGGACCCTTGTGAACGCTGCCAGAAGATGTCCAGAAGGTAAATAAAACAATTCTGTCTTTGAGGTGAAGGTGTGGATGAGCCAGACTGCAGGGTAATGCTGCTGGGAGTCAGTGCTTTTCTAACGACACTTTTAACGAGACAGTTCAAGAAAGTGCCCACGCTGGCGCTGGCATTGAATTGCTCCTGTTCAGCCTTGGAGTTTAAATGACCTGCATGTGGTTTCCAGCCCCCCTCCCCTCCTTGCCTGTGCCTCTGTCCTCATGGCCCCTGTTGTGCTGCTGTGCTCTCTTCCTTATGGATTTCCTCTCACTTTTCAGGAGTCTTCCCCCTCCGTTTCTCTTTGTCAGCCGCTGGCCAAATCATCATTTTCTCTGACATTTGTAAAACGGATTCATTAAAATCTGAAACGAGTGGGAAGGCTCATAAATATTTTCTGTTTGTTTTGATTGAGAGCAATATAATGTATGTAACCTGTCACTTTTATACAAAATGTATTAGTACCTACAGTATGAACAAAACACAGTTTTAACTGTAGATTTTCTCTTATCACATCACTGATAAGAGTGTAAAATTAAGCTTGAAATGAGTAATCAAAAAGGTTTATGAATTTTTATTTTATTGAATGGAAACATGAAAGCAGTAAATAATCTCAAGTCCTGGTAAATCCAGTCACATACCTCGCTTTTTATTCACAATTACAGAAGTAATTATAGTGAAACTGGACACAGAAGGTTCATACGTTTGGCATCAGTATCTCCTGCATAGTTTGTCCTTGTGTGCCTGGCTGCCTCCAGGCTTGAAGACCATTGTGGGCGCCCTGATCCAGTCCGTGAAGAAGCTGTCGGATGTGATGATCCTGACCGTCTTCTGCCTGAGCGTCTTTGCTCTGATTGGTCTCCAGCTTTTCATGGGCAACCTGCGCCAAAAGTGCGTGATCTGGCCAATAAACATCACCGACAGCCACCTGTCCAATAAGAGCCAGCCGTTTGACTGGGACGAGTACATCACTAATGAAAGTAAGTGGAGGCTCCAGCGGCGGTGAGGGTGTCCGAGCCTGCTCATCTAAGGGATAGGCGACAATAATTGGCCTGTTGTTAGTGTTAGAAGTGCACAGGCAGGCTTCAGCCAGAGCTCGGTTTAACAAGGTTGGCGGTGTTCTTCTCCTCAGCCAATTTCTACTTCCTGCCCGGCATGCTCGATGCTCTGCTTTGTGGGAACAGCTCAGATTCTGGGTGAGTTGCTCACAGTGTCCCGATCTTTCAGTCTCTGCACTTGTTAATCCCACTGAAGTCAGATGTTTATATATATATATATATATATATATATATATATATATATATGTATTAGTGCTGAATCATTTTGGAGGCCATGGTTCTCTGATGCTTAAGCTCTGCCCTTCACTGCTCTTAGGCGCTGTCCAGAGGGATACACATGCATGAAAGCTGGGAGGAATCCAAACTATGGTTACACCAGCTTTGACAGCTTCGGATGGGCCTTTCTGGCACTTTTCCGCCTCATGACGCAGGATTACTGGGAAAATCTTTACATGCTGGTAAATAATGTGTGATTCCACTGGCTGCATACAGGAAAACTGCACAACTCATCTTGACAGGACTAGTTAATGATTCATTTCATCATTTAATGAGCCATTACTATAAGATTGTTTACTTTCAGTAAAATTGCCAATAATATCAGTGAAACCCAGCTAAAACCTATGTAACCCGTGCAACAGTCTTTATCCTCTAAAGATCCGTGGCCCTCTTTTGAAGGTATTTGACTCCTGTCTTTTCTCTGTCAGCACAAATGTAGATGAAAAAACTGTCAGCTAAATAAACATTACAATTTAGAACAGTTCATGTAAAATAGTCCTATTTTTTTAAGCTGTCATGTTTCACCCATACTGTATCTGTTCTGTCTGTTACGCTGTTTTACACACAGCCCGGGCAGAGCTTCTGCTGCCATATACAGCAGACACTGAGTGAAAGGAAGGAAATGTGAAATATTAAGAGCTGCGGCATTGCTGTATGGCCAATGAGGGAAATGAGACCTGATGGGAGCATTCCAGCTCATACTTCTATTTTTGCTCCAGTCTTTGAAACTCACCTCCCAGCTGCAGGCTTCAGCAGCTACTGTGCAGAATATCGTTGATAAGCCGCCTCTTTAGCTGTATTTTAGGTCTAATACCAGTGTTCCGTGACAGATATTGACCTTTCTCTGTCTTTGTCTTTCTGATGACAAATCTCAAGAAGCAAAATGTGTGAAAAACATTTTAAGTCTAAAGTAGTTCTTTGGTTCTGATCATATGTCAGCAGTGTTTTTAATTAACACTTAAATCTGCATTATGAAGGAGATTCCACAGTGTTCTGATTATGGAAACAGCTTTATTAAGAATTTTCCTGAATGTTCTCATTTGTTCCGCTGTGCATCGTCTTCGTTTTTCTGCACTGGGAACAGCAACCCAGTCCACGCAAAGTGCCTGCGACTAGTAAGGTTTTAATGGAAAAGTAGGTCAAAATGCACACATATAATAGCGCTCCCTGATGAACAATGCTACCTTAAGTGTATAGTGAGAACTCAATTAGCGCTGGATTTAGCTATATTCTATTCTGTGCTGAGCAGGAACAGTCTCGCTTAGCTGGCACAAGGAAAATTACTTCATATGTTCCCCAGTTAAATATATTTTACAATTTGCATGACAGCCTCGACTCTTTCCCAACAGACTCTTAGGGCGGCCGGAAAAACCTACATGATCTTCTTTGTCTTGGTGATCTTTGTGGGTTCATTCTACCTGGTGAACCTGATCCTGGCTGTGGTGGCCATGGCCTATGAGGAGCAGAACCAGGCCACCATGGAGGAGGCCCAACAGAAAGAGGAGGAATTCAAGGCCATGCTTGAGCAGCTCAAGAAACAACAGGAAGATGCGCAGGTTGGTCCTTAGCAGGATAGAGGAAGATGTTATTCCTGAGCTTTTTCCATTATACGTGTTCTGATTTATTTGTTGCTTATTTGCAGGCTGCTGCTATGGCAACCTCTGCAGGCACAGTGTCAGAGGATGCTGTGGAGGACGACGGTGGAGGGCATTTGTCATGCAGTTCCTCCGAGATGTCAAAACTCAGCTCCAAGAGTGCCAAAGAGCGGCGTAACCGGAAGAAGAAGTGGCGACAAAAAGAGCAGGAGAAGGAGAAAGGAGACAGCGAGAAGTTTGTCAAGTCGGAGTCTGATGATGGCAGCAAGAGGAGCCGCTTTCGGTTTCCTGATAATCGCTTGGGACGGAAATCTTCCATCATGAATCAGGTTAGTAAAACAAGAACCATTCTTTTCTATTTTTTGCAATGTTCATATCAAATGTAAATATCAACAGAAATGTGCAGAATATTTTAAGAAATATAAACACATCAGCTTCCCTCCACTGTACCGGTAATAATCTCACATACCAAATGTCACTGCGTACAAGCGGACTCATGCATACGCCATTGTTTTTCTGTACATTCTTTATCTGCACTGGAAGCTACAGTCAAAGTGTGATTCTATAAAAGCTACAAACCTTTTTTCTGGTAGTGAAGGTTCAAGGCTGAGCATGCAAGAGTCACTGGGTTGTAGCACCATGCAGAGTTGTGATTGGCTTGTAACAGCGACGCATCATACTCATACAGCAGCACATTTGCAGTTACTAAAGCTGCCATTACGGTTTGATTACGTCTGCTAAACTCTTTTTATTGTGTCCTACACTCTCACGTTTGCTTGGATCATTTGTTCTCCCTTTGCCTTGGACTGCAGTGTTGGATGTCACTGACCTAATTACCGTATTCGTTTTGTTCCTCTTGTGTAAGTCACATGGTTGCTGCAGAAGGAAATGACTCTTCGGCAAAGTGTTCTGATTGCATGGAATGTTTCACGTAGCCTTTCATTATGTCCTTTTTCTGCACTGGGAACAGCAACCCAGTCCACATAAAGTGCCTGCGACTAGTAAGGTTTTAATGGAAAAGTAGGTCAAAATGCACACATATAATAGCGCTCCCTGATGTGTAAGGAAGTGATCAACAGCAGGCAAATGGTGGTGCACTGTTGTTTAGTAACACCTTGATTTACTCGGGCACCTAAATGTTGTTTCTTTTTCTTGCTTTTTACAGTCTCTTCTCAGCATACCCGGGTCCCCTTTCCTGTCACGCCACAATAGCAAAAGTAGTATCTTCAGTTTCAAAGGCCGCAGCAAGGATGTGGGCTCAGAGAACGAATTTGCTGATGATGAGCACAGCACGGTGGAAGAGTGTGAGGAGCGCCGGGGTTCCCTGTTTAGTCCCTACCGGCGCAGCAGCTACAGCGGCTTCCACGGGAAGAGAAATAGCACAGTGGATTGCAATGGAGTGGTGTCACTCATCGGCCCGGGGCCGGGTGGACGCCTTCTGCCTGAGGTGAAAATAGATAAGGCAGCTACTGATGACAGTGTAAGGAAGTCAATGAGTAGACCTACAGTATCTAGGCATGGCCCCCCCCCTTCTTTTTTGCTCACTATCCTTTAATCTGTCATCTTTGCAAGTCCGTATGTATCTCTTGGCTAAGCGCTCGCGCCTCCCTTCCCCCAGCCCCTACAGTGTATGCTGCCCTCCAACAGTAAACAAAGGATGGAGAAATTAGCACAACCTTAACCAAGCATGAAAAGGTTTGGGTTTTTTGAACTGGGTCTATCACTGACTTCCAGGCCACTTTGTTGTTTGATTTGAAAGACTGAGAAATGACTGTCAATGTTTGTGTGTTCACACTGAATATTTACTCACACACACACACACACACACCGTACACACAGGCACTGTTCCAACATTATCAGGTTTGCAAATATTTCAAACCTGATAAATATCTACTGCACCTTATGAGATGTTCAATTTCTGCCTAACACACCGTAGCAATGAAAACCATTTTTGGTAACAAAGAGCATATATTGATGAGCTCCAGTGTCTCGATGCATTCCTCCTCCAGGCATCCAGATCCTCTGCTAGCCTGTGTGGGTTGATCTACAGTAGGAGGCGGTAAAGGCAGAGGGGACCAGCATTATACAGCCACATACATACATTTATATCAGCTCCCCTGAGCACTGTTAATATCACAGAGTAGCACCAGTAAAACACACCATCCTGCCAGGCCTTAAGTCATAGAAGGGTTAAAGGAGGGCTGCTGTCCTTGTGTGTCTTGATCTTTTCCTGTTTCCCAAACATTACTTGGTCAACATTAGTAGACTAGTTGTGTCTGGTTGTAGTTAGCATGGTAGAATAAACCCTGGGCTAATAGAAGCATGACAAATACATACAGAAAATGGTTATGATGTTTGCAATTTCCTCTCCTTTTTTTGACTTGGAGCATGCTTTTGCATGACAAATGGATCTAACCTTCTGCCTTCATATGACGTTGTTATAATGCTCTTGACATGGTTGCAATATAAGCTCTATGGTTTCAAAGTATGAAGATATAATAGTATCAGTTTGCAACTGGCATTAAAATGGCCAGATTTGGGAGACAAAACCTGATGATTATATTGCAGTGGTAGCCAAGCCTCCATTTTTGCATGACAGGGCTGAAAATGCATTCATGCAGAAGCAGTTTTCTTCACACAGTATCTCAGAATCCATTTTATTGTTTAATTGGGTTGAGCTAATTACATTCAAACCTTATTAGTGTCAAGGATTCCAAGACCACTGCTCCCTCTCCCCGACCCAAAAGGATAATCCTCAAGTTTTTCCTGCCAATGCTGTCGTGCACTTCCCTCCGCCGGCCACCGGTGGTGATGGGGGATGGTGTTCATGTCGTCTCCATGGGTGCTTGATTCTTCCTCTCCTCCTGACAGCCAACTACTGAGGTTGAGGTGAAGAAGAAGCTGTCGGGCTCCCTGATGGTGTCTGTGGACCAGCTCAATACCTCCTTTGGGCGGAAAGAGCGGGCCAACAGTGTCATGAGCGTCATTACCAACACACTAGTGGAGGGTACTGCCACTTTCACCCAGCTATTTAACCTGCTATTTAACCTGCTCTTTCATTATTATTTGACTTGAATTTCCTGCTTATCTGCTTTGCATATCCAGCAGTTCCAGATACATACTATGCATACAGTTCTTTCTATCATTTTATACCATTGCATGCAGTAACATAGTAACATAGCAGTATGGCTGATTTTAATGTCTAATCCGCACTATGTCTTCAGAACTGGAGGAGTCACAGCGCAAGTGTCCGCCTTGCTGGTATAAATTTGCTAACACATTCCTGATCTGGGAGTGCAGCCCTATGTGGATTAAAATCAAGGAGATAGTCAATCTGATTGTCATGGATCCTTTTGTGGACTTAGCCATCACCATCTGCATTGTCCTCAATACTCTCTTCATGGCCATGGAGCACTATCCCATGACCACTGACTTTGAAGATATGCTTTCTGTGGGCAATCTGGTGAGTGTTCTTTGCGACTGCAATGTAAAATTCCTAACCGGTCTTTGTTGTCCTAGCTTTCTGACCACCATTATTGCCCCTCCTCCCGCTGAGCTCCTCTGTTGATTTGTGGTTTTAGTTTCTGTTGTTTGGTTGAATAGTGGGCGGTTTTCAGTAATACATGGATTAAAGAATCTCACTGATGAATTTCTTTAAAAATATTACTGAATTTATGCCTTCAATAACTGAACCAATCCAAGTTCACTATGAAGGTTTAGAGGAATGATTTTAGTACCACGTCTGTAAACATCTCAGCCTCCCAGAACAATAAGCTGCAGCTGACATGGCATCACACAATATGAGTAATAACTTTGGAGTGTTTATTTATTATGTAAGCTCTTTGTTTGAGTAATTTATTAGTGTCATTTCATAGCAGGAACACATCAGTTTGCATTATAAATTCTGTATATTAACTAAAGCCGTCAATATGAACTCATCAATGCATTACCATTATTCTTTGTAATTAATGTTAACTTTTTAAAACACTTAACACATGCAAAGACTAATCTCTTGCACTGTTAATTAGTTAATTTTGTATGATTCCTGTCTAAATCTAAATATCCATTACTTTATTTTTCTTTCCCACCAAAATGAGTATATACTTTAAAAAAAAAAGCACTGGAATTTATCCGTCACATTTTTAATAAAGTAATTGGTTTATTAATCCACAACCCCCTTGTGATTTACCTGATTAGTATTTATATTTATTTGGCTTCTACTAAAAACACACATCCTTGCACACTTTTGTATGCTGCCTGTGAAAATGTTACCGATTGTCTGTGTGGTTTATTCTCTACCTTCCAGGTGTTCACAGGGATATTTGCAGGGGAGATGCTGTTCAAGCTGGTGGCCATGGATCCATACTACTACTTCCAGGAAGCCTGGAACTGTTTTGATGGTTTTATTGTGACGCTGAGTTTGGTGGAGCTGGCTCTGGCTGACGTTGAGGGTCTCTCTGTCTTACGGTCGTTCCGACTGGTAAATACTCCATTTGGTTCGACTCTGACCAAAAGAAAAGTTTTGTAAGAAAGAGAACAGTAGCTGAAATGGATTTACATTTTCACTCAAAACGTATTTCATCAAAATTCAGTAAGTCATCTAGATATGATAATGATGATAATGATGAGTATTTATGCTTCACTGATGGGAAACAGGAAGTTATTAAAGATGAAATGTTAGCACTGAGCCATATTTACTCTTCTCTTTCCTCTGCAGCTGCGAGTGTTTAAGCTGGCCAAGTCTTGGCCTACCCTTAACATGCTGATCAAGATTATCGGTAACTCAGTCGGAGCCTTGGGGAACTTGACTCTGGTGCTCGCCATCATTGTCTTCATCTTCGCTGTGGTGGGCATGCAGCTGTTTGGCAAGAACTACAAGGACTGCGTGTGTAAAATTGCTCAAGACTGTGAGCTGCCCCGCTGGCACATGAATGACTTCTTCCACTCGTTCCTGATTGTCTTCCGGGTTCTGTGTGGCGAGTGGATCGAGACCATGTGGGACTGCATGGAGGTGGCAGGACAGGCCATGTGTCTCATTGTCTTTATGATGGTCATGGTCATTGGAAATTTGGTGGTATGTATTTCCCAGGAAATGTTGTCCCGGATTGTAAGATCTGTGTTCTTTTGTCACTGATTTCTTTTTATGTCTTCAACAGGTTTTGAACCTCTTCCTTGCCTTGTTGCTGAGCTCATTCAGTGCTGACAACTTGGCGGCAACAGACGACGACGGCGAGCCCAACAACCTCCAGATTTCTGTCATGCGCTTTAAAAAAGGCATAGCGTGGACAAAAGCAAAGGTAAGGATACTGATGGCAAGTCTGCTGAAAAAACCACCAATGGAAGATGAACAGAAGCCTTTGGACGACATGTACGACAAAAAACTGAACTTCATTGCCAATCATACCGGGGTGGACATAAACCGAGACCTGGACTACGCCAAGAATGGCAATGGTACCACAAGTGGTATTGGCAGCAGCGTGGGCAAGTACATGATCGACGAGGACCACATGTCATTCATCCACAACCCCAATCTGACTGTGTGCGTGCCCATCGCTGTGGGGGAGTCCGACTTTGAGAACCTCAACACAGAGGACTTCAGCAGCGAGTCGGACATAGAGAACAGCAAAGAGGTGAGTGAGAAAAAGTAGTTAATGCTGAGCCGTTTTAATAATTAAACTATGTCTCTATGTAGTTTCTATCTGTTTGTGTTTGTCAGTTGTTTCTCAGTGTTTAATCTTTTCTGTCTTGACCATAAGAGGTGCTTTAGTACCAAGCATGTGGGAACAGACTCCCTAATGCTAATGCCCCTCAGCTTAAAAGAGAATAGATGATTAACATATACACCTTGTGCTTTTATTTGCTTAATATATACAAGCGTTCTGTACATGCTGCATGCAATGTCCTCTGTATAAATACTGAAACACAGCTATGGGTCTAACTGGCCCATCTACAGTGGCGTGATAATCATTTCAAGTAATTCCATTACTTGACAGAATGATCTAGAGTGACTGGAGCAGAGAAAGTAGATAAAATGTCTATCATCTGCTCTATATCCTATGGACAAAATGCATTTAGGACAGTGTCTGAGAGATGATGTGCTTATCATATTCAATATCAGTGTTTATCTAAGTGATATATGTGTGGGTTTATGGTGAGAAACTGATCAAATTGTACTCAACTTCCAGAATTTTCATGAAGCAAACATTTCCAGGGAGGTTCCATCTGAACTAGCACTGCAATTAGCTCAGGGGTCCATTTTCCTCAGTAGAAAAACTAACTAAAAGAAAACTGCTAATCAGTTGTACTGTTATGCCTTCATGATCATATATCTGAATCTCTGCAGCTGGATGACACCAGTTCGTCGGAGGGCAGCACCATTGACATCAAGCCTGACGTGGAGGAGGTGGTGGTGGTAGAGACGGTGGAGGAATACATGGAACCAGAGCCATGCTGGACAGATGGTGAGACTCCCATAACAGCACATTAGTATTTTCCTAATAAAAAGGCATTTTTTTTACTGAATTTGTACAGCTGATGGAATATAGAGAGTACTGCAGGTTCCTTTTAAATGTTGCCGACGTTAAGATTGTGATCAGTTGCTGTGTCCCTTGCGTGTCCTCAGCTTGTGTGGCCAAGTATAAGTGCTGTGACGTTGACATCACCATGGGCTGGGGAAAAAGCTGGTGGTTCTTAAGGAAAACATGCTATGTGATTGTGGAACACAACTGGTTTGAGACCTTGATCATCTTCATGATCCTCCTCAGTAGTGGTGCCCTGGTAAGGATTCCCGCGTTAACAGTTAACTAACATAAACAGTTTAAAGAAAGCAAAAAAAAAAAAAGATTAATTAAAGAGCAAATAAAGTTGGCTCATTAATACTAAATGTGATTTCTGATCTTTAAGGACATAAACCAAGTTGATCAGATCGACTTATGAGTCTCAGTGGTGCTGGGTTGGGGAGTGGTCTGTGATCCTTTCAATTAATTGACAGAACCATTTAATAAACAGGGTTTAGCTCTGGGGTTGAAAGGACGCCTTCTTCTCAACTGTCTCATATAAGAATATGTTTATTTATCCCACAGTGGGGAAATTGCAGTGTTTCAGCAGCAGCATACGTTAAGAAATAAATATTAGAAAGACTTTAGAGAAATATAAAAATAACAATAAATATGGCAAATCCTATATACACAAATAACATATATATATACAAGTACCGTGCTGTACATGAATTATGAAACCATATTGCACATAGACAGTTATTGCACATGAGGTAGATTGTGTGATACCTATACTGCGTTAAACAGTCTGATGGCTGTGGGGAGGAATGACCTGCGGTAGCGCTTTTCCTTGCACTGAGGATGCCTCATATAATTATAGTAGAAATAAAGATCACTGCTAATTTCCTCCATCCCCTAATTAGAATGTATGCAGAATGCCTTCTTTTCATCCAATAAATCATAGTTCGTGATCAGCAACACAAGTGATCATGTGGTTCATACACGGTTTTGTCATAGTCTTCATGAATTCCTTATAAAACATCTCCATGCACCTTTACTGCAGCTGATTTATGTTTACTGGTCCTCCACAGGCCTTTGAAGATGTGTACATCGAGCAGAGGAAGACCATTCGTATCATTTTGGAGTATGCTGATAGGGTTTTCACCTACATCTTCATCCTGGAGATGTTGCTGAAATGGGTGGCTTATGGTTTTGTCAAGTATTTCACCAACGCCTGGTGTTGGCTGGACTTCTTCATTGTGGATGTAAGTCTACTTCTTTTTTCTTCTGTTGTGTAAGAGGTTATAAAAAATCTTTTATTTACATTGGTCCTCAATCACACCCTGGCCAGACAGCAACATAAGACCACAGCAACAAATCAGTTTATGAGTTCAAATGTTTCAAACCACACCATGTGTAATCTGTATACAGTAGGTAGCGGTTGGTCCTAATATCGTCTGTTGGGTGTGGTTTTAAAGTTAGGGTTATTATAAATCTCTGTAATGGCATGTTTTAGGTGACTTGGCATGTAGCCTATAAAAACTCCAGCATATCTCATGTTGTAATGTTTAAAGGTCAGTATTTACAGGACTGGTTTACAGTCATATACTAAAAGCCAGAGTCACCTTTCACATCTCCATCAGACAACTTTCCCTATTTTCTTGTTTTATCTCTGAGATGCTTGAATATTTACAGTTCTGTTTTTTTTTTTTTTTAATTAAAATATCCTTTAGTTTGCAAAATAAAAAAGAAATGTCAAAAATGTGTCTGATGCAGATTTTTGGAAGCTAAATTTGGAATTTTAGCTAGACTTTAGAAAATAAAAATCTAATTTGGAGCTGAGATATTTTAAATATAAGATGGAATTGTGTATTCAAGCCATGCTCAGATCATTAGGATGTATCAAGGTTGTGTCTGGTGAACTGTCTCTGCCCTCGTCTCTGACCTGTATAATGTCTGATATGTACTTTTGGCCCCGCTTTCTTTATATCTTAAATAAGCTCCTTGTGTCAGTCAAGACTGGAAGACCGAAACTGGGGAATATTTCATTCCATTCTTAAATACCAGGTTAATACTGCTAAGACCTTTTTCTTAGTTTTAAAGAGGACAATTTCCACATTTTCAAAATAAATTTAGGAATGGATTTTAATGAAATTTCCAGTAAGTGTTGACAATGGGCCAAGGAACAGGTGATTCCATTTTGGTAATGTTCCAGTTTACGGAGGGACTGTGACATTTGATCTCCTTCTTGTACAGTTATTTATTTTTAAGTTGAACAACCTCCATCAAAGAAAGTCCACTCCGATTCTCTGTCCAAGTGGAAGAGGAAGTCTTCCAAGAGGAAGTCTAACGAAATGGGATAATCAGAGTTTATGCGGCAGGGTTGAATAGAATGAGAATTTCCCTGGTTTCTAACTTTCACCTTGAAGTAACCACCTCTCCACAGTGTTCAGCACCTCAACTAATACCTGTGAATGGACTCCTATTACTGACCAGAGGACCTTGTGTTTAATTGTATTATTATTATTATTATTATTATTATTATTATTATTATTGTCTCAAAATATTATAAATTTTGGATTTAATTAGTTAATATTAAATAAGTCATTTTCATGAGGAATTTATTATATTGATCCCATATTGTAAACTTCATGACATTATATAGAGGTAGATTCTATTTTTCAAATCTGGATTACACTTATGTAGTTTGTTTTTTAAATGACACATTTAGGCATATTTAGCCTGTGCATGAAGAAGACTTTAAAGGTTATAACATCAAAGCATTGATTGCCATTATAGAATCCCTTCTTTTAGGTGTGTTGTCAAGCCTAACACTTTCCCAAGTTGTGAAGATATAAAAGGCTGACCTTCCTCCCCCTCTCTCCCCCCATCCTCCCTGATACCCTCTTGAAAGTGTAATCTTAGAAATGTGGTAATATTGTGCTGAGATGTAATGATGGTGGGTGACAGGCAGCCAGCGGTAAGTTTGGTCTTCACTCGCGCCCCCCTCAAAAAGAGCAGCTAAGAGGCTTAAGCCTGATGAGTGTGGATCGTGTTGTGGAGTAACTACCTCTGCTGTCTCGTGTTGTTGGGTGAAGCCACTGCCACTGACCCAGACGAGGGGGCACCATCATTAACCCAGCCTGTATTTTTTCCACAGTGTGGGTAAACCCAAGTCTTTGTGTGAGTGTTTTCCTCCTTATTTCCCTTATGTTACTGCTTCTTTGTGTTACCCATTTTTATCCGAGTTTCATTCTGAGAAAAGTTTGTATGTTCCGGTGTCTGGATTAGGAAGTATAGGAAGCAAATAAATGTTGCGTTGTGGGCTTGTTAATCGATTACAATTTACACTTAAAAAGTAGTGCAACATTAGAATATTTTAAATATCACCCTTCTATGTATGTAGGAAACATGCATATCTTATTTAAGCGCTTGAATAACGGCAAAAATAGGTTATATAAACAGTGAAGGTGTGTGAGTGTGAGCTCGTACTTCATTCATTTTTCTTTTTTCACTCAGATTATTATCATTGTTTTGTTTTGTTTTCCCTTTTTTTTAGTTTGTTTTATTTCTGTTTGGTCTGTGCTGTCGCCATCATGGGATCACAGCCCCAGATGTCATTGGCCTTGCCTTGCAGCGCTCTGAGAGAAGGACATTGAAACACTAAGGCCACTACGATACAACTGGCCCAGCAGGGGGCCACAGGCCAGGCACCCCAAGGGGGTGTACGCCAAGGGGTCAGGCTGAAGGTGACATTTACCCCCAACACTTTAGTGTAGATCAAGACAAAATCTTTATTTTGCTGTCTCACCACTGCACCAGAACAGCTGCTCCTTTGTCATGTAGGAGTTTTGTTCCAAAAATAAGTACAAAATATAATGGAAACTCAACTGAGTCCTTAGCATACACAGCTTTGAGGCATTGCATGTATAAACATAAAAAAACATTTTAATAACATATAGTGCAGCATGTGGATGCGAGTGGTGTAGGTCATAATGAAGATTTTGCCTGTCGTGAACCCCCCCTTTGTGATTCCGGTAAGTTCTGAATGTTGTGTACATCATGCGGTGAGATTGGCCAGTGTCGGTGGCTGGTTGGAGGTGCTTTCACATTTGTTGGTATTTTTCCTTGTTTGTAAGGAACTGGTTCTCCTCACGTTTCAGTCCTTCCAGCAGCCCAGCTGGCAAAATCAGCCTTTGAAAAAAGATCATGAACTAATTCTTCAACAAACACTTTTCTGTTTGGATGAATAAATGAGTAATTGGCTTGTGTTTCTGCACCTCTGTGAATCCTTTCTTTTGCTGAGTACACCGCCTGCAATGTATTGGTTAGTGCAAATTAAATGATCTCATCAATATTAAATAATTCCTGCGTTTCTCATTAGACCTCAAATGCACTACTACAGCGTATTGGCCACATTCTACATTATCCACTTCCTCTTTTTTTGCAACGTTCATCTTAAACTAGTGTTATAGTCCAGTCACTTATTAAACTATAACTCAACCTGCTAGGCCTGAATTAAAACAGATGTCGAAAAGGAAAATAGTTGCGCCTGTGGTTCTGTAAGCTGTGAAAATGATGCTCTGCATAAACAGAAGTGTCATTTATGGATTTCTTCAATATTTCTCCTTTCTCATGGCTGTTCTCTGGTGGAAGTACTGCCTTGTTGGCTGCTGTCAGGTCTGGAGGGGGCAGCACCAGTTACCTTGAGCTTTTGTGGTGTTATGGTTAACCATTGTTTACTGTGTGTAATTCGATTGTATTTTGCGTGTTTTGTCCTTTCAGTGCCATCCAGTGCTAAAATCTTTACCCAGTCTGCCCTTAACCTCATCCCTGTTTCTCGTGTGTGGTTCATGTGACTGTGGCTCTCCTTTTTGACTCTAAATGCTGTGTAATGATAAAATGTGTGACAGAAAATGATAAAATGACACACTTGTACATGTTTACTTGTATTCTTTCTCTTAGGTTCCATTAGTTTGTCTGTCTTAGATTATGTGGGATTTTATGCCTCAGCCAAGAGCGACATGGAGAAACAATGTTAGAGGGGCAAGGGTAAGGCTCTCAAGTCTGTTGGGTTTTTTTAATCAGCTTCCACAGGGTAATCTCTCTTTCCTTTCCTCTTTCCCCAAATCCTTTTCCTCTGCTCCACCCAATCCCTTCGCTTGTATCTTACGCTTGTAGGACTTTTCTGCCTAATTGACCCACTAAACGAATCTTGTGTCTCTATTTCCTCTCTTTCTCTCTCAACCACAAATTTCTTTGCAGGTACAAAGGACTTTTCACATCTTGTCAGCTGCCCTAAAATAACAGACAAACAACCCTTACGGCCTACTGCTACTAAAAACACTACACATATAAACCTATACTAAACCCTGAGCTTCTTTCTCAGTGTATATACATGTATAAATGCAGTATTATACATGCATATACATGTAGAGATTTATGTGTGTATGTCAAGCGAATCTGCGCTTACACCAGGGCGTTCTCTTCCCTAGTGATTATTCTCACTTCTAACAGTTTGGAACCTCTTTTGCTTCTCTGTTTTTGTGTAGGTGTCTATAGTCAGCCTTGTAGCTAATGCGCTGGGCTACTCCGATCTAGGGCCCATTAAATCACTCAGGACACTAAGGGCCTTGAGACCCCTCAGAGCCTTGTCACGTTTTGAAGGGATGAGGGTAAGATCCAAAGCTAAGCAGCTGATCCTTCCGCATGCCCATTCAACAGTTTAAAGCATGCTAGAACTGATCTGAAAACAAGCTAAGACAAAAAGAAAACACCTCCAAATTATCTGGGGGATTGCTTCCACAACCAGGAAATAAAAGCCAAGAACTCACCTTTCCATACGCAATCCTCTTCCATGTCTTTGTTAAACTGACAGAACAAGTCATGATGCAGCTGGGCGACTGAATAAAGTCACGGTAAAGTGGTATTGCCAGCAGAAGACAAGCATTTTAATTGAATTTCATCATTAAAATTAAAAATCTGCATTACAAATAAACAATTGAAGAATTTTTCAAAGAGCAACTGCAATACTTTTTCACAAAGCTGCCTCATCACACGAGTAAGAAACTAAATTGTGGTTACACCATCTTACTTTTTTTTTTTTACTTCCAAATTGGCCAAAGTGAATGTGTAATTGTTCAAAGCTGATAAAGCAAAGCTACATGCCATCCCATAGAGCATTCAAAACAACAGTTGGCTCTTCATTTGGCCTGATTCTCAACCACTGCTTTTAATTAAGAACCCCCACTCCCTTCCACATGCCCTCTTTCAGCTGCCATACCCCCCCTCCCCCCCCCAGCCTCACACCATCCCTCAGTGCATCTAGCTTGGAGAACAACCAGTATGAACCCGAGGGGATGCAAGACGTAATCTGTTTGCAACCAGTCACACCAAAACTGTGTGGGTGCGCAGATCGACTGAAACACCAGTCAGAGGAATCTGTCTGATTTATAACGGAGGATTTAGTGGTTTTCAGAAAATAAATTCATTTGCATGGCAGAACCTCGGGGTGCTTCAGCCAGCTGTGCGTGAATCACGCGGACCTGATTTGTCTCCTCTGTGACTGGTGATAGCAGTAGGTTGCATCTGGTTGTTGTCATCAGTTTTCTTTCTTCTCTCCAGCTCTCTTGATCTCATTCTCTTTTCCTCCTTTCGCAAACAGCCACATTATTTTTCTGCTTCAAGACTCTCCTCTTCACCTCAGTTCTCCTCCCCACCTCTTCCTCAGCCCCACATGTGTAGTCCTATTCAGCCTCCACCCACCCTTTCCCTTTGCTCTGTATCTTCCACAACCTCTTTCCCCTCCACTCCTCACTCCACTCAACCCGGTTTGACTGGGCCGGACCACTAGCGGGTCACCTCACTCTCTCCTGCTTGTCCGGGATCTTTCTGCATCAGCAACCGAGACAGAAACCACACACTCGCTGTGTTGTGGCTTTGGAAAGAAAATATTTGTAAAGTTTCTGCCAGTGTTAGCACCTTGTGCTGTACCATCTGACTGGTCTGCCAACAGTCCATTCTGCTGGCAGGTTATAGGAATTTTTTTCTGTTCAGTTCTTACAATGAATTAATTATTAGCCCTCCTTTGGGAGTACAGGCAGAAGCTCAGCAAATATCCTAGACTGCCATTTCATTGAAGGCTGCTGTCATGTCATGGCACTGCATATTGTTGCACATACAGCAGGTCCTGACTTCCTGTTGCCTTTCACTCGCACAGGAAGAAAAACTGGGAGGCAGCAATAGGCCCAGTTAAAACCCATTTAGAATTCTGGGTGTTGGTGGGCTGTGGCCCATCTGCTGCCTATAGCAATACAGTGTATAAGTAACATTTCCAAAGTTAGACAGAAACTGTGTTGCCCCTTGTTTGCCCCTCCTCAAAAATGACAATCCAAGGAGGTCTGTGAGACTGTGTAATGAACTCATGCTCATTCATACCAGATATCCAGTGACTAAAACTCATGTTGATGCCAGTCAGCATCATCAGACATCAATGCTTTTAGGCCCTGGATAGGCTTTATGGATGTCACCAATGTGTCATTGAAATTTTATAGACATAATTGTTAATTTGAGGCTGGGGAAATAGAGTTAGTGAGATTGTGTCATTTTTGGGGTTGAAACTACAGGCATATTTGCTTTATTTGAGTGTGTCAGTATCCCCGAAGCACTTTGTTTCCTGGGTGTATGTGGTGAGAGTAGATGGTGGCCCAGTAACGCAGAGAGAAATTAGTAGCCAAATTTGATCCTGCTGTATCATTTTTATTTACTGTAATAGTCATCAGCCAAGTTGCCATTTTGTTTAAAATAAAAACTAAAAATTTGAGGTCATAGCGATAAATGAATTAATAGGGAAGTAGATGAATAGAGAGAAGAGAATAATGAGAACCTCCCAATATTTAGTCTAAAACAAGTCAACAGCACCAAGTAAAGGGTTGATTTTGGGCTGTTCTTTTTTAATGCTGCCTTAAAAATCCACTGAGAGCAGTGCATTCTATATAAATTGTTTCATTTATATCCCAGTTTCAGACAGTTCATTTTTTTTATCTTTATTTTTACACTGAGATTTGAGTTGTTTTATTCCATCTATGGTCTTTGGACATTAACATCCTGCACTCCGGGCAGATTAATGCCAACTCCAAACTTTAATTGGAGTCTGAGCTATGCCATATTATGACGTTGGATCATCAGTACCATTCAGACCAGTTCAGTACCAGAACAGCTAATCAGGGACCAAGAAAGCCAAATATCATTGTCTCTTTAGCCTCTATCTCTCTATCCACACGTTTCTCTATTTATTTATTTATTGGTTTGGAAAGTCCTTAAGATTGCACAATGCCATGTAACACGCATGTACTGTAAATGCTGATGCACATTCTGCATTTTTGAAAGCCATTTTCCCTCTTTCTGAGAATGCTTTCCACACAGCATGCTCTGATTCTTTTATAGCCATTTTTGAAACCTGTTTAATTATAATTAAGACTGAGCTCAGAGTCATTCTTTCAGCAAGTACAGCAGGATTTGTCATTTTTGAATATGGCCACACATACCGTTTATGAGGTGATGTATGTTCAACCCTTTAGACCCTTTAAAGTCTAGAATTTGTACCTGCCAATAGAATCGTGCTCCAGAGCTCCTTCCAGTCCGTTTGTAATGAGGGGGGAATATGGCTCCACAAAACGAGTCTGCCAAAGACATGCATGCTCAGCTGTCTGCCTGAGAGCTGCTGCTCGGCCTGCATAAAACTGGTAGTGAGCGGTTCCGATGTGCTGAGCTTGTTACTGGTTATAATGCATCATAAATGCAGTTGAATTACTAGCAGCCTAGATTTTGGGTAATGGTGTTGATTTGTATATTTTTTTCTGTTAATTATAAAAAAAAAAGCCAGTAATATTAAGAATAATGACTGTACAGTTAATAGGAGGACACTTCATAATGGTATGGCAAACACTTAAGACTGACGTAACATAAGAATAAAGTAGTTTTAATAATCTAGCTAAATACACATTCAGCATTCAGCAGCCTGGTGAGTATAGCTGATATGCGTATACCTTTTGGTAGTTTTGTCAGATCAAAGAGTATCTCAGAATCACATCAGTGCTGCTCTAATTAGAACAGGACTGATACAGAACTCCTTCCTGTTAATTCCTCCCACTGTGTGTGTGTGTGTGTGTGTGTGTGTGTGTGTGTGATACTCAGTTCTGGCTAGAATAAAGCTGAACTGCTGCTGCCAACACCACCTGCCACAGTATCTACTTTAGTCAAGTGTAATGCCATAACAGTATGTAGTGTCTTGTCCCAGCTGTGTGTGTGTGTGTTTTTTTTGTTTGTTTGTTTTGTTCTCACTCTTATATTGTTTCTTCCCTCATCTGGTTTAGGTGGTAGTCAACGCCTTGGTGGGTGCCATCCCTTCCATTATGAATGTGTTGCTGGTTTGCCTCATCTTTTGGCTGATTTTCAGCATCATGGGGGTCAACTTGTTTGCTGGCAAGTACTACTACTGTTTCAATGAGACCTCAGAAGAAATGTTTTCTGTCGACGTGGTCAACAATAAGACCCAATGCGAAGCCCTCATAAAAGAAAATTTCACTGAGGTCAGGTGGAAGAATGTCAAGATCAACTTTGACAACGTGGGCGCCGGATACCTGGCCCTCCTCCAAGTGGTGAGAGTGTCACTCCTACTGCCTGGTTCTGGCGTTTTTTTTTTTTTTTGTTTTTGTTTTTTGTTTTTTGTTTTTCAATCATGCTGATTTTATTTCTTTTTTACACTTTTTTCTGTTGTCTTCCTGTGTTTTTGTTGTATGGTTGTTATTGCCTCAGTTTACATGCATTAACTCAGACACTTTTCTTCAATATTCTGTTTGTTTGAACACAGGACTTACATCGGTTTTGGTTTGACTTAATGGAGTTTGATTAATATTACATGATTTGTTTTGCTTTGGTTGCAAATGTGCTGGTTGTTAAATGGATTTTGTAATTACTTCTTGTTTGAAAGGCCACATTCAAAGGATGGATGGACATTATGTATGCAGCTGTGGATTCCAGACAGGTATAATGGTTACTTCTTAAGCAAATATAATACAAATCTTTAAAAGAAATAAATGTAACTGTACTTAACACTGCAAAAAGTTCTCTTATAAAACAAGCAGAAAGGTCATCAGCTGGTTGTTTGTACAGATGTGACGCAATGTTAGAATCTGTACAATAGAAAGAGCAGTTCATTATTTAAATCAATAATTTTTTGCTTCTCTTTAAGGTGGAAGACCAGCCCGAGTATGAGGTCAACATCTACATGTACATCTACTTTGTGGTTTTCATCATTTTTGGCTCCTTCTTCACCCTCAATCTCTTCATCGGTGTGATCATTGATAACTTCAACCAGCAGAAGAAAAAGATAAGACAAATTCTTTTTTCCTCATCCTCCATATACGTCGAGTTGCTAATCTTTATTAATAAGCATAAATATAATAAGTATAGGATTATAATCATATCTGTATGTCCCTTTACTTTGGAGGTCAGGACATCTTCATGACAGAGGAGCAGAAAAAGTACTACAATGCCATGAAAAAACTGGGATCCAAAAAGCCTCAAAAACCTATTCCTCGACCACAGGTGCGTCTTTAAATCGACACCTCCTCCATGTGACTTTACTGTCAGTTTCAGCTTCTTTGACCTTTGTCATTTTTTTTCCTTGCAGAACAAGATCCAGGGCATGGTGTTTGACTTTGTGACGCAGCAAGTCTTTGACATCTCCATCATGATCCTCATCTGTCTGAACATGGTCACCATGATGGTGGAAACAGATGATCAGTCAGATGAGACAGAGACCGTCCTCTACTGGGTCAATTTCATCTTTATCGTAGTCTTCACCACGGAGTTCTTGCTGAAACTCTTCGCCCTTCGTCATTATTACTTCACCAATGGCTGGAATATTTTCGATGTCGTGGTGGTGATCCTGTCAATTGTCGGTAGGTGACAGAAGTGGAACATAAAGAATAATTGAAGAAAGTCTGCTTTATTTTTAAGTGTTTTTCCCATTTCTTGTTTGTTTTCTCTCAGGAATGTTCTTGGCTGACATCATTGAGAAGTATTTTGTGTCGCCAACCCTGTTCAGGGTGATCAGGTTGGCTCGTATTGGTCGTATCCTCCGCCTGATCAAAGGAGCGAAGGGAATCCGGACTTTACTCTTCGCCCTGATGATGTCACTGCCAGCCCTGTTCAACATCGGCCTCCTGCTTTTCTTGGTCATGTTCATCTTCTCCATCTTTGGCATGTCCAATTTTGGCTATGTGAAACACGGAGCAGGCATTGACGACATGTACAACTTCGAGACCTTTGGAAATAGCATGATCATCCTCTTCATGATCACCACATCGGGCGGATGGGACGGGTTACTGTTGCCCATCCTCAACTACCCGCCAGATTGTGATCCAAATTTGGAAAACCCTGGGACTTCAGTGAAGGGTAACTGCGGGAACCCCTCGGTGGGAATCTTCTTCTTCGTCATGTACATCATCATTTCTTTCCTGATCGTGGTCAACATGTATATCGCCATCATCCTGGAGAATTTCAGCGTGGCCACGGAGGAAAGTGCTGATCCACTCAGCGAGGACGACTTCGAGACCTTTTATGAGATCTGGGAGAAGTTCGATCCCTCTGCCTCTCAGTTCATTACTTTTGCCAAGCTGTCTGACTTTGCTGACGCACTCGAGCACCCTCTTCGCGTGCCGAAGCCCAACACTATAGAGCTAATCGCCATGGACATGCCCATGGTGAGCGGTGATCGCATTCACTGCCTGGACATCCTGTTCGCCTTCACGAAGCGTGTGCTTGGTGACAGCGGTGAGTTGGACATGCTGAGGCAACAGATGGAGGAGCGCTTCGTGGCAGCCAACCCCTCCAAGGTGTCATACGAACCCATCACCACCACTCTCCGCCGCAAACAGGAGGATGTCTCTGCCAGAATTATCCAGAATGCCTATCGCGCCCACCTCATCAGGCGTGGCATCATCTTCAAGCGCCACACTTTTGCTAACAATAAGCTGGAGAATGGTGGCACCAACCAAGAGAAGAAGGACAGCACGCCCTCCACAGCCTCGCTCCCTTCTTATGACAGCGTGACCAAACCTGACAAGGAGAAGCAGGATGAAAACAAAGAGGAATGGGCTAGAAAACAGAAGGACAAAAACCAAAAGGACGAGTGGGAATCCAAGTGTTAGGGATCAGAGACTCAAAATCCAATAAAATACAAATGAGATGAGACTCTGAGCCCAAACTCAACCAGTATGGAAAAAAGTGATAATTTGGAAGTAAAAAAAAAAAAACAACAAAAACACAAAAAAATGTTTACAGACTCGAGTAACACTGAGGCAATGTGGTTTCTTATGTCATCAGAGACAGCTGAACCAATCACAATCAGTTCACTGCGGAACTTTGCTGCAAAGTGACCGAGTTCATGATAATGAGGAACAAAATGCAAAATGAAAAACAGAAAAACATGTGCTGACTCAACACGTGTGCTGGCCATTCAAAAGGTTTTGGGATTGTTTTGTTTTGTTTTTGGAGTTCAACTGCCAAAGCACAGAAATCTCTGCCAGATGATCAGAGAATTGCAAAATCCCCGGAACCACCACCGAGTGTGGACTCCTGCGACAAATCTCCACCGTTACAAAGATCCCGATAGAACTGTTCTGGCAGTCTGACAAAGGGCCTGTGACACAGCGTTCACCATCTTCACCCACAAGTACACAAAAATCAACCAAGCAAGTTTAGCTAGGGAGCAAACACAGCAAGGGAGGGGGGAAACCATGAGCCGCAGACAGTTTTTGTGCTGAGTATCTTTATTTAAGCAGCAAAAGAGTAACATTTAGCATGTCATCAGTCTTTTCATTCCCTCTTTGTTATACTGTCATGGAAAGAGACATTTTCTACACGGGCTTTCACACTGACCAGTAGGCGTCGCCAGTCATTGTTTTGACTTGGGCTGACGGAGATTCGCTCAGACCGAGTTCCAGATAAATAATAATTATTGTGCTCGTACAATGCATAGAAATGACTTGCATGAAGGCATGTTTTGACCAGGAATCATGCATGAGTAAACATAGTCCACAAGACACTAATTCTCAGACTGCTGCAGTAGCTTGACTGTAGTTTGAGGTCTTCCAGTGGAGAAATTTAAGGAATTTAAACTGGAAAATGAGGAATATGGATAAAGGTATATAGAATACTGTTGGTTGATAGTCAAATTGTCCTTCAATAGTTTTGATTTTAAATTGATAAAAACTTTTAGTTTGAAGTGAATGACATAAACACTCTAAGTCATAGATAAATCACAGGACAAGCTGGATGTTTTTGCTGCTCTGGATGAACGTAGTGCAGAAAGTGTTTAGAGTGTCCGAGTGTTAGAGAGCAGAATATCTACTTGTTGATGGACACACAGATTTGGGACATGTGAGACATCCTCAACCAAATCTGGGGCTCACACCACCTGATTACATCATCAGACATCGGATTTCTTCCCCAGGGTCCCTGTTCTGACACAGAGAATAGAGGATAGATCAGGAATCGGTATTTGGCATTGCTAAGGGGCTGGTGTATTTGGGTGACATTAGCTGTTCCCTGGAATTCCTGGAGAACCAACCACAACGCAAGTGGAAAACCTGGATTTACATTTAGGACTGTTGCTAGTTCAGGCTTATTTCAGAATTCCCCTAGGTGACTAACCTGTTAGATCACTTGTTACAACAAAAAAGTTGTTTTTTTCTTTTAAAAAAAAGCCTTGAAGTCCTTCTCTGATGTAATAATTCCGACCACCTGAGAGAGAAGCTAACGGAGAATTATCCCGAGGATGCGCCATGTTGTGCCTAGCATGTAGAAGAGGTCATAAGGAGCTTGTGGTTTGGACAGAGTCACATACATTATGTCTGACGTTTCAGGGAAAAGTGGACTAATAATTAGGTAGAGCGCCTACCTTCAGGGTTCCAGACTGACTGCCGCGAGAACAGGAGGAATCGAGAGGAGAATGTTGCTGTGGTCTGAGTGCTGAAAGTCCCATGTTTGTCAGTGTATCATTGTGCTTTTGTGGGACCTCTTAAACACTGTGTGGCTTAGGACCCAGGCTCGCACCATCTTTTCACGCACTCTGAAGGCTTTGAGAAACCTTCACCCACTTCCAAGCATAACAAGATGGAGGTAGAAGCACTTAAGATAGAACATCAGCAGGCCTCACATTGATGCAGCTATGTTGTATAATAAGCTTTGTGGGTGTTTTTCATAAAAAAACAAAAAAAACAAAAAAAACGAGGCTTTGTCAAGTAGACAAAACACAACTGCCTCCTTAGACGTTACTGTTATTTTATTTGTTCCATTTTCTACACAGAAGTGATGGTGGTCCTATTTCTAAGTGGTCGGCCGGACGTAAAGCGGGCACCCACTGTCACACCACTAATGACATTTGGTGTGTTGAACACTGCCTGTACCAGAAATTCCTGACTGTATCAATAACTGAGGTCTGTTTACAATATGAGGTCTCCCAACCAGTTTGGCTGCTGCACTCTAAAACCAAATACATTCCCGATGAGAACCGCTGGAGGATGGGCGAGTGATGTCATCAAGTTTACCCCATGCTCATGTCGGATGTTACGTTTTAGATCGACTTAGTCATACTTCGGGAAAAAAAAAGAAAAACAAGCCAAAAAAAAAAAAAACACAGAAAAACACAAATGTGTACAGTGCAGACTATAATGTAAATGGCACAATTAAATGGCACAAAAGAGCGAACTTTTTGAGAGAAACTATAAATATTGTATCATATTCTTTTACTTTATCAGCATGCTTTGTTGTGGTTTTTTTGTAAATATGGATTTTAAAAATGTTACGACTAATAATCAATGAAAAAATGGAATAATAACAATAATATAGAATGGCTTCAAGCTATGCCCTTTGTCACATTTGTTACCTTTTGGATTTTTTGAGACACTTTTCACTTTGTCGGTGGAAATTGAATGAAATATAGATATTATATAATACAAAAGATGAATACATGTATACATATACAGTATGTCTATATGTATATACATAAAACAGAAGAACACTGTTTGTCACATTTGATTTATGTGCAACACATTCAGTGGTTGTCTAAAACTGGTTCTTTCCAGCACCCTTCTATGTTGGAGGATAGCTCATGTGCAATGTTACTGGAGCTGCTTGACGTGGACTGTAGCCTGATCTTGATGGAAGGATAATGTTACCAGCACATTTCTCACTTACTGTAAAGTCTCTTCACCGTCACTGAGTATTACAGGCCGCACCAACAGTCACACACTCACCCATGTGACACTCTTCACTGCCCGCCAACTGTACCAGTGGTCCCCTCCCTGGAGGACGTCAGCTAGTGTGACTGACGGACGGACTCTCAACCCCTTGTCTCTGCCCCCGGGACTTTAAACCCCCCCATCCTCACACATCAGTGCCATTAAAGCTCAATATGCATACAATCATGTACTTGCTTCTTGTTTTTTTGTGTTCCACACGATGGCATGTGCCTTTTTTCTGCTTTTTCTGCGAATTTGGATGTCGACAACACACTGAAAAAAATGACAAAAATAACGGAAAAAAAAAAACACATTTTCAAACAGCTGAGGGTCAGGTTTTGGGGTGAGCACAACATTAATCAGGGATGTTGAGTCAGAAATACTGCCAGAGGACCATCCAGACCCCTCACGTCATCGTAATATTCGATAGTGTGTGATGTTAAAAACAGCTAACTCAAAAATGTCTTGTTCTTAGTGCTTCGTGTGTCACCCACTCGGCTTGTGAAAAGCAGCTTGCCTTCTATAGTTCTGTTTGGTTTCATCAGTATTTCTTTTCTCCATCTGAAATTTATTTTTGTATCAGTATTTGATTATAGGAAAATTTTCTTTTTAAAGCATGGTTTGTTAGGTTTTTTCCCCCCTTCTGTTCACTGAAAATCTTTAAAAAAAAAAAGTGCTTTTCAAACTGTTGTTATCATTTTACACCATATAAAAGAAGATATACAGTATACATTATGATGGTGTGTCGCACAACCACTTGGACTCTTGGTATGAATATACGAAAGATTGTCTTCATTTGAGCACGAACCTTTTTATTACCAATAAAGCAGCCTTCCAGTTACAAATGTGTGTTTTCTTCCATGTTTTTTAACATTTCTGCCCCACTTAAAGCTGACTGCAGATCAAACCTCCACACTATTTTGTGGGGATTATTTCACTTTTGTGGATTGCAAAGCATCCTGTGAAACAGAGTTGAGCGGCACTGCGGTAACAAGGTCATAAATGGAGGCCTTTCAGAATTAATGGACTTATTGAATTTGTTAAGAGCCCCGTGTTACCATCCCCTCCTGCAGGCGCAGGATGGACTGGAGTCCCATTATCATGCAGTCCATCCGTGAGGCTTGTGGTTCACCATAAAGTAAATAGCCCCGAGAAGTGTGACATTACACTCATCATAAAATAATCTCAAAATATTCAGCAGAAACAGGAATATTGAGGCTTATTCGTCTGTGTTCAGAAGGAAGAGGCGGATGAAAGGTTGTAGCGTTATTTATATTAACAATTAATAAACAGGTGGACAGCATCCCCTACACCTGCATGTTGTCAGAACTGGTCATCCACAGATGGAGACAGGACTCTGCTCTTCGGTGCTCATCGACTCTCCACCGCGATGCTTCAGGATGGCCGAGCGAGAGTGCAGCGGGTTTGGGAGGAGGGAGGGGGAGAGGGTGAGGCAAGGAAAGTGAAGGGGAAGGGAGGTGGCGGAGCACTGCAGTGCAGATAAATTAATGCAGCAGTCAAGGCTGAGTCAGCAGCATACTCCCACTTTGGCCCACTGCCTCTGGTTTGCGTGCATGTACACGGGAAACCGGCTCCGGCGTTCTGGATAAGTACAAATACGGAGGTTTGACTGAAATGAGGCGGGTCAGGGGCATCACCGACGGCGAGCAGCGGACGGGAACTGTCCTCGGTGCTGAAGGTGGCGCAGCGCCGCGGGCACAGACCGATCCCCCTGGGTGGGGTCGCAACGGAACAGGGGACAGAGAAGCGCTTGTTGGCGTAAAGCGAACTATAAAAATGCGTTTAAAGCGTAGAGGTGCTCGACCTACTTCGCAAACGACCACACCTACACCCTCCTCCCCTGGAATGCGTCGCCATATATTGTCTCTGTGGTTAAAAATAGGGATCAAACGTAGCATCTCGGCCACGTCTTGGACCTTAATCACCATTTTTAGTTCCAAGGGCTCGGTCAGACTCCCCACCCCTAGCTGAACGTGTTGGACAACGAGTGCGGGCTTCTCCAATGATCTGATCCCATTTCAACCCTTGACTGAGATCACAGCGTTGAACTTTGCCGGTGTTTCCTCCTCCTGCCCTCCCCAGAGAGCCAGCCTGAGAGAGGAGGGGGGAAAGCTCTTCATTATGACTGTAGCCAGGAGCCCCCACCACAGCTGCACCTTCATACCCAACACATTTCTCACTGTGACAGACACACGACTACCCCCAATTCCATAACCAGCACCTACGCATGAACAAACCCCTCCACCCCCTTCGACCCATCGACATATCCTTCAGTTCACCTCCACCCACACCCCCAAAACCCACGCGCTCTTTCACAGCATAACTAATCAAACATCACTGCGGATCAAGTCTACTATATTATATCACTAAAACATTGCCGATCTATTCACACCCACGGGTGGCCGTTTTCTTGCCCGTTTGTGTCTTTTTTTCTTGTTTAGATTTTTCTAAAATCCGCCTTCTCATTTGCTGGACAACAGCGCCCGTCTCTGGTCACGTTTTTACATGCATTAGACGTGTTCTTTTCTCACACAGAAACTTGCTTTCATTTTAAGGTTTTAAATTATTTTGAAACGAGAAAGCCATTCATAGAAATACTTATATGACATTATTTTTTTTCGACAATGTACAATTTAACAACATAAAAAGTCACATCTTATTTCAGTTAGTCAGTTGCTGGGGTAACATACGCCGTGAAACTAACCTGCTCGCGAGCGGGTTAGTTCCAAGTAACCCGCTCGCGAGTTTGTCCTGCTGTCGGTGGCATTTAGTGAAACAACGCTAAGTGGCGCTAGATCATATTAAGTACTGACTGATGGCTAAAGACTTTGCTTTTTCTTTGTTTAGTGGATTCCCCAATTAAATCTAATTATCACAGGTTAAATTCAGCGACTGAACGCTATTTAATAAGGACAGGCTAAACAACACCACAATAGCTTGTATTTAAATCATATCTGGCATGTTTGAACTATATTTTTATATATATATTTTTTTAATTTCATCACAACTTTCTGCCAAATCAATTTGGTACCTCAAACACACATATAGAATAGAAATGTTGAATGAGATAAACAAAAAAGACCCAACATTTCTTTCTTTTTATAAATGTCTCTCCAGTTAATAATCACGCATGGACTCGATCAGTTATTTTCAGCCACACGATCTCTCTCTTTCTTGCCGCTGCCGCAATATAACTTTTCTCCTTGAAAATATGCGCATTTTCGGTGTACGCGGTCATGAAATCTTCCATCTCCAACGGGGAGAAGTGTGACGATCAAGGTTTTTTTTCACTTGTTGCCACGGTGAGTCATCATGAATTATCTTCGTTCCATTGACGAGGCTTTTTTGATCTCCCGTGCACGAGCGTAACCCTGCGTCAGAGTTAATTAAACTAACTATTAACACGTGTTCTGAAACCGAAAACCCCGAGTTGGACATTGCAGATTTTGGCAACCCTGCGTTCAGATTCGAACTCCGAACCTTGAAAACCCGCTTTCTGAAATGGGCCCCTGGTATTTCAATTTCGCAACCTGTATTCTCACCACTAGATGCTGACAAGCAAACGGAAACGATATCATTTTGATTTGTTAAACTGCAGCTCTCTGAATTACATTCATAGTACTTTAAATTCAATCACGTCCAGTCCTGCAGTCAGGTGAAAAAAATAAATAAATAAAAAAACTCAGTAAGTTATGTTGCTGTTGAACCCCACAGTCATGATGTTTTGAGAGCTTCAGGAGATGGTGAATGTTTGACATTTGCGTAGAAAACTGAAGTTGACTGACGAGCACCTAGGTGAGTACAGATTACATATTAGTAATGTCGCACTGCCTATTGATGGCTCAGATTTGGTCAGCAGTCAAACATGGCTGCAACGAGCAGTAAGTCATAAATGCAATTGAAGACAATCCAAACATTTTCAGCGCTTTTGTTTTCTGTTTTCTTTTGATCATTTAAATGTTATTTTAGCCAGTTTCTTCATATTGTGCACCTCTATAGTTTGGCCACTAGGTGTCAGGCTTGTCTGCAGGAGCCCGACATGTATCTTTTTGAGTTTAATTTTTCAACCTAGCATTTTTAGCAGTTTTCTACAAATTATACAATAGTGTTGAGAGAGAACATTATATAGAAACTAATCCCTTTTCCTGACTTCACTAAAATCACTAGAAAGTAATACCTTTGTATTTAAGCTAAAGTTAGCAGGATATTTTAGTCAAATGATATTCCCTGAAAAGGATCTTTTACAAATATGCCCATGAACAGGCCACCCTGACAACCTATATTCACCGTTCTCTCCTCTGTCATTACCCCCAGGGAGCAGGGTCATGTTTGAGTCTATATTCGATATATGTTATCACTCAGAGAGAGAGATAGGGATTCGCTGTGCAGGGATCGTATGGCCGAGGGTCATGTTTTCAAGGGCCGCATTGCTGTTTCCTCTGCTGCTGGATATGCTGGTGCTGATTGATACATTAATATTGCATTGATCTTTCCTTTTCTCCCATCACATGATTTTCATGCAGCAGCAGCAGTGTTTGAGAGTGAGCAGAGTTTGATCCTAAAGAGGACAGGATGCAATTAAAAATGCTGCATTTCCTCATTATTCTCAAAGAGACCTAATCATTAAGGTGAATGTGACATTAGGGAGAAGGTTTGTTTAAAGGGAGGATAAATGAATCACCGGGGGTTTGAATCAATGTAACACGTTAGAGAATTTAACCGCAATTATATAAACTCTGTCTCTGTTATAGTTAAAACAATGAGAGTATTACTTATAGACACAATGACGGGCGCAGGGGCTGAGCCTGACCTTTTCCCTGACTTTATTTGGACTGGTAATAATAGGCTATCAGATTGCTATCTCCCTTTCCTGCTCTCTGCTCCTGCTTTAGCCTCCAGGACTGTTTTGGTGAGCATCTGGGGGCCAGGCTAGTGAATAGGCTCCATTCTTGCAGGTCCCTGTGCTCCAGCAGGCGCAGTGGCCTTTAGAGATGCCCGGCCACCGTCCTGGGACCAGGCGGGGCCGGTGGTGGTGGTTGGGGGGACTTTTGCAGCTCTCTTCTCATTGATTCTGCTGTGAATCTTCAGCTGCTTGTGCCTTCCCGGCTGGTGCTGATCTGTAGGAGGTGATGGGATTGTGAGAATGTGGCAGAAAGGACGATGAATTGGTCTGGAGCTGTCAGAGTGTGATTTTAACCAGCATACGCTACGTTCAGGGATCCACGCCATCTTCATGTGTGTTTTAAGGCCATTTAGTCTGCTGCTGCCGCTGTTGACACCCAGACACAACCAAACAGTCGTCGTTTTGTCAGTTGTCATTATGTCTGGGTTTCTACTGTAGCTGCTCCACACTGATAGAATGGGACCCCAGAATGGTGCCATTACAGCAGGGAAGGCGTGACCAGCTCCTGCATTACTCTGCTGATAGTTCTTATCTCAAAAAGCAGAGAAATAGGGTAATGCTGTCCCCGCAGCTCAAACCAGCCATTTTCTGTCTGCTTACTTAATGCATGTTTCTGGGAGATAGAGCTTAGCTAAGTTGCAAGAAAAAGGTTCTAACCTGTCATGGCACAGTTTTTTTCAGGCTGTTATCATTTTGGGTTGTTAAACTAAGCCAACCCCGCCCCCCACCCCCCCCCAAAAAAAAAAAATACAAAACAAAACATCATTTTATCTTGTTATATCATTTGCAAATCCTTGCAGACCCCCCAGCCATCTGTAAATCTCTTTCCCTCCTCCTGTCCATCCTTTGAAATCATCATATCGATGCATAAGCCCTATATGTATCCCATTGTGATTTCATTTGGAGAGCAAAAATGGCAGATTGGTTGTAAGTCCTTCCAAGTAGATTATACACTCATCCCTGAAGCGGATGCATAGAGGGTTCCTCATAATTGCCGCTTGTGGTTGAAGGGGCAGGAGTGGCCAGAGTCGGTAGACCAGGACTGATCTGCTTCCACAATGCCATTCGCGTTCTCTTATTAGAAATGAGGCTGACCCTGTGTTTTTTCCCATGCGCCTCTTCCCATTGTGTTCTTCCTGATTGATGTTGACTCGGGTCACCTAAGCTCATGCAGGGGACCGCGGTGCAGTGCATAGGGGGCTAAATGTTTACATGCATTCATTCGATTTTACCCAGGGGTCCGTGGGCTCGGCCTGCGGACGGCAGACTCGGCCATATGTCGAGCTTTTCTCCACCCGCTGGACTGAAGGTCAGACCCGCTGGGTAATGGAAGACAGTTCAGAGGAAGAGGTGGGAGACTCCCCACATTGGGTTTTGGCTCTAAGCTTTCGGAGGTGGCACCAGACACGACTTTTAACACCAGCGCGTTAAGAAAGACCTGTCGCTAATGTCGCCTCACAACTGATGTCAACATGACGGACGAAAGGGAAAATAAGGCCGGGTGTCGTATCGGGGGTTCACTTGTGCACTTCTGGGACAGAACAACACATGTTACATGTAAGAACTTGGAGTAGTCACAGAGACGTGCCACACGCTTCACACACAGCAGCGAGGCCAGCGCAACACAAAGAAATGAGCCAAAGGAAATGACCGAGGGAGTTCCATTTCTGTTTTAGAGTCATTTTTGTGAGTCAGCGATCAAACAAATGTGCAGATTTAGAGAAACGAGAGGGTTGAAAAGCAGGATTAACATTCACAGACATTACTTTCAATCATGACCCTGCTCCCAGGGGTAATTACAGAGGAGAGAACGGCGAACATAGATTGTTGGGTTGGCCTGAGATCCTTTAAAGAGAATATCATTTGACTATAATATAGATCTCCTTTATTTCATTAAACTCTTCCTATCAGAAATGTCCCAGTCAGACCCACAGAAGCGTGGGGAGCTGTTGATGCAGGGCTGAGCCTGCAGCCTGATTTAGAGATCTGGTGCAGGCTTTCTAACTTTCTTATCTCAAGTGTCACTTCAGGTCCAACGTTACACACCTCCTCCTGGGGCAACAACAGTATTTATACCATCATGTGCAACAGAAGTTACCCCCATCTGTGGACTGTGTGTTTGAAGTTACCATGCATACAATCTGTTAGTGAACAGATGAAAATTGAATTATTTACTATTTGAAAGGTTTGCCTCCACCTTGTGTGGGCCCCCGGTGTCTGTTTAAAAAAAAAAAAAAAACTTTTCTTGGCGCACATCTTTTTTCTTGGCCTCTGACAGTGAGATTTTGTCTCTTTTATCTCGCAACCATTTGATCTCTTTTCTGTTTTAATGCTATTGTGCAACTCTCTGCTCAACTGTTTTTCCAGACATGCTTTATAAATGAAATTGAACTGAATGGGATTTATAAGACTAAATAGAAGTTCGTTACATACTAAGTTTGCACAAGGTCACCAAAACTACACAGATTAACTACAGGATACTGCCACGCAGCGTGATTCTCAGAGTTCTAAATTTTTTTTAAAAAAAAGTTGCATTGCTGCAAAGTTTCGTACTGCTGGACCCCAGCTAGTGGCAGTTGGATTTATACCTAGGCGAGGTTTAGTTTGGGGCCAGAAGGGTTTTTGGCTGGCGTGCTGTGGAGGATGAGCACGTATTTTAGCGCAACTCGCCAAATGATTTATCCGCCGGCCATTGATCCACCTGGTAAACATTCATCGCTTTCAAACAGGGTTTCCATTCTGTTTAGATCTTTCTGTCTCTCCGTCACTCTCGCATGCTCATGCTCCACTGGAATGTGGGTGTGTGTGTGTGTGTGTGCGTGAGCGTGCGCGAGTGGGGTTGTTTTTTAAATGAATGCTAACAGGCGGGCGGGGGTGGGGTAGCTGATTGGAGTGTGAGTGAGTGAGTGTTGGTAGAATGTGGCTGAGGCCAAAAGGAGAAGAATGGGACAGAGAACAGAAAGTGTGTTAGCGAGGCATAGAAATGAAGGACTGTCTGCTGTTTTCTCTCACCCATTAACTAAACGGGGGCCATTGTTGCCTTCACTTCCCACTGGTACACTGTTGCTGTGACTGACAGCCTGACAAGCAGCCTCTGCAGCTCTGCCACATGGTGGGCTGCTGAATAGGGGACTTTAAAATGCCTCTGCTTTGTAAAAAACAGCTTACCTCAACTCTTTATGTTGCAGAAAGCCGTCACCTGTGCTTCAGTTAACAGTTTAGATGTGTTGTTTTCTTTTTTTCATCTTCATGGACCTGAGGCAAAATAACTACAGCCAGGATGATTGGAAATACTATTGATTAATATTGATTTCTGGCTCACGTTACATGTTGCAGCCTCTGTGGCTGTTGTAGAACCAGTGAATTTCCTTGATGGGCACAACATTTGCTGCTCTGTTTCTGGACACGTGGTCAGGGTGGCCCCGTTCATGTCTGTCCACAGGGAAGATCTCACAGCTCGCTTCAGGAACGCTGGCACGTCCCAGGGAATTTCACAGAAGGTGTCCAGGAATGCTGGGCCACATGAGGGGCACGCTGAACGACTTGGTCAGGCCGAGGCCGTCTTGTGGAATTTCCAAAGTCGGAGCAGGAGGCAGAGAGGAGGCTGCAGGGGAAACAATGGCCCGGGACATCTGTCATGCCTGGCTGCACTCCCCTTCGCTTACAATGGGTCTGGGGGTCCGGCCAGTAGTGGCTTTCTTTTCACTCCCCTCCTTTCCGGGGACACTTCTGTCCCTGACAAAGGACCTTTTGTCCTCTCTTCGCTTTTTTGCCAACATTTAACCCTTTGAGTCTGCTCCTTTTTCTGCCTCTTGTTTCTGTCTCTCCACGAAAACAAAACACAGCAGAGACCATGACTACTTATTCATCTCCCCATCTCTCTTCTGCTCTACATTATGACATCTGCATCTCCGGCTGTGCGCCGGTGTCTTTGCAGGAATGTGCACCAGCAATCTTTACGCGTTGCGCCTGTTTGTTAGCGAGACGCAGGCGCAGGATGAAAATGACTCCTGCATTCCTCATCCCTGGCTGGGTGCAGAAAGAATAGAACCAGCTCACAGTCCGCTGCTTTTCTGGTACCTGCAGAGATCTGATTTCACCACGAGTCTGCCAGCTTTGAGGAGAAGCTCCCCTGGCAGTAGCCTCTGGCACCCGAGGCACCATCCTTGTTCAATATGAACGGTAACCTAAGTAGCGTCCTCTCCCCACCGGCACCATTGTGTCATAGCCAGGTAGTCACATTTCCAGGAAAACAGACAACTGAGCGGTTGTCACTACACACTTGCTGTCCGCTGATGCGACACAAGTCACTTCCCTTCTGCGATACCTGACATTATGCTGAGCAGTCTGTAAACACGACTGGACTTTCAGGCCCCGTTACAGCGACAATAATTAGTCGAGCCACCGCAATGTTTATTCTACAGTTCCACATTGGCTGTAATTATCCTGGAATCCTTGGAGCTGTCTCTTATTCAGTGTTTTCAACACTCATCAGCCTGATGTAAATTGCAAATTGATTTTTCCCCCCCCCAGCTGCTCATTCTTAAGGACTTAAGGGGTTCAAGCTGGCCTACAATTGATCGGTCGGATTGCAATTTGTTATTGCTGTCAGCAACAAGATTTTTCAAGGGTAAACTTGGCAGGCCACTGGCCGATTTGGTCGGACCAAAGCGTGTACCCCAGAGATGAAAACTAAGAATCCACAGGAACAATTTGGTTTGAGGAGTTGTGCATTTTCCTTTAAAAGTTAATAGGGAAAGATGTTTCTTGGTGATGTCATTCCAGAGCATCTATCTCTTTGTAGCCCCCGGCGCTGGTGATGCCACGCCTATGCTTCACTATAATGGACTCGACTTGCAAGCTGCAGCACTGTGTCCTGTCCTGGCTGCCAGCTGCCGGGGGGGTCCAGCAACAAAGGGCTGCTTGAAAAAAGGTGATCTGTTGTTGTCCATTCTCCTTTAATGGGACGTGCTCCACATAAGTTGTGGCATCTGTGTACAGTGCTGCCTCGTTCTTGCACATATGTCCCCGAACAGGGTGGTGGTGGGGAGGGGGTCCAGAGTGCTGTAACGGCGGCCCATCTGTGTCGGAAAGCCGAGAACCAAATGATCTGAAAGGGTGAAACCGGGTCTGTGAGGAGAGGCCATTTAAAGTTTTTATAGTTTGTATTTATTCCCTCATTTGAATTGCAGGTTATTTTATAGATAGATACTTTATTGATCTCCAAGAGAAATTCACAATTTCTTCCTGCGGTGGCGATAATCTCAGCCGAGGAGCGCAGCTGCGTTTCTTTCTTATCTTGGGTCTCCATCTTTTTATTCAGGCACACACAGTTTTAACTAAAGGCTGAAGGTGGAGGGGAGGGGGGGCATAGAAAGCAAATGTATCATGTGTGAGTCTTAGCCCGAACATGTGTTGATATGGGAGCAAATCTTGTTGGAGATAACATTCTTGTCTTTTCCCTGTCAGCATAAATATTTAAGCGAACCTGTCAGTGGAGCTCTCTCCCTCCCGGTGCTCTCAAAGTGGAGAGAGAAAAGGAGAAAATAGATGCAGAGGGAAAGAAAAGATAAAGATCCCTGACTGATGTGTGTCTGTCAGCAGGGCTCTACTCAGGCCGTATAACTAGGAGCACTCACAGACAGATACCGTGTGTGTGTGTGTGTGTGTGAGTGAGTCTAACACCTCTCTGTGCTGCCTCTGTGATCGAATAGCCCTCAAGGCGTCCTGTTATGACAGCTCTCTCCACGCCTTGAGAGACCTCATCTGTGGCGTGTTCTGACAGGGCGGCTGCTCAGAATAGCTCTGATGAGAGGCAAACTGCTGCTCCCTGCCACTCTTGCTGTTCTGTCTTTGTTTCAGTCGGCATGCTGCTCTGCCTTTGGCCTGTCTGTGTGTGAAAGCGCTTCAAGCGTTTTCATTGATGACTGAATATTACCTGCTGTGTAAAACTGTGCATGCTGTATTATGAAGAGAATGTTGTATTCTTTCATTTAAAGTAAAAAGTATATATTTTTTCATGCTGTAAGAGGTTATTGAACATTTTTTATTTTAGAAATGTCAGAATGTTATAGATATAAATAAATCATGTACCTACATTTGGTCCTCCGATGCAACAGGTTTTTTTAAAACGGGATTATGGTTCATGAAAATGAACCAATAAGGGACCAAATCTGATTATCAAGCACACTTTGCACACATCTGTGGCTGTGCTGTAGCAAAGATGATGATCTGCTGGACAGTTGATCATATGGTAACTGATCAGCATAAAAACTACTTCATACAGCTGCGCAGAAATTCCTTCATCTACAGGACTGCCTCCGATTGACATTGTGCAGCTCAGATAAGGAGATCAGAGCAGTAAAAATGTCCTTGACAGAGCTCTGGCCTGGCCGTGGTTAACAGATAAACCAGCACCATCTGTGACAAGCCCAGAAGCAATTATCCTCCTATCGCATCCCCACCGACCACAGATATTAAAGCCTGCTCACAACACCTGAGAGTAACCCCACTTACACTTCCTCTGTCGTAATCGGGCCTGTCCGCCAAACCCGCCTTCTTTTTGCCGAGCCAAAGGCGCGGACGGGAGGGGGTTGCTGGTTCAGGGTCAGCTCACGCAGGTTCAGGTTCAGCCAAGCTGCTGCAGCCACTGGCCAACAATCACGGCTATGACTGCCATAAAATGTCCTACAGCAGAAAATGACTGTGAGCCATGTTATTACAGGCAGAGGTAAAGGAAGGACAGATGGACGGGGGGAGGGGGGGGGCAGTAAAAGTAGCATCATGGATTTGTCACAAACAGGATTTGAAGGTCGGTAGCTAGCCGTGCAGCTCCAGCTGTGCAACAGTTTAATAAAGTCCATCAGCATCATTTTGATTGAAATTTCCCACTTGAATTTAATATTCAAGGACCAGGGCTGGAAAATGTAAAACCACAGTGGAACACTCTCAGGTGAAGAGAGCGGCGTGTGTACGGCTGCTTTGTGCCGCCTGCTTTCAGCCTCGAAAATGAACAGGCCTTCAATGTACAGAGGGCCACAGAGACGCAACTCACACTTGTTGATGTCAGAGTGAAAGGTAGTGAAATGGCGCAGACAAAAGCAGCTCTGCTGCAGCTCAGCGAGAACCAAAGATGAATAGGCAGATGGATGCGGCCCAGGCCAATGCTGTATTGTGTGAAATGTTTTTCGACCCCCGCTGGACTATGGCGTCTCCTTGTGAGCTGTCCTTGTGACTCTTAGCTTGGTGTATGAAAGGTACATCTGAATGGTAAAGTTTTATGGGAGCGCTTCTATAACCAGAGCATGCTATTTCATGTATTGTCACGGCAACAAGCCAGTGCAGTAAACTGAAGATTGGCTTGAATGGATTGAGGACTGGCAAAGCTCCATGCGTGCTTGTTCTCCTCTCTGCAGGGGCCATTAAGCTATCAAACCTGTGGCCTGTAAAGAAATGAAACACTGTCCAGAGCTGAAGAATTCCTCTGAGCTGGGGGAGGATGTGGAGGGAGAGTGGCGGGTTTGTGTACGGGGGGTATTAGAGGAGGTTTTGGAGGTGGAGGAGAGGGGAGACAATGATGATGGACAGACACGTGGGAGCCCCCCCAGTATCAAAGCGGCAGGAATGTAAGAGTGGACTGGTAGGACCTGGAACGCTCTCCCAACCCTGTGATCTGATGTGATGTGTGAAGTGGAGGGGTGAGTCAGAGCTTAGTTCTGCACACATCAGCCCAGATACAGACCAGGGCCGCAGACGCAGCTGGTTAACAGACTTCAGCCGGTGTGATTACACAAGAGGGTGATGAAGGGGGGAAACCGGCTTCCAACAAAAGTGGGTCAAAAGTTGCGCTGGTGTTTCTCAGGCCTTTCAGGTGACTGTTTGTGGTCCTCATCTGCCTTGATCCATTGGATTCTTATAGACAAACCTAATTTTTGTAGAAGTCTTTCAGAATTGTCTTGACCACCGTTAGAACAGGGTCACTGTTATCAGCAGACCCCACATAGTTTAGTAATTATAAACCCATTTTTCTACTGTTTCTGCAATGGTGCTTGCATTCCAAATGCTCAAAAATGCAGCACTTTAGCAAAGCTGCATTTTTGAGGGACACAAAATGGATTACATGAATCTAGAAATGCGTTTTTGATTATTGTCTTTATTGAAAGTCTTTTGGCACATTCAGGAGATTCGCTTTTAAAAATAGGCTGAAATTAGCTAAACTGAATAGTGATGGGTTGTTTTTGTTTTGACATCTGTATCAGCTTGTATTACACATTTAAAAAATGTATTTGTAACCCCTTGTTTTACTCATTAATGAACATGAGTTCTCCCGTAGCATTCCTCAGCTTCCCTCTCGTCACTAAGCCTTGGCAGCCACCGTCCACAGGGTCTCCTGGCACTAGGCAGCCAGTAGTTTAGCCAGAATATTAAAGCTCCATTTAGAATGAACACCAAAAGAATTGGCAAAAATACTGACATAAATAAAATCACTGAATTTGCTATAAATGCTACGTAAATAGTGAGAAATGCAGGACTGATTTTTACTTGAGTGGAAGAAGTCGTTAATGTTGTGCTAGGCTGATGTTTTCTGTTATATGAGCGTTTTGTTATGCTTTGATGAATGCCCCCTTCTTCTGTTTTTGCAAAAAAAAAAAAGCGCAATACGCTTCAGAACATCAATAAATCTTTTAACCTTCTGATACCCTGTGCAAAACCCAAATCCCATATCTATTTAGCTCAAAATAAAACTCTAACCAATTTTATTTTCTTTTTAACCCTGTGTGATGATGTATGTTCACTTCCCTGTGTGTCGGCCACATTTGGAGGTTAATATGCACGGAGGAATGAGAGCCCTCGCTGCTTAATTGACCCGAGCAGGTCTCCATGGTGGCTCAGGGGCTGGCTGCAGACTCAGAGCCTCTGCGTCACTTTAGTCCCGCTCATGCATAAAAGCCCAGTTCCTATTCCAAGTGTTCAGCGGGGCTGTGAGGTATGATCCTGACTCATATCTCTGTAATCACATGGAGACAGACAGAGAAGAGGAGTGGAAAAGCTGTCTGAGGCTGCAGATTAGAGACGCCCAAAGCTCTTACTGCATCAGCCCATTATGATGCATCCACGTCTGCTTAAATCCATTTGCTTTTACTTGATGCCCCAAATATTCCCTCATGCTTTCTTCTTTACTATAAATACAAATCTATTCCCCCCCCCACCTTTTTTGTCTCCTGGCTGCCTCTGCGTGAGCCCCTTTCTTATCCCTTACTTTAGGGTCATTAACGAACCGGAAATGTTGTATTGTTTTTTTCGGTTCAACATTGCTTGGAACAAAAGGAGAAACATTCAATAGTTATTGATTTGGAGATGTACAACTTTTACTGGAGATCCCATTTAATCACAAAAGCTGATTTATTATAGGGCCTCTGACAATCCCATTAAACTGCTGTCTAGCTAATCAAGTCCATTCTTTCTCCTCCAGGAATAATCTTTTATGAGGCTAGCAGAACAAATCCCAGTAATAACAGGATTTGTGGGGAAACGGCCGGTTTAGGGCTGCCTCAGCTGACCGTAAACGGAAATGGAAACTCATGTACTTTTATGCTTTTGTGCATTATTTGAGAGCTATTAGAAATACACATCTATACACTTATCTTCAGTATCAAGAACAATAATAACAGTAACAATAATATATTTATGCATGTGTTATGTGCTCCTCCTCACAGTTATAACCCTAAAGCTTCTCATGATTAAATTGTTCTTGTGTGTGTGTGTGTGTGTGTGTGTGTGTGTGTGTCTATACATCTTTATGAGTCAGCGGCGCTCTGGTCTCCAGTCCATCCACTAAATGAAGTGGAAAGCCAAAAGAAATGACGATGGAGACGCGGAGACACATGACCGAGTTTTACGACACACCGATAAAATTTCACAGCGCGCTCCCTCTCATTGGAGACTCCAGGAGGGACCCCATAGAAGACGTTATTGCTTTATTTCATTCTTTGCAACCCTTCTTTGTTGTTCTCGCACCGACCTTTGCGTTCTGCATATTTCTCCTTTGCGTTTGTTGGGTGCATATTAAACAAGGCTCATCGTTTCTGGCGTGAGGGAAAATGTCAGCTGCAACATTTCCATTACAGCAGAATGATGTTTTTTGAAATTGTGCACGATAGAGAGCTGTAATTGCTTGCTGTAGCAGTACCTTCAGGATTTCAATACTGTCAATAGAGTGCAATTTTGTGTCATTTACTATTAGTCCTCTTGTGTTCCTTTGATTGTCGTCTGCGCTGAAATGCTAACTGGGCTGCAGGGTATCCACCTGCTCTCAGCTGCTGTCACTTTAATCATAGATTTTTGTGTAGTGTCTTGTGACCCCATCCTTGGCTACGAATGACAGATCTGAGATATCTGCCATGGTCTGCCGTATCGACTGTACCGTTAAATAGACTGCATTAAATTTGCTTGACATAGTTTTATTTTGCTTATGCTAAACAGGTAAAGATCAGTTTTATTCACGGCCTCAAATCAAAACCTCAGTTAGCGTCAATGCCTGTTAATGTGAGTTTGTGTTCAATTAATGAGATATTCAGCGTGGATCAAGACCTGACACGCCCGAGACATGCAGGACAGAGTGCAGACCCTTCCAAAAGTCCAGCTCAGCATCTCTGGACCTCAGTGCAGCAGCCATTGATTCCCCCTCCTTACTTATTCCTCCATTGACACAGTTACACTGTGCCAGAGCTCCTTGACACAATGAATCTTAGACGGTCTGAGAAGCCTTTCTGTCAGCACTGGAAAGTTTTTTTTTTTTTTTTTTTTTTTTTTTTCCCTTTTGGTGTTTATGGAGATTTTCAGCTCCAAATTCAATAGGAGCCCTACCCAGCTTTAGGCTAGGATTGCATTTCTCTGCTCTTATTTGCATACTAAGGGAGGGTTCCCACTGGAAAAGATCAAGACAATCTATGTGTGGCTGGTGCTGGAGCGCAGCCAGGAAGACTGTCGATTCCATTAAAGGTGGGGCCAGATGTTTGTCATTACCTTTATTGATAAGCACGGGTCAATGCTGTGATTTATTCTGCAGGGATAGGTCTAAGCTTTAGTCACAAGTTTCTCCAGAGTCTGATCAATAGTACACAATGGGCAAGTACAACATGACCACACGTGAACTGAGAGCATCAGCAAAGTTGTAAATCCATCAAGAAGTTTTGTAGTCAGGTGCACCTGCAAACTACAGAGAGACTGCAAAAAGTTCTGGGCGTGTTCCACCTCGACTTCAAAGAGCTGAGGTTCGATTTCACGGTGAAATGATGAGAGAACCCGTGCAAGGTGGAATTTTCACCAGGTCATACATCTGCTGTGAGAAAAGGGGATATAGTTCAGTTGGTCTGCAGCGGCGCCTCTATATCTGGACATTCCTCTGGTGGCTGCGGCCTGCAGGAAGCTGGGCAGCGACAGCACTCCTCACACAGACGCTGAGTCGCCTGGCTGGACCAAAATGTAATTACCCCTCCCTCACAATGTCACACCACCCAGCAAAACCTGACAGCAGCCTCCAAATGGAGCCTGCCGAATGAAGTAACCCTCTGCTCGGAGCAGTGTCGCACACACAGTTTGGAAAAATACCTACAATCTGTCATTTTTCTAATCCTGCTTGTGCAGACAAGCACACACCTGTGACACGCTGCCTCATCTGGATCTTCGGTGGTGCTCTTTGGGGTAATGGCTGCAGCGATCGGTCGCTTCAGCAGCTCAGTCTCTCACTACTGCTGACAGTAATTTGCTGCTCTGAGTATAAACCGTTGTCATAGTCTTTAATGTCAGACAGATTATGTGCAGTCACTTATTGAGATTGATTCATATTTTCATGATGTGATTTATTTTCCAGGGAATGTACAGCGTGTGTTGACTGAACGGGCTAATGTAGTGTAATGGGGTCTTAAAAGAGTCATTAATCTGGCAGACCCAGGGAAAAAGGACTGCACAGCAAGGTTCCAGCAAGCCTGATGGGCTCTAGCTGTCTGGAGCTGGAGATGATGTCTGATTTTATCTGCATTAAATGAAAATGAGAGGTTTTTTTTTTTAAACTAAATATTGAAAGAATTATGTTCATCAGTATTTCAAGCCCTGTGTGTCTGGACTGATTTTTTTTTTTTTTTTTTTTTTTTATTCCTTCCACAAAATATTCCATCAAAAGAAGTTTTGAGTCATCATGCGAAGGCAGTGGTGGAGCGGATATCAGGTGCTCCGAGATCGGAAATTGAAAATGGAGATAACAGTGGGGAGGTGGTGATACACAATTATCTATTACAGGCGTTGGGTCTTATAAATGACCCTGTGAGACCAGAGAGCGAGGTGGGAGCCGGCGAGGAGCTGTCAGGGGCTTCCTGGCTTTATAATTGAAAATCATTCAGACAGCTGTACAGTTTAACCTTGGAGGACCACGATTTTAGTCACTAATTGATAAGTGGGCATGCACCAGCTATTGAAAACGATAGTACTGTGTTTGTAGACTGCTTGATTTTTTTTAAATCTGTGATGGGGGAAGGTTCGTGGAAGTTTTGATATTTTTCTGAAGATCGCTGTCTGCGTCCAGCAACAGAACCTCGTTCAGAGAAGAGCTCACCATCATTATGCTGTCTGAAGTAACACAATAATCTAAAATTCGAAGTAGCTCGTCTCTGGGAATGACGCAAGGCAGAGAAGCCATAGAGCGATCATCAGGAAGTAATAGATCTCTCTGTCCAGTCATGGCAGATTTCTGTCTCCTTCCTGCATGCAGCAGCGCGTTTGCTTCTTTCCTGGTGGAAACCAGATGCATTATTGATGGATGGCTGATTGGGAACTCAATTACACGGAGATTACTGGTCTGGCAGACAGTGGGACACCGCTGCCCTGTCAGAACGATTGAATTAGAGTGCAGGAGAGGAGGGAAAGTGTCCTTCAGAGACGCCTCTCCTCTTTCTGCAGACCTCCTGGGGATGCCAAATGGCCATTGCCTAGTTCAGCCTCTGACAGATGACCTTCCCAACTGTAGTGGAGAGAACCATCCGCCGTTGTCCGGATGCTGTGTAGCATGGTTGTACAATTCACAGCATAAACACACAGTAAATTGAGAATTTGTGCATGTTTTTGTGTCCCTTAGTATAATTTTATGTATGAAATGGCAGCTGCACCTGTGCTTCCTCCAGGACTGAGGTAGATGGCGGGGGTGCACATTGAGAATGTATGTGCATAAATATTGGCATTTCACCAAATCTCATTCATATAACATGGTGCACCTGAATGAGAATGGTGCCTCGCAGGGTCGTATGCTATTACAAGTTTAATGCGAAATCTTGATGGAAAAAGATGAGAGAAGGGGGCTTCAGCATCTGAAATGGAAGCATTCATCTTCCTTTTCTGTTGGTCAGCAAATGTGCTCAAAGTAGAAGGCGAAGAAAAAAAACCCAACGCAATGAAAGCTGAGCTCAAAGCAGAAGAATCGTTTCATACCGGGCCACACAGTGAAGAATATTTTACTCCTGGTCTGTTTCTAGTGGCTATACTGAGCCTCTCTTTATTGCATTTATCCGTGAAGATATGAAAGAGCTATTTTATGCACCTGTGAATTCACATTTCTGCTCCCAGTGCCTGCTCCAAGAGGGAAAACTCTCTTTATTTTTTGACAGTCATTTACACATGCGCCTTTTTTTCTCTGTCATTCGAGATGAAAGCACGTGTGTGATCACGGACAACATTTTCCATTCCTTAAGTGTCTTCTTCTATTGTTGCTGTGTCAGTTTGTCAGTGAAGAGAACGGCTCTTGAAAGACACCATTGTTTGGATTTGCGTTGTCAATGGAGACGGGGCCGTAGCGAAGATTAGCTGGACAACAGGCAGCTTTCACTGGTTTCCCTGCTTTGTCCAGGGTCTTCTACAGCGGGCTGGACACTGTAGACACCCTAGTGAGCGCTGCCCCGCTCCGTTGCCCCTGTTTCCCTGAACACTGGGCATGAGACAGACCCTGGAGAAAAGGTTTATTAAGGAGCAGAGAATGGCCATTAGCTCCTCACCAGCCTCTCCTGATAGAGGAGAAAATAGACAGAGAGAGCTTTTGGAGTCTGAGACAATCGTGTGAGGAGGGACTAATTCCTATTCTGGGATTGAGTCAATCTCGTGCAACAAAGCTGAAGATTTACATTATTAACAAATATTTAGCGTTTGAGAACACCTGAATTGTTCTAGCAGCTCACCAGCCAAAACAGCTGTAGTCGACATGCTGCTTCTGTTCTTTGTTGCTGCCTTCTGATCATTTGCTGGATGCAAATGCAGCCGACTGGATGAGGAAGTGAGTTGCTATATATAAAAGCACATCACAAAGCTGCAGCGCTTCACAGCACCTCACAGAGCTCACAGAGCGGTGGAGGTCTCCGTGAGGTCGTGCCTATTGTGGGCATATTTTTAGTAAAAACTCGTTTACAGTTGCTCTTACACGCTGAATGTTTTTGTCGTCTGATAGCACACAAACCTGGGCTCGTCTCTGCAGTTTGCTGACTTTTCCAGGAGCAGAGTCGTCCTGTCCTTTTTCCAATTCTGCTTAGCTTTTCAAGGATAAATTCCAGATGAGCTGAATCGACTAAAAAAGGCAGAGTGCCCTGTGAGGTGTCGCTGCTAAATGATGGAATTCATTGGAAGTTATTTAAAATAATGAATGCATCCATGCAATTTGCAGCTGACCTGTTCACGGAGAATAAATACATGCCATTATTTAAGGAAACCACCTTCATTAAGTAAGCATTTTTGCAAATTAATGTCACCGACTTACAGCGTTAAGTTAGATCTGCTCAGTAAGCAAGCTTCCGCTTTGCATCAGTTATCTTTTTTGAGCAACCTGCCCTCTTTTGTAAGACACAGAGGGTCTCCATAAATGACCTGTAGCTATATTCAATTCAATTCAATTTTTTTTTATATAGCACCTTTTACAATAAAATCAGTGATGTTTTGCTTTAGAAACATCAAGAGAGTCAGTGCTGAAGACATTCATACAAGATAAAAATGTCCTCACTATAAAAATGCAAAATGCCCGATCAAAAGATTATTCTAGCTCATCAGAGAAAGACAGAATTTTGACAAAACCTTACATTTTTAGCAGCCGGCCCACAAAGCTTTCGGCTTTTCAAACGCTCAGCCGTCTCTAAAGTGTAGAGCTATTCATCAACCTGTGAAGTCTCTGAGTGTCTTATCACTTCAGAGCGGTAAATCTGATGTGTCTGTTAAGTTTTGTGAATGACCTCAGTGTGCAGAGTGTATGTGCTGCGTCAGTATCTGAGCTCTGTCAGTGTGTGGAGCAATGCCACAGGGTTTAACCCCTGTGCATTGATCCCCGGGCTGCTCGGGGCGGCCGCCTAATTCTCCAATTTTCAGCTGTTAGAGATAGAATTGGAATAATAAACAGCTGAACCTCCCACTAATAATCCTGGTCTTTCTCTCACACACCGACATGCACATATGGGCACGTACACACACACACACACACACACACACACACCACCTCCCCAAAAGTACGTCCTTCTCTCTCCAGGCAACTGGGGCTGGGGTAGAGTTTCTTTCACTGCCATAATCTGTGTGGCGAAAGCCCAGTGCTCTCTTCTTCACTAATGAAATGATATCGCTGAAGCTGGGAAGCCTGGAACTGATTATCACTGCCAACACACACACACATGAAGAGCACATTTGTGGAATCGCTGCAGCACAGATTAAAAGTCCGCTCTCACATAAATACGAGTGGTTGTTGTTAGACCATTTATCATGGGCTGTTTTGTTCCTGTGGCCGACATGTCTGATTTAGGATGTTTAGTTTCTCTTAAGTAGTGCTTTGGTTTGGCCTGGCCACACACTCCTGGAAACAATTAGAGGTCAGACCACATGCCTGAAGTTGGGTCCACTCGGTCCGCACGGCCATACACGGTGTCCAGATTCCCAAATCTTAAAAACCTCTGTGGGTATAAATGTAATCAGTTTACACACAGAGCACAACAACCACGGCACGTGCTCGTGACGATGCAACCGTGCCATAACTGCAGCGGCCTGGAGTGAAACTAAACACGCTGCTGCATTTCTTTCCATGGCTGCATTTGCTTCCTTCCACTCTGGGAAAGCTTTGACAAAACACATCAGCGCCCGAGAACGAGCACAGGAAGGTTTCAAAACCTCTGTTGGTTTGCAAATAAACACCGTGATAAAGGACCTGAGGGTGATGGGCTCATAAACCCGGGTAGAGTCTCACAAAGCGAAACCACACTATTGTAATCTGTTACAAGTTCCACAAGATAAGAACAGAGCATAAAGAATAATTATTTATTTCTGCTCATCTTTTTTGTTTTTTTAACTCTGAAGTCGGTAACTGCATACAGTCCTGGTATTTAATTCATTTTTACATCTTGTAAACTGTATGATTTACAAAGCAAAAGTGGGAGGGGCTTATATCTCTATCGCTGACATCTGCGTCGCTAACTGCTAAGAAACCTACATGTACAACCTAGCATTTAACTAGTGCTGAGTTAAAAAAAAAAAAAAAAAAAAAAACAGCTCATACGTCGAGTATGGAGCATATCTTGCTTAGCTAATCACCCTGTGGAGCTGTGCTACATGCAGATTTTCCTCTAACCTAATTAAATATAAGCTTGATTCATCAGTTTAGCTCGGTGGAACCGGCTGACCTGCTTGCACGGTTCATCGTTGGGCGAACAACATGCTGAACTGACGCGTTCAGCCGATTTGCCCCGAAGTATGGGGTCAAACACGTGCACGATGACCTGCACCCTCTGCCCATTCAGGAGTGATTTTCAGCCTGTCACGACTCTTTTGTGTGCTTCTCATATCTCTCCATTAACCTCCAACCATCAGGCAGCCCAGTGTTGTGACAGTAAACCCATGTCCTTTATGAATACAGTAAACTGTATGTTCACGGGGTCTGGGTGTTCCTGAGCTTCCACGAGCTTTCAGAACTACTTTCATGCATGCGGCATCTTTATTTGACACCTGTCAAAGTCACTCACGTAACTTGGGAACTAGTCTGAGCAGCATACCTGCTCTACATACATCAGATTCAAACTGTTTTTCTCATTTTTGTGGCTCGTCTTGTGTTCTGAGGCCCCGAGGCCTTTGTGCTTCAGTAATGCTAGGCTCAGCAGGCTGTCCGTGTCCACACACTGCTGCCTCAGCACTAATAAGCCAACAGAGTGATAGAAAAAGCATGTACCGGAGTTGTATGCTTTCACCGTCCCAACTCAGCCGTACCCTCACCTAACCCCCCCGGTGAGGCACCATTAACAAATCAATTGGCGATCCCGTATTAGGGAAAACATTAAACTGGTCTTATTGTGGTTCTGAACTGGGACCCACTGGGTGTTTTACATTGTGTAACAACTCTAATGAGCTGCAGTCTTTCCTCCAGTGAGTTTATTACCCTACATTCCAATTTGGGCCGTGTCACTGACCACTGGGGCATTTCCTAAAATAGGATCAAACCTTGTGTTTTATAAGAATTTTTCCAAGCCTGTAAAGTTAAAGTTTGGTCATTTTGGTTTATAACTGCTCAGTAAAGTAATCAACTCAGGATTTATCTCAAACACTCTAAAACTGCTTCTACTCCAGCCTGAAAACATCAGAACTGTGAACTCTTGAATGATGAATGTGAACGCTTATGACAACATAATGAACTAACATTTCTGAAGCGCAGGATGACTCACGCTGGTGTCAGCTCCTCTGGGCAGTGCTGAAAGCGAATGCTTTTCATAATGCACTCGTTGCCGAAATGCGCCAGACAGGCTAGACAGCACACGGGCCCAATGTCACTATTTTAGCCTTCACATGCATTTGCTTGTTTCAGTTGTATGTGAATGCTGGTATTTGTGATCCGTGTGGCCGGTGTCGTGTGGCCGGTGCAGCCGCGGCACCGTGTAACAGGAGGAGATGACCGAGCCCTCAGAGTGGCGCTAAAAACGGCCTGACAGCTGTACATGAAGAGCCGGTACATGAACCCGGAACAGAGCTTGTTGTTGGGAAAGAAATCAAAGTCGAAGTGATAAAGATAATTCATGTAAATATTAGATTTGGGTTGTGCTTAATGCTCCACTGGTGGCGCAGCATCTTTGTTTTTATTGTTTGTTTTTTTAAGTCTGTTTTGTCATTAATCACACTGCACTGTGCACATGGCCACTGCTAGAAAACAAGCTCTCCAAACCCTCTATTTTCCTTTCCCAGTCTGACCAGTCTCTTTCCTCCTTGTGTCTTATCGATTTTTGATTACATATACTTGCTACGCTCTTTTTACTAAAACACAACTTTTCTTTTGAAGGGAATATGGGGTTGACTTTTAGATGGAACAGTGCAGGATGAGTAACAGAAGGTTTTTCTCTGCAGTGAAGCATCAGCGGCTAAACTTTAATGAGTAAATAATTACATTGTGACCAGTGTTTCTCCAGCTCTGAACAGGGTAAAACCAAACTTTGCCCTGTTTCCCTCCAACCAGATCTCTCCCTCTCTCGTCCCACAATGCTGTGTCCAAGGTGCATTATGGTTGCCCCTGCTTCACTCTCCTTTATCTCCTGATTGGTCAGTCACCCAACCTTTCTGCTGCCCTCCCCTGTTCTCTGTCCTCTCTCTCTCTTCCTACCTAAATACTTTTCACATAAAGAGAGAGTAGGAGGGGAGGGAGTGGGGGATGGGAGATTCATGGGGGAGGGGAGTGCAAGGCTCATTCTGTTGTCACTGGCCAGAGAGGGAGAGAGAGAGAGAGAGAGAGGGGAAGAGAAGAGACGTGTCCCATATGTGGAAGAAAAACCATAGCAGTGCACACACACCCACGGGTCTGGTCCTGGCTCCTGGGATTATTGTAGCGCTCTCAGATCTAATGGAGCCAAAGCAGGCATGAACAGGTAAGACTTCCTGTCTTCTCTGCATAGTTGTGCTGTCACACACATCCCATCTGCTCAATGTTAGATGTTGGGGAAGTTGGAGAAGAGCTGAGGCCAAACACGCTGCAGCAGCTTAAACCCTCAGTCAGCGACCACGAGACATTTCTCCAGTCGAACCAAAGTCTGCAGGCTCCTCAGTTTCCACCCCGATGGAGCTCAGTGACAGAGCCGTGCCTGATTGGAATGGGAGCTGTGGTTTGTTGCTGTGGGGTTGTTACCGGTTCTGGGCTGAGTGGTAAAAGTTGACTGTCACTTTGAGAAAGTGGGTTGTTGTCAGACACTGTCGGTGTTCAGAGAGCTGTGTGGATCGTATCACTTCCCCTCTGTGTAAATGTGAGTAGAAGTTGACACACACAGATGATTTTGTATATAAAAATAGTGTAAATTTCAGTTTCAGTTTCATGTGCAGAAGCATTAAAGCAGTAATTTTCATTACTGCTTTTATTATTGTGTGTTTTTTTTATGTATTTGTGATAGTTTTGTCTTTGGTTATATGAGTTTAGACATTTTGTACTTGATAAAAAATGTGCTTTTACACATTTAAAAATTGCTCAATTTCAGTTTTTTTTTTTTTTAATATATATATTTCAACACTGTGTTAAATCTATATCTGGTCTCCACCAATTAGAAGAATTATTATTATGAGCTAAAATTATACTTGACTGTTGCATAGTTAAAATGACCTTTCAACAGTTAGAACGAATAGGCTGAATTAAACAACGAATACAATTTTTGAAAAGTGTGCTTAAGTAAGATTTCAACTTATTCCATACACACATGCACGTCTAAAAGTATTTGGTGTCCTAAGAATGCAGTCTTTATTGCCCCAGTGCATGGAGCGATGGTATGCATGAGACTTTTTGTGGAGCAGGTTTAGAAAGCCCTCTTTAAAAGCCTGAACGCTGCTTCACAATCAGCTTAATGCCCGACTATAATGAATACGCCTGTGTGCTTCAGTTTGGCTCTGTGTGTGTGCGCGCGTGTGTGTGTGTGTTGCACTGAGAGGGTTCTCATGTTGGACAGTAATTCTGTCACACTGAGTTAATTGTACATTCCCTCTTTCTCTCTGTATGTTTAGGTTTGTGTTGCTGTGAGTGTGTGTGAATGGGTTAGTTGACATGTGAGTATGCAGATATTGTGCAGCAGCCTGTAACTCTGTAACACTCTCTCTCTGTCTCTGTCTCTGTCTCTCTCTGTCTCTCTCTCTCTCTCTCTCTCACAGGGCTGTTCACTGGAAACATGCAAGTGATGGACTACAACCGGATGAACGCTAACCAGAGCTGGCACTCATATAACAGCGTTGCCTCTCACTGAGACCAGCTCCACAGAATGCTGAGTCCTATTGTCCCCTATAGTGAGTACACTTTGTCCTTTTTTTCCTCTCTCTCCTCCTAATTTGAAAGGGTGCTGCACAACTTGACTTGTTCTGCAGTGGACTTTGCCTCAGTCAATGGACCTGCACTCAAAAAATAAACAGCCGTGGAGCGCGTTTTCTGGCTCGATATCAGTGGGGGGAATATACCCCCAGAGTTAACTGAAAGTGTATGAGCGAGTGGAAACATTAAACACAAAGTGCTGACCCCGTCAGAGTGTTTCATCGCCGGGCGGAAGATGCAGCTGGGGGACGGAAGAGAAACAGAGGGAAGCTGGAGGTCTGATGGCTTAAGCAACAGAGACCCCTGCGCTTCGGCCAGTGTCGTTTTACCACTACAGCGCAGGAGTTCACACCACACAAGCTGCCTCCTTCTCTCCCTCCTTCCCCCTTTACTCTCCCTTTACTCCCTTCAATTCTGACCATATACCTGACATTTTCAGTTTTATACTCCCCCCACCACCTTTGTTGAGTCCAGTGCTCGAAATTTCCAAGTTTGCAAGTCAGCATGTGGCTGCCTCCACGGTTTCTCCTTAAGGACCCTGTTCCTCCATTTCTTTTTCCAAACTTTTTAACTTTGCTCAGAGACAAGATATCGGAGTGACAGTTACAAGAGGAGAGGAGAAATCAAACACAGGTTAATTCAAAAACAATGCCCCTAGAAAGACTCACTTACCCAACCCTGTTGAGTAAGTGAGTGGGTGTGAGAATTCAGCCTGAATCACGAGTGGATGTTTGCCAGAAACAATTACAATTATGTTGTTAAAATAGCTGCTGTTATTATGTTTTGTAATTTTTTTTTTTTTTTTAAATTTCGATGTTTGGCCCTCCATAAGGTGGTGCAGTCCTTGGTGAATTCGAATCTGGTTTTTCCAGGTTCAATAATGTTCATTCTGACATATTGACCACATATGAATGCAGAGGCCTGCATTCTTGTGCTGTTTGTTATCCAAGCTGTTTAAAATCTCCCCCCATCATCTCACTTCGTGCTTGATCCACACTGACTGAACACAGTCTCTGTTGCTCAGGCGAACAGCATGTCCAAGAATGTTTCAAACTACTGGTGGAATAGTTGACATGCCTCCAGAGCTGGCTGGTACACTGCGGCTCTTTCATGAGAATCTCCCAGTGTGCTGCGTGCTAGCCTTTGTGTGTGATTCGCTTTTCTGATGTGAATGCACTGAAAGAAGGTGGCACTGTTTTGGAACGGCCCGGTGGTGTGCGTTTGGATGTAGCCTCTGAGTGCGCACGGCAGTTATTTACTTTATTTTACTTGCGTTATTTACTCTCGGACCGGTGACACACAAACACGCTCCTGAGCGCGCTGAGTTTAAGGGAAGAGCCTGCAGTCATAATTCTGCGCAGCAAAAGTCCAACTGTGCAGGACTTTACAGATGTATAGGATATGTGAAGACTCTCACCTCCATGTTGGAATTCTTGCTGAGGGAATGTGGAGCATTTCTGCTCCACTATGCTACTTTTGGCTGGTGTAGCAGCCATTTCTGCTCCTGTAAATAGATGAGTTCCACTGCATACGTGCGCACACAATGATAAAGTATTCAACCTCTACCCATGAGTCTTATTTAAAGTTTTAGCTCCACCGTTTAGTGTGTGCATCTTAACCTTCCCGGTGTGTCAGGGGCTTGGTCCTCACCTCTGTCCAGACCAAAAGACTTCAAGCTGGGGTGAGAAGCCCTGGCCGAACCTGAGGAGAAACCTGAGAGAGATTCCAGGGGCCATGGATACTCCTGGAGGGATTTGGTGCAAAGAATCTGTAATCTGCACTTCAAACACACTCTTAAATCAGTCCCAGGCTGCAACCCAGGAGTGCTTTAACTCTTGTTGCTGGGGGCCCCTGCTGGTGTACCAATACCTTTTCTTTTAAAAGAGAATATACACACACTCTCTCACACGCAACACAGATCTGGCAGTTTTTATAGCTCTCCTCTGACTGACCCCTCTCCTTCCCTTTCTCTGTGGGGCTGTTTTTGTGTTTCCTATGAGTGCATGTGAACAACATAGAGTACTTTGTATAGAAAGCAAAATAGTAGATCTCATCTTGGCCCCCTAAACAGAGAGGGCTGAAGGGCTCCACTGGTCTCAGTCCCCATTGTGGACAGAGTGGTAAGAGTGGCACAGTGGAGAGGCATTGTGAGGCCCTTTGGTAAACACACATTCTGCTAATGTGTGTGTGAATAAGACCCGGGATCATTAGTGTGAGGTGTGAATGGCCTGTAATTAGCCGTGTATGTGTGTTTGTGTGTGCTGGTGCATGAGTAAAGGTTAGGCAGCCTGGTCCCTGGGAGTGAACCAGTCCTGTGCTCCGTCTCTGAGGGTTCATCGGCTCATTAAGGAGACCTCGGCTCCCGTTAAGGACCCAATTATGAAACCAGGGTGGTGAGGCTCATTTGGGCGCCTACACTTCACTGGATTCCTGAGGGAACAGAATTTAATGCTTCACAATGAGAAGCATCTTTCACACCAGTGTGGCTAATTAATACCTGCGAAAAAGCAGACTTTAATCACTACTGTTCGTAACACTGCAATCATAAAATGCAGCGTCACAGAGGGACGTGTGGCGGTGGAAAGCATCGATTTTTCTCTAATAACCCTCACCAAGGAGGTTATTTTTTTTTGCCACGTTTATCTTTTTGTTTGTTGGCAAAATAAATAAATAAATAAATAAAAAGTTAAAATTCTCAGGAAATATTGCTAATGAGGCAAGGAACAGAGGATAAAATTTTGGTGGTGTTTCAGATTACCGTTTTGGGTGTAGTTTGTGCATGTATTTACACAAAAACACAAACAGCAGTATTGTCTACACAGAGAGAAGATGGTAACACAGAGGGGCAAATGCAACTGGAGTAAACAGGAGGCAATACAGTGTGTGTGTGTGTGTGTGTGTGTGTGTGGTGGGGGTAATAGAGTTGCAAGAGCAGAAACTGGGAAAGAAGAAGATTGCAAGAAGGAAAATGGAACTGAAGAGGGGGAGACAGCATAGATTGGGCAAGTGAGACAGATGGAAGGGGTGATTGGTCATCGTGGAGCCTTAGGACAGCTGTTCTTTGATATATTAGTGGACACAATGACCTAAAGCCAGCCTGCAGTCACAGAAAATAGGGACCCTGGTTTTCATGAAGGGGAGGGGCAGCGTGGACGGGCCTCTGCCATTTGTGGACGTGCGTTAGCAGGCGTGGGGGATGGGGAGTTGTTTCTAAAATTACGAGCATGAAGCGACGCATCCAGCAATTATTTTCCCGGGCTTGTAGTTTTGTAAAATGAGCCAGCTCCAAGGGCTGTTTACTTTTTTTTGCACTATCATTAGCAATTCTAAACGTGTGTGTCAATTAATCAATGCTGAACAAATATCATCAGGTAGTCAGCCTCTTTTCCAACCAACCTTTTAACGACAATGAATATTAATTCACTGCTAATGAGCCTGAGACTTCACACACTGGTCCTTGTCTTATTCCATTGATAAACCAGCTTTGAATAATTGCATTTACCCCTGAATCTACTCCCTTCATATGAATCTTCATTTTATATGTACTGTGACCCCTCCTGACAGGTCAGCCTCATTGTCCTTCTACTCTAATACAGTCGTACTAACAGAAACTGTTCTGACAGCTGGACTGAACTATTCCTGAAGGGGATTGAAACAAAATATAAGTAAATGTCAAACTGTCACTCTGCTGTAAGATAGCTCTGACCAGAATAAGGCAATAAGATAGCTGCACACACACACACACACGGAGGACATCCCTCAATGCCACTGCAGGAGATAGGCTCCCTTCTCCTGGGAGCGGACTGCTGAGGCCGGTTTGAAAAGAGCTGCGTCTGTTCGTGCTCCAGGGAGCAGGTGTGAAAACTCCAGAGCTGCATTCTTCTGTTCTTACATCTTTTTAGGGCTGTATATGAAGCAGAAGTTGTTTCCTTTTATTGTAGAAGCCCCATGACTAACACATGGATTTAGAATAACTCTCCACAGCAATGTCCAATTATGCATTTGTGGTAAATTATGACCCCTGTTGTAATTGTGCGTAGTTTTGGAAGGGCCTCAAAGACTGACCTTGCACTTCCTCTAACAGCTTTTTGACAGTAGCCTGTTTGACAACATCTGTGGCGGCGACATCGTACACGATAACTTGATATAGTATACCAGTAAAGTGTAGCACAACATGAATAATCCACAATATATGTGAGGAATTTTTCAGTGCCACGGAAGAATCTGCAGGATCTGATAAAATGCGTATTTCATCCTGAAGTGAGGGAACATCAAGAGACAATTTTCCACCATGCCTTCACCTGCCAGGCTGTGAATTGTGGCTGGCCTCTCAGATTGGTGTTTTTATGACGTAGCAGGTAAGACGGCCGCAGCTGAGTGAGAACGTCCAGCACCATATTAGTGCCATAAATCAGAGGGAACTTGAAAATAGAAGAGTTAAAAGATGGAGAATGGATGACAAATCAAGATAATGAAGGTACACAAATGTGAGCGATCTCGTGGACTGATTTTGCATTTGAATATGTGCACGTAAAATTTTTCTTTCAAAAAAAAAAAAAAATGTAATTAATCTGAGGAGAGAGTTGTACGTCTCTTGGGAGAGCATATATACAGCCATGAATTCACCTCTGGTGTGGAGGTCTTCAGAACCAACAAGTCTGGTTGGATGATCTACAATTAGAAATATAGTTGTTTTCATGTGGCGGTTATGTGTTTTTTGAGTGAATTTCCGTGGCTCTTCCTGTGGACCCTCTCTCCGTGTTGACGTGCAGGACGGAGCAGAGTGGTGGTTGTGTTCCCTGGTCAGTGAGTGGGGGTGGTGCCTGAATGGCCTGAATGGAGCCCTGATCAGATTGATCCACGGCGCTCTTGTTTACAAGCAGCCTCTTCACAATCGGCACAGTTTAATTGCCCGGTGTCCCAGAAGGGTTGTTCCATCCATGTCCGTTTTGTTCCTCAAGGCAGGAAAACAAAGGTGCTGGGAAGGGAGAAGGGAAAAGCAACCTCAGGGGAGCTGTGAATGTGCATCGGAGCACTCTACTTCCAGGCTTTCTGCCAAGATACTGTTTCAACTTAGCCACTGATACTTGTGTCATAGGAAACAACACTGTGGAGAGTACTCCCAGACTCCATGGCCCTGAATCTGCTTCATTTCCACTTCGCCAACAGGGGGTTGGCTGACTTTGTAAATGGAAGACTTGAGTAAACCCGGACAGAACTCATGAATGAACGGAACACACTCCCCCTGAGCCCAGAGCGGTTCAGTTTTCATTTTAGGACCTCCTCAAAGTAAGGCCAGTTTCTTCTGAAGAGAGCGCTGCCTTCATCACACACTCCTTCAATAGGGCGCAGCTCACACAGGTCCCTCAATAAATCCCAGGCTGACACAAAAGCTGTCAGTGGACTGCTGCAGAATAGATTAATAAGATTTCCATAATTAGACAGGGCACTGACAATAGGATCCTTCAGGCTTTGTCTCAGGGCCAACTGGATTGTCCAAGCCGCGCACGTCTGCTGGATGGCCGTCAGCCACAATGGCCACACAGACAGTAAGGCGGTCAGCAGAAGAACATCTGTCTCTCCTGGGACAAGGAGACAACACACACACACACACACACACACACATATATACTTTTTCATCGGCATACATATCCTTATCAACCTCCAACCAAATCTGACCATCAGGCAAAAGAATATTTGGACATTTATCTGATTTCCATAAACTCAATGTGACAGCTGCTAAATAGAATGATTTAAACTCTTTCCCTGATTGGACCACTTTGGTGCATCCGCCATGGCTCCCCCAGAAGAATTTTATGACAGAATTTCTAACCCTTGTAAAACATGATGGTGTCCCTGACCTTTAATAATAATGGGGTTTAATCTTGACTCTTTAGTCCACAGTGATGTTCCAGGTCCTGGAACTGGAATCTTTTGGAAAAATGTACCAGCATATAACAATTATCTGTCCCCTTTCTTCATTCTTTAGAATAATTAGAATCTATAGTATCGTTACAGCTCAGCTTACATTGAGGTTAATCTAATGAATGCACTGTATATACACTTTGTCCTGGTTTCCTACTTCTAATCTTAGCTTTATTTCTAACCCTCTAGTGAATTAATCTACATGATGGCTCTGATTTAAGAAGAAGTGTAGATTAGAGCTTGCTCAGTTTATTGTACAGTGGATCTGCTCTAAAAAAAACCCTGACACAGCCCAGCAGAAGGCCAGCTCTAATTACACTGGAAGAGCTAAAGTGCACTGAAATCCTGTGTGTTCATCAGGGTGAATGACAGCCATCTATCACACTCCACACATCCAGAATGAAGCAGTAAGTGTAGTTTTAAAAGCAGGGTTTTGTGTATGGGTATCTGGTGAGTTTGTTAAAATAGGACGAGTGTGAGAGCCCAGACTTTATTGATACGGCTCTAATGATGGAGTGGACAGCAGTTAGCCCACCTTGCTGAGTCTTCGAATGTTGACCCCTGTATGCTTGGACAAAATCTAGCCTCTGTTGTCCACTCTTTCCCTTACTTCCATCTCCCTCGTCCATCCCTCCCTCCCTGCTGCAGGTTTTATGAGCTCCCCTGGGCTCTCATCCATCTCTGTCACACACAGGCCCCATTATTGTGGCTGCTCACAAACTGGTCGGGCTGCAGATGTGAAGGGCTTGCAGGACATATATGGTTTCTGCAGCCTGGACAAAGACCTGCGAGTCTGAGCGCAAAAATACGAGGTCATTTGGGTGTGGGCAAGACGTGTTCAGCACATTTGTTAAGCAAGAAGGCCAAGTGTGAGAATCTTCTTGAGCTAGGTGTGTGGGTTGGCTGAAGATTAAGGAAGTACTTGAACTGGTTTGGTCATTGGGAATTTAAGGCAGTGGATTTGAATATGAAGGACATGATAATCCAATGGCCATCTGGTCTGCTGGTCTCATCTCACTGAATAAATAATGGGCGTAATCTGAAAACATACATGGCGAGGTTTGCAAAGCGGGTAAAGAAAGAGGCCGAAGTTTAGGTGTGGTCCAGAACTGCAGCTCTTGGATATTGAGATTTGATTTAAACAGCAATAAGAAGCCTGGCTCCACACACAGAAGCCATGAATAATGAATGATCAGACGTCCAGTGAAGGTGAGGCAAACAGGCCAGTAATGATGGCTTTTGCCATATTCCTTTTTTAACCTTACTGTTTCTTTCTGCAGTAGTCCACCTCGGGGTGAATTGTGACAGTTCAATAATGCCAAGCTATGTATGGAATGGCAGGGTAGTGCTTCAGCAAGAACTGCAGGTAGTGCTCAGAAAAGGGAAAACTTCATGTTATATTGAAATATATCTCATATTAAGACACTTGCTTAAATGTGTGCTTAAATTACCAAGCAAGTTTACACTGGAGACATGTCACATGCAACACTTCTCCCTCAGATTCTTTGGGAAAATACAGGATCTTGCATGATGAAAAACAGTCAATTAAAAAAAAAACAATCTGTTTTCTGACTGGCCTCTCTTTTAGCTCTGTGATGTGCTCTGTGCGCAGCATCCATGATCAATCAAACCTCAGCCAGTGCTGAAGTCAGCCAGAGGAACAGACATTCCACTTTCCCAATGTTCCATGGGAGACTGTGCTGATGAATAGCACACTATGCTGCAATTCCACCCCCTTCTTTTTTCCCTTTCTTTCTCACTCCCTCCACACACACACACACAGCCACTGAGCCTCTGGTGTACTATGGGTGGGTGGATTGGTGGGTGGTAGCTGGGGGTGCGGGGCGGAGAGGGAAGGCATTCAGTGCAACATGCATGGGGAGATAACAATAGCTACTCTGGGAGAGCTGCAGATGTTAGTGGTACAGGGAATTGTGGTGGGATCTTATCACTCCCAGTATAATCTGGGAAACTGCAACCTGACATGCAGGACCAGCTGAACTTCTTTCATTTTGATTCTTTTTGCAGATGTCTCTTGGAAATTTGAGCTCTCTCTGCTGACATGCGACAAACATTTTAAAAGTTTGTGCACCTCACTTTTTTATTTTGGTTGAGAATGTATTTCACAATCAACAAAAATGTGTGTTATAATAAATTAGCTCATTCTAAAAGTAAGCAACATGACTATGTCCCTTGTCAAAGTCAAAGTCTTTTATTTGTCAGATATTCTATACATGCATGACATACAGCATAACTGAAATTACAGTCCTCTTTAAATAAAATTGAATTGAATTAAATTGAATATACATTGTAAACTAAAATAAACTTAGAACTAAACTAACTAGAAATTAAATAGCTAAACTAAATAGAACTAAACTAAATAGTAAAACAATTAACTATATATATATATAACGAATGTGAATGTGTGCGCGTGTCAAAATAACTTGATGAACAGAAAAAGAACTACTTTAACAACATCTCAGTAATTTGTGTATCGCAACATCCCAATAAATAAAAATCATGAACTTTTTTCCTATGTTCATTTTTCTCAGGTTTTTTGAAGATGCACTGGAACCCAGAGCATGCCCAGTCTCTCAGCCAATGGCCTGAGCAGTACCTGGACGTCTCCTCCACCACCTCTTCTCCGGCCCACAAATCGGACTTGTACTCTGGCCGCAGCCGTGGCACCTACAACTATGCCTGGGCCAATGACGACATCTCTGCTCTCACGGCCTCTAACTTGTTAAAGCGCTATGCTGAGAAATATGCTGGCATGCCAGAGTTGCCGTATGACCGGCCGCCAGCTGTTAGCGCCTACCCAGATCCTGGTGCCTTTGGGAGCCTCAACGGTCAAAAGACTGAGTTGGAGCCCTGGCCGTTGACACACAGCACTGATTCCTCCTATTCCCTTCTGCCCCCTGGAGGCCACGACAACCTCTCAGGTTCCAAAGCTATAGCCACATCTCCAGTCCCTCCAGGGGTTACAAGTGTTTCGGTTGTGAACAGTAACCTTTCAGACTCTGGCTACAGTGGCAGCAGCTCCTGCAGTGGCTCGAGTGAGTATCCTTCCACCTACAATGGCACCTATCTTTCCTCAGGGTACTGTCCCCAGCCAAGTGCAGCACTTCCCCCTGCTTCTCTCCAGACTATCCAATCAACCCCCTCTCTTGTAGCCAGCTATAGCCCTACCACACCTGTTTATAACTACCCACCTACTACATACCCTCCCCAGACCAGTCTTGCCCCCACCTACACTCACCCCTCTGCGACGTACCTGCCCTCAGGCCTGCCAGCCCAGACTCCACTTCCATCAAGGCCGACAGTGGTTGGAGGCAGCTACAGTTACTCGACCACCAACCTTGGGACCTCAGAATCTGGAGCCACCTTAAAAAGAAAAGCGTTTGAGATGAGTGTGGAAGATGATGAGAGCGGAGATGGGTCCCGCTACAGGAAATATAGCTATGACCCTTTAAAGGCTGGGGGGAACTCACCATACAGTGTAAATGATAAAACAGAGTGCAGAGGAAATGGATTCAGCAGTTCTGGTAGCACAGACCCCCAAACCTTTAAGACCAGTAAGCCCTCATCCCAGCCGCTGGTGTCTCCTCAGTATGGGACAGCGGGGGAATATAGTCCTCCAGCTGGAATGAAAGGAGAAAATGCTGTGACGGATCAGGGCTTTATCCAGCAGCAACAGCATCGTTCTCAGGCCCAAAAGCGCCCATCATTATGTGCTCAAAATGTTGAGGCTATAAAGAGTCCTGATCCCCGACTGTTGGATCTTGTCAATGGGGAGTTATTGGACTGCAGCCCAGCTCTGAGCTGGGGAGAGCTTGCTGGACTGAACCATGTCAAGACCGCCCTGGAAGAGAATCTCCTCTGGCCCGTGTTGAGGCCCAGTCCAGTGGTGCGCCTATCAAGAACTGTTCTGCTGTTTGGCCCCAGAGGAGGGGGTAAGACTACGTTGATTCGTTCTCTGGCTACACAGCTGGGGGCTTCCTTCTATCAGCTCAGCGGAGCCATGTTGGCCTCCAAAGGGAAGGTTGAGTCCGAGCACATTTTGGGCTCTTTGTTGCAAGTAGCAGGCTCAAGGCAGCCTTCTGTAGTGCTTCTCAACCAGGTGGAGGCCATGGAAGAAGAGGGGCTGAGGCAGACACTTCTGACCACCTTGGAGAAAGTCCAGGTTGGGACAACAGGTCTGACGATTCTTGTATGCGCCACCGGCAGACCAGATCTGCTGCAAGATGCAGTCCATCGGAGCTTTGACAAGCGCTATCATGTCGGCTTGCCAGATGTCACCGTGCGTCGGCAGGTGCTGTTGCAGGCCCTGTCACCGCAGGGCTGCAGCCTGAGTGAAAGGGAGCTAAATGCTGTGCTGCAGCGCACAGAGGGCTTCTCAGTGTGGGAGCTGCTCCAGCTCAGCCAGCAGGCGCTCTCCTCAGCATCCTCCTCCGCTGGGGCCATGCATGTAATCCCCACATCATCCAAACCCCCAGCCTTCACAGACTTTGAGAATGCCTTCTGTAAGGTGCGGCCCCACACCACAGCGAAAGAACTGGACACATGTATAGAGTGGAGCAAGATGTATAACCACTAAGAAAGCAGCCAGTCACTGTGCTCGGACTGCATTGTAACCATCTTGTTGCTTTAATACGGCAAGCCTTGGGAATGTTTTTGGTTTTGTTTTTAAATGTCGATAAATACCATTTATGCAGCCAAAAGATCCAGATGAGTTTTTCCGTACTGCAGAGTCCACAGAGTTGTTTTCCTGGCAGTAGCAGGCCATATTTTTATATTTTCTGCTTTAACATGAATATCTGCAATATTTCATTTTGCCCCAAAGAAAAGACGCATGGGCCTTGGCGACTGGAGAAGTGTGTTAGTCTTTTGGCCAATGGGAAAATCCGATTTAGTACAGTTATGGATTCTCGCAGATAGATATCCCGATTAGACTCGGTCCAGGACAAAAATCAATAATGTGTTGCTAGGTGACGCGGTCCAAGATTATGGATAATCAGGGTTTGGAAATCCCCCTCTCAGGATTCTATTTATTGCCACTTCCGTATTATCATAATGATCTTCTCATTAAATTCAACACAAAGAGCTGGGTAGCAACATTTATACAACCAAATCCCAACAAGGCAAATGCATAATCAACAGTCTTCAGACTTGCTCAATCTTGAAAGCTTTTCACCAAAACAGTCCTCTCGCGTCTATCATACAGCAAGAAAATTAAACTTTAAGTGTGAATATAAGCCTGTTTTTCGCAGGAGTTCAGTTCTTTCATAAAACCTAAAACAGCATGTTTGGTTGCAGAAATCTTCCTCAAGTGTCACAAATCACCGACCAGAACTCGTTCTGGGTCTTTAGTTTTGATGTCACATTCCTCTTCATCGTGTGCTTATTTTTTTCCACCTCCTGAGAATCCTGCTCACGGAACGATACCCACCTGCACGAACAACGTCTCTGTTTTCTATTTCACTTTCTAATTTTCTTTGTTTTAGTGTGTAGTGTTGTTTGAAATGCTCAGGAAGAATTTCTTTACCTCAGAAATATGAAATTAAAGAATGTATATGTAATCTTAGGTTCTTAGTAGAGAGCGGTGCAAGGAGAAACCAGACAGTCTTGTAACACCCGCGACAGCTGGGCTTTTACCTCGGGAGAGAAACTTGAATATGCTACAAAGAGTAACATTGAATGTAATTCAGGTATTTCAAAGGATATTTGATGCCATAAATCCATGTATTATTATATATGAATATATAAATGTTTTCTTATCTGTTCTTTTACCCTTTTTATTGTAGTTTATGGTGGAGAGATGTCTTCAAGAATTGCTATGTAGAAAAGAGGAAACGATCGCTTTTTTTGTTGGACAAACTGCTAGCAAATATCTGTGCTTTTAAGTGTTTACATATCCTGTGTATGCATGTCTACAAAAATATTATTTGATAAATGTAAATATAATGCACAAATCCCCACTTGCAGTCAGCACAAAACAGCTCCAGAGGGGACGAGAGAGACGGTCAAAACGAAGGTTTCAGACTATAGCAGATCCGAAAGTCTAAATATTGACACTTTGTGTGCGCATACTGCAGACGGACCCAACATGTAGACAATCTAGACACGTCTCTTTTTCCAGCGGCCCTCCAGCTTGTTTTAACAAGCTGGAAAAATCTGCCCAGTGAACTGCGGAGGTCGAGCGTGTTCGACTGTTGCCATGGTCCCGCGGAGGTATACAGAGTGATGTAATATTTCCCACCACTCATTGCTCCCTGGACTCTCCCTCCCACCAACCTTCCATCATTATTTTTCTCTTTCTCCCTGGTGCAATCTCATTAGATTGGATTGCCCCCTGGCCACAAGCCCAAGTAGCCATGTGGCGTTGTGTCCCCCAACACACCCCCCCCCCCCCCCCCTTCTTTATACCAATTCCTCCGGAGTGGAAGTGGTTTGATTGATGTCCAGCAACCCCATATCACTGTGCAGCCGTCCCTCTCCAGCTGGTGGCTTCAGTCATGCCGTACAGCCAGATCAATCAGAGTGACTCCTGCTGTGCACACTGATCACTGTCTCTAACATCGAAAACAGTCAGAAATTAGAGAAGCGCCCCTGTTTCAAAGCAGCACTAGGAAAGGGATGTACGGGAGTCTTAGAGCTACAAATAAATACAAACTTTCCCAACAGTTTGGCCAACAAAACAAGCTTTGATTTTTTACGTTGTGATCTGTTATCACAGTAGCTTTGTTCTTGGTTATTGTACAGTTTCTGTAACCATTTCTACCTCATTTTTGCGGCATATTGTACATGAAAGTATTTATTTCATGTCGTTTTTGATGTCTGTTTTAAAAAGGATGATGATCTTGAACTGTAATGGTCTACCTCAGAAAAGACTGTATTTTAAGAGAAGAGTATGACACAATATTAAACAGAATTTGTCCATATTGTACGGTGGCTCTTTCTTGTCCCAAACACACACATACACCTCGAGGTCTGAACCTGCTTCTGGCTTCACTTTGTGGCTCATGAAGAACAGTCGGCTGTCATGAAGACAAGCTGACAGGATAAGAACTGTCTTTCCCCGTCATGTGCGTTATGTTTTTGGATGTCTGTTGCAGCATCCAGCAGATCAACAGAAGCAGTGGAGCACACCCCTGAGGCTCCGGGCCCAGCACCAGAGCACAGAGGTCCTTCATATCTGTCACTGTTTGTAAACAACAACTCCTCCCAGAGGCCTTTCCAGGCTATTTCTGGCCTTTCCTGACATATTTTAAAGACTCAAAAAATAAAGGAACTCTGCGCAAAGCTGTGAGAAAAAGTTTGAAGATCCACTATTAGTTCATGGACAAAATCTCTGTGAGAGAATCTCAGTGGAGTAAAGATGCTGGTGGTGTTGTAATTAATTCTAATAATGCTGCATGGCTCTATTATAGGTACAACCTTAACTGCTTTCCATCCTCTGATGAAGGATAATTACCTCCGCCATGGTAGGAGGTGATATGACAATTTGTTTGTTTGCCTGTTAGCAAAATAACTTGAAAAGTTAAAAAAGGATTATAATGAAATTTCCAGGAAGTGTTGACAATGGGCCAAGGACAGATCTTTAAACTTTGGAATATTTAATTTCAAAGCCATAGGCACTTTGATCATAAACCAACCTACTATGTTATTTAACCGGTACATTAACTTGAACAGTTATTTTTAAGGTGAACAAACACTGGCGCTACTCACGTGTATTGACAGAGGGAAAGAGACAGAGAGAGAGAGAGAGAGAGAGAGAGAGCACAACAGGTTTAAATGAGGTAGCTCGGTTCTTTCCATCCGTTTCCTTTGAAAGCTTTTTCATCCAGAAAAGGGGGGAAAAAAAGCAAAACAGTTTGTCCTCCTTATCCTGACTGATTTTTGTCCTCTAGGAAGTCAGTCACGTCCATCTCCCTGCTGATTGGAGGTAATTAGGTGATAATAAAAGATGCTAATGAGCTGCCGTCCTATTTACTCATATTTGGAGGTCAATATCAGGACATAGTGCTTTTGTAACATTACAGTGAGAAAAATATCGAATGTTGCACCTAAAATAAGATCTGATTGGTACCTAAATGATTTCTCATTAAAATGACACCTTTTTTATTCTGTTCTGTTTTCAATGAGAATGAAATGATTGATTACATTTCAACAAACATGCACTATAAAAGTTTTTTTTTTTTTTTTAAGTATCCCTGCTTCAGGCTGCTTCAGGAGCACTTTGGCAAAATCTGAAAGTTATTTATGGTAACAACCTTCATAAAAATATCGTTTTCTGATTCTCATTTCGCGTGCGCACGGCCCTCCCCCTTACTTTTGCTGCTGCTGGCCTTCCATTGTCCAGGCCTTGATACTGACAAGGTTGACATCAGAGGAGAGCCCTGACACCGGGTGAGTTAGGACTGCCAGCTGTTAGCAATCAAGTCTATTTTGAAGTCAGGGACACATGGACCCCCAGGGCCAAAGCAGCAACCAGCCGTGCACCCCCCGCCAAAATTGAGCTTGCAACCTCCAAACCCCCCGGTCCTGCAGATACCCAGCACAGCTGTATTACTTCCAGATGTGGCAACAGTGCATTAAGGACCCTTTACCTAAGAGGACCCCACAAATGATGATGATGACACCCCGACACAGGGAGGGGTAATGCAGCAAACAACAATCACACAAAGTTGCGTCTAACATTTGAACATCTAACCTACAGAGAGAGCAGTCTTCAGGCTGTCAGTCAATAATAACAGGTCCAGAAAGTAAATCTAATGTGTACGTGTTTAATACATCTAAATTGTTCTTAATCATTTTTGTACCTTGTAAAGTATGAGTTTGCTTCAGTTAGGGTTTGAAAATATTCATAATAATTTGGTTTTATTTTTTACTCATACTCATAGTATAAAATTAAATATTTTGCATTTTGTGCATCAAGTGAGAAGCCTAAAGTAGGAATGTCAAATTATAATTAATTATAACTAACATATGCACACAAAATGAGAATTTGAAACTTAGGTTCTTTGAAGCAAATTACATATATTTTTTTTAATAGACAGGTCACTCAAAACTCAGGAAATTAGGTTTGACAAGTGGAATGTTGAGTAAACTGCCCCCTCCCACACGACAACACTGATAAATGAATAAATAAACATCGGGAAAACCCAATAAAAGAGGAGCAAATTATCATTGGCTGTGGTAAAGGAATAAATGCATGAATAAACTGAGTAGATGTGCTTAACGCTTCCTGTTCTGCAGATTTTGCCAGGTTGTGCTACCCTCCAGATAGCGGGACTACAGCTCCCCCGTGTGGTTAATTTGAAGAAACGCAAACTCACTGTAACAAAACACGAGTTGGTGTCATTTTAGAAGCGTTATTTAGTTAATCAGTATGTCCTGTGGTCCACTGTCCTGTATTATTTACGCACCACTGTAAAACAGTATTAATTAAATCAGAATTAATTAATTGATAGACAGACAGACGACATTATTAATCACTGAGGGAACATGAAATGAAAAAACTATACACAGTATACAATATGTACTCAATACACAAAAAAAATAAAACAATCGATAAACAGGATATCCGCATTTAATTAAATATTATTTCAGCATAAGCCCTTTCCTTCTTTTTTTGCTAAACACAATAAGGTAGGTGATTGTGTAATCCTTAATTTGAAAAGCAGCTGTTAGAGATATCAAGTAAAAGGATGTAAGAACAAAATGCGCGTCATCAGAATCAATCAGGGAAGGACAGATCTAGCTTTTACTATTTGTGTCACTGTACTAGGATCAGTTCTGTTGGTTCTTTCTACGTTGTATATGACTTTGTTTGCAAATCCATGCTGCATTGTGTGCAATATTAAGAATCACTCGTGTGAGAAACCTGAAAATCAACTCTGGTACTGCTATCTGGTTCCCGAAAGTGGCGCGACAGATACTGTATTTTGTCATGTGAGTCTCAGCCAATAGTTACTGGAAATTGCAAGGTCCCCTCCCCCCCCACGTATCCTTTCTCTGGAGGAGCGACTGGACCCAACTTTCTGTTCAACGTTGCGCTTTAATTTCGGGATGTTATTTTCTAAGTTGGACCTCTTACAGGCAGACCACAGCACAGAGAAAAGAGAAAATCAGACGCCCCCGGTGCGTAAAGACAACTCTGTGCGTATGCGCCAGTCCAGCCTTTGACTGGAGATATGACGATACGGCGTAAACTTCAATATGGGAACAGGAAATAACGCACGCCCCTCCTTTGGGTGGCGCGCTGATCGTTTAACGGGGAAGTGAGACCGATCTGAAAGTTGCCTTGAGCTCCGTGAGAGCCTTTCGAGACTAAATCTTCTGCTCCCAGGAAAGGAAAGCGTCCAGTTGGTCGATGGACGCCGGGTGCCCTGTGGGGCTTCGGCAGTGACAGGCGTACGAACCGAAGGGGAAGGAAGAGGCGTCGAAGCAGTCGGTTTCTACTGTGTTGAACTGAACGTTGAAGTGAAAGTAAGTATTTTTTTTTATCGTGTGAAAGTGTCGACGGACTCCTGGCAGCCGCGAGGCCTCGTCCGGCCTAAGTAAATTGACTGAAATGTCGCTGAAATGTTTGGCAACAGAAATATCAGCGGTTGCGTTAGGGCCTCGGAATTTACCCAAATATCACCTCAAAAGGCAAATAAATAAATAAAATCAGTCGTTTTCTCCCGGGTTGGTCTTTTTCCTCAGCCTTCTGGTGTTTGGGGAAAAAGATGAATGTTTTCTTTCCATGTCGTATTTGTGGCCCAGCACACTTGTTTACTAGTAAGCAGACACCAGCATGTTATAATGTTATAAATATCTGACCAGTCAGTTGCATATTTGTTTACGTTGCATCTGCCTGGCATGATATCCGTGTTGTCCTTTCTTTTCTTGACGTTTGTTGTTGTCGATGTATCGAGAACGTGAACACGTTTAAGTTTAGATCGTAAAAGTAATAGAATTAAAGTCTGTTTGTCCTTTTTGGGCCATTGTAGAGACAGATTCCAGTCCCCATGTTGGAGGACCCACGTCTAAGTGGACATAAAAATGTCATTACTCACTGAGATGACTCACTTGTTCAACATATTTCTGCCATTGGAGGGAAACATCTGAGCATCTGTGAAGGGCTTTAACCTGAATATCATTCCCAAACGTGTGACTCCTCCATAGTCTAAACGGCTCTTCCATCAGAAGCGACTGCAGCTGAGCACATAAACACCTGAACGTGAATGTGGAGTAAAACTGCAGGACTTTGCATAATGGATTAAAAAAATATTCAGATATTGATTTTCTGTATGTTATGTTATGTTCTCATGCAGCTTGACTCGATCATGACCCAGTGGGTGCACATGTCGCATATGCTGCCATTTCTGCCAGATCAGACCATCAATGACCTTTACCCCCCGGCTACTTTTCCCATCGAAGCCCGACACTTCCTGGCAGAATGGATCGAGAGCCAAAGATGGTATAAGATGTACATAGACACGCATAGTTGCAATTACTGTAATTACTGTTTGTGGGTGTGTGTGTTGCTCACAGGGAAGATTTTACGTTGGAAAATGTTGAACAGGAATCCCAGGCTCGGATTCTGTTCGACCAGGCCATTAACACGCTGCAGTCGATGGCTCAGCAGAATTCTAATGTGGTGGACAGGATGAAGCTGATGCAGATTGGCAGGAAGATGGTACGAAGCGGATCCTCTCAGACATGTTTTCATGTTGTCCTCAAATTTGTTCAGCCGCTTCAGATGTGTGCTTGCTTTTACAGGCTGTTTGTCACCAGCCTCTAGAGTTTGCAGTCATGGTCAAGAACATCCTCAGAAATGAAAATGCCATGATCAACATGGTAAGATCACTTTGATATAGTTGAAATTAAACCTAGTTAAAAACCTGTTTTAAACAGGCAGGCAGGAGGTCTGAACTCATGACTGTCCAGCCAAAACTTACTCTCACATTAAGTTCAGTCATCACTGATAAAGTTCTAACGTTTCCAAACAAGACAACAGTTCACATCTGGATTTTAGAAATAACACAAATCAAACTGTCTAATTTTGTCTCCCAGTATTGAGTAACAAGTTAAGGGTCTTTACTTAGTTTTCTCTTAAAACTGAAATTAAAAATCCTTGAAATTAAAATAAAAATGTGTATGTTGTCTTGTCTGTAGCAAACGCAGACACCCAACATTCAGCAGTACACGGCTCCAGAGGCATCCTCGTCCAGCATGCAGGGGGTCGACCATCTGGTCCTGAAGGTGCTGGACGTGCAGAACACCAGGCAGACGATGCATCAGCTGCAAGAAGAGCTCAACTGGGAGAAGCACAACTGTGAGGCTTTCCAAGGTGACTCTCACACACACACACACACACACACACACACACACACACACACACACACACACACACACACACACACTGGGGGGTAAACATACAACTAGAAAAGCACTCGGAGATCGCAGACCTCCAGGGCAAAGATACAGAGTAGTTTACTCTAAAGCAGGTACTCAATGTTTTTCCAGGACCTCACCAGCACAATGGACTCGACCAAACGATAGCAGAAATCCAGAAGGTGCAGAACAAGATCCAGCAGCTGGATTTTAATTTGAAAACCATGGCAAAGGTGGGTTTAGTGGCACAACGTCCTGCACCTGTAATTTCCTGAACATTTCCTGACACAGTTTGCACCATCTCTCACTCACTTTTGTTGACAAAATGACATTTTATCATTGCTGTTTTTTTTTTTCTTTTTTTTTTTTTTTTGTATGTAGAAACGTTTCCAGCTGCTGAAGGAGTGTGTCGACTGTCTGGACCAGTGTCAGAGCTGTTTTATTAGCAGGCTGAAAGTGTGGAGGTGGGAGCAGCACAAGGCCACCATCGGTCATCCCTTTGACGACAACCTCAACCCCCTACAGACCTGGTGAGTGTGTCTGGGGCGCCGTTTCCTGCTTGTTTGTACTTAACATTATTAAGTAGCCTTTGTTCAAATAAGCAAATCAGACGATCAACCAGCCAAACAGGTAGTTAAAACAGAACACTAGATGTACCTGCTACAATAAAAGCTTGTTATAGTTATTGTTTATGTTTGGTTAAAACACACATGGTAGAAGTAGCAGAAGTCTCTGCGGCATTGTCATTCTCAGCGTTTCCAGCAGTTCAGAGCACAAGGCAGCAAGCCTGTCTCACTGTTTTTGTCACCTCCCGAGTGATTAACATTGCATTGATGATGAAGTCGTAACCTGCGTAGTAATTAATGTCAAGATTATTAGGAAACTAGTTTGTTCATTGAACAAGAATGTGGATCCATGTTGGTACGTGTTGGTAGGTGGTGTGCTGATTGTCTCTTTCTCCGTCAGGTGTGAGCAGCTGCTCGGAGTGAACGGGAAGCTGAGGCAGGAACTGATGCTGATCGGGGAACCAATCCCAGAGCTCCAGGAGAGACTCGGGCAACTTTTGCAGGCCCTGATTCAAAGGTACAAACACAAAGGAAGTAAACAGCTTCACTTACATAGGTCAAGTTCACGTAAAGACGTATGATCCATCTGAAACAGACGGAAGAACATGGCCTCACTCACTCTTCTCTTTTAGCTCTCTCGTGGTGGAGAAGCAGCCCCCTCAAGTCATAAAGACCCAGTCAAAGTTCTCCACCACTGTACGCTATCTGCTGGGAGAGAAAATAGCTCCTGGGAAGCCCGTGGTGCTGAAGGCTCAAATCATTAACGAATCTCAGGCCAGGAACCAGGGTAGCATACCTGGGTGAGTCATGCAGTAAATAAGGCACATGGGAGACTACACCCGACCCAGGCAGGTGGAGTTGATGGGTGGGATTCAGCATTTTGCTCGGAAAAACAAATTATAGATAAAGACCTGGAAAGACTACCATTGAATTACAAGCAAAATTTAATAACTGAAATTGAAATGTATTTTGTAGGGAAAACTAATCAAAAGTAGGTGATTCTAGACAGGTTTTGGATCATTTTAGCTTTCCTGTCAAAAGAATTAGTAGCATCTTCCAAGAGGCTCAATACTCAATTATTCTTTAATGTATTTTTACCATTCATAAGCTTGTTATGATAAATGTTATGTGGTTTGAATGTACATGTTGGAATAATTTGATGTTTTCATCATGAAAACACAGGGTGTGGAAGAGTTTATGTAGGGAGGAGGAGATGTAAATACATTAATTCAGCTTAATTTAATTTATCGAGCCTGAAAGCAGCAGTGGTGGCTGCGTCTGTATTTGTACGGTGGCGGAGGTGCTGGGATGGATTTCACACCACTCATTTCAGTGCTGTTCAGGGCATTAAGGACCTGTCTATAAACAACTTTAACACAAATTTAAGTTTCTATGAACACCACCTTCATCGTGAGTCCCAGCAACAGTTTTCAAGCTTCTGATTGATGAACAAACGTCTCCTCTCCAGCGATAATGTTGGGGAACTGATCAACAACACAGCTATCCTAGAACACAACACAGCCAGCAAGAGCACCTGCGCCACCTTCAGGAACATGGTTAGTGCTGCCCAAGGCTTCTCAATTGGCCTACCTTCCTCCTTCCTCTTACAGACCTCTTGTCTTCACAGTCCATCAAGAAGATCAAGAGAGCCGACAGGAAGGGAACAGAGTCGGTGACAGAGGAGAAATTTGCTCTGCTCTTCTCGACGGAGATCACCATCACAGGCTGTGACACTCCGTACAGAATACAAGTACGGCCCTGTTAGTTTTTCTTCAGTATCATATTGTAATAAACCCTAGTGTGATCTAATATTCAAGCCACGTGTCTTTGATTATAGATGATCTCGCTGCCCCTGGTCGTCATTGTCCATGGTAGTCAAGACAACAACGCTTTGGCCACCATCATATGGGACTGTGCTTTTTGTGAGCCAGTGAGTTTAAGCTCTTCTTTTTCATTTAATGCAGTCAGTTTATTTTTTTCTCTGTCATAACTCTGCCAAAATCTTTATTCAAACCAGTGTTCCAGCCATTTTAGCCTAACTGTCTCCATTAGGACAGAGTTCCATTTGTGGTTCCCGAGTATGTTCCGTGGAGGATGATGTACAACACTCTCAACAGCAAGTTCACTTCCGAGGTCCAGACAAAACACCACTTGGACAAATGCAACCAGCACTTCTTGGCCCAGAAGATCTTTGATAAGCCGGATTATAACGGCGACTTCAGCAGCATGATGGTTTCCTGGGCCCAGTTTAATAAGGTCTGCACGGGGGTTATGTTCTCTCACACAAATGTACACAGTAGGACGTGAGCTCTGTTCTCACACACGGTAAATGGCTCTTGCAGGAAGTTCTTCCAGGCCGAATGTTCACTTTTTGGCAGTGGTTTGAGGGAGCCATGGAGCTGACCAAGAAGCACCTGAGGACTTACTGGAGTGAGAAGTGAGGAGTCTTCCCTTCTCAGTTCTTATAAACACCCAATACTCTGGTTATATCTGATTGTTTGCAATGTATGGCTTTTCCAGGCTGATATTTGGTTTCATTGGGAAGCAGCACCTACACCTGATTCTCAAAGACAAGCCCAACGGAACATTCCTGCTTCGCTTCAGTGACTCTGAAATCGGAGGCATCACCATCGCTTACGTGTCTACGACTGACAGTAAGCCTTAACGCAGCAGATGTGGTTCACACGGTTCTGCTGGAGCAGGATAGATGCCAGAGATGCATCGGGTTGCAGACGGTGCAGCGTTTTTGACATTTTGTTCTCGCAGACGGTGGACTGAAAATCCAAAACATCCAACCCTTCACCAAGAGGGACCTTGAGATCCGCAGCCTTGGCGATCGCATCCGGGACATTAGCGACATCACCCACTTGTATCCAAATCGTCCTAAACATGACGTTTTCCAAAAATTCTACACAGGTAGTGGTCTTCATGAGTCACATTTTAGTTTAGCTGAAGTGGTAAAAGTCCCTCCTTCTGCTGTCGTTCGAACCAGAGCCCCAGGCGTCGCCCGTGGGGGGTTATATCCCCGTGTCTCTGCACACCAAAGTCGGCACGTAAGGAGCAAATAAACCTCGTCCTCTGTTGCACTTGAATGCAGAATGCGAAAAATGTGTCTTGTGTGTCCACAGGGAAGCTGCTTCAACTTCACATCCATCCAGTACAATCTGCCCGTCTCCCAGTATGGCAGGAGTCTGCCCGTCTCCCAGTATGGCAGGAGTCTGTCCGTCTCCCAGTATGGCAGGAGTCTGTCCGTCTCCCAGCATGACAGTTGTCAGTGAAAGCTCATCCAGCACTCTTGGATACCCCCTGTAAGTGTTATTTCTGCATGTTCCTCCACGCTCTTAATGTCGTTATTCGTAACCAGTGTTGCTGTCCATAAAACTTCCACTGTGTACCACTAACACACCATAATCCCCAGAGCAACCTACTAGGGTTGTTGAAAAGACTGGTGAATATCAAGAACAACAGAGGTTGAAGCTGGAGGATTTTTTTTTTTCCGGATTTTCTGCATAACATGAGAAGTTGAGTCCCAGCAGATTTGTAAAGGTTATGAAGCCATGTGAAATGAGTTGACTCTCCATGCCAAGGTCAGTCAGAGCAGATACAATTGGAGGAAATGGAAGTCTCTGTTCCTTCCCCCTTGGAGTGATATAACTAATAATTCAGACTAAAGATAATGGATCCATTACCGCTTATTATCAGTCATCATCCATATTTGGATATCTCTGAAACATTACAGTGACTGTTATATTGGGCCTTTCTTTTAATCTGGAACACGCAGTCTAACAGCGAGCCCCTAGAATTATGCTCATGATATCAAAGATCAGTGATGGTCGCAATGACGCAACCATAAAGCGAAAAGTGACGCAGATCTGCACAAAGAAGTCAACCTTAACTCATGCATAACTAATCAAGAGTTGCCTATAAGGAATGTTTAGTTTCAGGGATTAGGTCACAGCAGACACTGAGCTTCGCGTTCCAAGCTCTGTTGTTGTGGATCAATTGTTCTGAAATATTTATGTGGCAAATTTCAGGCACTGGTGTTGATCAGGGTTGGCCAACAGGTGGCGCAGTTGTTTTTAAGGAATCACACAGTGGCCGTCACAGTTATTACAACAATGCACCATTGTTAATAGAAAACATCATCTCAGTCCATCAAGGGACTGATTGAAAATCTTATCCTGATATTCAGTGATGATCCCTAACTGCGTTTCCACCATACCCTTCAGGAACCATTTCCAACAGCAGCAATACAACCAGCAGGAGGCTATTCCCCCAGACATAATGGATGTTGCAGCAAGTTCTCCTGTGGGATTTCTCTCTGAACTGTAGGTTTTTGCATGAAATCTGCATCCATGTGTTGCTTTTCACGGTGCTAAAGCCTCTCCATGTCTGTGTCTCAGCTCCACAGGGAACAACATGGATCTAGATATAGACTCTCTTCTCCAGGATAATTCCTGGAGGGAACCAGACATCTACGCATCAGATATGTAGACTTTCATCATCATTCCACAGCTTAATCTGTTTTTGGTCGGTGGAGACTGATGCGATGTCTCAGAGACTCTGCGTGGTGGGCTGCTACGATGTGAAAGTAAAGTAAAACCAACAAACATTTATTCCAGGTGTTATGTCAACCAAAGCAAATGTGATGGACAGTGGTTTCCATGTCCTCATGATTGTAATCTCATCAGTACTAAGATACACTCTCACATAGTACCATATATTGCATGGCAGTTTTCAAAACTTAAGACCAGTTATGGTTCAGAGAAACAGAAATACGTATAAGAGCGTAACAGGAACAAGTGTTAATCGTAATGGCTGTGCTCTGGCAGATTCCATTTTTTTAAAATTACTTTTAAAATTTATGGTGCACAGGTTTGCCATTTGTTTTAACATTACTTAAATCCATACTGTGTGCTTTTCTATGTCTGTAATCTGCTAAATTGTAGAGTCCATCAATTGAACACGTGCGCGTTCTGATGGGTTCAAATCAGAGTTTGTGTCTCTCCCCTGAGAGCTGGGATACAGTATATAGATGCTAAATTACAACATTGGCAAAGAGATCCTTGTGTTGAATTATAATGTTATTTTAAGATGGAAACTGAGCTATTGTTTGGCTCAAATCACACAGATCAGCCTTATTACTACGACAGTCCGCATTCACTGAGGGCAGTTACACACAAAGATATAAGCATTATAGGAGTCATTAAGGGAAATGTAATCCTTATCCATGTGTTTGCTTACTGCAAGCTGTATATTTAATGTTCCCAGCAGCTTTCATATGCTGAAAAGCTAGAAAAAGATTTTTCTTTCTAATGCTTTACACTTTTTACTCAGTCTGTCAGCATATTGCATGTAGTACACACTCCTGTTTCATGTTACACTAGATTTAGGGTCTCGTGGGTTGATTTTTTTTCATGAACGAGTCTCAGTTTTATTATATCACAAATAAACCCTTTGGCATTTTTTTTTAGATTTTTGTGAATTTATTTACAAGAAATTTCTCATCTTCTCCACCAATTTATTTATATATTTTATAACAAAGATGAAATGCATAATTTTATGCTCATACACCAAGAGCATATGTATGACTGGTTTCTGGGCTTTTTTTTGTTTGTTTGTTTGTTTTTAACATGCAGGTGTTGGTGCTATGGGAAACCATCATATTTAAATCACATTTGTGTTGAGTCAATCGAAAAGAAAACAGACAGAATGGTTGAAAACAAAGACTTTTCTGATTTTTTTTTTTTTTTTTTTCACATAAAAAAAAAGATAATCGGGGACATCATGATTAGGAAGATATGCCAGGTAGCATATTAGCCTTAGAATCACTTCTGAAATCAATTAGCCAATGATAGCGTAAATTGCATATTTCCCATATATCCTGTTTTAACAATGTTTTTTTTTTAAAAAAGAAAACTTTACACTGTACAGCACAATCCTTTCCAGTTAGAACACAAATTCTCTCTTTAACATGTCACTTTAAATGTAAATTCTACCCAACCACTGCCAGAGAAATCACACTGAAAAAATGTAAAACGAAGCAGAAAGAGAATCAGCTTACATGCCTGGCTCGATAACTGTTGAGAAATGTGTTTTCTTTTCTTCTCAGCGTCCCCTTTCCTCCATTCCAGCAGCTGTGGATGTCCCCTCATTAGAGCAGAACAAGATGGCTGCCTCAGAAACAAAGGGGGGAGGTAGGGTGAATGAAGGGGAGAGGGGGGACACCAGGCTGGTGTAGCGCTTCAACTTCAAAAGTCCGTTCTCTCTTGTGTAGGTTGTATGAAAATAAAGTACATATTTATCACCCTGTACAAACACACTTAAGATCTGAGTCTCCCAAATGTTGGAGAGGGGCTTGTCCAATAAATCTCACTCCCAAAAGAGCCACTCAGCTCAGTGTAGAGAAGGCATCAGGTGTTTGCCAACACTAGCAACAAGCCACTCCACCTCATGCACTCTGTGATTCCTCTAACCTCGGTTCGATGTAACAGATTCTTCCAGCCGTATCAAACATCATCGTATCGCTAGCTGCTGGTTCTTTATCAGGTTTGCTTTTTTTGTTGTTGTTTTTTTCCATGGCAGACACACAAGAGTAAGAGCAAACCAACCAGCACACCTGTACATGAATCTGAGAAGTGCTAGGGCAAAAAGCTTGTGTCCCAAAGTTGTGGTACTTCAGATAAACCGGCGTGATGGATAGCGATGAAAATGATTTTCAAGTTTGCTGTGGACTGAGCTCAAAAGGATCAGTTTCATTAGAATGGTACGCTATATGAATTTGAATTTTCATGACACGTGTATAAATTATTGGTCTTTTCTTAAAAAAACCTTGAAATACAGAAATCTGTGAGCCTTCATGGTATCAGTGATTTAGAGAAGACTGTATCCTTTCCTAAAAGCTGCTGAAAACTATGATAGAGACAGAATGCTGGCACTTGTAAGTCTTCAGTTAAAACAAGCACAAATGCACACACCTGCCCAGAGACATGTGTGCACACTCAAATCATACATAAATCTGAAAAAAAAAACAAAACATTGTGAGCCAAATAAATACTGGTAAGGTACGATACGTACACGGAATTTACCCAAGTTCATTCAACAAAACAAAGGGCGAGATCACACTGGATCAAATGTAAAAGTTTGCAGAAGTCTGCTGCTCTACTGTAGCTTCACTCCTATAGCCGACTACAAAACAAGAAGAAAAATGGAGAGAAAAACGGGGAGAGAGAGAGGGCCCTGTCCTGAGCAGTTAAAGCCACCTGGTCAGCCAGGGGAGACGGACTCCCAGCACCACAGGCTACAGGGTGCTTCCTCCAGTGGCAAGCCTTCTTCTGACCCTCCATCAGAGTCCTGCGGTCCTGTGGGGGAGGAGGTTCTGGTTGATGTTCTGGTTGGGGGGGCGGGGGGGTGTCAGCAAGCTTAACTTATTCTGAAGGCTTATAGGGCCTGTGTCTTGAGCTCAATGGGCTCTCCCCTGGTCTCCTGCTGCCCCTCGGCCTCCGGAGGCCGGGTGCCCTTCAGCGTGGCGAGCCTCTCGGACAGGCCGCGCATACGGGGGAACAGCATGAAGTCGTACAGCAGAGCTCCCATGGCACCGCCGATCATGGGTCCTACCCAGTAGACCTGCGGATACCAGAGGGTGCACATGTGTCTGGGGAATTCAAAATATTCCTATACTTTCAGTGCAAAATAGAAACTTTAAAGATTAGATTTACCCAGTGGTTGACAAAATTCCTGACCAGGACAGCGGGGGCGAAGGACCTGGCTGGGTTCATTCCAGCTCCAGTGTAGTAGATCTACATCACAGACCAAAATGACATTTCACAAATATATAAAAGCACACATACAACACCAGCGTGATGCTACTGCTTGGTTCTTACCCCGAGGAGATGCCCCATGAGCACGGAGAAGCCGATGGCCAACGCGGCAGAGCCCAGGCGTCCGTTGCGCCTCTCATCGGTCACGGCGAAGATGCAGACGACGAGCTGCAGGGTGAGGAAGACCTCCATGGTGGTGGCCATACCCAGGCTGATGCCTGGCTGCAGCTAAAGTCCAGACGCAGCAATTATTCACAGCTCATCTCCATGCTTGTAGTGATGGAAGTAAAGTCTAGCAGACTCACCGTGTTCAGTGCGAGGTTTCCCCTCATGTTGCTGGGCGTGACCCCATAGAGCACAGCAGCACCTGCCAGCGCTCCAAGACACTGGGCCACGATGTAGAAGAAAGCCCGGAACAGAGACATCTGAGAACCAATCAGGTAGGCGAAGGTAACAGCCGGGTTGATGTGTCCGCCGCTGATGTGACCGATGGACTGGATAAGGGTGGCAGCCGCCAGCCCAAAGCAAAAGGCAACATGGAGGACATTAAGGGGCCCGGTGGTCCAGCGGAGCGCCGCCCCGAGCCCAAAGAACACAAAGAACATGGTGCCGTAAAATTCTGCAAGCACCGCCCGCCAGAAAGACATGGACCTGAACTCCCACATGGTGGCAAATGTTCAAAAAAAAGAAAAATCAACTCTTGAAACAGAGCTCAAATGAAAAGCTGATCAAATAAGGGGAGACACTCTTTCTCCACAGTACTGACCAACTAAAATGAAACGACTCTCAGACAGAAACCGCTGCTCTAACGCTAAATTCTGCAACACCCAAAACCCTCAACATGCAGGTGTGGAAAAGTCTCACTGTGTCACTTCTGATTCTGTCATAGACAGCTCCTGAATGGAGCAGCGCGCTGCCCTCTGAGCATCTATGTTAGGAGGAGAACACGGAGAGAGAAACGTCAAGCATGTCCTGCAGACATCCAGCCTCTTTACCAGAGCAGGGGGAGCTCGGAGGCCTTTTTATAACACCCCTGGGGCCAGGGCAACCCCGCACAGTCCAGGGGTGGGACCGGTGCGCAATACAACAAGTCAAAACAAATTTATTTAACCCCTGCCAGGTCTTGACCTTGTGACACTGAAATAAAAGGCTGGAGAGCAAAAAGGTACCAGAGGTAGAGAAATGTATCTAAATGTGTGAGGAAAATGTGCGTATGATGCCATAATTAAATATACAGAGTCTGGTTTGAACGTGGAAACTCTAACTGTTGTGATTCAAGGGGCCCTGGGAGACACTTAGCTGGCCTTGGAGACCAAAAATAGTACAGGGGTGGACCCCTCATGGGAAGGAGTTTTGAGCCAATAGAAGCCAAAGAAGAATGCAACTATGCAATCAGAGGTTCACAATCACTCCAATCAAAGCTAATATTTCTCCAGTTGCTCTGGATTGATTCAAATCAGGTGTGTGGCAGCAGAAATGATTGGGCACTGTTCATTGTGTGTGTGTGTGTGTGTGCGTGTGTGTGTGTGTTTGTGTTTGGTCAGCTAAGATCAGCTAAAGCTGTAGAAAATCCATGTTTGGAAGAGGGGAGAGCCATTAAGCTCCAACTAGAGCAGGATGCTGACCAGGGTGGCCGGGGGGGACGCGCACTGCCCTCTGAAAGGATTATGCTGAACTCAGTGTTTCTCCTCGTGGAAACAAAATGCTGGCTGCGACACTTTCTCTGGGCTTCTATGAGCTGTTTGTCTCGCTGTCACTGTTGAAGAGTTGCCACACGGTGTGTCTGCGATCAGATAATCCACTTCTGCACTGTGCTGTGCTGAAGAGTCATTGGTTGAAAATACAAATACAATTCTTATCGTGTTTGCAACCATGAGGGTCACTTTAGAGCTCGGGTCTTTTTTTTTTATATCAGGTTTCTTAGCAGCCTTTTTTCACAACAGTCTGACTGAATAGATCATCATGCAATAATCAGGGTGACACATTTGCCCTGTAACACAGCGTTAATCTGGTTGATTCTGACAATTTACTGGTTTGCAAGTTGCCGCAACTCTTTTGTTTGCGGCGTTATGTTGCTCTCATGACTCCCACCCTTAGTCATAAGCCAGCTTTTATGGGTTTAAGCCCACAGTTTAGGTTTTACAGGACAGCCTGTTGAAAAGGTGCTTAGTGTGTTTTTCTGTTACCCGTGTTCAGAGTGCTGACACGTACATAACATGAACCCCCCCCCAAAAAAAAAAAACATCACACTGGGGAAGGAGCGCCGGGCCTGAAATAATATATATTAAATATAGAAATTTTAGTGTATTTTTAATTTAATTTACAAATTTCTTCGATCCTGGAGGATACTAACTATGGACACAGCAAGTCTCATCCTGCTGCCAATTCACTGCCACTCCTTTTAATCAGCATTGTTTGAAAATGTAACACTCATTTAAAATAAATAAAATAATGCACAAAGTTTTTTTTAATGGTTGGAAGAGTTTATTAGAGATGCAGAACCAAGCTCTACAAAAAGGTGTCAACAAAATGCACAAGCCTGAAAAGCAACTCTGAAGCATTCCTGTTCCCGCTGAACCTTCCAGCATTAGCAGGCGTCTTCCCTCTGTTCATGTATGTCAGCTAAATCTGCAGCATGTTCTACACTACAACCGTGTACATTAAATATTAAATCACCTTTTTAAATATGCCAAGGTTCTGCCACATTTAACTGGAGAAATAACTTAAAAACAATTGTTTAAATTTTTGCAGATGTTAGAACTGGAAAACTGAAGTGCTGTTTCAAAAATTAAACAAAATCTGTGCAATTTTTTTTATCCAAACATTAAAGGGGAACAACATTAAAAAAAATTTTTTTTTTTGAAAATAAGCATCTTCTCTTATTTATTAGAAATTATGTTCAGTATGTAGTCTGACATAGCAATTAAAAAAAAGACAATGATGTACGATGTCAAAAGACCCAAAACAGTCATTCAAGTCAATGAACAATAACTTTTCATTTTAAAAGAATTGTTCATGCAGAGCAGAACAGCAAAGCCAATCAACAGCTCAGTTTGAATATCAGTGCAAGTCCACATCAGCAGTCACCTGGGGGTTTCTGGAAGAGAGACATACCGAGATAGGAATCAGAATTATTTTCATGCAGTCTGAAATCTAAAAAATGGTAATACACGACAAGGTTCTATAGACATACATACCTCATCATCTACACCTTCTAGATCTGGATAATCGTCACCTCCCATCTTGTTAATCATCTGCAGGAGAAAAAGAACACTGCAGTGAATCCTCTTACTTACATTTAAGGCTCGACTATGTTTAATCTCCTTACCTCTGAGAATTTGTCAAAACTACTCAAATCATCATCCGAGTCATCTTCCCAATTTCTCCAGTTATTGAAATCAACACTTAGCCAACTGACCTGAGAGAAGACAATTGAAGTATTAACACAAAGCAGTGTTCAGCATTATTCTTCAAAGATTTATCTTTAGAGTAACAGTAAAATCAGTGATTTGAGGATTTTTTTTTTTTTTTCTCGAAAAACACCAGTTACCTTTTCCTTTAGTTTGGTAAGCCGAGGCCATGATATCCCGGGCTGTGCTTTTCCCAAACAACACAACACAGACCTGTCGGTGCGCTTGTGTTTGGATTCCTGCACAGAAGATTTGATGAAGCCTTTGGATAGGTTGTAAGAGAACATGGCACATATACATTTTACAATGCTATAGGTGACACATACTTTGGGGTTGATCTCGCTGAACAGGTCCACTGTGTTCTGGAGCTTTTTATCGGCTGTTCTGCTGACACAGCTGCATCAGAGGAAAAGACAACAGAATAACCAAGAATTCAATCCAGTCACTGTTCACGAACTCCGCATCATGAAGTCGAAATCAAGATCTTGCGCTGTTATTGGAACTTACCCGAAATCCAATTTGGACGTGTCAAAATTTACTTGGACATTTTCACTGTCCTCCACGCAAAACTCTACAAAAACTGCCTCCCTTCTGTCATACCACCGAGCTGCTGCATGCTGCGCACTGAAAATCATTCGGAGGAAACAAATGACAAGTCAGCTTTACTCTGCCTTGTCATGGTAGTTAATAAATATGCATAAATTACCAACGCTTAAAATTCTAACAGGCTGCAGAATTTACTCTTATGTGATTGCATTGATGGAAATAAACTGCATATCACAAAACATACAGGATAATTTCATTTATTCACTCACACATATTCTGGTTTTCCTATAGCGTGTCTAACTGTAAAATTATGTTGTATGTTTAACGACGTGTGAATAACATATTTGTGTCAGAATGCCAGAAATAGTAAGTGTAGATAAATAACCATTAGCTAACGTTAGCTAAAGTGTGCTCTACTGCGCTAGCTACGCATGACGCCACGTTTTTTTTCCAGCACCGTTATTCTTGTCACGTTTGTTAGCCTGCTAACTGACAAGAGCACATTACCGTCGCCTTCACAAACCAATTGCAATGAGGGGGTATTTTATGGGACGCGGTGGTGTCAAGACAAATGACACACAAGAGAAGTTGTCTCGTTTAACATACATATAAGATATAATGTGTCTTTTGACAGTCTTCACAGCATGGTCGGACCACTGACGCCAACACATGTACTGATCGCAGTTAGCTACTCGTGGTTGGTCCGCAGTTTACCACACTAGTGTGACTTTTAGCTCGTTAGCTTCGAGTGGTATTAACTACGCGTAAACCCAACACTTACATTTCCATTGTTATAGCAATTAAACTCCCTCCTCGCGTCACGATATTGACACTGTAATCAAAATGTAATGGCCGGTAAAAAGTGAAGTGAAACCGAAAGAGCTAACTATAGTACAGCTGCATCCCATTAAGTAGCAACAACCTAGGCAGGACTCTTCCGCAGTACGCTACAAATACGGTGATGGTCGCCCCATATGGGGGCGTGGTCTGTGGTAACTTCCGTGTGCGTCACCAACTATCCCAACCCTTACCTTATCTTATTCATTTAAACCGACTGATAGTTGTTTTCAAAGCCTCTTGATAAAGGTACGTTTTATCAGTCCGTTTCCTGGGTAAAAAACACACAAGCACAAACAAAAAAACAAGCTGCTTTTCGTTTTTCTCTATAACGTCTGCTGTTAATCAGTCGTAACAGTTAAGTCGCAAATACGCGGGTTTAAAATCGCATATTTGCCTCGGTTCATTGTTTAAAAAAGGAACACACTGAATTGTGGGATACTGTGTTTAACGACGCGATTTTAAACAGAAGGACCAAAACAAAATTTTGGAAAATTCAAAGTAATATTTTAGGAACCACCCTTGTGGCAGTAGGTCTTCAAATGCTGCATTTAAACCACATTTGCAAGGAAGCAGCTCCAGCAGAGAAATGTTATGATCGAGTTTTGTGCATAATACTGCAAACACATTCTAGAAACAAGAGAAACTTTTCCTTTAATTATTATAGCAGTGTCTCACTATGGTGATTTTGTCAGCAGATAATGTAAAACTTGTATTAAGTGTTCAATTAATACTTTAAATAATCAGTAAAAAAAACTTATCGACCTTGAGATCTCACTAAGCTTCCATAGCAATGGAGTAATTGCTTGGAAAACACACAGTTAAGACTACAACTATTTCACAAACCTCTGAGGGTGTTTAATACAAGTTCATCTCATTTTTATTTTGAATCTTAAGCTTGTAATTGGGTTTTGATCTGAGGTATACTCGTGCCCGTGTCTAGTTTCAACGCTACATAACAGACCACGTGACTACGATCGGGACGAGTGGGATTCCCACGATGTCGTAGGATGAAGACTTGATGGGTGTCTAACATTGTTCTATCATAAAAGCAGTTAATCACGACAACATTATGATTCGCCCACAGTGGATAGAAAAAAAAAACAGTCAGCCAATCGTGTCAACACGGTGACGAACTTCCTGGTTACATTTTCTCCCGAGTCTCTTTTAATGTACAGATCGAAGATGACGCGGCTTTTAAACAAGGTTGCGGTTTTGGAATGACGAGAAATATCAAATAATCTGCTTGGATGAAGACATCCGGTGGGGTCGGAGTCGGCCACGGACTCCACAGCGCGTTTTCCCCCGCCTGATCCAAGGACGAACAGGCGAGACTGGAGACAGAGCGCAGGATTCGGACTGGGGTTTTCCGAGGGCAGGGAGGGTTTGTTTGGAATCTATGAAGATATGAGCCGGGAATGCGTTCGGATACCATGTCCTGAGCAGACCCGTTACCCACGGATAAACTGCAGCATCGCGTTAGGAGGGAAGGCCTCGGATGGATCTGCGGGTCCTTTAATCCGGGCCAGAAGCATCTGTGACAGCCGACACCGACGCGCTACGGTAAAACGCTCGACTAATCTGTGAAATAATCCGAGGTGGAAACCGAACTGTGCAACAAAGGAAGTGCTGAAGTGAGATTGCGAAATCGCCGAATTCCCAGTTGCTGCTGTTGAGAGTTTTTTTTTTTTTTTTTTTTTTTAATCGCCCAGCAGCTAGCCTAACGCTCCTTTTTCTTCTCTCTCTGGTCACCAGGTCGCTCCATTCGCCGTTGAAGGAATTTATGGGATCACAAGGTAACGTTTGGACGAGTGTCACTGTGTTTATCAGCCGGTTGTCTTGTGACCATTTTGAGTTTTCTTTGTTGACAGCCTGAAACAGCTGAAAAAGTCCTGCTGCTTCTGCACACACAGTCAACCTATTCTTAGAGTTCCTTCTCTAGATAAAAAGAAACCACAGACTGGTTCTGCTGGTTTCAGCTGTTTATGGTGTAAGGCCTGTAAGGGTAAGAGGTTGTTGCCACGTCCTGATGTGAAGCGTCATTCCTCATGATGGGTTTGAGAGAATGTTGGCTGGTGGTTCTTGCCTGGGTGTGTTATGATTCAGTAAATCGGGTGTTTAGTCACCTAAATGGGAAAGCAAGAAACAACTAGATTCATGAGTAATTCAGGTGTTAATAATATACTGCGTTAATGCGCGATTTTTAATTCCAAATGATGCTCTTTCCTCTTGTCACACCCTCCTTGTGTAAAAGGCTGCTCCATTACCACTCTTACACCCCACCAAAAGGGTGAATATTTCAGAAATGCTACTGTAATGTTAGAGTTGTTGCTCTGTTAAATGTCCACTGTGCAGCATTTTCAGTAATCTCATCTAATATATGCTGACATATACTTAATAATATGACAATATACTTAACCTTAACATGCAAATCGTCAGTGTGAGAATGAGAAGTAGAACTATCGAAGTCCCCCCCACACCCATTACTTTATAAAAAGTAATTTTGGAAAATTATGGAATAATTATGGAAAAAAATCAGTTATCTCTGGAATTTAAAATGAAGTTATAACATAAAACCGCTGGCAGTGAACAGCAGCAACAGATGTGTGGTTAGTTGGGGTAAAGACTTGCTACCTGGAATCACCATGTTGTTTCTGCAGATGACCATTAACTGAGCTGTACATGTCGTTCTCCCCCTCGATTCCCCCTCATTACCATTTTGTACTGCAGCTTTTAGTCCGCGTGTCAGACAATCCCGTTTCAGTTCTTTATCTTTTCTTTAATTCTGGGACACTCGGGAGGCCTCATCTTTTCACGCTTGTGTTCTCAACATATGACAGCTGCTCTTTCAGACGTTGATCGGTGTTCCTTTCACACCAGAATTCTGCACCTTTAATGTTGTCAACATTGAACAGTCAAAAGCAATAACTGCTGTGCTCTGCTTAGCGGCACAGCAGCTTTATCACACTGCCTGTGTGTATCTGAGCGATCAGTGCAGTGTCATGCTAGCTCTCCATTGTATCCTATCCTGCAGCAATTAGTATTAATTGTCTACCTGATCCCTTATGCAGCATGCTCAAGATCAGAACTGCATTTTGCTTAATTGCAGATGCGCTTTAGTCCCAGAGTTGATCGCAGTGATTGATTTCAGGTCCGCATGTTGAATCCCTTTGTGTTCCTTTCCATCTCTTAACGTGTCGTTTTCATTTTTATGTTTGATTCTGATAAGAATGTCACGGTCCACGGGTTCCCACTGAGGTGTAGAGAATTTAATTTATTATGTCCGAGTCTAATCCTGCTGATCAGGCATCTTTCTATCCTGGCCAGTCCCCAGTCACCTCGCGCCTACGACCCTCTGATGGATCCTGCATAAATGTCCACACAGTCTTTATTTTATGTGTTTTGTGCAACAATTTTACTCTCACTGTTTATTTTTAAAGTTAAGTTGTGGTTGCTGCTGAGCGATGGCCCTTGTGTTTCTGTCTGTGCAGTTTCTTCTGATGACATGAGTGTGTGTGCTGGCCAGGGCAGTGATGAGGTACTGGTTTCTCAGGCGGTGTGGGATTACCTGGCTGCAGCTGGGCGGCCCTGGCTCATTGACTTCCAGCAGAAGCAGGGGATGAGTGCTGGCATAATTAGACGCGGAGAAAAGGGGGGTTGCTGCGCCGTAAGGCTGCAGCCGGTGGAAGGCTCCAGGAACTCTGGAGCTGGGGTGATCGATAGGCCCATCTCCAGTGAGACCCGAAAAGCCTTCATTGACTTATGCCGTTGTGCCCGTAAAGAAATGAGCAAGCAGGAAGGAGGGACCAAGAGGAAGAGAGCTCTGCTGCCCTGGGTGGGAGTGCTGGAACCACACGCAGAGGGCAGCGTGGTTCAGCCCCCACTCCTTCAGCCACGACGCTCCCAGAGACAGCAGCAGCAGAGGCTCAGGAAGCCTTCTGATGAAAAGGCCTGCTCCATGCTCCATGAGGTCGCCCAGGTGAAGGACATGGACTGCACCGTCACTGCCCACAGCGAGGCAGAGGACAACAAAACGTGTTCCATCTGCATGGGCGACATTGTGGAGAAGACCACCCTGGAGAAATGTGGCCATTCCTTCTGTCGCTCCTGCCTGGATCAAGCCTTCAAAGTGAAAAAAGCATGTCCTGTCTGTCGGTTAGTCTACGGCCAGCTTATTGGGAACCAGCCTGCCAATGGAACGATGATTGTAGAACGGGATCCTGATCTGGAGCTTCCTGGCCATGAAGGCTACGGGTGCATTTGCATCATCTACAGCTTCCCTCCTGGCCTACAGTCGGTGAGTAGACCCAGAACATGTGCATCTTCAGACTGAATATTTCTAGAATATAACATCTGGATGAGCTGTCTTCCTTTTACCAGCCAGAACACCCTAACCCAGGTGTTCGGTATCCCGGAACAAACCGCGTGGCCTACCTCCCTGACAGCCCCGAGGGGAACCGCGTGCTGGGCCTGCTGCGCCGGGCCTTTGAACAGCGCCTTATCTTCACCATCGGTACCTCCATGACTACGGGCATGCAAAATGTCATCACCTGGAATGACATTCACCACAAGACCTCAATAGGGGGCGGGCCTCGCTGGTACGTTTGACCTTTGTTACAGGAAGGAAGTGATTAAGGATGTTATGAATAAACTGGGCTACAGTTCGTTCATAAGCCAGTATGTTAGCTTAATAAAACATCAGTAAAGAGAGAGATCGAAGAAACTTGAGATGACGCGGATGCTGTGATGATTTTTCCTTATTTCTCCTGACAGCTTTGGCTACCCAGACCCCACTTATCTGGTACGAGTCACAGAGGAGCTCAGAGAGAAAGGGATCACGGCAGAGTGACGACAGCAAAAACAAAAAGACTCTTCCAGGATTTTGCAGGACTTCCCAAGTGTTTTGCCTGTTCTTCAAAGGATGTCTGAAGACAAAGCCCTCCGTAGACTGATGTTTAATGCTGCAGCAGCGCTCAGATCACTCCGCTCGTCATTTCTTTGTTCTTTTCCATCCAGAGTTCAGATGAAACCAGTGCTACATGTGGGAGAAAATACTCAGGGTGCAGGGCACTCTTGTATCACAATGTGGCGGTTTGGGATCTATTTTCCTTCTATATAATTTTACAAATTCAAAGGTATGAAGACACTTTATGTCATATGAATTTTTTTCTTTTTTTTTTTGTTCTTTGGTTCTTTCTGACAATTAATTCCCAACTATAAGAATCGTATTACAGAGTATCGGCTCTGCTTCAACAGATTTTTTTAAACAGTTGTAAAATTATTGCAATTTGAAGCACTCACAGGCACTTTGGTCAGTGTTGTTTAGTTAGGCCTCTGTCATGGTCATGGAGCAAACCGGTACGTGTAGCCATCGCCGACACCGTTAGCCTGGTGGCTACTCATTGATGTCAATCGCATAAAAGTTCATTTATGTGTGACCTTCATGTTCTACCTGTTTGCACTGAAATCTTAAGAATGTTGAACTTTGTCAGCACCTTCCCCCCTCATCAGAATCTCATTTGACCAGATTTATGATGTCGAATCAAAAGGGCATATATAGAGCACCTAAACCAAATGAAAGGCACAATCGCTCTTTGCTACCCCATGCCTCCGACCAGAGAGATTTACCTGCTAATGTTCTCATTTAAAATGAGGAGACTCCTCTCAATCTCTGTTGAAACACCTATATGACAAAACACAGCAAATAAAAAAAGTGACAGGAAGATATGATTTTCCTTCAAGCGGAGTATTGATCTTATTGTCTCGTGCCTTTTCTTGTACTCACTTCTGATTGGAAAAGAAAAAGTCAAGCAGGATGTTAAATGCTAATGAAGGTATGGTTTAATATTATTTAAGCAGCGTTACATTTGTAGCTATAATATTTGGCTTTAAATAAAAATACACAGTTAATGAAACTATAAAGTAATGTATATGAAATGAAAAAAATAAAAAGTTGATGAAACTGTATATGTGGAAGTGCTTTGCTGAGTGCAGTAACCTGCTTGGCTAGTGGCTAGTTAAGTCTTTAAACTGACTGGTCAGATCCATGAGTCAGAAACCTTTTGTTTACATCACCTTTGAATTTACTGACATTTTCTCGTTTCCTTCTGTTTCTTGTTTTGGAAGACGAGACTGTAGTTTACTAAAGCTACTGTGCAACCATTTCTATGCATTACATAACAGAGGAAGAGAAACAGCAGAGATCACACCTTACAAGCTGATTGTCATGGAGAAGCTGGAACTCTGCTTTTCTAATTGCGTTGATTCGTACTTTGTTGATATCCAGAAAATTGTGCTTTACATTTTAATACTTGAATAAAAACCTTTGTTCAGGTTTGTGTTGGATATTGAATGCAGGTCACGATTAAACTGTTTGGATTTGTGAGATTGACTGAAATGATGCTCACAGCATTTGTCCTTACACCTGAGGGGACATAACATGGTTAATAATACTTATGAGTAATATGCAAGTTGCGGGGTCGACAGTTATCAAAACGTTGCGCGTGTATTCAGACATGAATGTAAAATTTATTAATGTAGCTTTACATAATCTATATCTTATTTGTTTATATATTTATTTAGCAACAGCTACCAGTAATTCACGTCAGTCTCCACTTCCTGGTACTGTCTCATCCAATGAAATGAGATCTTATTTCCTTACGTCATGTTTTAACGTTCCTTTCGGCACTCAAACCTTTTGCCTCTTCCAAGATCACGAAGCAACATATCTTCTTAAGTAATGGAAAACAGGCTGAACAGGCAGCCCATTGTGGCGTGTCCAAGTACGGAGGTCTGCGCCGTCTGCCTGGACCGGATTCTGGGGAAGAAGACCTTAAAGTGTTCACACTCTTTTTGCTCCGATTGCATCGAGTCGTCTTTCAAACGGAAGCCTGCATGTCCAGTCTGCAACACCTTCTACGGGGAACACACGGGGAACCAGCCGGAGGGCACGATGACGGTGACGCGCAGCTGGCAGCGCCTGCCTGGTTACGAGCACTGCGGATCCATCGTGATACAGTACATTTTCCCAGCAGGGATACAAGGGGTGAGCTCGCGCGCACACACACACACACACACACACACACTTGTGAAAGAAGTTAGAAGCTACTGATTAACAAAAGTTGTGCCGCGGCGGACTCGTGACTCCATGTTCAAGATGCTGGTATGGCCACTAGGGGGCACCGTTTTTGTTTGTATGGCATCCAAATAAATGGTATAATTAAATAACATAATTTTAAAGACATTTTTCACTTAAACAAGCCATATGACAAACTTATTAATCAGTATACATTCAAATTTATTTTTTTTTCACCTCTAAAGAATACAGTAGTTTAATTTAAATTAATTTTAATAGTATGTTACATGTGATCATCAGCCCGATCACCCAAACCCAGGAGTGAGGTACAGCGGCACCTCCCGCATTGCCTTCCTGCCAGCCTGTGAGGAGGGTGAGAAAGTCCTGAGGCTGCTGAGGAAAGCCTTTGACAGGAGACTCGTCTTTACCATTGGGAGATCTGTCACCACAGGCCTCAACAACGTAATCACCTGGAATGATATTCACCACAAAACCAATATGGGTGGTGGACCACAGTGGTATGTACCATATTGTTCCTTTTGGCTCTCCTGATTAATCTATAGCGTTGAGGGAGAACATATGAACTCACATCCATTTGCTATTGCAATCATGTAGTCTTATAGTTTTCATCTCACAGGTACTTCCAGGTTAATGGGATTTTATCAACATAGTTTCCTATTTAAACGTTTTTGTTTTTTTCTTGTAAAATATTTATTATAACATTTTCACAAAGTATATAACATACAGAACGGTTCAGACAAGACAAAAAAAACAGCAGAATATGGGCATTTAGGTACAGTAAATATTTAAATTCACAAAGACAGGCTAAGCTGATCTGGGGAATATATGTCATACATGTTAACACAGTTTTAAGCTCCACATTTACTAAACCTATTTTGGTTTAATTGAAAACAGATGTATGGAACTGGATTTGGCAAAGTATGATTTATTTTCTAATTCAGAAATCCGCCTAATATATATTTTTTACTCATATTTTCTCAGTTTTGGATATCCAGATCCACAATATTTGTCCAGAGTTCAAGAGGAGCTCCGTGTAAAAGGAGTAACAGAAGATAATTGATGGGTGAAAACAGCCAGAAAATATGCCTACGTATCTTTAATACTATGTATTACTAAAATACTGATTTTTCAAGTTTGCACAGTTTTTATGAGACCTTCATCACTGACTTATTTTTTTTTGTACACAGTATAATTAAAATAGTACGTTTGGTTAAAAAAGTCATTGTGATTAATTGGGTTTTTGTTGTTGTTGTTGCAAAGAGATATTGGCCTTTAACAATTTCTGTGTTTATGGTTTTGCCTCCATGAAAGCTCTTGTTGTAAATGCAGTTTCAGTCGTTGGGAGTTTTGTCCACTAGAGGGCGATGCTCTCCTGTAAAAAACAAAACTCCTGCATCGCCATCAACAAATATTCCAGCCCTTAAACACATCCCAAATCTCTTCATCCAAAATAAGAAAAAAGAAGACATTTGCAGTGTTGATGAATTGGGTGTTGGGGCATATTTAGAGACCATAACTGCTTCATTTAATCATTTAATGGCTTGTCAAATCACATTGAACTGATAAATGGAGAGGCCCTGTGCAGGTTAATAAAGATAAAATAATTTAAGGTTAATCTTTCTTTGAGTTTGAATGTCTCCTCTCAGTTACTCAGTACACCTAAAAAATCCTACAGACAACTATTTTGTCAGATCCTCCATCATGTTTTGGCATCTGACTGGAACAGAATTACTTATGGTTTCGGTAAAAAGCATCTGATCTGAGAGATAGAGGATGAACAAATACTTTTAACCTATAATCTGACATGGGACACACATTGTATAGAAATGCGGAGGACTGCCTTGGCCTCTTTAGCATTAAGTGGCTGCAGGCATTTCTGAGGTCTGATCTCAGAGCAGCTGCTGCACACAAAGCAGACCAGGACCCATCTGCTTAAATGGGTCCCAACCTCTCCTATATTTCTTTTCTCCAATGATTCATCATTCCATTTCCATGTTATTTCTTTCCCTGTCTTGTCCTTCTAACTATAGTCTGTGTAAGTCTTTTTTCTCCTGCACAACTGTGTAAGAGGAGCTGCATGCAGCATGTACAGATTATAAATATACTGTACAGCAAATCAATTTATTTGCCCCAGCAAACACTATCAGTTTTGCTGGGGCAAATATAGACCATAAGTGAATATGCATTGGTGATAATGTAGCATTGTGGATTAAACATGCATTATTGTAAATGGCGGCGGAGGACGTCCTTTTAAAGGGGATTGATCTTTGAGAGATTATCTCGGGGTGCATCAGACATCTACTGCTTTCGGCAATTTTCTTCAAATGCCATTGTGCATTACTTTGGATATTCTGCTGTTAGGAGCCAAAAATAGCAACTTGACTTTTTTTGTGTAACCAGACAAGCTTTCCGGGACACAAATGTTAAAATCCTTCGGAGGAGAGATGCTCGGTTTCCTGTAGCAGAGGTGATACGAAAATCATTATGTGACAATGCGGAGCAGTTGTTTTTGCCTCCTCTCCCGACTGTGCACCTTAATTAAAATGTCTACGGTTGTCAGGAGAACCCTGGCACGTCCCCCGCCTGCACACCCTCCTTGTCCTCTCATCTGTGGGTCTCCATCTTCTTTGGCTGTCATGAGATGCAGCTCTACCAGAACAGCCTGCTTTAGGATATCTTTGAATATTCTTTTTTATGTGTATCTTAACCTAGTTTGGGTTTGAGAGATAAAGTCATCTGAGATAAAACTCTCTTGCTTTCATGCAGCGTTCAGGTAAATGCACTGGAGGAGGCATGTGACTGCACACACACTCATTTGTGTGACAGAATGTCAACCCACACACTCCCCATCTCCTAGGCCATGTGCCCTTAACTGGATTCGTGCATCCAGCCTGTGCGAATTGGTTTTTGCTCAAGTGCATCTCTGGCAAGTTGGTTTCTCACTTCCTTTGCATTGATTCATTGCCAAGGCTACGTGGCTTTTTGTCTGCCTGATTTAGCAGTGCTCCCTTCTGCTTTTCTTAGCGAGGCCGACAGATTTACCGACTTATTTCACAGACAGGACACAGCCGCCGGGTTGGCAGCTACACGGGTCTTTGGCTCGGCCGTCGGTGCCAGAGATTGAAGGCTGTGTTCAAGCTGTTCTTCATTAGCGACGGCCAAGCTTCTCCTCAATACGTTTATAGCTGCTCCATCATCTGTGGGAAATTAAAACAGTGTCCAGTAAGCAACGCTCATTAAATCATTTATTACAAATGTTTTTCTTTACTTGAGCTGCAGCAATTCAACAATGAATATAAAAAAGATGAAATGAATATAGTCTTTTTAGCACTGACGGATGACAGAAATGGAATGTTTTACATGGGGGGGTTATAGTCGATGTCATTTGTACTGCAGGTAAGCATCGATTTGACTGAATGTACAAAATGCAAACTTGTTTGATGTCTGTAAATCCTTTTAACTGCACATGCATCCAGTATGCAGCATGCTTCTGAATATGGGGCAGACTATGAAAAGTAATATGTGCATGCACAATTACGTTGCTATGCTGGAGAGAAGGCTGAACCAGCAATCGCTTCCTCAGCTGAGTGCAGATATATTGTCACACAGAGATTTCATTTGCCTCGTAAGAATTTTCTAATAATCCAGGTGGAGAGTGTATGCAGGAAAGTGATGCTCATCCAAAGAGGACCGAGCAAAATGTATGAGTGGTTTCACATGTTCTGGGAGTGTGTTCACAACAAAAAATCTATGCATTTGTGAAGCGGACACCTTTGTTCCACAGGGATGCGCTGGGATTCTTATAATTAGCAAACGAAGCAGCTGCACTTTAGGACAGCAAGGGGCCGACTCAGCAGTTTCATTGATGACGAGTGAACAAAATGTTAAATCACATCAGAGAAGTCTTGATGTTTTTGTGCTTATCCAATGGCCCTGTACAGTAGTAAACTAAAACTAGCAAGATATGTGTCAAACAGATGAGGAAGATGAGGATGCAGACAGAGGGATGATAATGCAGCATGGGAATAGTGTTGGAAAAGCATTTCGTGTAATCATTCAAAGCTCTATTTTTCTCCAGTTTAATTTCCTGGGGATAAAGTTGGACTGCAGACAAATTTGTGCCAGCGGTGTTCTGAGTAGATTTAGTGATTTGACCTGTTTCAGATGAATAACGACATTGCGTCTGTAGCTGTACGGCTCTGCTGCCGACACTGCTCCTGTGAGTCCGTCTGTAGTTTACATTCTGCACCAGGCTTTTCCTCACACCTGTTTTAAGACACAAGGATGAACCCTGCAGGATTGAAGTATTCATCAGTGGGAAAACGGTCTCCTTCCACAGTCAGTGCATTGCTCCACTGGACCAAATAAATATGTATCAATCATATATAGCTGTTGTTGTCATGACAACAGAGCTCTGCAATGAAATTACTCCAGCTGATGAATCTAAACCTTAGATAATTATAGCCTGAAAAGCCTTGTGAGCATACAAGAGCCTGACCATATTTTTATGCTGTTACCTCACAGACTGTCTGCCCGTCCCTCCTACTCATCTGTGTTTTCTGGGGACGCTGCAAGACCTCTTCAGAATGCAGCACTTATGTAATGGTTCTTTGCTTCATTTCACCATTTGAGGGTGTACATGCAAGAACATTGCTTTAATGTGCATATTCTTAGAGCTCTTCCGGCTTCCTTGTCAGTGAGGATCAATGTCACCGCTGGGCTGTGTTTGTCTTAGATGCACCTTCCCTTGACGCTCCACCGTCCACGTCCTCTGCAGCACAGGCAGAGATGAAACATTTCTCTGCTCAGGGTGTGCTAAAGGGAAAATACAGTAGAGCTGTTCCCCCATCTTTGTACACACCCTCCTCATCATCCTTTGCTCGCTCTCTTGGTTTCTTTTTTTTTTTTTCCTTTAAGCCACCCACCCCAAGGCGGCAGCAAGAGAGTTATTGCTCAGTGGGAGGTTCCTCTTGTCCCACATGCTTCCCGGACCAAGATGAACACACAACTTGTACTCTTTCAAACCATTAAATGATCATGCTCCCGCCTGTAGCCATGGTTCCCTAAAGAAGAGTAGGGGAGAAAAAAATGAGCATAGTGCTGTCTGCGGTATCCACAGCCTCCCTTTGTATGTTTCCCCTTGAGTAATAATACTCCTGCTTCAGCCTACAGGCGCCGTAGTGACAACAGCCACACACATGCACACACACACATTGATCACTGGCTGTGTCATAAAGGTTGCGTGTGTGAGATGCACTGGTCCTCTGTAAGTGTTTATTTATGTTTTTCCTTTGAGGTTTAGAACAAGAACATATCAAATTGGCAAGCCAGCTCTGGATTTGGCTCTTTTACCACTCGTTATTAAACCAGTGCTTGTTGCATGTGTGTACGGAGCATAAAATAAAATTATGGTGCCAAACAGCAGTGACACAGCGTGTGTTTGGATGTAATTATGGAGTAATTATCGCTGCTGTGGCTTTAGCCCGCTGCAGCTGACCTGATCTCACATTTAAATCAGCATGAAGGACGAAGCGCTGGACCCAGTTTATTCCTTCACTGGTGCTGCTGAGTGGACGGCGCTGAATCCGTCCTGTTATTCTTTGCAGACACACGCAGGATGTGTCCCGCAGCCAAATCTGCTGCTGTGCATGCGTGTGTGTGTGTGTGTGTGTGTGTGTGCGCACACGCGCATGTGTTCAGGGTACAGCTCAGCTCTCAGGGAGAGTCACTGTGCAGCAGCCTCGGCAGCTATGGGCAGTGAGCACAACGAAGGTTAAAGAGCGCCTGTGTGTGTTCTTGTACATGAAACACAGAGAGCACACATTCTACTAACAAAGTGAGGGCATTTTTGGGAAGCAAGGACATTTTGGCTGGTCCTCACAACTTTAAAGGAGGACTTTACAATTAAGACATGAGTTTAAGTTTGAGGTTTGAATTGGGTTTGAGTTTAGGGTTAGGAGTTTATATTTATTTCTACCTATATTATTAAAGTGGCATAAATAGTGTCAGCTCAGTTTCAACCTCAGCGCTTTTAGTTTTAAAATTAATCAAACAAAATAAAAAATTCAGATGAATAACGCATCACACATAAAAACAGTGTGTGGCACCTTCCTCATCAGCCCTTGAATGAGAGGGGAAAGACTAAAACGTGCTCGTTTTTTTTTTTTTTTTTCTACTTCTCTTTGCTTTTTGCCGAGATTAAGGATTTACTCGGCTGATGACCAATCCAGCTCGGTAAGCAGCGCCTGCGTACAGGAATAGTGCACAAAGATTAGAACAAGCTGATGATTACGCATCCACAGCGCATCTGCTCGATTCGCATGGCTTGTGCTGCAGACATGGCCTCGTAATACATGAGCCCTGGAAAAAAAGATAAAACTTAGACGTGAATTTTAAAGCAACCATTTCATTCACTGACAGCTCAGTCATTCTCATGTGACCTGGTCTTAATGCTGAGGCCTTTCCGCACTACCTATGTGGAAAAGGGTTTGTGAACTGAATCTTTTCCTTGCTGGTCAGCATCACGATGCTGCTTCACAAAGCGAACCCTGGAGAAAGAGACCACAGCCGAGTGGGCAATTCAGTGGTGTGTGCATGCCCAGATGCTGGCCTAATTTTGAAGACTAACAACGTATGTGGACTGTTTGCATGTGCTCACAACCCGGGCCCTTGTGTGTATATGTGTGCATGTGAGAGAGAGAGAGTTTTCTGATCAAAATTTAAAAAAAAAAAACAAAACAAAACCACACATCAGTTAAAAACTTGAAATTCAGTTTTAATATTTTCCATGTGTTTTTATTTAAAATGTTGAAATAAAACATCATATAAACTAATTTCTCCTTTTTCAGGTTATTGGACACGTACATCATTACAATATTGTTGTTTTTATGTCTGCAAAATGACTTTGACCTATATGCCAGAGACCTCAGACTGATGCTGTCATAAATCATCAGACAGGGTCATATGTAGCTGTGTTACAATGATGCTGCTGATTATATTTTACACGTTCCATCCATCATCTGTTCACTGGGCTCTATCCAGACAGTCATCAGACCCTGGACTATGAATTAATATAGGTTACTGTTTTTTCCCTTTTAAATACCGTTCGACAGTCGACAGAACCTTGATGCTTCCTTATTTTGTGTCTCCGTGTTGTTTCTGCACCTCTACCCTGCAGACATCAGTCACTCTTATCAGCGTCTCGTTAGTGCCAGTTAACCCTATGTGTGGGACTGGAGGCAGAGGCGTTGCGAGGGTGCATGTGTCTCCTGTTCATTTAGCACCTCTGCAGCACCTCGATGGCATCAGGCCAGGTTCAGACAGCCCTGCAGCTGTCGGCAACCAGATGCAGATGCAGTCGTGTGTCCCAGGAGGAGCCTGACAAGAGATGAAGACTCCACATCAACCTGTCAGAAAGGATGTCTGCTGCTGGAATTGTGCGGCAAGAACACATCTGTCACATCTGTCTTCATCTTTGTGATAATAACCCAGAGATGAACAGATGGGAAATGACAGTAATACCTTGGATCTTTTAAGAGAAATTCTCTGCATTCATGCAGAGACACAGACTTATTGACACAGAGGGGTGATAGAATTAGCACTTAACTTTCTCCAGAGGTAATTAAAGGAGTACATGAGGAGGGATATCTGTTCAATTTTCACACTTTTAGATGTCAGTGAGGGATGACGGGTCTATTATTAAAAGGCAGGAGTCCACCGTGCCAGACAAGGCAAGCTTTATTTAACATAGCAAGAACAAAAAGGGACAGTTTCTGAAAATCAAAAATTACATGTCAATTAAAAAAAAGGCAAATATAGCTATGAAATAAATATTCACATTAACAACAGTGTTTTCATCTGACACCCCAGAGGGCGTCTTACAGAGAATACAAAAGAAGAGACAGTATGTACAACCATACAACTTCATTAGGACATGCTTAGGAGTTTGACTGCACCATTGTACCAAACACTGACCACAACACAAAGGCTGCATATTATCTGGCAATTTGTCTGGCGGTCAGAAGCCCGGCACCCCCGTCCACCCCCCCACCCCACCCCCCAAAAAAAAAAAAACAACTAAGAGATGTTCCTTTCTAAATAAGCCAGACAGAAGATGAGAAAGCACTGCTGTACGTATAAGATGCTGGCATGTTTGCTCGTAAACTTTCTCTGTCCACACGACCCAGCCCAAGACCCAGCCTCCTGTTTCCTGCACTGGACTGTTGCTAGGCGATGCCGAGTTATTTGGCGTGTGACCATGAGATGGAAGCCTTTGTGCAAATCATGACTTTGAGTTCCTCCAACTATTGGGAGGGTTTCAGTCCATGTCTCCTTAAAGACACGGCACGACTACAGCCACATTGTGGAAATATATGCGTGAAAGAAAATACACTGGGAAACACTGGGATTCACATCATGCTTTTTAAATACAAAAAGAGAAAGATATGACACTTTAATCAAAAAAATCAATGGAAAAATAGCTTTCTTTGGACAGGGCCAGCCTGCGCATTTTGATCACTTGTTCCCCTTTGTCCATGTTCTAACGCTTCACACAGGGTGATTGTAAGACTTTTGGAGATCCCCAATTTATACTAAGTGTCACTGCTAAAGCTGTTCTGAATGGTACTCCCTCGATGCCTTATTTTATAATTTTATCAGATGAGCAGCGACGTCTAGCCTCTTCAGCTCAAACAGCTTTGTTCCTGCTAACAACGCCACTATAGCAGAGTGATGTCATTGGTTATTGTTAACACCACTAACACTGGTAATACAGAAGAAGGGGCAAACAGAGATCAGCAGCCTCTTTGTACAGATGAGGGACTTCTAGGGTTGTGCACGGATGTCGCTATAGCATGGCAGGCATCACAAAGCCACGTCTTTATTGCCGCACGTGTTACTGGCATCACGTAAGCACTCAAATCGTTATTGCTTTATGGTTAGAAGCACAGAGATTAATGCTGCACACACACGTAACCATGAAGCCAAGGATTTAAGCTCAGAAAGGAGGTCGGAATTTTTGCTTGTAACTTACAGTAAGTACTGCTTATTGGAGGTCAGCAGAGTACCAGACATACGCTCAAGTCATTTTGGAAGCTTTAAGTCAGCTTTGGAGAGCTACATTTGGATTGATGCAAATCAGAGGAATCCACAGGCATATTAGACAGCGAAAAGCTCTCACTGATCACAGGGAACGTGATACCAAAGGCATTTTTCAAAACTTCAACTTGGAAAAACTCTCAGTATAATGCTACAAATTTGAAAGCTACACAGTAATCTTTGCTATATGCGGGCAGACTGACCCAGGTCGGTCTCAAAATCTGCTTCTAAATTTGCCTCATTACACCTTAACCAGCACCAGCAAACACAGCCACACAGCAGCCCTGGACTGGAGCATTCCTGGCCACGTCTTCCTCACCATCTGTCCCATTACCAAACTAGAGTTTTTAAAATAAATAGCCCCTGGCTGTGACAGGAGAGACTGTGGAAGCCTGATTTTATATTTCTGTGTGTCCTCAGCCCCCCCGCCGCCCCGCCACCACACACACACACACACACACACACACACACAGAGCCTCCTCATCTCCTCCACTGATCCCCCTGACAAAGCCTATGCTGTACTGAGCTACACAACTGTGCATTAGCAGTCCACGCAGGTTGAACTGTCTGCATTCGCAACTCCTACACCTGACCAAGAGGGATAACTGTGTTTTGTTGGTTCCTGCAGATTTGCATGCTAGATATATATGTATTGTTTTCTATTTAAAATAAAATATCAGTTGAATTGTCTGAGAGGCGTTTACATCACATCATGTTGCACATTTTCCAACGTGGACGAAATCAAAATTTGCCTTCGAGATAATAAAAACTCAGAGGGATGCAACACCAATGTACTTGCATACTGTTTAAAGGCGGAAATACAATTTTTTTGACTGATATTTGTTCTCAGAAAGCAAGATAAAGAGTAGTGGAAAAAGATAGATGTGTGCCAAAAGGTTCAGGAGCAAGTGGACAGCGAGGTGTCCACCTCTACTGAGGGGGTTTCTGTTTCTGGGGGGGTGAGGGAAGGATTCAGCAGGAGGCCCTGATAAAGCCGTGCCCACCCCCCCTTCCCCAAGACCAAAGAGGCGAGGGGTTTGGGGTAATACGCTGACTGTCACCCACGAGCTCTCCACTCACATGACCGAGCAGCTCTTGGTCTTTTCCTTCTTGAAGGTGGAGGAGAGCAAGTCTGTCTTGCTCGGTAGGTGGAGGAGTCTTTTGGAGAGACGGCGGGTGGGGCTGTTCTTTGGGAGGGCTTGGAGCTTGTTCATGCAGGCCATCGCTGCGGTGCGGAAGACGCTGTGGATGCTTTTCTCCGAGGTGAAAGCCGAGCACTCCAGGTAGGCCTCCGCGCCCAGTTGCTTCGCCAAAGCAGAACCCTACACAGCAAAAACAGGCTCGGCGTGAGCACTTTCAATGCACCCAGATGTCTAAACTTTAGCCTCGCGGTAGCACATGCTTACCTGCTCATAGGTAACAGGGGTCTGCTTCTGATTGGACAGCTCCATCAGTGTGCAAACATCTGTGCGCAGATCAGTCTTGCAGCCAATGAGGAGGATTCTTGTGCTGGGACAAAAGTCCAAGATCTCAGTTTTCCACTGAGGAGACAAAAACAAGCAGTTCAGTACATGACAGAAATATGTCCAAACTGGACATACGCATTGCGAAGAACCTACCTTCTTCAAACTGCCGTCCACTGTGTCCGGGCGGCTGATGTCGAAACACAGCAACACTGCATCTGAGTCACTATAGCACAGGGGTCTGACATTATCGTAGTATGGAGACCCTGGATCAAAAGAAAAAGCAAACTTTCAACACAAGTCATCTCAGATAAAAATCAAGAGTTGCCATCAGTCACTTGAGCGCAGCCCTCTTTACTGCAAAAAGAAAATTATAGTATATTATATTAAATTGTGTGTCTTACAGCAGTAATACTGGATTTGTTTCCACATTTTATTATTAATAATAATATTGCACTTGCTTGGTAATTTTTTTGGTACTTACTTAAAGTTATAGCTAATACGGCTATTACAGACCACGCTGCTGCTGTAACCATACACATCATTTAATTGAGGAACATTACCTGTCACAGCCACTTTACAAATGCAGAGCTGAGAGATTAAAAAAACAAAACACCCACACTACTGAACTGATAGAGAGGCTCCGATCTGGATTACGGCATATTGGTCAGACTCGCACTATAAAGGAGCAAACATTTTGGACAAAATGCAAAATAGAGATTCAAAGACAGAATGCACACACTGTGGGAATAGATTAACTGGACATTTTAATCTGGGTAGGAGTTAATGACTTGAGCCAATAATTTATTCACTGTAAGTTGAAAATGTTTCAAGAATTGAAGTCTGGAATATTATGAGAGGAAGGACAAAGAGTGCGTCAATGGGGATTAAATGCAATTCCAATCACTTCTGCATCTGAGCCTCACTTTACAGCCCCTGAGACAGGTCTTCCCTGTGCTTCCACATTCTCCACGGCCAATTCAGAAGGAGAGAAGATGACAATCGAGCGCTAAATCCTCATTGATCTCCTCCTGCAATACATTACGCAAGTGGAACAGTGGGGCTCGAGGCAGGCAGACGCTCCCACTCATGCTCAGAATCCTTAAGTAAACCACCCACCTCCCCACCCCAAAAAGAATCCTCTGCTCTCCGCGCAGTCCCTCTGTTACCACAGCAACAGCCTTGGAATCCACCATCTACAGCCATTTCTCCCACCTCTCCATAAAGACTCGCCTTCAACTGCCAATCAATCATTTTACACCGCACATCTCCCACCCGCCTATTGTTGGGGACATTCCTCTCATTATAAAGACAGACTCAGACACTCGCACACACACACACACACACACACACACACGCTACAGGCGTGAAGTGAATCCCAGTCAGTGATCAGATGAAATAGTAGAGGGGCAGCTCTATGGGATTAACGTGTTTACTTTAGGCTCTGTGAGAGTCTGAAAAGGATTCAGTGTTCCACACACAGCTACAGATAACAGAAGCAGTCAGCGTAATCACTCGTTTAGATATTACACAACTCTCTCTAATTGATTTATGGTTTGGAAAACAAAACCCCAGAAAGGAACACATGAAGCGACACACGCTACTTGGCTGTGCGCATGCAGATCAGCCTCATGAATACTTAATGATTTGCCACATTATCAAAGGGTAAAAGTGAATCTGCCAGCTGCCAGGCTCTCTGGGTGGAATAATAAGGAGCAGCTATGAAATTCCTCAGGGCTCAGCGTTGGGCAGAACGTCACCAATTTAGCAAACAAACAATGGAACAAACCAATAATTAAAGTGAACTGATTGTGACTTTAAAGTCAGCCTGAAGAATTGACATTGTTCCCTGATAATATTTACATGCACAAGCTCAGCTGTGAGGCAACGGAGTGTGTGTGTGTGTGTGTGTCTGTGTGTGTGTGTGTGTGTCTGTGTGTGTTTGAGTGAGAGTGAGAGAGAGAGAGACAAAAAAAGATAGGACAAGTTGCCCTATAAATCTTCTCAATCTCCCACAAGAGGTTACGGCGTGGCCTGGAAACTGGGTGTGACTCTGCATTAAATTGCCGCTGATCTAAATGCAGCGATCAATGAAAAGCTGCACAGGGGGTCCAAGGGCCTTGACAATTAAAGCTGACAAATTAGTTACCCCCCCGAGGGAGAAGGAAGATGGAGAGGATATCTAAGATGTTTTCCCTTCCTCAGAAATCAATATTATTTATCAATTCAGACAAACAATGGACAATGTAGTTGGTGAATTTGATGGAAATGTAAGTATCTAAAGCTCCGCAGCATGCTCTTTGGGTGCTGCAACACTTTAAAAGGACCAGGCTGTAGTCTCAGGAGATGTATCTGTTTTTAGCGGCATGAAAAAGGCAGGGAGACGAGAGGAACATCGGCTGCTGAGGCAGATCACAAAGAGATCTCGATTTTTCGTCGAGAAAGTGCTTCCACCCCAGATGGATGGTTTCTGAGGCATGAAACATGCAGAGAAAGGTCGTCTGAATGCAGAAACGGAGAAAATGAATTCCTTCAGATGATTTCAGTCCCATCCGCCTCAATGCTGTGGTGCCCAGAGCTAAGTGAAAAATGGGCCAGAGCAGAAGTAGGCTTCCCAGGCCTTTTATTATTATTTACAGTCAACGATCACAACGCACAGGTGGGGGAGGGGAGTGTCTACTTTTCTTTGGGTGATTCTCGAAATGAGGGGCAGGGCCCTGCCATCATTAGCACACTCCTCTGCCGAAAGAACATAGGAGTCAGACAAATTAATGATCTGGCAGCAGGATGACTCACAGATTTGGGGAATCCAGTATTCCGCCCACACTTGGTCGCCCGGGAGCTGTGTCGCTGCAGCCAGTAACCGCAGTCTCCACACAGGATTAATAAAACAGAGCATTGCGGTGTTGCATCAGGCGGGTTTTGCATGCCAAAGTTGCTCACGATCACAGTTCAGGCCCTCTGTCGCCGGGGGGGGGGGACAGTTTTTTGTTCCGGAGCATCGCTGCGCCTACGCCGCTAGCCAGCATTCACTTTGTGACTTGACATTGTCAGGGCTGATCTCACACACTTATCTATATATCTATCTATCTATCTATCTATCTATCTATCTATCTATCTATCTATCTATCTATCTATCTATCATACATACATACATACATACAAAGGGTATTGTAGGAGCATTGCACAATAACCAATAAATCTGCCACTCAGACCCAAATAAAATACCCACAAACGACACCCCCCCCCCCCACACACACACACACACACACACACACACACGCCAACCCCCAATTACCACCAACATGTCAGAGTGGACCGGCCTGATTAAAACTGGGAGACTGATTTCGGTCTGTAAATCCATGGCAGGACCAGGAGAAGGAGCTGCTGCCACGCAGGAGCCGGTGATGAGGTCAGTCCGATCGATGGATGAGAGCTGGGATAACCAGCAGACGCTCTCCATGTACGGTGATGTTGCAGCGGCGCAATTATTGTAAGACAAACGGCAGGTAGAAGTCTGAATTCAGCTGATGCTTTGAATAAAAGCATTCATTGTGTGTGTGTGTGTGTGTGTGTGTGTGTGTGCAACAAAGAAAATGGGTCAGAGGGAATTAGAGAGATAAAATAAAACATAAGCAGGAGAAAAGTAAATAAAGAGGAACCAACTTCTTGGGTCAATAGAACAGGGTGGGCCAGCGGTCCCATTCAGACTGTTAATCCCCTGCACCATGCCGCCCCAGTGTGTGACCTGCCTGCAGCAGCATATGGTGGAGAATGCAGGTCATCGGAGTTTCTGAGAGGCCTCCTGTCTGTCTGCTCCAGAAAACCTTCCAGCTCCACGCGAAGCTCGATCCCACTCCTGCTGCTCTGACCAAAGGGCCAGAGGCCGGGATTAGAAAGCAGGATTTGGTCTAGAGAGAGAATTATATTTGCTTTCCCCCCTGCGTTTCTGCACGCATGTACGTGTGCAGGGAGGGGAGGTTCACTCCGTCATCTCTGGGTCTGTTATATAAAGGATTTGTTGTTCGCAGACATGCTAATGCAGAGAAGCACCACCACACCTAGCTCCACCACAGTGACCCAGTGTGGCTGCACATGCATTCGCTGCATATGGAAGCATGAGGGGGGAATCAAACAGGTGCTGCAGACACCACTGCTCAAAAAATCCAGGTCAGTGATTAAAACACCCCTGGAGAGATCCGCTCTGACACATTGACCCTCTTTTGCACGCATAGACTAAATTAACATATAATGCACAGAAGTCAGAAACCAAACCAGCTGGAATAATCAGCTCATTTCTGCTCAGTTTCCGGTGGAAAACAGACAGAGACGCGCCTGAAGATGGACAACTGTGGCAGATTGTGCCTCTTTTGACCTCTGCTGGTCAGTGAGTGCCATCAAAGGTCAGCTTGGCATTAGCTTTAATGACTCTCCTGACTTTCCGAAATTATTTGGGCGGACTTTCCTCATTTCAGCCAGCTGCTACAGACGCTGGTGACATTCATGGTGCATAGCCTCACCTGGGTGCAGCATTGAGGTTGGCAGCAGGATGCCATTAACACCATCACCAGAGAAAAGGCGATCAGTTACCTGAAGTGTCCCACAGGCTGAGCTCCACTCGCTGATCCTCCAGCTCCAGACAGGCTGTGTAGTTTTCAAACACCGTGGGCACATAGGTCTGAGGAGCAATTAGCAACACGTTGCCATTAGGAGGGCGTATGAGTCAGTCAGCTACAGGTGGAGTGGCATTTATTCAGCTAATCAGTGCGAATCGGATAACAATGGATTCAGTCAATTCGAAAGAATTTCCACACTATCACCTGCGCTGCTGCAGAGAACAGCGCAGGTTATTAAGGCTAATTACGCGCGCACTTTTGTTTTATGCAAGTAAACGACATTCTGGTGTAATAGTGAAGGCATATATAAGACATTTAAGGGTGGAAAATGAAGAGGATGAAGTATTGGGAAATTGCGCATGATTTGTCTGCAACGTGCGCATGGATTCTTCTGCCATCTTTCAACATTTTAACAAAATCCAACACCCAGCAAACACACGCGAAATTGTGCATATATTGAGAGCTGTTTTTCAGTAATTACCTCTGGGTAACAGTCCTTCGCCAGGACCTGCAGCATCGCCGTTTTTCCGCATTGAACGTCTCCAACAAGAACCAGTTTGCATCTCACCACCAGCGGCTGCGTATTTCTTCTTTCCTTCATGGTTTTGTTGTCGAGCCCCTTTCTTTCCCGATTCCACAGAAATTAAATCACAGCGAACCAGCTCAGGAGAAAAAAAAAAACGATGCGTGCGTGATGGACGGCCGTGCGCCTCGGAGGATGCGCGCTGTGGATCTGATTGAATTTGCCACTGCGGCTCTTTATACAAGCGAGGGGCAGCCAATGAGAGCTCACACATTCCACAGGCTGCTGCTGCTACACCCAGCGACCACCACAGCCAGACTGGTTTGTTCCCAGCAGGACAGAAGAATAGACGTTTCTGCCAGTTCATACACGGAAAATATTGCTCGAAAAACCAGATGAAGGCATTTCATCGTAAATTCTCTAAAAACCAAAATTCCTGACTTTGTAACTGATCGTTTTTCACTTCAGCTCAGAATTCTGGCTTTATAGTTTAATCCCATAATTATGATTTATTGAATAATCGTGACTTTTGATCTCATACTTTTATATCATGAGGTTACTCTTTTTCATAATTTAAATTCAGCAATTATGACCTTTTAATTTAATTTATTATCAAAACCGGATTCTCTTCTTCCTCCGTAGACGCTCACCAGTGTGGGTTTTGTCACCTGGGTCTGCCGCAGCTGATTGTCTTCACGGAGGGTCTAATTAGCTGACTTCAATTTGCACTACAGAGTCAATTAGATCTAAGTATCTCCAGACTTCCTCCTCAAAAAGTTTTTATAATTAAAAATGCAGGATTTAAGAAGGAGTGAAGGTGAATGTTGTTTTCTTCCAGTCAAATAAGCAGTGAATTTCCTTTTCTGTGTTTATTTATTTGCAACAACAACCAGCTGCTTTCCAGTCTGCAGTTTCCAGCCTGTATCCTGCTGAAAGAACAGTTTTACCTGAGGTCCACATGTGGTGTGTGACCCAGGTCTGAGTCGTCCACAAAGATTCCCAGACCGGCTTTCGCACCCTTTGGGTTGAAACTGCAATTCGCTGTTAAGGAAGCTGGGATTAAATTAAAACTCTTTACTTTGGCAGCAGTCTGGTGAAAAAAACATTTGACACTTCTCAGAGAAGGATGGACTGTTCAAGGTTACCTACAAAAAACCCTGAACAGCCCTCCATAATGGATGAACCCTCCATTAGAGTTCAGAAGAAAAGTTTTCATCTCTGAACTCTGGAACAAAGCGCATTCATGAATTCTGGTGGCGTAATCACCAGAGAGACAGGTGGCTCTGAATAATCATCAGGCCTACGGGTACAGATGCCACTGCAGAATGAAAAGGTTGAGGTCGGAGAGGGTAAAGCATCAACACCTCTGATGTGGCGCTTACGCTGTGGCCACAGCGATTAGCATCGAATGATGATTGTGCCAAATGCTGAGTCACGAGTCTGTCTCACACACGGTTTGGAGAACTGGAGGAATTCCTTCGTTTCAGCAAACGATGTCATGTGTGTGGCTAACACATACCAGAAATCATAGCCAAAATATTAAATCATGCAGGAGGACAGGTGTAGCACCACGGCTGTGTTTATATAACTGTGGTAATGAGATGTGCTGTGGTGGAAATGGAGCACAGGCAGAACCCAGTATCTGTGCAGCCATTATTGACTAAGCAATAATGGTGAATAACGAAGAAATTAGTAGATGTTTTCTGCTGCTCATCGTGCAAATGTTATTGTTACATTATTATCATCATATTCAGGTAGTAGCATTTGTTGAAGTTTGTGGACACTGCAAACAAGAACTTTAGAATGATGAGTTGTGTAAAGATGTAAAAGACTGGGTCATAATTTGAAAAATGTAGCTGTAAATCAAAAGATAAAACTGAACAAGGCCACATATTCTTTCATAAAGGGTTTAAACTCATTTAGAATGTTTTGACTTCCCTTCACATCAGTGGAGACCCGCTACTACTGCCCCCTGCTGGTGATAAAATTAAAACAGACAGGCTACTTCAGTATCTGTGTTTTATTCACCTCCTCGACTTTCAGATTTGATGTTGACAAAAGATGCACCCTGCACACATCACGAACGGACACTGTTGGATGCCATTTAGCTCATAAACCACAGGAAATGCTGACATCAACATCACACAGTTGCTCAGTTTGGTACAGCAAAACGTTTAAGTGTAATTATTGCATCATAAAGCAGACATAGAAACAATAGTAGTGCAATTATACTCCATCACGACTGAGGAGATATCTCGATAGTCTCAGCTAGTGCCTCATCAATGCTTGACTGTATTGCATACAGAATTTAGGCAAGTGAAACAACAAGCAAGAAGAACTGTACAAAACAAATTGTGCTTTGACGTCCAAAGGTTTTCACTTGTTATACAAAACCCCTTAAAGTAAAAATGAAGCGAAAGTTTCTGTGCTCTCTTTGTTTCATCAAGTATAAGTTATTTCATTAAGAAATGCACTGTTCAGTGAGGAAAATCATGAAATCTGCAGCGACAGGGTTGTAAAAAATAAAGAACAGAAATATAAACATGCTGTTGGAGGCATTTCATATAGACTCGTGTGCCGTAATTAAAACTAAGATGTTTTTATAATAATAATAATAATAATACATTAAAAATCTTCATAAAAGCATACTTGTGACTTGTCATGTTGATTTACTCTGAAGTGTGAGATGAAGACGATCCTAAAAAGCCCTTTATGATGAAACAGGAATACAACATATCATGCACATACGTTATTTACACCTTAACTGAATAATAGAGTTTACGAGAGGAGCAAATTCATGTTGGAAGTACGTTCTTTATTAAAAGCTATATTTCTTTGATTTTGATTTCTTTTTTTTGGCTTTAACTGTGTTTCCTTTGCAAGCACATTTAACGCCTGTTTAGGTTTGTACTTTTTATTACTTAATGGAAGCTGTTGAAAGAAGCTGTGGCGGCCGTGGTACTTCCCAATAGTTACCATGAGGGGTCGCTATCCACCATAAATCTGCAGCAGAACTGCTGAGTGCTTAATAAATTTACCTGCTGGACTCAGAAGTAAAGTTAACTTTTAATTTTGTGCTGCAGTCACCAAAAACTTAGTTAAGCATACATGCTGAAGTACTTACGAATAAATTCTTATAGATATACAACAAATCATTTGGATCTTTACCTCTCATATCTGCTGTGCTTTTGGGATTCTGAGGTAAAAAAAAAAAAATCCATGTTTTGATTGTGATACTTAAGTGCTTTGCAGATAATTACATAAATGTACATGGTGATTAGAAAAGCTGAATTAATGTATTTGAATAAAATTACAGTGACGGCAAATGCAAGTGTCATTTTGTTACCTCAGAAAACTATGCAAACCAAACAGCTACATTTGGTTATACTCCGATTTTCCACTGTATATATATATATATATATATGTAAAACTCTTGGGAAAAATCTTCATTGAATTTGTAGTCTGTCGTCAGTGTGTTTTAGTTCACATTGGGTGTTTTTTGAAGTGAACCAGGACAAAATGTCTTCAGTGGAACATTGAATCAGCATTATGGTTTGGATGATATGGCTGATGAACGGTAAAACAAACAAATAAACAAACAAGCAAACAAACACCCCCAAAATAACAAATGTCTTTTTTAAAAAGGCTACAAAAGGCGACGGTCTTGGTGACGGTGGAACATCTGACAGAGCTGCAGAGATGGAAGACAAACACTTTTCTTTCACTCTTGCTTTACACTCTTTGTCACAGTGGGAACACTGGGAACCAACAATGGGCACATTTCTAATTATTTCGGCGGCTCTGCTACACTACTACATTCTAACTTCAGGGTTTCTGCACATGACTGATTGTTTTAGACTCTTGTCTGTGTTGTCTGGCTCCTCGGCATAGTGGGACCTCCAGTGTGATTGTTTGAGAACCAAATAAAAGGGTAAAGGAAGTGTAAGGGAGGGTGACGTGCAGCAGCTGCACCGCCGTGCTGGTTGTTGTTACCAGGAATGCGTGCAGCGGCAGAAAGCGGCCCTGAGTTGTCGTGCGGTGATGGGAGCAGGGAGCTCTTGCCAAGGGGGCAGCAGTGATGCAGGAGCTTCATCTGGTCAAATCCACCTCCTTCTGCTCCTCTTCACTAATTTTCTATCATTTATTCATCCGCAGCCTTCTGTTCCCTCTGTTCCTCTTGTTCTCGGCGTTGCGCCAGGCGTGGACGGAGGTGCTTCGGAGAGATGAGGGCTGCTGCTGCCCCCTGGTGGTGCTGTCGCCCCTGTGCCCTATGACCTCCCTGTCTGACCCCAACTGACAGCACAGGCTGCTCCTGTAGGGGAGAAGGGAGCATTTCAATGAAAGCAAGACCCAGAAAACAAAAAAAAATTATAAAAGTGACCGCACATTTGCTCACCTATGTCTGTGACAGTTGTCATTCTATCAGCTCTTGAGTTTCAGAAAACTGTGAATGGGCAAAAAGGAGGAATGTCTGTCACCTAAACTGGAATTAAATCTAAAATCATTCCATCATCATTTTGTATAACCTGTTGGCTAGAGTTGGCTGATGGTGGAGTGATCACACTTTGGTCCACTAAGGGGTTAGCAGGGGCAGAGCAGGGCAGATGTGTAGCACGCCAGTAAATCTCCAGGTACTCCGCCAGGTGTTCACATGCATCTTCCAGCTGATTTTCATCCAGAATGACGTCGAACATTTCCTAATGAGTCATAATAAAGAACAATCCATCAGCTTCTAATCTGCTAGTTTAAATATTTCAGCGCAGGTAGATAAAGATGACATACAGGTGGACACTGAGCTAGTTTGTCTCCCGCCATCATCTGCACGTTGAGGTGTTTACTCTGTGACTTTCCTCGAGATTTGATTAACCTCTGCAGAACCTGAGATGAGAGTGAGATGAGAGTCAACACAAGGCATTTAAATGTAAAAAGAAATGGGAAAACTGAATAAATTGCGAGTGTATAGAACTAATGGATCTGTTTCCCTCAGCTTTGGACTGAATGTGGTGATTTACCTTTGGTGAGGAGACTTTGACGTAGACAATGATGGGAGCCAGAGAGGTTTTGAGGAGCTGTGCTGGATGGTTGATGGTGTCTGCATCCAAAATGACCAGCTGAAGAGACTTGGCCAGCTCAAAGATCCTTTCTATCTCACTCTGAACCTCAGCTGACAACAAATCCATAGAAAAAAAAAGGTGTGTGCTTGATGTTTAGCAGAGATTTGACATGCAGAAATAAAAGGCATCTATTCTTAGCCAGTATTATCTTTATTTAGCAAACAAAAAGACCAAGGGCCACTTTGTTTTCACTCACCCAGACTGGAACGGGTGTTGGATCTCTCCATGATGGCCTTCTTATTCAGCACCGAGCGCTTCGCCAGTGACAGATCAGCAGTCACCCGTGTAATCGAGATCCTATGGAACAAGACGTGTCTTATCACATTGCATTCACAACTGTTTCCTGTCAGAGGACATGATGAACCTGTACGCTAACGCGGTTAAAAATAAGCCGTCAACATCATGGCTTCTATAGTGCATGAAACGTGATTGACTGAATCCCATCACTGTCTCAGGGGGTTAGTCAGGGTGCAGCACAGGGTGACAGAGACCAACCTGCCATCAAATCTGTGCTTCAGGAAGTCAAACAAGGCCTTCTGCATCATGTCTGTAACCTGGATGGAAAAGAAATGTAGACAGGAGACAGGAGATTGATTGATAATCAACATTCAGACTTTAAAAGATGCCTTATTTACAGGAAAACTCCTTACAGATGTAATTATTGGGAATTACAAGTCACTGTACAAATTAATGAGGTGTACTCTCATAAATCTTTGAATTTTACTTTGTTTATTACAAGGCATATCCACATCATAATGACCTAACTATGTAATCAAACGCATCCTGGAAAAATACCAATACCCATAGCAAAGTGTTGACCTAATTTTTTATTAGCATGTAGGGCTGCAGCAGTTGGTCTCTGGCAGGAAAAGATATTCTTTTAGTAATAGAAAGACAGCAGCTATTAGTTTCTTCTCTCTCTCTCTCTCTCTCCTCTCTCTCTCTCTCTCTGAGTACCACTTAACTTGCACTTTTATCACAGATTCACTAGAAATTTACAAATTCTGTAGTGGTTGAGCAATTCTCACCCTGCCCTTTTTCTGTCACCCCTGTTTTGAAATCCCTCCTGTGCATTTTTTTTTTTTTTTTTTTTAAATCCTGACTTCCTCTTTATCAAATGTTCCTACAACCAGGGAACAATCAGGGCCTCCCTACCTAAGCAGGAATAAATGTTTTCACCTCATATCCCTTGAGTGAGGGTCCCACCAGCACCACTGGACGCATAGATGGAACAACATCATATGGAGGCACGGGTTCGGTCTGCATGGGTCAGAGATGCAGACAAGGTTGAACAGAACATAAACATCTAACACACTGAAAACAACACAAAACAAACACAAAAGCAGACTATGAGGGGGTGAAATAGCAAACATACCTGTTTCTGCTTCTGTTTGGCTTTCAAAACAAACAGAACCAACATTAAGAAGGATAAAAGCTAGAAGGAGAGGTGTGGCAAAAAGCCCTAACTCTTTAACCTAGCACTTGAGTGTAATAACTATATACTGCAGCCAGGCTGGACTACACAAAGGTAGGCTTCTGTTGTGGCTGCCAACCTCATACGTTTGCCGTTTGATGTAAATTCATGCTGCCAAACATTTAAATGTGCGAGAAGGTGCGCTTCCAGATAAGACGAAGCAGACGGCGAATCAGGGGTTTTTGCAGTGATGTTTACCTGCAGATGGCGGAGTGGACCTCCAGCCTCCGGATGAAGCGTTTCCTCCCTTCCTGCGGAACGACGTCATGCAGAAGCTTCATTATGCATGGAAACCCTCAGGGGGCAATTTAGGGAAAATGATTCACAAAACAGAGCAGCACATTCTCAAAAAGATTTCCAAACAAGCCAGGAAGCTGGTAGAGAGACAGAGACTGTGTGACCTCTGACCTTGCTGCTGCTTTTTGTTCTTGTTTTATCCTCATGGCCTCTAGTTTGACTGGACTCGGGATGAACGTGATGTCTGCCCCCTCCTTCACGAGCCGCCCGATCCACCAGTCATTGTTGTATTTCTGCAGGAAAGTCAAGCGTTACTTTCGTGGCTCAGCTGAGCTGATCAAATTGTTTTTGCCGAAGGCCTCTCACCTCTTTTATATGCAGAAAGTCTTTGGTTTCAAAGTTGATAGCTGCTCCTTGGACTGGACAATCTTCATCTAGAGCTCCGCAGTAACTCACATTCGTTTTCACTGCAAATGCTACTGGTTTAGACTGTCGACAAAAAAAGAAAATGCATTCGAACATGCATCATGGCTGCATTTGGACAGAAACGCCTCCGCTTCTATAGACCTTTAAGGAGCTCACCTTGGCTCTCTCCAGCTGCAGCTGAGCCTGGCGCTCGGCTTCACGCCGAGACGCCTCCTGGTCCTCCTCCAGGGACAGGTCGGAATCCGAGGGTCGACTAGTGTAGGAATCGGCTGAACCCTGAAAGAAAGACGGGAGCTCAGCTGTTGGACTCATGCGTGGTCTCTGTCCGGAGACACCGGCAACAACCGGCAACTTCCTGCTGCTTTGATTCTTATCTGCATGAAACCAGCAACAACAAGATGCTTGGAAAACCCTGAGCAAGCTAAGCCAAAGAAAAGCTCTTGTCTTATGTAATACGTCAGTTATGACAATGTTAAAATACGGGACATATCGGCATTTTTTGCTTTTGATTTTTTTTCATTTTCTGTCACTTTTTGCATACTTTTTAATCAAATACTTGAATTCTTGTCAAACACCATTACCTATACATTTTCCCTAACCCACTGTCACCTTTACATCACAAGTCACACCTCCAGACTGGTAAAATCTATAAAGCCTCACTTCATCAGCTTTTATTCCACTCCATCAGCATCCTGCTCTTCCCTCATGGCTGCAGTCCCAGCTGGGCGCAGGGCTGTAAAACTCTTCACATAGCAGACAGGAGCACCCACATAACGGCCAAATATAGCTCCAGAACAACGTCATCCTTCTTTTCCCCCTGCACCTATTTCCTTTTCTCCTTTTTCTTCCTTGCTCCCTCCATCTTTCCTCTGCTTTTCATCCCCCTAGCCCCCACCCAAAAAAATGATTCAGCTGGAGCCAGCTCCAAGTTTGTGGGTATCATTTGAATATCAAAGTCTGCCAGACTCTGCGGAGTCTCCCAGCCGTGGCAAAAAACAAAACCCAGCTCCTAATTAAAGCACACTTCCACCGTTGAATAAAGAGAATTCATTTTCTAAAGTACAGACTGATCTTCTTTTGCAAAAAATAACAACACATTACCCAACCATTCCGTGCATTTTTAGAATGTTTCACCCTAACGTGAATAATAAACATCAACAGAAAACAGTGATGGGAATGCCAAACACTGTGAAAGCATCTTCTTTTATGGGGACTTTTCTGAATTTAACTTTAATTTGAAGTATGCGTCGTTCAGAGCATAATGGAAGGAGGAAGGAAGGAATGGGAAGGAGGGCTTGAAATTAATCAAATGTAGATTGATGTTCCATCTGTAGGGTTTGATGTTTAAAAAAATGTCTGAAGATGACTTGTCTATGGCCAGAGGTCAGAGTGGAAATGACTGCTAGGCGGGCGCCACTAACTCAGATGAGCACAGCTGAAGTCTGCGGAAGAGCAGGAGGTGAACCGACAGTTTGGGGACGCGCTGCTCTGCCTCCCTTTGACGCGCAAACTTACAACGACTTTAACAACTCAAGGAAATATTCCTGGTCTACAGATGGGAGTTTTATTCCTACAGAGCGTCTTCACTTTCAAACACCCACATTTTGTCTTTTATGCCCTTTTAAGACAGAAGCACTGATGAAACTACCAGTGTGTGGTGGGGTGAACCTAAGGATGACTTAACTTCATCGTCAACTCAACATTTCAAATATATTTGTGAGTTTAAAATAAAGATGACAGTTATCTTCATACTTCTAACTTTTTCTCCACCAGCTATCCAGAAAAATAGTAACTTATATTTCAAGCTATTTAACAGAATTACTGACAGAAAACAGTTGATCAACGACGGCTTCAGCTTTTAATCTCTTCAGACCAACACTGATGTTCCTATGACGTGCAAGTTGAATTTGCTGTTAAATAATGATGAATAATGCAGGCCTTGCCAGAAAAAGGGCAAGGCCTGCACTTACCAAGTCCAGGTGTGTGACTTTCATACTTATCTGAGGTTGTTCGGATCAACTGTGTCTTTGTTTAAGAGAACTTTTCCTGAAGCACCTCTAACTTTAGGATATATTCTATAGCACCTTTTTAGCTAGGACAAAACATGCATTGAGTGTTGCAGTTTGGTTTCATTTTGAGAAAAAGGGGGGGTGATATTCAAAGTGGATGTTGTATGAAATTAGCACAGTAAAACTCCAAATCCTATTCAACAGATGGGCCCACGAGCTCCGCTCAAAGCTGCAGAGTGGTTGACATACGAGGAAAACAGCAGGTACAAGCAGAGCAGCAGGAGAAATTTAGCATAATTTGGGAAACGCTGACAGACTGAGTGAAGCAGAATAGACTTCTGCTGAGACAACAGTGAGAGAGGAAGACGGAGCGGAGAGACGCAGACAGATGGCGGCTTCTGGACAAAGAGAGACGGATCAAACCGAAGCATCTGCAGCCTACCTTCTTACAGATGAGTCCTGTCGCGCTCGAATCAGAGGCAGACATGTTTCAGCTGCCGGTGCTCTCTTCTTCCCCATTGCACCGACACAAGTAGGAAAAAAGAGGGGGAAAAAGGGAAACAGAGGGAGCACCTCCTCCCCTCAGTCCCCTGATTATAGAAGAGAGAGAAAGGGTGGCGCTCAACCTAAGTGCTTCACAGCTGACGATGCTGCACTGCCTCAACAGCCATTTCCTATACAAAATTGATGCCCTGACTGCAGCACTGGAGCACACGCACCCACAGTGTTACTACAGTACAGTAGAAATGAGCCTTCATCCATCATTTCCTTTCCTTCACAGAGTGCACAAACACATATACACACACACACACACACACCCTTCTATAACACACTTATTCTCGCTGATTACCACAAACAAACCAGTCATATACAGTAAAACCTGGTTGGCTCAGTATCATCATCCCTTACTAAACATGGCTACAGTAGGACATCTAAAAATAAGCCAGAGCAAACCCTGAGCAGAGTTATGTAAGCCATGTTAAGTAGTAATAAGAACACCATCACCACCTCTCATCAGAAGATGCTTTACGGTGAAAAGTGGCTGGAGTATTGGAAAAACAACCCCGGTTGGTCGGGAGGAGACTGATAGAAGGGCGTGAATAGAAAGATGATGATGACTAGGGGAAGGTATTGCTGTGCCTGTCCTGTTTTCTCCTGCCTGCACCATCCTCCTGACAGGAAAGTGATACATAAGACTAGCGAGGAGAAACGCAGCCGTGAGTCAGCAAGCAGCCATCCAGAGTCCATCACATGTCTTACTAGAGGATCCCCAAGGTCTCAATTATGGGACGCGGTGTCATTGTTCCCGGGTTTCGTGTTTGCTCTCCGGGTCGCCCCGGGCGCCGAGAACCCTACTTTGCAGCCATTATGTTGTCAACGTGCGAGCCTTCCCCCTCGTTCAACTTTGGCTGCTTAAGAATGGAGTGCACTCGACGAGGAGCTTTTATTGAGAAACGTCTTGGGGCTAAATTTCTTGGTGGCTTTTTCAGATTGAGGGGAAGTGAGGCAGGCGAGCTTTCAAACACATGCACACATGCTGATCAGAGACGGGAGAGAGGCCGAGTGTTTCCATCATTACGGCATACACGGAGCAGCTGATGAGCTAGGATTGAAGATAACAGAGAGGAAGAAGCAAGAAAGAGGAGCTCACACTGGGATTACAAATGATATTAAGAGAGGAGGAGTGACGACTGCAGAAATCCTGCATCCATAAAATATTTACGCTCTGTCAGAGTGACGGGTTGATACAGATTGGGAGTAAAAACAGTTGGTTATTAATAGTTGAGTTTCTTTGTCGCTTTTAGTCAGCCTAAATTTAGCTCTCCTCTCCTCACGTCACACGCTGGGTTTGGCAGTGGTGGTGGTGGTGGTGGTGGGGGGGGGGGGGGGGGGCGTGTGAAACAGTGGATTGTCAAAGTTCGCTGAGTTTTGATGCATTCCCTCAAGAAAGAGTGAAGCAGACGCAGACATCAGCTCAGCTATAGTCACCAAATCCAGATGGCCCCTCTGAATGTGAAGTAGGAACAGACTCGTCACTGTTCAAACAAACTCCCCTTCCTCTTTAAGACTATGATATTAAATCTGCACTGTTCAATCCTCCTGATATCATGATTCAGGTAAACTTCATAAAGTCTATTTATAACACTTTTCGTTAAAGTCCACGCAGAAACAAGCATGGAGAAGAGAAGATGAAAATCAGCACATCTGATTCATGTGTTACACGAGATTAGCCTTGCTGTCAACTACTTCATTTATTTGCATACACACAGATATTTTCTGAAAGTCAAGTTAAATTGATTTCAAGCTGTAGAGACTGTTTTAAAAATATAATTTTACATTTATTTCTATCCTTTAGTGGGCATGTATCTGAAGCTAGCATTAGCCACAGCCTTATTTATAATCAAAAGTAGCAGCTGATGTAGTCCTGTAGAAAAGAAAAAGATATGTGAGATCTGATCACTTAAACGCAGAAGTTTTGGCTTGTTGACTTGCATAAAACTATCTTTGCTATTGGAACAATGGCGGAGGGACTGCCAGAAGGTGCTCGTCTTGAGTGCAGGAGGCCTCCCAGTGTTGCAACCAGATAAGGCAGATCAATAGATGAGCCATCATGATTGATCCTCCATCCCGTCCTGAGCTGCTCCACCCGCCTCCTACTCTTAAGTTACCTCCAGGTAATTTTTCCAGCCTGCGCCGGGCCCGTGGCGACCTATAAATACACCCTTCCACATCATTTCATCTTGCCGTATTGTAAACAACCGCTTGTCGTCATGTTTGAGAAGACCGGACATCTCGCATCAGCCCAACGAGAAGAAAAACACTATGGATGCAATGAGGACAGCGCAAAGGCCTGGATCCTGTGGGATAAGTCATCAGTGAGGCTGGCAAAGGGAGAGAGAAGAACAACAGCAAACGGTCAGGAAAGCTGGTCTCTCCTCCGCACTGTCGACTTGGCTTTGCTAGCAAGGATGCGCATACTTGGGCTTCCGGCCCCCTCAGGGAGCCCTCAACCTGACTTCCCCACACTGCTTCAAAGTGCAGAAAGGCTGGGGCTAACCCATATACAACTGCGCACCTACAGAATTGCACATGCTGCAATCTTCTTTAAACCAGTAAGGTTTGTTCCAAGCTGACCTGATTTGAGGTTTGTGTAAGGCCTACTTGGCGTGCCTTGACTCAGTGGGGTGAGCTAACCGAGGGAATGTCAGACTTATCAATATGTAATGGTGCCCTACATATACGCACATTATTGCTTTACATCTGAAGCTTCATGTTTTCTCTCATTTTTGTTTTCAGTGTTCATGTGATGACAGGTTTAATAATGTACAAAAAAGGATATGGGAGTTTCAACTGCAGATGCGACAGCCAAGGTGAATGAAGTGGAGCTAAAATGCATTTGATAATAAGATTAGCGTAGAGAGACTAATCAGATATTCAGCCATCAGCTCAAGAGGGAACATTTCATTACAGCCCATTTTTGTGTCTTAATGTGCAAAAAACAGTAAAATAAGACAGTGTCTTAAGGAGAAGAGCTGGAATCTTTGGTCCTTACAACATTGCTGGTTCATCAAATTTAATCGAGGCATTGCACAATGATCCAGCATGCATAAACTTGGATGCACACACACACACACACACACAAAAGCACAAAGCACTTCGCTCCTTACAGGACAGGCTTTTAGTGCTCAGTCTCATGCAGTATTTAATTGACCCCACACAGGAAGCCTGGCGGTCCCAAGTGCACTCCTTCCCCCTACCAACCGAAGGAAAAAAAACATGAATGCCTCCATGAAATATGCCCACAGCTTTCCAACACTATTCCTCTGTCACACAATGGTTCCAAATGTCATTTTCTGCTTTAATGCAGCTCAGACTTTCCACAGAAATGTCAGAGCTCAGGATGAGTTTGTTCATAAAAAAGTGGACTGAAATGTAGCCAAGCCCACTTTGACAACCCCAACTCCATTTCTCAAACTTGGAGCCCAGATTCTATAAGCTGGGTTGACTTTTCCTGCCTTACGAGGTCTGTTTAATCAAAAAAAAACAAAAAAAAAAACTGTCATGGGTTATGCCAAAAGCAAATACAGATCTATTGTATTAGGCTCATAGCTGCTAGAGATATGCAGTGGAGATTAGATAGCAGGGTACTTACTCGGTTGGTGGTGGGAGAGAACACTCCCTGTCTCTCTCGCTCGCTCTCGGTTACTCAGTCATGATGTGCTCGCTCTCTCTCCTCGGCTACACTGAAGTGCTTGTAAGCAGACTGTTCTCTTCACCCCCCTCGTCTGCTGTTCACCATTCTCTGTACACAGCCCTTCGCTACGTCAGTGAGCCTCGCTTTGGTCTGCATAACATCCTTCCCCACCCTCTCTCCGGTGCTCCTCTCCTCCCTTCATCTCCACCTCTTCCGTCCAATGGGAGCATCTCGACTGCGTGTTCATTCAGGACTCTGTAAAAATATCACTGTGGATGCTGGAAGGAGTTTTATCGTTCTGGAACTGTCCGATTAATAAAAAAATCTTCTGAAGCCACATAAAATAAACTCCCACCTTCCATAAACTACAGTCATTGTCATAGTTTTTAAAGGGGGGTGGGGGGGGGACAGAGTACCAGAGGTAGGAATGCACAGACCCTTGCCCCATTAGCCGACATTTACATTTACAGCTTACCAGAATAATGTTCCTACAAAATTTAGCTATTTGTGGTAACATTTGGCTAATCACTGCTGGCACAGAGATGGAATGTCATATCAGATAATACTGCCAGGCTGTATTAAAGGTTCTGCATTTAAGCTGCAGATAGATGGACTAAAAGTGAACACCAGTAAGAAGAAAACTGTGGTGCATAACTGAGTCACGGTGGATTTCACGTCAGGTTCCTGGGGTAGTGTTGGTGAGGAGCCCTGGGAGTCGTGTAAGTTGTCTCTGTCTGACATGTGGAAGTGTCCCCAGTGTAACTGCCAGTGTGCTCCACTGTTGACATGACTGGATGTACTCTGACACCTGCTCACCGGCTGGAAGGACGTGTTATGGATATAAAAATGGGGAAATGGGAGAGATGCCTTTTTCTGCTGCTTTAATTTGCTGGAGCCAAGCAAGCATCCCACAAAAAATAAAAAAAGAGAGGGGGTATCAGTTTCCTTCAGGATGTGTGCATTTTTGAGAAAAAAAAAATATCACAACAAAGAAGAAATCAAAAATCAAAGGAAGGCCTTACATAAAAGATGACTGTGACTAAGGCTGATGGGACAAAGTCTAGCAAAATTCAGTTGCATAATTCATATGGGATAGGCTGCTGAAATAGTGAAGCAATGGAGAAGGAGAAAGAGTGAGAGGGAGAAAGAAAAAGGAGCCATATTTCTTTATTCTACATTAGCAGCACATTTAAATAAAACACGAATGAACAGAGGTTTGAAAGTTAAACTCCACATTGCAAAATAAAGAAAAGACAGCAGCCCTCCGAGCTGCCCCATGTGCTGCCGCTGCTGCTGCCGCTGCTGCTGCTGCCGCTGCTGGTGCATAATGGATGAGGGGCTATTTTAAGGGTCTGGGGATGCTTCCTTTGATTTTGGAGGAAAGCGAGATGGCAGCGGGACCCAGATACACACCCGCACTTTGTGTTCCAAAACAGAGCGGATGACTGCTGAAACTTTCAGTGCCTCAGCACGCAGGAGGAGCCCCCGCTGACTGCCCAGCAGACACACACTCAAGCAAATAATAGACTCAACGTAGCAGCACAGCCAGGATAATGATTATGAAGTTTTCAGACACCTTCAGTATTGTCCTTGTGTTCATCTGGTAGAGATGCAGATGGATGCCCCAGAGGAGGCCTGCATCAGGAAGGCTATCTATCTATCTATCTATCTATCTATCTATCTATCTATCTATCTATCTATCTATCTATCTATCTATCTATCTATCTCCATATTCTGTACTGAAAGTATCAGTCACGTGTGTATGTATATGTATGTGTAATAGTTGCTGTCATGGCTGCTCCTAAACCCTGATGCACTGGCAGCTTCCCTCTGTGGTGGACAAAGATAATTTTGATCTTCTTTTCCAATGTCCACATTATAATTGCCATTAAACTGACATAATTCAATCTCACATGCGCAAACGTTTGGGGTTTGTGCAGATGTGCGTTTGAAATGTCAATATGCAGCTGCTGCTTATTGAGAAGTCTATATTTTTTTGTTCTAAAAATATTGGAAGTGATGGTGTTGGGTGGTGCTGTGACTGTCATCTGTTGCTCCAGCTGAGCAAAAAAGGTTTTTTGTTTTTTTGTTGTTTTTTTTTTTAAGCGCATTCGCAATTCGACTAGTCACGTTTGCGTTTCCACACTGATGGATGACGAAACTTCCACACCCCAAAGTGAAAGATTCCCAGTGAGGTTGCAAACGTCCCAGCGAAGCCCCGCTTTCTTTCTTCCGCTTCATCATATCTGAAGACGCGGTGATTCGCGAAGCATGCAGCACACTCACATGTCTCAGTAAGGAGGATGAAACCGACAGTGACCCACCTCGTTAAGGAGAAACACGCTTGAATTGGTCAGGGACATCCGCAGTTAACGGGGATCTCGGTCAGCCCAATTTGGGTAAAAGAGCCACAGTTTCCAGTTTGGACTGAACCAGAGCGCCGCGCCTACGGTCCAAACACTCCCACAGGACAACAGGATCGGCTCGGCTCAGGCGAAATCCGCGCTGCAAACTGCTCGCTTTGTGGCTCCACGGCGTGAGCCCCGAGTGTACACAAAGACGCACGGACGGAAAGATTACGGCTTTCCCTCTATAAATTATGCAGGACCTGCACTTTTCACACAGCCCCGGGAGACTTTCTGTGGCTTTTTCCCTTTTTTTAAATTTCATGATAATTAAATGACCTTATACATCCAGCTATTCTCTCTTGGTGCTCTTTTATTATTATAGTCTATCTATTAACGTTATATAAGTCCAGGAATTAACACACAGCCTGTTTGCAACTTTATTACTGCATCCAGAAAGTAATGTCCTGTCTGAATATGGTTTTATTTTTAAAGAAAAAAAAAAAGTTTTTACAGAGGCTGGCTGGCTGGCAGACTGACTGACTGATTGACTGACTGACAGGCTGGCTGGCTGGCTGGCTGGCAGGGTCAGACGATCAATTGCGGCGTAGGCTTATACTGTCAATGTCACACACACACACACACACACACACACACACACACACACACACACACACACACAAATAAAATTAACATAAAATATTCATAAAGGCTCAAACTCCACATCTTCCACCATCCTGGACTATAAAGGTGAGTGACTGAGCAAAAACCTGTCTTGATAGAAAACAAGTAGAAAATAAGTGAGGGATAATATTAAACAATGATGCCACTTGCTGAGGAAAAGCAGCAAATGTCAAATGTACTTCTTAATACCGTTCGATGTTTACAAAGCTGCACCATTTGTAGTTTTTACATTGGATCAGAATTTAACCATTGGTGTCTTTCCCAGTGCACGAAGATGTCATTTATTGTTCTTAGCTGTAGTAAACCTGTCAACCATGGTCTATTGTGGGGCGCAGTAAGAACTCCTAAGCGAATGTTTAATGTTGTTCGGCAGGGTGTGTGCCTGTGTGAAAAAGTGAAAAGTAAACATTCACCTATGTCAGCACCGGCAACACCTTACTGCTTTTACTGATCAGGGTTTTTTTTTTTCTTTTTGTCGCCTGCTTTTCAGCTATTTAAACTGACCCCGCTGTCTTCATCAGTGACACTTAAGTTGACGAGAAGCTGCTGTGATGACAACCCCTCTCCACTAAGTGGCGCTATATTCGCGCTGTTTACCAGTGTTAGTGTTTCTGATCAGTGGGATGAACGTACGATCTGTGTGTCTGTGTGCGTGCGTATGTGTGTGTGTGTGAGAGAGAGAGAGAACGTGCGTGCGTGTGTGTGTGTGCTGTAGGTCCGGCTGTGGGGAACGAAGGTTGTGCGGTTAAATATCGCAGATTTTCCTCACTTCCCCATAAATCCCTCCGCCCTCTTTCAGGCGGACGGACTGTCAATCTTGTGTGACGGCGGCTGCGTGACGGCTGGACGCGGAGCAGGAGAGGAGTCACGGCAGCGTTAGACTGTTACGGAACCGAGGATGTCCAGCGGTGAGTACAGCTGCCGTTCACACGGGTTCGGCTCTGCGCGGTGTAGGACAGCCCGACGCGGCTGGAATGCCGTAAGAGGATTGAGTGGAGGGGGGGAAACAGTGCCGACAACTGACTTTTACTCCAGTGTTACTGTGTGTTCCTGTGCTGATAGCTGAGCAGGAACCCGGCTTGTTCTGCTCCATGTGCGGACGCTGGCAGTTTATTATATCATGGTAATCCGCACATTTCCAGCGCGCCGCATTTTGCTGTGGTCTGGTGATGTGTTTAGAGTCTAAACATAATGACGTTTGCACAGAGGGCGACGGGCCCCGTGTGTGAGCCACACGGCGCGTTTGGACCGCGCATCTTTGCGATATCCCGAGATCCGCGACCGGGGCTCAAGTTGCTCAACGGAATGTTTCATTCTTGACAAGTTGTTGAACGGCGGTGGGTGCTGAGTGCACTTCTGCTTTGCTGCGTGCAGATGCCAGGGTGACGACGGACTGTGCTGTCCTGCGCGATTCCCGTGCGCGTTGTTTAGATGGGTTTTATTTGGACACTTCGCCTGTAGGTTACTTGGACTGTCCTGTTATGTAACGCGCTTGGATCCAGACAGTCCGAGCCCACACGTGTGATCGATTTACGTGTTTATTTTTCTGATATTGGTATTTGTGATATGTTATTGGCATCTCAGTTAAAACAATCCACACTGAAAGGAAAACGAGCCCTATCAATGGAAGACGGACTGCAATCAGCAATATAGGAGTCAGATCTTCTGTCAGATGCTCATTACACAAGGATGCATTTCTTATCAAAGGTGAGTTCTAACAGGAAGTCTGGACACATATTAGTCCCACAGTTATACTGCTTTTTACGGAAAATGCTAATGATGCTTAACTGTAAGATGTACTTTGTCACTAAGAACTATTATTGAGTATGTTTTTTTTTTTAAGAAAGACCATTTTAAAAACAAAACCGTAGTTATGTCTGAAAAGTTCACTTATGCACTGCAGCTCACGCCAAACGCAGCCATATGTCCAGTTTTATGCATGATTTTTAGATTTTTGTTTTGTTTTGTTTTGTTGTTGTTGTTGTTGTTGTTGTTTTTAATTCTGCCAGCAGAGTTTTGCTTATTGAGTTTCGAGGTTAACGGTGTCCTTGACATGTCCGGCCAGAAGCCAGCTATAGTGAGTCATCAAAGCTAATGGGGAAAGCATGGACAATTTAATCAGGGCTGGAGAGCTCTTGATCTGTGATGGTGCCCACTCAGTAGGCCTTTGTGTCAAATGGAGCACACCCATCCCTGCCCACTCAAGATGCTAGGGCCAGATTGCAGAGATAGAGTGTTGTGGAGTGCTATATACCAAGAAGAGTCACTATTTTTCTCTAAAAGCCCAGTATGATGAATCAGAATTCCAGTGTCCGACTTAAAGTTCCGTGTATCTAATGTCACGGATAATTTGCTGCGGTTTATTAATGTATTGTTACTCTCTTATAAAGTGTGCTCTGGATCCTCACCATCATTGCCCTGTAAAAGTTTCTTTACTGTGTTTTTAGCAGGTTTTTTGCAGAGGCTGAGAGAAAGCCAGACACACCTCTGATGACTCTGGTCACTCTGTGTTCATGCTGTGTGCCTGCTGGGATAAACTAGCGGCCAGGCCAACAAGCTCCGTGTTGCTACACACGATAAAGCCCACACAGGCGAGACATTCCTCTCCATATGCTGCGAACGCTCTTCTGTCTTATTTAGTGTGAAGGTTTTTCATATCTGTCCTGTTTTTGGGTTCTAGGATGTCGTGGGCCAGAGGCCTATTTGCAGGCTCAGTGGATGAGCGTAAGCATGCATGGGGGGAGTGCAATGGCAAAAAGAGGAAGGAGAGCTCGTCGCTGTGCAAAGCGCATTACATGAGTTGCCTGAAGAACCCAGAGGACCCTAATGTGGCTATGCAGCACTGCCATCGTGGGGCGGGCACCGGCGGGGCAAACTATGGCCTGCGCTGTGGCTGGCAGGGGGACCACTACGGGAAGAGGATGGGCGGCAATAGAGACTTGAGTTCAAAGGCTGTGGAGCTGGCCTTTGAAGACGGTGAGCTGATGGACAGGAAGGAGGAGGAGGAGGCAGTCGAGGGCAGCTACAGGACGCTGACAGCGGCCGAGTGCTGGGAGCGCCTCGTGTGGGTTTTCCAATCCAAAAAATTTCAGTCGGCCAAGTTGGAGCGCCTGTACCAGCGGTACTTCTTCAGGCTGAACCAGAGTTCCCTGACCATGCTGATGGGGATGCTGGTGCTGGTGTGCGGAGTCATGCTGGCCTTTCACTGCATCCACAGGGCGCCTGATGTGGCCTACGTCTCGGTGCTCTCCGTTGCCATGGCTCTCTTCCTCGCCATGATGGTGGTGTGCAACCGCAACGGCTTCCACCAGGACTACATGTGGATCGTGAGCTACCTGGTGATCGGGGTTCTGATCGTGGTGCAGGTTTTCGGGGTGCTGATGGTTTACCCCCCCAGTGCCTCAGAGGGTATCTGGGGGACTGTTTTCTTCATCTACATAATCTACACACTGCTGCCGGTCAGGATGAGAGCTGCCGTGGTGAGCGGAGCCGTGCTGTCCATCATACACGTGGTGACGGCCTGGCACCTCAACCAAGACTTCACCTTCATTTTCAAACAGGTATGTGGTCACTACGCAAGGCTGTCTAAGTGTGGATTCTAAGCGTTTTTATTGTTAATTGATTCTTGTTATTAAAAGGAAATCGCTCAGTGAGGATCTTTCTGGAGTTGTTAAATGTAAAGTCATCAACGTCAAAGGAACCCATTTAAATTTGGGGAAAAAAAGGCATTAAGCATCCCTCTCCCCAGTTTCCACCATTTTACCCATTTAATCGAACACAAAGTTATTGCTGTATTCACAAGTGCAGATGGCCTACTTTTCCTTGCTGTCATTATAGGACAAACATTGTACAGACTCCTCAACCACTTTTCTGTGTCAAAGGTGCCGTACTAAAAGTAGCAAGTGCTGTAGATCTTGGCAAATGAGATTTTTAATGAGCCTATGTTTTGTGCTCCAGGGCAGCAATTGGCATCTCTGTTGGGGTTTGTTGGGGTCTGAGTTGAATGAGCCCGTTTAGCTGCATTGTGGAGGAATATCATGATAATGTAACACTGTGCCATTCAGGCCACTGTTCCCTAAAACAAGGAGGCTATTGTAGTAAAACGAAGCAGGGTGGGATACTCTGATTGTGTAATGAATTTATGGAAAACAGCATGATTCCATTTGAGGAGAATTCCACTTTTATAGTCTTTATCTTTGGCTGCCAGCATGTATGTTTCATCGTTGGGCTGACATATCATCATTGATTTTGGTATCTTGTCCGGTATATTTGTGGTAATAAAGACACCTAGTGAGGTTCTGTAGGTTAAAAAGCTAATCATGAACGTAGTAAATGGAAGTAATATGTGATAGTTGTTGGGGCCACCACTGAAATGATTAAAAAAATAAAAACAGTAGATCCCAAGTTTTAGCTGGGGATCTACTGACTATGTCGACGTCTGAATGGCCTTTTCACCTGTACAAGAATGAAATAATCAAACAAAAAAACTTTTATTCTTACATGAAGTAGCCCTGTTTGGCAACACAGCCTGGCACAGAATAGCAGTGATATGGGCTGAATGCTGCAGGGACATGCGGGATTTCGTCTACCTGCTATCGCTATGAAGCAACCAGACAAAAGTGGAGCCACTCTGAATAAGACAATATTGACATAACTCCACTGAGGTAGCGTGCTTATGTGCTAAGTGCTCATGGCCCAGACGAGACAGTATGGCTGCTGCCACATCGGTCTTTTCGCTCTGTGTTCTCTAGCTAGTAGGCTTGTTTGGTCCTCTGATGTTGGACTACTGCCCTGCCCGAGGGCTTGGACCCCCAGCGCAGTACTGTATGTTTCACTTTCACTCTGAACAATCAATGATGGGACACGGAAGTGTGTGGACACAGAGTTATAGATATAGGAGAACGGATAAATTGAAACCAGTTGCACCATTCTTTTTTATTTTTAAATATGAAGGAGTTTTGTTTGGAGGTACCCTCAGAATAGAACTGTTAGTCATTGTTCTGGTGCTTACTCTCTGCCCCTATCTCCTATTCTTGGTCTAAGCAGCTAATGCTTACATGAATACAGAAAGAGTCCATTCAGGCCGTCACACCCTCTGTGTCATATGTGCACAGTCACAAAAGCTGTGTGACTCCTGGCGTCAAATGGCCTGACTGCCTGATCTGGGAACTATGCTTCCTTCTTCTGGGACATCTGCTAGCACTCTGTTTTCTTAGCTCGGCTGTTCCCCTTATTTTGTATTTTCCCTGTGGAGAAGCTAATGTGCAGCCAAAGCTGAGAAGACATGAGACCGATGACGGCGGGGACAAAAGGGGTCTTTGTGAGGGCCCTCCACCACGGAGCAAGGGGAACTACAGATGGGGAGTTTGAAGTAATGATGGGCTGATGAACCCAACAGTAAAAGATCTGCCAGTACTTTCCTCCCCCTTCACTGTGTTCCTTTTTTGTCTGAGCCATAATTTCATCCTCACATGGAATGACCTTTTCTCCACAACAGGCTGTGATTGAGCACATGCTCCCCACAGGAATTATTTCCATAGATCTTCGTATTTCACTGCTCTACCCTGAAGAGCCTCCTCAGACCACTGCAGACAAATGAAGGTGGAACAGCCCACAGGAAGAAGCAGGTTAAACTGCTCCAGCTCATTTCAAGCACCTTTTCTGCCCTCCGTAAAGAGGATTCAGGTGGTTCTTTCTTGGTTTGGAATAGAGGATCGTAGTTGATGCGCCAACACAGCACAGCATTACGATCCATTATTAAATGCATCACCTTATAGGTAGCACTTTTGGGCATACAACACAGAGCCTATCTCAAAACTAAAAAAAAATATACTGAATGGGTGCATTTCACTTAGTTTGCTGCCACGCTGACTCTTTCTGTCACAATGTACTTTGTCCAGGAGATATCACAATCTCAAGCTTTTTCAGAGGCCACTTGAGGTTTGCTCCTCAGCTTCTCTCTGGCAACGACCTGTGGAGAGACGCCTTCTCGGGCTGTGCAAAGCACCATTAGAATGACTTCTTATATTTATATTTACTTAGTTGTTAGGAACCTTCCTTTAGATTTTCTCTGTGAGAATGTGGTATTATACGTGAGGCAGGGAGGTGTTACTGAGTTTCCATCTCTGTGTATCTCTCCATACATGACACCGCAGATGAGTGCTTGAAAAACTGCAGCGCTTCTTGTTCCCCAGCTTTTTTTTCCGGATACGAGCGATCGGACCTTCTGTGTGTTTTTGACTGCAGATGGAGAAGCTTCTGCTCGTTCTAGACTCATATATCTAGGCCGTGTTTCTCCTTTTGCATTTCACACACTGTCTGGGGTCTTTAATTCCAAAGATAGCAAAAGCACGAGGAACAGGCAGGAAATTCCTTCCTTCTAAACATGTTATGGAAAATAGTTTCATAGTTATATCAATATTCTCTGTCGGCAAACACATTATACGGTGATTTAGAGGGTCGAACAGTTGTTACTGAGACACAGTAAGAACAATAACAACTTACATTAAAGTTCCTAGTGACTGTAAATACACCCTGTCTTTTATCGCCAGGTTGTATTTTTGAGCAGGAAATTCTGTGACACGGACAGCAAAGACCAGGCAGAGTTTCTTCATCTACTTTTCTGCTTGCCATGATTTTGCAGCCTTCATCCTTCTAACTGGATTTGGTTTGCAGCGTGGTGAAGCCCTGTTGGCGTTAGCTGATTACCAGCGGCTCTTTAATGGAAGATGGCATTTGTCTTGTCGGGCTCTCTGACAGTTTTCATTTGCTGCTCTCTTGCGGCACACGGATGCTCCGCGCAGAGACAGCACCACGGCACTTATGTTCCACTGTCCAGCACGTATGGATGCTCGTGCACACATGGCCCATAACAGATTTATTTGGCCCCTGGGTGCCTCTTAGGACCACCTGTCCCTCGTGGTGCCGTTTTAACTGTGTAGACGAGACTCTGACATTGACATCAGGCGCCGTGCTGAGAAATTTGCTTTCATATTACATCCATATAAGTCTTACAGGTGGATTACATGGCTTACCCTCCATTGTATGGTTGTATCAAGAGCCTGCCTGAAGGGTGCCATAGATTGACAGACATAAGTTGCTCTTTTGTGCACAGCTAGCTATCAGGTCGAACAAATGCGGGCTGGGAAGAGTTCATAGTCACGGAGGTGTATGTGGTCTGCTCTTCTTTTTTGGCTGGGAGGAAAAACCTGCTCCCTTAACAAATCACTCACTGATAAAAGATACCTATCAATGAGATGTCACAGGCATGACCAGGGCGTGTTCCAGACTCTCAGGCTGGAACATCCGTCTTGTATCGGAAAGCTAGATGGGGTCCCTCCACCTGTCTACTGTCTTACTTGGCTTATAAAGTGTTGCACGACGTTTAAAATAAAAATAACATTTTTTGTTATCATTGACCAATTTTAACTTTACTACTTTTAGCTTAATACTGACTATACAAAAGGTTTTTTTTGACACTTTAAACTTCTGCACACATATAGACAAAAGGCCAAGCGGAGTGGACCGTGTGATCTGACGTTCTGCATATGTTGGACAGATCAGATCTGTTCACATAGTCCCGCTGACATGGTGAGAACACATCATCAGGTGTTAGCAGACAATGCATAACTTCACATAATAACCACCCGCCCCCAACCATCTCTCAGTGAGAGAGAGTGAGGAACACTTGTGAGTCAACTCCTTATTGAATTACAACCCCAGGCAATGACACAAACGCGGATAACTTCCACCACCACGGGTGGGAGCAATTAGGGACGAGATAAGCAATGTTGCTCTTAAAATACAGGCAGCAGTAAGGCAAATAATGGCCGTGCTAATAATAGCCATGCAAGTTGGGGATGAGGAAGTGCAGGCTTCTAATAACAGCTCATGGTTTACATCCCGGCCTTCCTCAAAAGTAAATGTAGGAATTTAAGGCCGGAGTGCTCGTGGCAAGCAGCCAGCAGATATGCTGGAATCCATCAGCCGTGTTAAAAGACAGCCCCCGCCGCCAGCTTTTAAGGGCGGTTTCGGCGTGGGTCCTGTGGTCTGCATCAAAGCCCGTCTGCGTGGTGATGACAGGAAGGCGAATGGCTCCCTGGCAAAGGTCAGCTTTGCACCAGCCAACTGTCCTGTTATCTCCCTTTTCCAGAATGACATTGTTAAAGAATCGGGAGCATATGTCCGACAGGCACAGGAAAACGTGCTCTGATAATGAAGCTGTGATTAGCAAACATGTTCCCTGGCAGCGTCCTGCCTTGGGACTCTGCACCACTGTCAACAGTAGACGTCTCCACAGTCTTAGACATTGTTTGCTCTCCTGAACAGGATCAACTAATTTAACCTTTACCCGACTAGCTTGTTTACAGGAAAGAGGAGCCCATCCTGATGATTTTACATGGTCGCTATGCGGACTGTTGGTTGGTACAGTTCAAAGTGCCTCAAGGTGAATCCAAAGGAAGTTTCTCTTGTTTTATTCTTGCCTGTATTTGGGACTGGGCAGGAGCCAGAACTGACAGAACGCTTTTAAAGTGCATTGTAGCGTGTCAACATGAGCCACACCCACGGTAAAAAATCATGTTGAAAAGAAGAGCTGAAGATGCCAGAGTTTCACGTTTATTTGTTTACTTCAGACTGAGCATAAATGAGCATAATTAATTCAGGAGAAGCCTAGTAAAACCTGTATTAGGTGTGCTGTAAGTATTTCATCTAGTGGTTTTCTTTTTAGGAAATATGTGGAAGCTGGTTTCTTCCAAAGCATCAGGCTTCCTGCACTCAGACCAGGAGGCAGATGTGTGACATCTTCGCTTCAGTTTCAGCTCACATGAACCAGAGCTTGACTGTAAACCACCTCCGTATTTCTGTTTAAACTATAACCTGCTGTTCTTGTACCGCTATTGATCTTGTACCGGTATCTGTGTGCTTGTAGTAAAAGTCAATATTGTGTATAGTTCAAGTGAAAGAAAAAAACCAAAAAGGACAGTGGTTTAAACTGTATTGTGCATGCTCAGATGCCTTTATAACGGAACACTGGTGCTTAAATTGTGTGTTTGCCCTCTTTCTTGTTGAATACTTTATTTCTTAGTGTTGAAATCACATTTTTATCTCTGTAAGCATTCTTCCTTTTCGCCTGGGTGTACGCAGACCAAGTGATCGCACTGAAAACAGGATCGAGGCAGCCGTTGAGGTTTGAGGTGGGAATTCCAGGATGTTTAGCTCACAGTCACAGTTCAAGGTCTGGAATCCCTCAGTTCAAACCAGACAGAAGTAGCCAGGTTGACTAGCTGGTGTGTCTAATTAGCCGAATCTTGTGCGCCTCCGGCCACCGTGTTGCGATAGCAGCTGTGCTTATGAGGGTGTGAATGGGCAGGAAGTGAAGAGTGAATGGGGACACAGCTGGGATGAGAGTGGTCCCTCTCCCCTTCCTGCCTGTGTCTGGAGAGCCAAACACTGACCCTGGAACAGCCAAGGCAACTGACAAGAGCCTGGTGTGCTTATCATCACGGCTTTTGTCGAATGCTTATCTAATTGAGTGAAGACCTCGGCATCAGTATTAAACACTGGTGACCTGCTGCAGAACATTTGACTTTAAAATATATGAAGTGTTTAATAATCAATGACTTGGACCTGAATTGTTGAGATTTTTTAACATTTCTGTTAGATTAAGCTCAAATTGGCAAATTCCCACTCAAGTCTTGAGGTTATGCACCAGTTTTAGGCATTGATCTATTAGCTGATGGATTCTGTTTGTGTTCATTAGTCTGGAGCTTCTGGAATCATTTCCTCCTCTTTAGAAAGAGTCCAATGGGCACGTCTTAATCCATCGTCTCATTTTCTGATGCACAGCCTGGGTGTTATTTGGCTCCACGGAATTCTCAGAGCTTTACCAAAATGACTCGCTGGTCAGAAAAGACCAATTATGTCTTGGTCCGAGTGTTGACAAGAAGAGAAGCCCAACTTCCCAATGGTTGGCACCGCTGCTGGCAGGGACCGCGTTTCTCTGGGTCGGTATGCACACGTCTTCGTAACTAAAAACACATACTCGTGTTTTAACCACTCTGGAGTCTTATTTGTTATCTTTTCAAGCTAAGCCCAACAGTCTGTGACTGGACTTTGATGTGCATTCTGAAAGGTATCAAAGGTCAGGTGCTGGAGAGCAGCCACCCTATCAGCAGCTCCCAGTGTCCACCAGCCTGGGTTCCACAAAACGCCGGCTTTTTGCAGTTTAGGCGGAACCTAGCTTACAGGTCGGCTCTTAGTCGCTGCTCCCGAAAATATCTCAGCATTGATAGGTGGACAGAGAAAATCAGTGGGTGATAGTCTGTGGACATCGCTCTCTTGTGTAACCAAGTCGGAGGTTGGCTGACATGTGACCACCTCGGTTGCACTCGCAGTTACCGCCACCGGACCTAATGACGAATTAAAGAAACACTTGTTTACAGCGGTGCTGCTGGTCATGAAAGCATCTCACATCGATCGGTTAGAACACATTAACTGTGACAAGGGCATCATCTGCACCATCTGCATTTCACAGCTGAATAAACGACTGAAAATCTGATGTGTGTTTGCACTGTCCGGCCTGCTTGAGCGTGACAGACCGGTTCGTGGGTATTTTATTAAAGGTAGGACAGGCTTACTGCTTGTGCCAAACAAAAATCATTTCCAGACTCTTCCCTTTACTTTCGGAGGCGAACATTTTATTCATCTGCCTTGCTTTATAAAGCACCTTGCCGGGAGCCACACCTTATAAGCCAATATTTGGTCTGTTTTTAACTTCACCGCCAAGAGGTTCCTGCTTAAGTAAATGTCGAGTTTGAGAGCCAGAAATCTGCCGGACAAATAGTGAGGACACGTCAAGGGAAGATAGTGAGACAGCTTAGTGGTTAGGAAGAAACTGACACTGTGTTAATAAAGGAAACTCCTTCTGTGGCTGATTTGGTGCTAACCTTGGGTGCCTTGGTGATATAAATGCAGCAGGAAAAAAAAACCCAGCAGCTTCAGGATCAAAGAGCTGTCAGTGCTCACACACACATGCACACACACACACACACACACACACACATACATGCATACTGCAGCTCACGATTTATTCTAATGCGTGTGTGAATGCTGCTGCCTCTAATCTTCAGAGCATGTGGTGACTGAGCATTCCTCAGCATTAATGCCAGCTTTGTTCATCATTTTTCACCGCACTTCACTCTCACTTATTTAGGCTTGTCGCAAGTACTTAAAAGCCACTATGTCACTTGAAAATGACTTAAGTAAGAGTTGAAGTTAAGCTTATTACTTTAGCGTAGATAATAAACTGGTTTATTAAGAAAAAGTTCTCACCTTTGGCTGCGCAAAGTATGAAAATTTGCTTTTTTCTGCTCCTTAAATAAGCTCACAGAGATGGTGTGACAGTTTAACCTGTTGATGAGGATCACAACACCTGGAGCTAAGTGAAAGGTGTTCCTTTCTGCTTCCACTGGCAGCTTCTGGATGCAAGTTAGATCCCTCAGCCTGAACAAAGATAAAAACAGCAACATTAAGCATTTGATGAAGTTCAAACAGCAAAAGGAATGAAAAAAAGTTTGTGCTGTCATTTGTTTGAGTTTTTCTGCCCAAATAACATGGCAGCTAAAGATGTTTGCTCGCTTATTCTCTGCTCGGAAAAAGATGCTACGCCTTGTTGTGTAATTGCTGTACCCTTGTGTACTTTTCCATCCAAAGCTGCAATTCAGCATGCTCCCTGTTTATTGCCAAGCTATAAAAATTCATTTGAAAGGAATGCCTTTGCTTGGATTGAATCTTTGCTCACATGGGAAGTCGAGCTGGCCGATCCTGTTGCGTACACCGCCAAGGAGGATGATCCTGGGAACTGCAGGTGTCCCTGTGTCTCAGGCAGGCCACTTAACCAAGTTATCTGGCTCACTGTGTTTGCAGCCATCTGTTTCGGATTATTGTGGTCGGGTCATAGGAGAGTCCATCAGAAACTGAAGTGTCGGGCCTCCGTTGGTGGTCTTTTACATTAGCGTCACAGGGTTGTGAAGCGTTTGCCTGCCAGTGATCTATGAACAGAAAAGCTCAGTTGAACTCTTGCTTAGCAATAGCGTTTGTCTGCTAAACTAACAGTTAAGTTGTCATCCTCAGACTTGCATCATGGGGGTTTGCAAAAAGCCTTATCTGTGTTAGCTTATTTGCAGTATTTGGTAAAGTACTTTTTTAGAACCTGCAGATCATTAGCTTCTAATCTAGTCTGGTTGCACTTGGCGGATGTCATCATGCTTGTAGGACTGCTGTGGAATTTGCCTGCTGCTGTCCTGTGGTAATGGTGTTCAGTTTCAAGCACAGGTTGCTTGTTTGTCTCTGCGGTGTTGTGACAATAAAAGGGTGCGTTCTTGTGTGTACAGTGTAAACCTTACCTCAGGATCGTGGTAGAAGGCCCGTTCCCACTCCGCAAGCTCCCAACCATGTTTTAGTCTTGTTTAAGGCCACTTTCCTTTTGTTTGATCATTGTGAGAGTAGTCCTGGCACATTAATGCTGCTTTTAAAAGTATTATTTCATTAGTCACACACTCTGGAAAGAATGCCTTGAATCTATTTGAACAACTAAACATTCTTTATCTCCATTTCTCATCTTTTTCCCCTTAAACATCAATTACAAATATGCACTTACAGGTTTGACAACATTGTTTGCCAGCGTTCAGAAATGCCTGTACAGGTCATTTTCTGCATTCAGCATTTCACTGCTAATGCTGTTAACATATAAAACTCAGCGCTGAGACCAACCAAATTCCCCCCCACCCCCCCCCAAATTATTAATGATAGCATCTTCAGAGGAGGGACTCTGGTCTATGCTCTGGTCAAGGGTCAAGTGACTTTCCCACGATGGAGTGTGTTTCTGAACACGTAGAGGATGTGTGTGTATGTGTATGTGTCTGCAGGCCTGTGTGTGTGTGTGTGTGTGTGTGTGTGTGTGTGTGCATTCCTGAAACAGACCCTTCAGAACGGATGAAAAATTAGCCCCCTCTGAACAACAAATTGCTCGGGCTTTTGGAATGTAGCATTTGATAATAAAGTGTATTTTTGTAACACCTTTCTCATCGAAGAAATGCAGCCCATAACTTGCAACACAATGTTTTAAATCTCAAGTGATCCACATTAAAAAAGGCAGAGACAGAATGTAAACTTCTCTTTGTGAATGGATTCCAGACTCTTGGCTGAAGTAGTGCATGAAGCAGGACTGACAGTCTTCACATGTCATCACTGAAACATGCTGAACCCCTTGAAGGTCCCTTCCTCTTGCCTTCTTTTGCAGCAGCCACAAGGCCAACCCAGACTCTTCACTCTCCAACCACATCTTTGGACCTTCAGATGTTCTATTATGCTGGGATTACTTAGCCAAGCAGAGTTTACTGCCGTCTTTTGTTGTGACATTTGCACATTTGGAAGAACACTCATCTTATTATTCCCTCCTCTCTGTCATATTTATTCTTTGCATGAACACGAGATCAGATCATCGCCAACGTGCTGATCTTCCTGTGTGCTAATATAATTGGGATCTGCACCCACTACCCTGCCGAGGTCTCCCAGAGACAAGCCTTCCAAGAGACGAGGGGTTACATCCAGGCCCGGATTCACCTGCAGAGGGAGAACCAGCAGCAGGTAAACAAATGCATATTTACTGACCCACACGCTGACGTGCAAATAGGTGAGGCATGTTGCCAGGCAGCGCATTATACTGGAGCCAAAGTAGAAACATTCACAAATGCACTGGAACTACAAATGGACTTTCCAGTTTTCTAATCTGTTTTGTGGGATTATCCTTCTGGTTTTTGAGGTCAACAGTATGTTGTAAATCAAAACACATGCTCCCACGCAGATGCTAGCGAGGCAGGGTGACTCACTGAGTAGTCTTAATGGAGGGACAGATGAAAATGAATGGGCTTGCTCTTCTCGTTTATTCTCTTTCTTTACTTAATCTCTCTCTCCGTCTTCTTTCCCTGTCCGTCTCTCAGGAGCGCCTACTCCTGTCAGTGCTGCCAAGGCACGTTGCCATGGAAATGAAGGCTGATATCAATGCCAAAAAGGAAGATATGATGTTCCACAAGATCTACATCCAAAAACACGACAATGTTAGGTAAATAGACATAAATGCATGTGCGCTGCACAAGCCCAGGGTTAGAAGTACATGAGAGTGTGTCTGCTTCACTCTACATGCCAGCACCAGCGGGTTCTTACCTCGTGCTGACTGATCTGTCAGTTCCAGAGTCACCCCAACAGCTATTTGGCTTACAGCATGTATTATGCATGTTGTTGTTGTTGTTTATTGACACTGACAGGCTGCAGTAATGGTATTGACTTAGACATGCCGCTGTGCTTTCTGTAGCACATGACAAGAAGCAAGTTTTGCTGCCCCTCCCCCTTCAGCCATCCCATCACTGCTGGATGTCCCCCCTGAAGTCTAGTACACACGGCACGATTTTCGGCGTCTTAGACTCGCGACTCGCCTTCACCCAAAATTGGGGTGAGGCACTAATCCGCTTGGCGACTGAGTGAAGTACCTCAAAGACTCGAGTAATGAGCCTGACGACGCCCCGCGCGGATTCTCAGACGTAAAACTGGATATCAAACCTGCTAGATATCCAGGCTGCTCGTGGTGACGTAGAAGGAGCTCCAGCCAATGAGAGCAGACGTGGACGTTGCTGCACAATAAGAAAGTGAAAAGGAGCAGTAGAGCAGCTGTAGCAGAGCAGAGCAGCAAGAAACGACAGGAGATAGAAAAATGGTTTTGCGAGGTCAGTGGACACAGGAGACTGTGACTCAGCCACTGTCCGCACCAACCACACCGACTTTTTGCACCAATCTGCACGCCACTACCGCCGCAATATAAACAGAACAAAAGTTCTCTGCAAAAACTGCGTAGTTGTGACCCCGATCTTGAAACCATTTGAAGTTGTGTCGTTCTCTCATCTGTGTTTTTTTTGGAAATTAAATTTTGAGCTGTACATAGTTGTTTTGTAGTTTTAATAAAGGTGTGCTATTCCTTATTATTCCTAATAAAGGTGTGCTATTCCTAGTCCGGGGGGACTTCTAGTCCGTGTTTTTCGGACTAGAAGTCCCCCCAGAGCCGAATCAGTCAAAAAATGCGTCGTGAATAAGAAAAATAAATTGCACTAGACTATAAGTGGCATTTTGTAGGGGAAAAGTATGCTTACAAAATCCAGGACCAACAACAGACATTTCATTTGTAAGGGCAAATTACAACAATAACGCGCTGCGGCCACGTACTTCCCATGTCAGTCCTTACTGGCAGCGCAGTCGGTCACGCTTCCTGACGGAGAGAGTCGCGCCGTGTGGACACGCCCGTCTCAGACGAGTCTTGTAGTGTGGACACCCAACGCTCCCGCCGATCCTGTCGAGTTGCGCGGTGTGAACACCCGGGCGCCCCGCCGACTCGAAAAAATCGCGCCGTGTGTACTAGGCTCGAGCAGGAGTAAACCAGCACTAACGGCAGCTGAGACTCTTGGTTCTTGTCTAGTCTGAACCGTCAGTTTTATGGCGGCGCTGGAGGTACCAGAGAGTGAAGCAAGCTTCAGGCAGAGATCTCCTGTCAGAGGTGACCCAGATGAGAGCAGGTGATGCACTCAGTGGAATAATCAGTTACAACACGGTGCTTTGCCAAGGTGTAAAGTTACAGCAACAATGGGTGTAACACTAGATTGAAACCAGCTGTGTTTGGCCCAGATTGGGGCTCAGGCCACTTTGGGAAAAGCTAATGCCACAGAGCTAAAACTAATTTACTAATGTTTTTTGAAGCTGCTGAACACATGTTTGAATATTAAATGTGTCCAGCATGTTGCTTATCATTCTTTACATCCAACAAAATAACCGATGTGTATGAATGTTAAACCTGCTGCTGGGATACAAAGTGGATGAAGTCAGAGAAATTGCAGCAAGTTCATTTGGTCATGCGTGCGATGTGTCCAAATAAAACACTGCACTGCATATTTCTGTGATCTTTGGAGCTATTTTTTGCAAATGATTACAAATGATACCAATGAAAACTTTTATGCACTCCATCACAGTATGATAAACAAAACTAAACTTAAATGTGAGCAGTTATGTTATTATTATAGTGATAAGTGAGATATTAGGCTGGAAGTTATTGATTGAAAATAAAGAGCTGACGTTCCTGTTGCAGTTGTTGCTGTTCGGCTCATAGTTTTAACTCAAGGTAAGATCTGAACGGCACGTTTCTTTCTCTGACCGGAACTAACAGTCTCTTTACCCTGGCCCTAATTACCATCAAAAGTTAGCAAGTAGCAAGAAAGACATGCAGACTGAAAACATGGGGGTGTGGTGTACAAAAATGGAAAAGCAGGAGGAGGTGACCCAAAGTGACCCAGATGATGAGAACCAGAGCTGAGGAAATGTCTGCCTCCTCCCTCTGCAGCTTACATGGCGGATGGACAGTAAGGAGTGAGGTGGTGCTAGTCCCTGTTAGCTAACAGCAGCTTTATTGATTTGATCTTATTGTTGTCTGTCTGTATTTCTCCCCCTCTTCATTCCCACCCCCACCGCCTCTTCTCTTGCAGCATACTGTTTGCTGATATCGAGGGTTTCACCAGCCTGGCCTCTCAGTGCACAGCCCAGGAGCTGGTCATGACACTGAACGAGCTCTTTGCTCGCTTTGACAAGCTGGCCTCGGTGAGCTCATACAACTTACTACCATCGTTACACCAGCTTCTTGACGTTCTGAAGTTCTAATCTATGTCTTTGCTCTGTAGGAGAACCACTGCCTGCGTATTAAAATCCTCGGGGACTGTTACTACTGTGTGTCAGGTCTGCCTGAACCGCGGGCAGACCACGCCCACTGCTGTGTGGAGATGGGAGTAGATATGATCGAGGCCATCTCGTAAGTCCGCTCCAAAAGATGTCTGAAACTCTAGTAAAGTGTTAATTGTCAGGTATTATGAAGCTGAAGGTGCTTGCATATGTGTATCTGAACGGTAGGTTGGTGAGAGAGGTGACGGGTGTCAACGTGAACATGCGTGTGGGCATCCACAGTGGACGAGTACACTGTGGTGTTCTGGGCCTGCGCAAGTGGCAGTTTGACGTCTGGTCTAATGACGTAACGCTTGCAAATCAAATGGAGGCTGGAGGGAAGGCTGGGTGAGTCCATCCTTCTCCACCTGCTACTGACCTAGAAAGGCTCCATGCAGATAAACGACATCCTTTCTGACTGTTTGTGTGACGCACGCAGGCGTATCCACATCACCAAGGCCACGCTGCAGTACCTTAATGGAGACTATGAAGTGGAACCTGGATTTGGAGGAGAGAGGAACGCTTACCTGAAGGAACACAACATTGAAACTTTCTTGGTGCTGGGCTGCAGCCAGAAGAGGGTCAGAAGCGACACACACATACACACACTCACGGGACAGATGGAGTCTTATGTTAACCTCCAGCCAGTGATAGTTTATTTATATGATCTGTCCCTAACCACTTGCCGTTACTGCTCAAGTGACCTATTCTCATGCCATGCATAATCCATAAATCTGAGGCTTCATCTTGAAAATCAGGATTTATACTGGGGTTTGGAACCTCTAGTCCCCGCACACATCACAGGATCTTTCTCCATTTCCAGAAAGATGAAAAAGACATGATGGCCAAGATGCAGCGCGCACGCGCAAATTCTGCCGAGGGATTGATGCCGCGATGGGTGCCTGACAGGTCTTATGCCAGAACCAAGGAGTCCAAAGTCTTCAGACAGATGGTGAGATATGCAGACCACAGGCCACAGAACTCGTGAACATGTCACTTTCTTTATGTCACCATGCTAATAAGATAATCTGACAGAGCATTTCTCTACATACTGTGTATGGGTAAACTGAACTGACTGACAGCTGCTGTGGCTTCCTCGCTGTGTGCTGCTACTCATTCTCGTTGCCACAGTCTTTTCTTTTCCCCTTTTTGTTGCATTCTCAGAGGGTTTAAGCCCCCGGGAGGAAGAGGGCGTAATTTAAAACCTCCAAAAATTAATTATTACACCAACTCTTTCTCTCAGGGGTTAGCTCTACAGATGTATGAGTCTATTTCACTCTCTCTTTTTCATTCTCAGGGTATTGATGAGGCATCCAGCAAAGACAAGTGAGTGTTTTGGCCCTAGATTTCATTATTAGGGTGGTCCCCCCACCCCCACATGCAGAGCACTGACTGTTGTCAAATCTACGTCCAGCCGCTGTGCCCAGGAGGCTCTGCATCCTGAGGACGAGGTAGATGAGTTCCTTGGGCGTGCCATCGATGCGCGCAGCATCAATCAGCTGAGGAAGGATCACGTCAAGAAGTTCTTGCTCACCTTCCAGACCGCCAGCCTTGAGAAAAAGGTTTTTTTTTAATCCAAACTCAAATGTGACTTACTTACTGTAGTTGGTAAGAACTTTTCTCATGTACCACTGACTCTCTGTCTACAGTACTCCAGGAAGATAGATGACCGTATTGGGGGATATGTGGCCTGCATTCTCTTTGTTTTCTTTTGCATCTGTTCCATTCAGGTCATCATTTTCCCAAAGTAAGTAGCATCCCTGTCCAGCAAGTTGCTTCCCCCAGTTTCCTAGTTATATTCTGTCCAGAAAATGTGAATCAGTTGAGGAGTTAATGACGGTAGGATGAATTTCCTAATAGCCTGCGTTTCCTCATTTTCCACAGAACAACACTCATGCTCGGGCTGTACATCAGCGTTTTCATCATCCTCACAAACATCCTCTTCGTCTGTGCCATCTACTCCTGCATCAAAGTGAGAAACAAAGGCCTTCATGAATATAATTCCTTTTGCAGATATCTCAAGATTGCAGTCATTATCATATGCCTTCAGCCAGCATCACTAATGGTATTAAATCTCTCTTATCTCATCTCTTTGCTCTGGGTATTCTAGCGCTTTCCAGCAGCCTTGCAGAGTGTAACTAAGAAAATAGTCCAGTCTCGTACAAACAGCACACTGGTGGGCGTCTTCACAATCCTCCTCCTCTTCATTTCATCCTTTGCAAACATGGTAGGGGCCATTAGGTCAAGATTTGGTGTATGGTGTTTGTCTGCCCGAAAGAGATGGAGTTTTGCACATGTCTCTCATAACATTAGTTCACATGCAGCTAAACATATACACAACGATCAGATCTGTCAAAAGGTTCTACTGGGAACTGTAGGAATTATTCCGGGAATTGTTCCGGGAATGTGACTATTTTGATTAGTGATAAACCAGTGTCTGTGATAGAGGGGTAGAAATGTCTGGTTTTTGCCATCATTTAGTAAAAATAGCAGCGTAGCTAATGACATAAGTGTGACATCATTTCTCCTTGTGCTAATGTGAAGACTCGCGCAGACGTTTGCATACATAGCCAAACAGTATGCAGCGGAAAGCTGTAAGTGAAAAACATGTTGACATATATTATAGTTTGACAAGGAGAAAGATCATGTGACAGCCTCCTGACAGCCTGGGAGGATTCCTAAGCAAGAAGTTAAAAGTCAAACACTCTGAGACAAAAGCATCAGCACACAGAAATAATATTTACACAAATGCCACCTCATGCCAGCCATCTTTGTGGGAGACAAAGGCAGCCAGGCCTCCACATTTGCATCCGTGATAAGAGATTGTCTATGCTGACCCTCCAGTTTCAGGCAGCAGCATTGTTAAAGACAGGTAAAACTAATCTTGTTTTGTTAATCTAATCTGTGATTGGTTTTTACACTATTCAAGCTAATTTCCCAGTTTAGACTGAGAGAAGTCATTCAGTTCTGCTCTTCCTCAACTCAGCAGGTCAGGCAGATGGCTGCCCTCGAGCATCTGCTGCTGCTGTTGTTCCTAACTGCTTCTATATTAATTAAATTGACATTTTACAGTGAAAGGTGATTGGTCTTTCAGCCTTTCTGTGACACATTCGGAAGATTTGAGATAACCTGTGGCTTAAAATGTAACACTTTAGTTGGATTTCGTTTATCTGATCAGAGCATTTAAATATAGGATCCTAGACTCTTTAACTCTTTTCTGGATATTTACCTGAGTTTCTTGATTTGTCCTTTCGGCTTCATTAATGGTGGTGCTGTCTCCTCCCTTCTTGCCAGTTCACCTGCAGCAGAGAGAAGCTGCAGGACTGTGTGGCCGACGAGCTGAACGTATCCTCAGTGACTCTGTGTCTGCTGCACAACCTGACCATGACGACAGAGGACAGCTTGACTCTGTGTTCCAGCCAGACTATGCCCTGCCATTTCCCTGAGGTCAGCTCCGTAATATTTATCTTCTGTGTAGGTGCAGCTCGTGTGTTTTTTGTTTTTTTTTTCTGTTTGCACGGACCTCTAACCTTTGCGCTCTTCCTCCCTGGCTGTCCCAGTATTTCAGCTATAGCGTGCTGCTCACCCTGCTGGCCTGCTCTGTGTTCCTGCACATCAGCAGCATAGGGAAGCTGGTCCTGATGCTGTTTATCCAGCTCACTTTCCTCCTGCTGGTAGAATGGCCTCAGGTGGCCCTGTTTGACAACGCAGACCAGCTGGTCCTTGCTAACACCATGTGAGTTCACACACACTCAGACACACACACATTTTAAACTGGATTTCCACTCCTGTGTCATGATGAAGTGGTTTTTACGGTGTGCATGCCCCACTTTTCTGATAAGATATATAGTAGAAGCCCTGCTTCATCATGCACCCATGGGCTCTACTCTCATTTATTGTTGTCATTTTTTTCTGCAGGTCATTTTCTCCTCTTAATGATTCCCTACAGCAGTAAGGGCATTTTTTTGTTGCCTTTTGGTGACTCATATGGTTTGAGGATGTGAATTTCTATCTTCTCTCTTGCAGGCCTGGTTTCAATGAAACTGCAGAAGAGTGGTAAGAAGCTTTTAGGGACCATATGTTTTGTTTTGTTTTTCTTTTAATGTGTTACGCATTTTTTATCTGTTTATGAATCTAAGTCATCACGTCTTTCTTTTTGTTTTCTTTTTTGTCTTTCTTAACCCTAGCCTGGAGACAGTGACCAAAGTGTCCCTAAAAATTATAACCCCCATCATCCTGACGGTGTTTGTTCTGGCTCTCTACCTGCACGGGCAGCAGGTGGAGTCAACCGCACGGCTCGACTTCCTGTGGAAGCTGCAGGTGAATGCAAACCAAAACTCAGGCTGGCACAACCCAAGATCGAGTAAAAGAATAACACAGTTCTCAAACTCACCATTATTACCAGACAACCTTAGGTGATTCTAGAATCTAGATGAAGTGAAGGTTCATTCCTCCTGAGATTTTAAGTAACACCACAATGCTTGAAGCCATTCTTGAATATTCTGCTAACAGGAAATGAGCTGAAAAAAAACCACCATAATGTCATGAGTTTGCAGTAAGCTTGGATCATCACCCCTGACCTCCCAAATCTAAGGAGTTCATAATTTAGTTTATACCATTAGCTCCAAATCTGTCAGAACTCTTTCACAATGCAATTAAAGTTCAAATCAGTTAAAACCGAGACCAACTTGATAGTGGGCAAATTTGAAAACACTGAAAACTTTGTGATCATGTGATGAATGACCTTGTCTCCAACTCTACTCTGTTCATCCTTGAGTGAGAATGGACATCAATATGGACAACCCCAGGACTCAAAACGGAGGCAGCGGGACAGAATTTAAGGATTATTTTTATATTGTAATTGTGTTCAACTTGCTGTAGCTGCAGGGACCACTCACAGACCACTAAACAACCTTCCCGCCATCCCTCAGGCCACTGAAGAAAAGGAGGAGATGGAGGAGCTGCAAGCGTACAACCGCCGCCTGCTTCATAACATCCTGCCCAAGGACGTAGCTGCCCACTTTCTTGCGCGGGAGCGTCGGAACGATGAATTATACTACCAGTCGTGCGAGTGTGTTGCAGTCATGTTCGCCTCCATCAGCAACTTCTCTGAGTTTTATGTGGAGCTGGAGGCTAACAACGAAGGAGTGGAGTGCCTCCGGCTGCTCAATGAGATCATTGCCGATTTTGATGAGGTGAGAAGGGGGGGAACGACAGGATGATTGCAAATTAATTTAGTGTAGGAAATATGGAGTGGGCGATGTGTGCATAATCAGATAAGTAGCTTCCAGTGAACTTCTCCAGAACACTTCTGTTGTTCTGTCAAGCTGTTTAACGATAACTGAACACACCACTGATTACATTTCTCCAGATTATCAGTGAAGAGAGGTTCCGTCAACTTGAGAAAATCAAGACTATCGGCTCCACCTACATGGCGGCGTCAGGCCTCAATGACTCCACCTATGACAGAGAGGGACGTTCACACATCCTGGCTCTGGCGGACTATGCCATGAGGCTGAGGGAGCAGATGAAATACATCAACGAGCACTCCTTCAACAATTTTCAGATGAAGATTGGTGAGTCCCAAGTGAAATGTGTGATTTTAATCCACAGTTTTAAAATGACTCTGTCTCTTGTTTCTGCTGGCAGGCTTAAACATGGGCCCGGTGGTGGCTGGAGTAATTGGAGCCAGAAAACCCCAGTACGACATCTGGGGGAACACGGTTAACGTGGCCAGCAGGATGGACAGCACTGGTGTACCCGACTATATCCAGGTGAAAGAAATCAACCATCTTTAAACCACCAGCTTTATGTTATTTTTTAACCCAGAAGAACCCATCATGTTAGGTGCCCTAAATTCGACCTTATCTAGCTTTTTATTTGACCATTATTCATTAAGTCCCTATAAGCAAGATATTCTAAACAACCTGGGGTGGTGATCAGGTGACTATCATGTGACTGGGACAGGCAACGACTTCTCCAAAATTGTGTCACCATTTCAAAGAGGCTGTTTTTTGATACCAAAGGTAACAATTTTAACAGCTCCAGAGCTTTACCAACATATCCTATATTATATTAAACCTACTTTGACTATATTTCTAGATGAAATGAATATGACCACAAGTAAAAGGAAAGGTAAACTTGTGGTATTTAGAAGGGAAAAAAACAGTCATATTTGTTGTTAAATATAAGATAAGATCATTTTTGCTTCCCCATCAGGGAAATATGTTTTGTTCGTGTCCAAAACATTGACAGACTGCAGGTCATTACAACATGGCCTGGCAGAACAGTCGGGGATGACTGGTTCTTATTCTGCAGTTGATGAGTTTGATGTGGAACAGGTGGAAACGGTCAGCAACAAATGAGGTGCATGAAGAACAGAAAATTCTTCTCTGTAGCTTCTGATTAGGATCTAAAACATGATGTTCACACAAAGAATTCTCCTTTGGTTGTTGTTGTGAAGAGGATGAACAAAGAATACCATTCTAATTACTCACAATGTGTAATGCCAAAGTTTAGAATTGTATCATCTGCTAACAAAACACAAAACAGTTGTGTCTACAAACTGGGAGAACTGCAGCTTCAGAGTTGAGGTTAAAGAAGGTCCAGTTCTGCAGATACAATCAGAGACTTTAGGTCAAGGATTAAGTGTCAGACATCTGCTATGCAGAAGTCCCTTAAGGACGTACAAGTTTCCAGCAGACATTGTACCCTGGTGATCCTGCGAGAGGATAAAAGCTAAATATGAACTGCATTAAAACAAATACATTTTGAAAAAAAGTTCTGTTTATCCTTTAAAGAGCACATTTCCAGACTTGTCTTTGTCAATGACTCCATAGATGTGCAATTTGTGAAAGCATTACGAGTATGTGAGCAGCCTCAGCCTGGCTAGAAACTATAAATAATAAAGGGGGTCGAGACTGCCCTCTGCTGTATCATTTGAATAATTGCAACCAGATTGTCACAAAAATTATAGTTTGTTGTCTGGTTTGAAATAAAACGAACTATTTTGTTCCGCTTTATACAACATTTAATTTGTTTACAGCCTGGTCAGAACTACAGATGCTTGTGTTTTGTTTTGAAAGGACATCTGACACCTTGTCAATATCTGTATCTTTGGTTAGGTGACCACAGACCTTTACCACGTGCTGGACAGCAATGGATACAAGCTGGACTGTCGCGGTCTCGTCAAGGTGAAGGGGAAGGGCGAGATGACCACTTACTTCCTCACCAGAGGCCCTGAGGCTAGGTAGTGTGTGTGTGGGTGGGGGCACCACAGCAAAGACTGCAGAGACACCCAAGGGTCAGCACCCGGTTGAGCAGCAAGGCAATGTGCAAACGGGAGCAGATGACGGCCGGCGCCCACAAGCAGTGCCTGTCTGCATGTTGTCGAGTAACCACAGCCACACACGTAGAATTTGTCCAAGTACAAAGGCTTTTTTTCCCCCCATGCTGCTGGAAAGATCACAAAGCCCAGTTGCCTTAGAATGGAAGTGGCAATGATTTAGTCTACGAGCAATACGAGTATTTCACTTGGAGTTATTTATTTTATGCAGATAGATTTAAAAAAAAAAAAAAAAGTAGTAACATGAACATGAAAAAGTGTGTCTTAAAAATATGCAAGGACTACATGAAGGATGAAAATGACCAAAGAACAAATATTATATATGAAACACATTCATTCTGGTAATTTATTTAGATTTTGTCTGCAAATGCCACGGTGACGTCACTGCTGCTGACGGTGATTGACTATTTCACTGTTGTTATGGACGAAGGCACAGACGTGCACACACTCACACGCGCACTTACATGGTTTAAGAATGCTTGTAACACGCGAGGACTGGACAGGCTTCTGATCAGGGTCTCCTTTGGAGGTGTGCGATAAATCCTCCCCAATAAACCAAAAATGAGAAGGGCGACATGAGACCAGTTTGGAGTTTGTGGTACTTTGTGATTGTTCGACTGTTAAAAATAGAGATTCACTTTCTGTGACTGTGAGTGAACTATTTTATGTGTGTGTGTGTGTGTGTGTGTGTGTGTTTGTGTGTTTGGTCGTGTCATGTCTCATGTCTGAGCACACACAGCTAAATGCTGGCCTTTCTCTCTGAAGGGACACACTGTAACTTTTCACTGTGATATTTTTATGATACTGTGTGAATGCTTTCTTGCCAAACCGGCTGCTGCGAGGCACGTTTTTATATTACTCTTCAGAGTTTGTGTGTGCTCCTTCCTATTTTAAAGAGAATAGAATCATGTCTGTGGTGACTCTGAATGAACTATCAGTTTATTTTCTCTTGTTTTTTTTTTTTTTTTACTCTGACCTAAATAAGCAAGCCTGTAAAACATGAAGTTTAGCTTCTGTAACGAAGGTGGAATCAGAATTAACATATAGGAACTCTTGACTTAACAAAATGCAGTTCCAGGGTTCACAAACATTTGACCCTGGCATATTGGGACCTGAAAGCCTTTGAAATGATCATTTTGTCTTTTTTTTGAAAATGATAATGACATGAATGTATGTGACATGAATGAAGCTACTACTGAAGATAACCACTCCTGACATTGCCTTTAGTAGAGGATAGATCCATGCAGAAAAATGGAACGTTGAACTTTACCTGCTTTCTGTTTTAGCCTTAAAAATACTGCCTTTTTAAAATCACAGGCCACGCAAAAGTTCCTGACCCGAAGCTCACCCAAACACTGTTGGATTTTTCTTTAAAGAAAGACAGAATATAAAGTGCAAAGACTAATTTGAACGATTTCCCCTTTAATTATTAAATGGATGTGTTACTGTGTGCTGCATGCTGTCTGTTTTTTCTCTGCAACAAACATCCGTAAACACAAAATAAACTAACCTTAAAAGTATTATACATTATTAAAGCATTTATATTTTTATTTTGAACAGTTTCTAAGAACAGATTCTTAGAATTCTACAAAAAAGTCCATTACATTTGAAGAAATAAGTCATTTATTAATCAATAATGCCCAAAAATGAAGATGGCTTTATGGTGAATAGTTCAGCACACTTCAGCCTTGCTAAACTGGAGGTCTGTATTGCTCTTGTGTCAATCATCAGCCTGCAATCAAGTTTTGCTGCTGTAACCTGAGAGAAGCCCCCCTTCTGCCTTTCTGAATAAATCATTCTGCAGTTTCACAAGGTGATACGGGAGAGAGTATTTAATTGCTTGCACATGAATAATGAATTCCTATTGAGGTAATGGCTATGTTCAGTTACAGCACTCTGTGCGGAACATTAATTAAGCGACATAAATTCCCCCTAATCCCCGATGAATAACGCACCAATGTTACTATAACAGGCTGCTCTTATGAAGACTAATTCACAGAGAGGTACTGTATGACAATGTGATTTCCGATCACTATTCTTTATCAAATAAAGTGGCGATATCATAAACCTTAGATTATTGATTGATTGATTTATCGGTGTATTATTCATCAGTTTAGTAGCAATTAGTAGGGGTACTGTCCGTGCCACGCGGACAGTGACCAGCAGGGGGCGCGCTGCAGCTAATCATTTCAACAAATGGCACCTGTTCCGCTGAAGGTGCAGCCGGGAGCGACGCGTATCCTGGTTCAGTCTAAACACCTCTGTGACAGGTCCACCAAAAGTGCATCGAATGCAGCTTGCTAAGCTGGCAACTCTCAACTGTAATAAACACCGTCAACCCGGAACGAGGCTGGTCGCCAGATTTTAGGTAAGCGGATGTAGTGTGGATGAGATCAAATCACATCAAAATCCACTTTTCAGGACCGAGACTGGTTCGTCCAGTGTGTCGTTATCTGCCGTGTCGTGTTGGTGTGTCAGATATGGAGTTTCTGGTGCTAATGAACCAGATTAGAGCTCTGGGTTGACAGTAGGAGTGAAAGCAGACTTGTTTCCAACTCTTCCTCTTTCATTTTTGGTCGAGCGCATCGCTTCATTGCAGGAGAATTACTAACTAACTATTGTTAGTTTTCTGTGAATTTCCCTGATTAAGATACATATAGAGAAGTAATTGATTTAAAAGGGACCTTTTACCGGTTTCCTACACAGATCATTCCGTTTGTGACTGGTTATTTGATATTTTCGCCTTGCTCATTCTCCATATTGGTGTATTTGACAACTGGATCAACTGGTTCCATATGACAAAGGGGGCTGAAACACCATTATCAATGCTTCCTTAAATCAATTATGAAGGAGGCTTGTTTGTGACTGGGGTGAATTAATTATGACCGAGTAAGAGTGGGTGTCCAACAGTAAGTGCGTCTGCATTGCGATGATATCCTGTTTCCCAGCTGGAAACAGGCTGTCTTTGTGTCAGGGCTCTGTGCTGCTGCTCCTGCTGCTCCTGCTCCTGCTGCTGTCTCGCTTCACTTGGCTCAAGCCATTTCCTTGAGCCTGACTGGTGAGGTGTGCTTATTTTTATTATTAGTTATTTGGATCAGGCATCTTAAGCAAGTCTTTACTCATTAACCAGTGTGAGAGATCCAGGCTGAGTCAACACTGTCACAACCACCACCACCCACTGCCACGTGGGTCCTGGAGGACTGTGACCAGAGTGGATGGCCTCAGGTGTGTACTGGGAGGTGTGGTGTGTTTGTTCCTCCCGTTTCACCTACTTCATCTGCTCCCTGGGGACGCAGGGAGAGCAGAAAGCCGGCCTAGCTCCCCTGCTGCTATGGCGGTTAAGGCAGACACACAAACAGATTTAAGGCACCTTTCTTCTTCTTTCTAATAATCTTTTGTGTTCAGATCAGAGCATAGTGGTTGTCATAGATGTGTAGGTTTTGAAGCTATTTTCCTCAATCCACAGAACCTCTGTGGAATCAGCTTTGTGATTGTGTTTTTTTTTTTAACAGCCGTGGAGTCAACATGAGGCTTATACGAAGGCGCTTGTCCCCGCTGAAACTCGCACTCCTCGGGGGGGCGCTTTTCATGGTAACACTCGTGGTTCTCCAGAGGGATGTTGGCTCGCCATCCACCGATGACCCATGGTTTCAGGAGCTAGTGGTCAAGAAGGAAAAAGTTCTGGTGATGGTCCGAGAGGCCGTCAACAACATGGGTTTCCAGATCAAAGCCCCGGAGCCACCCCCTGTTGTGGAGCAGCCCACGGATGACTGCCCTGCTGGCTTCTATACACCGGCTGAGCTCAAGCCTCACCTGGAGAGACCGCCTCAGGACCCTGGAAGCCCTGGGGCTGATGGGAAGGCCTTCCAGAAAGACCAGATGACCCCAGAGGAGGAGAGCGAAAAGAAAGACGGCATGACGCGACACTGCTTCAATCAGTTTGCCAGCGACCGTATCTCGCTCAGCCGTAGTCTCGGGGATGACACGCGGCCACGAGAGTAAGAGCACTTTACTTTTTAGGATTCACGTTAGCTTGTCATTTCACACTTTTTTAAATGTGTGTGAAAGGTGTGTGGAAAGCAAGTTCCCCCGCTGTCCTGCTCTGCCGACCACCAGCGTCATTATCGTCTTCCACAATGAGGCCTGGTCCACCCTCCTCAGGACTGTCTACAGCGTCCTGCACACATCTCCTGCCGTCCTGCTCAAGGAGATAATCTTAGTGGATGATGCCAGTGCTGCAGGTGTGTTCAATACAAACAAAAGCTTCAAGCATATTTGAATCTGGACTGACAAGAAAATGCAGCAGACCTTGTTTGAGAGGCGACTGAGACAATAGAGACTCTGAGCTCAGTTTTGTCATACAGTGAGAGCCTGACATTCATCCATTACTCCCACCCGACAAACTGGTTCCTTAAAAAAACCAAAAAATTTGATGGTTAAAAGACAATTTTTATCGATTTGTTTTTGCCATAAACGTGTTTACCTTTGTTGGCTCTGCTTGTCTCGAGGCGGAGAAGGATTCACCTGGAGCTGGGTTCAGACAAGGAAGATGAGCGTTTTCTTTAGTGGCATTTGCAGAGAACAATTATGGGTGATATCAAATGGTCAAACAGTCAGATATGTATCTGTGGAATGTAAATTACAGTAGCAGTCCAAAAGAGCAACACCGCCTGATGATAAAAGGATTACAGGACAGGGCGCTGCGTCAGGATATGTTTGCATAACACCAAGTTTTATGAACGGACAACTTGACAACTGTTTGAGTGGATGGCCGTCCTGGAAATGCAGGATAGATTATCAGTCTTCTAATAAAAAAAAGGTAGTGTTTATTGGGATAGAAAAAGACAAAATTTTGGACTTCATGTTTACAGTATGTTGAGAATGACCCCAACCTGAGCAGGACTTATTACGCACATGTCTAGAGGAGTTGTAAAGGAAGGAGGTCTACAATGTTTAAATGATGAGAGCTAGATGTATTCACATTGAAATTTGACTTATGCCCTCTTTTTTTTTTTTATCAGAAATAAGTCGTTAATCTCAACGGCAGTTGCAACCACACAGCTACAGCAAAACTTCCCCTTTGTGTGTGTGTGTGTGTGTGTGTGTGTGTGTGTGTGTGTGTGTGTGTTTTGAAAGCATTCTTTGTTCTTTCTTTCCGTAGACCACCTGAAGGAACAGCTTGAAGTATTCGTGCATCAGTTTAAGATCGTGCGTGTGGTGAGGCAGCCAGAGAGGAAGGGCCTGATCACTGCCAGGCTGCTGGGTGCCAGCGTTGCTCAGGGGGAAGTTCTGACCTTTCTTGATGCACACTGTGAGGAAACACACCACCATCTTTTTACTCATTTGACCCACAGCACGACTTTCTCTAATTTAAACTAGGCTGGCTGTCTGACTAAAAGTGCTTGGTTATTCAGAGAGCAGTGGTTTCTGAAGCATCGGTTAAGGTGTATGATGCTATCTGTGGTGAAATGAGCAGCATAGCTGCATTTAAATAAAGAATGTAGCATTCTTAGTAATCTTTGCCTTTGCAGACCATCTTTTGCACTAACCCGAGCACTAGATTGATCTCCACCCTCCTCTGACCTTCAGGTGAGTGTTTTCATGGCTGGCTAGAGCCCCTGTTGGCCCGCATTGTGGAGGAACCCACCGCTGTGGTCAGCCCAGAAATCACCACCATTGACCTCGAGTCCTTCCAGTTCAACAAGCCCGTGTCCTCCAGCCACGCGTTCAACCGAGGAAACTTTGACTGGAGCTTGACCTTCGGGTGGGAGCAGATTCCTGAGTCTGCAAGGAAGCTGCGCAAAGATGAAACCTACCCTGTGAAGTAAGGAGGAGGCTATCGATTTCACATTGGACAACCTAAACCATTAAACTGTTTAACTGTTATCCATCTGCTGATGAAAATGTTAGAACACCTACCTTTGCCGGAGGTCTCTTCTCTATCCTAAAGTCGTACTTTGAACACATCGGAAGTTATGACGACAAAATGGAGATCTGGGGAGGAGAAAACATAGAGATGTCTTTCAGGGTAAGACTTCTCTTTACAGTTCCGATAATGAGTTGGCAAACCACAATAACATTAAAGGGATTTCTGCCTGTGACCTTCTGACAGGTGTGGCAGTGCGGGGGGCAGCTAGAGATCATCCCTTGTTCTGTGGTGGGCCATGTTTTCCGCACCAAAAGCCCTCACACGTTCCCCAAGGGAACCGACGTCATCACTCGTAACCAGGTGCGCCTGGCTGAGGTTTGGATGGATGATTACAAAAAGATCTTCTACCGGCGCAACCAAAACGCTGCAAATATGGCAAAGGAGGTCAGTGTGGCAAGGATGATGGGTCGTTAAATAAGGATGGGCCGGTTTCTCAATGAAATCTCCTCCATGCAGCAGGCTGTTGGCGTAGTGACGTGATTATTTGATTTTCATTACACCTCCTTTACTGATTTAGAATAATTATGGGGACATCTCTGAACGTCTGAGTCTGCGAGAGCGACTCCACTGCAAGAACTTCACCTGGTATTTAAACACAGTCTATCCAGAGGCGTTCCTTCCAGACCTGACACCAGAGAAATATGGAGCGGTGAGACACACTTTCTTATCACTGACATTAAGGCCTAGTAGGTTTTTTAAAAATGTGTCACTGAAGTACATATTTGACCCGTATATGGCTCAGATTCAAAACCAGGGCTCGAAAACCTGTCTGGATGTTGGAGAGAACAACAAAGGTGGCAAACCTGTGATCATGTACCAGTGTCACAACATGGGTGGCAACCAGGTAAACTGGCACCCGCGGGACTGGATTCAGATGGAGAGGATTTGGAAGGGTGCCGGCGTTAGTTTCGAGTTCTGACTGTATGCCTCCCTCTCGTAGTACTTTGAATACTCATCTTATAATGAGATTCGTCATAATATCGGACAGGAGTTCTGTCTCCATGCCACACCACATCCAGAGGCGGTGAAAATCGAAGAGTGCCAGCGGAGGGGAAAGGACACCGCCTTGGCACCACAACAGGAGTGGATTTTTGCTGAGGTGATGCGCAACATGGGGCCGCCTCATCAGTGCAACAGTCAGTGGTTTTAGGTTTGGGGTCGATGTCCATGTTGAGTCACACTTTGTCTGCTTCTGCCTTCCAGGGAAACCTTCTGAAGAATCCCGGCAGCGGTCAGTGTTTACGGCTGAGCGGTACCAACGTTATGATGGACCAGTGCAACACTGCTGACCTCTTCCAGCAGTGGACATTAAGCTGATCTCTCCGTCAACCCATCAGATAACCTTTGGCACCATGTGCCTCCTTCCTCAGGCTTCGCTTTGAGGAGACGATACACAGTTGCCCCCACCCACAGAAAAGTTCCAACAGCCAGGGGTGTTGGAACTTGGGGCATTTGACAATCCTCAGTTGTTTGTTAAAGTTGGAAAAAACAGCTGTTGGTAATGTTGGGGTTGACCGTCATCCTTTTTTTTAAATGTATTTATAATAAAAACTCCAGAAAGGCATTGAAGGTGATTGGGGAATGTTGGACAGTACTGGAATATTGGAGTGTGGACTTTGGCACTGATAATTAAGGCGTGTCACCTGGCTCATGAGTCCACAGCTGATGGCTATGGTTCAGTGAAATTGTCACTGTTTTCTGATTTTTTTCTTTGCCTAATGCCTGTATAAAAAGATGTTTTTATAAATAAAAATCATATTTTGTGTCAAATTATATTTTGCCTTTTGGATTGAATTGATGTTTTTAAGGTTTCCACCATTCTATGAATCTGGCCTGATTATCTGCATTCTTTCTTTGTTGTTTTTTTGGCTATTGTTGCAGTTATTATGCATAATAGCCAATTTACTATTAATAGTGCTACAGATGATAATTTGGCTGGGTAATTATGGTTCAGGTTTACGATCCAGCCAAGGGGGGGTTAACGTGTAGCATTGCGACATTATTTCTTTTGCACAGTAGGTGGCAGTATCGGTGGCCTGACGAATGTTTTTCTGCAAGGCCAGGGTGACACTTAGAATTCTATGTGTGTGTGTGCGAGTGCGTGTCATGTGACCATATAGGCGTGTGAGTAGCTCCTATTTTGCTGCAACAGAGACACTGGGTGGTCCAGAAGATGAGTACTGAGCTCTTGGCTCGTTCCGAAGTGTTTGGACAGCTCAGAAAGGAGCTCTATGGAGAGAAGCAGCCTAATGACTCCAACACACACATTTTTATTATCCTAGGAGCCTCTGTGAGTACCTCTTAAGTTATTACAACATATCATAAATAGCCACTAACTCCCATTTCAACAACTTTGCAGAAATTGTTGCTTTGACTAAGATATTTAGAAATACATACTGTTGATAACTTCTGGCTACTTTTCTGTGTTGATTCAAATAGAAAATGTAGGTAAAGTACTTTTGGATTGACAGGACCGCTCCCATGTCTAACGGGGGGGTGCAGAACCTGCATGGCAAGCTGGAGTGAACAAATAGCTTCATTGTGTTTGGAATGTATCTACCAGCACTGAAAGCAAGAGAACATTTTCCTGCTTGTTCCATTTTTTTTTCAAAGCCATTGCTGTTGATGTTATTTTAAATATACTTGAAATGAAAAGAAAAGCTGCGGTTCCGCAACATGTTTGCAGTCTTAATATTACTCAACAGCTCTGCCTGCTCTCCTGAGCGTGGTTGTTCCCGAGCATACCTGCTCTTTGGACTCTGCTTTTACACTACAGTGATCAGAAGGTTTTTTTGTTGTGTTTGCGCAGGGTGATCTCGCCAGGAAAAAGATCTATCCAACTCTATGGTGAGTGGGAATCTTTGCTTTGACCAGGAGTTTTGGCTAACTTCTGCTTTACTGCTGCTGAACATGGCTGTCACCTCCACAGGTGGTTATTCAGAGATGGCCTGCTCCCAAATGATACCTATTTTGTGGGATTTGCTCGGTCTGACCTGACAGTGGAGGACATCATGACAGCATGTCTCCCTTTCATGAAGGTAGAAGCTCTGCTCTGCATCTGTGCTTGAGAAGCTTGCTTGTGCGCTCACAAACCCTCCTTGAAATTTACCCTCAGGTCACCGACGAGCAGAACGAGTTTCTGTCATTGTTCTTCAGTAAGAACTCCTACGTCAGAGGCAGATATGATGACAGCAGTTCTTTTGCAGAGCTCAGTCATCACCTCTCCTCCCTGCCTGGAGGAAGTGGCGCCAACAGACTCTTCTACCTGGCTCTGCCGCCCACTGTCTACCAGCAGGTTGGCACGAACATCAGCACTCAGTGCAAGAGTGACAAGTGTGTATCTGTTGTTCTCAAGTCAACAAAACCGGAGCGCGTCTTGTTATTTAATCTCTGATGAGCTGTGTCTGTCACACAGAGGCTGGAACAGGATAATAGTTGAGAAGCCCTTTGGCCGAGACCTCCAGACTTCACAAGAGCTGTCATCTCATCTGTCCTCCTTATTCAAAGAGGACCAGATCTACCGCATTGACCACTACCTGGGCAAAGAGATGGTCCAGAACCTCATGGTTCTCAGGTAACAGCTCATGCAAACTTTTAGTTTAAACCTATTTTTGCTTTTAAAGCCAAATAACAGCCATTAAATTATTTCTTAAATAGCCAAATACACTGTAATTCCTTCAAGATGGTACTGGCTGTTACCCAGAGATACTAAAAAATTCTTCTTTTAGGTTTGGAAATCGTATCTTTGGACCCATATGGAACAGGAATAATGTAGCCTGTGTGGTTCTCACCTTCAAGGAGCCATTTGGCACTCAGGGCCGTGGAGGATACTTCGATAACTTTGGTATAATCCGGTGAGGGACGTGCAGTTAGACTGAAAAGAAACCACTGAATAAATACCGGTAGTCCCAGTTAAACCAGAGTCTGATTCATGTTTATGTTTCTGGGTGTAGAGATGTCATGCAGAATCATCTCCTCCAGATGCTCTGCCTGGTTGCCATGGAGAAACCTCCAACTACCAGTCCAGATGATGTGAGGGATGAGAAGGTAACAGAGTACAGCTGGAAATCCTCCGACAGTTTGCTCATCTGTTCTAATTCCATTAAATTTGTTCCCATACAGGTGAAGGTACTGAAGCGTATAGCCCCAGTAGCCCTGACAGATGTGGTCCTCGGCCAGTATGTGGGGGACCCCCAGGGGGAGAGCCACGCCAGGCTGGGTTACCATGATGACCCCACCGTACCTGAAGGTTCCTGCACACCCACGTTTGCTACTGCGGTACTCTACGTCCAGAATGAGAGATGGGATGGTGAGACAAAACATTTGCTTATCTTTCTTTCTCTTTACTTTCACATTTTATGGTGTCACTTACAATTTTCTCATCCCATCGCCCACTCACACGCCAGGAGTTCCATTCATTCTCCGCTGTGGGAAGGCTCTGAATGAGCGGAAAGCAGAGGTGCGTCTGCAGTTCAGTGACGTGCCTGGAGACATATTTGAAGAAAACTGCCAGAGGAATGAACTGGTGGTGCGCGTGCAGCCGGACGAGGCCATTTACCTGAAGATGATGACCAAGCGGCCTGGGATTTACTTCAGCCCCGAGGAGACAGAGCTCGATCTCACTTACAAAAGCAGATACAAGGTTCTGGGTTTCTTGTGCTCTCTCATTGTGTCCCCTTTTTAAAAATTAGAACTTTAATTTAACTTTCGTCTCTATGTGATTACACATACCAATATAAAATACTGATGTTTTTTTTTAATGAACTAATATGCACCGAGTACTCATAATTAATATATCCTAGTTAAATTGTCATATTGTGATAAATCACTCATGCTGACCTACACAGATATTTATACCTTGTTGTCTTCCCCTAGAATGCAAAGCTCCCTGACGCTTATGAAAGGCTGATACTGGATGTCTTCTGTGGAAATCAGATGCACTTTGTTCGAAGGTCAGTCATAGTGTTTATATTTTTATAAAATTGTAATGTAAAATACACACCTGTTTCCTAAAATATTGTCCTTTCTTTCCCAGTGACGAGCTGCAAGAGGCCTGGAGGATCTTTACCCCTCTCCTCTACAAAATAGAGGCAGAGAAGACACCCCCTATTCCCTACACATATGGAAGGTAATGTTTGAAGGCCATGCAATTTTTTCCCCCTCATCCATTTTAATAATTTCTCTTACTCATGTGCATTCTCCTTACTGTCTCATGTCTGCAGCCGTGGCCCGGAAGCTGCAGACCATCTCATGAAGAGAGCAGGCTTCTGCTATAGGGGAACGTACAAGTGGGTGCAGACCCACGCAACATAATCCGGTCCGTTGCATGGATTCTTGTTTTAAATGCACGCTTTCATTGTCAGCAAGTTTGCACCTAATATTAATAAAACTTTACTGCCATTTTTCACCGCTGATTTGTGATTTTTGTCTGCATGCATTAAAATGCTGCCTTTCTTCCCAATCAAACATGAATGATCGTAGACTATAACTATGACTCATTTAAATGTTCACCTGTAAATTTCAAAATAAATCACTGTTCACTCTTCATGCTGCAATTTTTTAAAAATGTTCTCAGTTGGATTATTGAAGCTGACATGAAAAAGGAAATCCTTTTATTTCATAAATGTGAGAATACAGCAGAAGCATGTTCTTTATGGTGTTTACGTCATCAGGAAAGCAGACTGAAGCCTGTGTGTGTATGCACATCAAAAACACCACGTAATATTTATTCTAGGAGAGCTCACTCGTCAGGTTTGTAGGAATTGTTGACTCTCTTAGTGGGGACAGTTTGAAAATCCAGTTTCTCCTGAGATGACTTCCAGGTAGTTGTTAAAATAAAAACAATTTGTATTTCTTGTTGGTATTTACGACTGTATTTTATTTTTACAAGCAAAAATTCATATTTTTTCATCTTTTCAACTTTGTTAAATTTACTGCCTGTAACACTTACAGTAAGTACTGTCCCTTACTGCCTATTTCTTTCTTTACCAGGGGCGTGGTCTAGCTGTCCTCCCATCTACGTTACACACATTCATGTGCACACACAAACACACAAATGACAGAAATGACTAAAGATTCGGTGATCCTGCCAGTACCCGGAAGGCCGTGGGAAAGGCAGCATAGACAAACACGTGTTCCCCCAGCACCTGTTGTGTACTTTACTCACAGTTTATATAAATATAAGAAGCTATAATTTTATTAACAATCATAACAAGTTGGATTTATGTTAGTATAATGGTTCATGCTGCAAAATACAGCATAATCGATTAGGTAGATAGATAGATAGATCCTCAGGCTCCCGTAGCCAGAACATTGCTTTCCAGCCATTTCCTCTGTGCTTCCCTGTGCATTTCTAGATCGTGTTTCTTCGTGTTCCCTGTGGATTTTTCTCTTGTGGATCTTGGTTTTTCGTTTGTATTCTGAAGTACAGTATATAGGTAATACAACATTTACTTGCTCTCTATTTTTTAAGAATGATAAATATTTGCGGTAGTGTGTGTAACACCATTGCTTGGCCAAAGAAAATGTGGCCACTGAAACGGACAAAAATGTATAACATTTTAACATTAAACTGTTTTGAACATTAACATATAGTGCACAAACAAAATAAGTGCATAATGCTTACTCTGAAGTTATCTTTCTGACCCTTAGTATTTCATGCTGTAGTGGACCCTTTTCAGGAAGCTATGGTTTGCAGTGATCCATTCAAAGAACTCAGAATAACTATCATGAAAGTTATAAATAATGAGTAAAGTAACTGAGCAATCTAAATTGACCATAGGTGTGAGTCGGAGTGGTTGTCTGTCTTTGTGTTAGTCCTGAGATAGGCTGGTCACCTATCCAGGGTGCACCCTGCCTCTCGCCCCTTGACAGCTGGGATAGGCTCCAGCAGACCCCGGCGGCCCAAAGTGTGGATAAAGCAGGTACAGAAAATGGATGGATGGATGAATAATGAGTAGTGCTTTCAAGGTGTCCAGTCCCACGTGGTTTCATGGACCAATGAGCATCAAACCACAGACATGCGCAGAACAGTGGAGCTTTTTAATTGATTCAGATTACAGATCGCTATGACAACTATGTGAATGACATACACATGACAAGACAGTGAGTTCCAACCAGAATGCACTGTTATAGCTTTAATTGACTTGCTGCCATGCGTAGCATGTTGTTGATAAAAGGAAAAAAAATCATGACGCCCGGGACGGACTTTGTGTAAAAACAGGACAAAACAATGGAGCTGTTGAAATCCGCCGGAACATGGGACACAAGGCTCAAAACCAGGACTGTCCTGGGTAAACCGGGACGTCTGGTCACCCCACTCTTAACAGAAAAATACCTGAAATATCAAAAATTCTCCAGCCACAACGGAAGCTGACTGGCTGTTTGCTGAGAACACACATTACACATTAGCTTTGCAAGCACTTCAGTTCTCATTTGACTCTCCTTTGGTGTTATCAATTTATGAAGGATGTTCCCTCATTTTCCTCACTGCAGTTGTGCCCTGCCTGGTCCTCGATGCCCCGGGCATACAGACGTAACAACTGGCCATGAATTCTAACAAGAAGTATTAAATGCAGTTAAAAGAAAAACAAAACGCTATATTGTTTGGGTTAAGAGTTATTACTGTGAACCCACCTGCAGAAGACATCTGTGACAGGCAGAATCTCTCCATCACAGTTCCACACTGACACGGCGGGGGGTGTATTGCAGCACAGACCACACATGAGGGAGTCGGGAGTTTTCTGCTTGTCCCTCATTTCCCGCCCTGAGTTTAGGCGCGTCTGAGAACCGGTCCTGCTCTCACTTTCAACATAGCCTATTTTAGCTTCACTTATCGTGCTGCTGGGCTCGCCAATCTCTTCATATTCTTCCTCCTTTTTGCTGGAGGGGAGAGAGAAACGGACAGCCTTCACACGATGGACCTCCACAAAGGGAAGGTCAAACTGAAATATAGGAAATAAATACTGGGTCAGATGGTGTTCAACTGTAAATGCGTAATAAATGTGCCACAGTGCCACATGCACCCACCTGGTCCTGTGCACTTGTGTGTCTGTAGAGGTATTTGAGGAATCCCAGTGGGTTAGTATTCCACACAAGGATGAGATCCCCTGTTCCGTCTGCCAGATGGGCAGAGGGAGAGAGGCCCAGGGGACTTCTGGGACAGGAGCTGGACATACATGTCAGTGACACACACCTGAACCTGCCCTCCACAGTCACCCACTCATCTGGAAACATACCAGGAGAGTGCAAAAAGGAAAAACCAGCCAATCAAAAAATGTTTGTCATGCCATTTTTGCACAATCACCTGCTCTGTTGCGTCCTCTAAAAAGCACTAATTTGCATGTGTGTATCCCTTTAATTATACAAGCCTTATTTTAGCTTGAACTGCTGTGATTCTGAACAGGAGGAACTCTTCAGTTTACAGTTTAAAGGTGCAAAGAAGAGTGAAATATGTCCTTGTTCCTACCTTCTGAGTCACTATTGAAATGGCTGTAGTGGGATCGGTACAAGGATCCTGAATCTGAAGAATGATGGACCAGTCTCTCTGTGCTTCTGGAGCAAACACTGCACCTGAACACACACACACACACACACACACACACCGTGCAAGGGTCACCTTTCAGCCAACTCAAGTTACTTTTGACACACTTTCCACCTTCCTTAAGACACCTGAGGTCGTGTTTCAGGTGGGTGGTGCTTGAATAAGAAACCACTCTCTCTTTTATCATTAAAAAAGAATCACTTCTAATGTCACTGTTATGTCACAGTTTTTAGTGTTTTACCCTGAGAGGCAGCGAGTTCTGTCTCTTGGACTGGAGAGCACTGGGTCTGCTGGGATATACTGAACCATGCCTGCATAGCTCCTGTTGCAAAGATACACCATTGTGCCTAAACACAAGAAAGTGCTTAACAGAAAAAAAAGCTGTACTGGGCATATGTCCCCTGTCACATTTCATTACAGCCATAAAGACTGTTTGTGGTCATTTAACTCATCAGTCCATACCTGAAAAATCATACCGTAAAGGTCCCATCCAGCGATGTTTTTCACTCTCTGCCAGCACATCCCCATAGAAGCCGTAGCCAAGCAGAGACACCGAGTACCGCAAGGGGGCAGAAGCTTGATGAACTGAACACACATCTAACGGCTGGGAGTCTCCTGCAAGGCATTAAGGAGATAAGGAGATAAGTTGGACTGTGGATGTTCAGCTACACAACTGACACCTGCCAGAACCTTTGCTAATGGCTGATGTTAAACATGAATGAATGGTGAAGTCTTTCCTCACCAATGACAATGTGTAAAGCTGACGTGACAGGGTCAGTCACTCCCACTGTGGCGTAACACACACAGTCTGTAGAACCTACGATAGATAAAAATCTGATGTATGGTGCTGCACCCTGTTGTCTGACATTATCAATTAAAAGTGATGCTACCTGCAGGGATGATGCCAATATGAAGTGAACAAGGCTGCAAAGCGGCAGAGGGATCATTCTCACAAATGCCTGCCTCTTGTTGAGTCCGTCCAATCAAACCATGCAGTATTTCACTAAACATGCCATCCCCACCCACACACACAACACTGGAATTGACAAAAAACAGGTCCTGTAAGGGAAGCGTTTTCCTGGTGGGTTTATATTAGAGCGTAACATGTTCTTACCCATCAAAACCAGCCAGGTCTTTCTTCAGGAGGTGATCTCTGGCCTGGTTTGCCCGCTCAGTCACTAAACAACGGATGTGAGGACCATTTACGAGCTGTTTGAAGGAGCATCTTCACACCTTTTATTGCCACGTACCTATCACGTGAGAGCTGATACCAGCCAGCTCAAACAGAGGGGCCACCAGCGAATAGTAAATCTTCCTTCCTTTCTTCTTGCCTCCAAATGGGTTAATAAACACCAGAAGCCTGCGTGGACGCAGTGGACCTGGACAAGTGGGAGTAGTAAATGTCAGAGTCTCCAAATTACATAATATTTAAAAACATTTCATACAAGTAGGACACACAGAGCTCTAAAAGTTTTGCCAAACGACTCATCCTTACCATGGTTTGTGACAGCAGTCCTTAGGTTTTTTATCCATTGGTCTCTAAGGACTCGACTGGGGCAACTGAACTGGGTCCGGCCCAGTCTCCACAGTAACCCATAGGGTCTCCCATTGCGACAGCGCTTCACATAAAAAACTAGAGTAGATGCCAAAAAACAACCGCGTTAACAGTTACATCCACAGTGTAACCATATCACTGACGTCATCTTTCGGCCTTGCTTAAGTCGCTCACAAGCTCGTTTCATTTCAAACAAATGATAAAGGACGAGCAACCCTTCAAGCTGCACAAACACTGAACGTGACCTTGACTTGTTGGAGTCTTAGCACCTCAAAAAGAGGACTCACCTGTGAAGTCTTTGTCTGTGTCCTCCACTGACTTCTTGGGAAGTATTTCCACTCGCCCCTCTTCCACTCCAACCACCTCTGACACAGGTACTGTAACTTTAATCACACAGACAAGTGCATGCAGACGCACAAGACAGTAAATGGATGTGCTTCTTAATATAGAATTTAAAAATTTCAGCCACGGTCCTGACAGCAGACAGTTTTGTTTGCACAGGGGCTTGCAATGACACAAAGGATGCATCATATTTAAATTTTCACAAATTTCTCTCCCCGCATTCATAAATATTGAATTTTCTTTCAGGCTCAATTTCAGGCTTACAATAACCTTACCCTTCTATTAAGGCCTATCATAAGACAAATTTGCTTCTAAAACCAAAATAAAGACATGATTTTTTTCCGGTTTACTGTTATGTAATAATAGCAATTATTCCAGAGTTACTGTTAAAAAGTCCTTATTTTTCCTATAATGTGTTGATTTTCTGTGTAAAATGACTATCAGATTCAATTTGTCTTGCAAAACTGAGGTGACACGTGAGTTTTAAAAAAGTACCATAATTATGTTTGAGAAGTGATCTTACAATTTCCAGTGAGCAATTTTCAGATTTTGCCCCACTGAGGTCATTCCTCCTGCCTTTAAACACGTCAGCGGGGAACAAAAGATGTAGTGGTGTTGGAAAAACAAAGTTGAATACAGTTCAAGGACAAGCACTACAGGCTATTATATTACAAGAGCTGCAGTGTTTTCAGAAAGGTGACTAATTCATGCTGGTGTTGTCTGACTTGTTCTTCACGTTTTCTGCAAACAGCTCTGGGCTTAATTAAAATTCCTGTTTTCTGTAATGTCCAAATTTAGATGTAAGGTGTGTTGGGTTAGTGCTGTCCAGTTTTTTGTTTTTTTTTTTCTTTATTATTATTTTTCTTTCTTTATTTATTTATTTGCCAGTTGAGCTACAGTAATTGGTCAGGAGCGTCACCCCATACCAATAAACACAATCATAATCTGTTTTGAGTTTAGATCTACCTACTTGTGTTTTTGTCCCGGTTCTTCTTATCTACCAAGGTCCATTTGAAATGCCAGCCGGACAGAACCGCCCGGTATCGTTTATTTCCCACCCACAAACTTGCTTCAAGCTTCTGGTCTGTTTCCATTTCCATCGGAGTTTCTCGGAACACATAAATGATCACACAGGAGAATGGTTACCTTTCATAATAGCATCAGTTTGGTTATCTGACATCTCCGTCACTCAACGAAGCGCTAGTTTATCTCAAAAGCAGCTCCCAGCCACTTAAAGGTCTTTGTCCTGCGCTGAAGTTACTGCCACGCAGAAGGAGGGTTATTAAAATATTCCTTCTGTCAGTCCCTGGTGTCACCTGTCTCTGTATTTGCATCTCACACCGCTGATTGGACGGTGGCGTTTTGGCGAGTTGTTAAAAATCTAAAATATAAACTTCAGAATTAATACTTCAGTAATCTGACATAAAAATTCTACCTAAGAACATATTCATGCGGAAAGTACACCATCGGTTTTAACAAATCACAGCGTTCTGACCAGAGATTTTTGGATCCAACAAACTAAATTGCATATTTTGCCTTTTTTCCTTTCAAACTTTATACCAAATTGAATATATAATACATTCTTAATAAAATAGAAACATATGGAAGCGTATTGCTACCACTCTATATAAAGTGGCAGCAATACACTTATGTAGAAACATAACTTATTTTACTGCGTTACTGGAATTTTTCTTCAAAATAAAACTAAAACGTGTTATTGCCCCTCTTCTCGCCTCCAAATTGTTTACTGCTTTTGTTATGAAGGTCCGTCGTGCACGTTGGCCGGAAGTTCCTGTCGTTGTTGTAGCACGCGTCTTCCTATTTCTTCCTGGCTAGCTAGTGGAATTAGCTAACCTGTGTGCCTGAAGCTTTTTGAATATTTAAGTGAAGTTACTATGAATTAGTTTATCGGCATTAACTTAGTATATCAGAATACTCCCTTATTATATAATCACAACCCGTCTAACAAAATGAATATAAGAAACGCAAGGGTAAGAACACCGACATTTTTTGGTAGCCATGTCGATTCCATCACCATGGGCAGCTAAGCTAGTTACTGTGGCTAGTGCTCAGCTTGTACGCATACCATTGAACAGGGTATTGTGACCTGCTTTTGCTAAGTGTTTCTTTCTTCCTAAACAGCCGGAGGACCTTATGAATATGCAGCACTGTAACCTGCTGTGTCTTCCAGAAAACTATCAAATGAAATATTACTTCTATCACGGATTGTCCTGGCCTCAGGTGATCTGCGATGAATCATCTACATCTGCGATGAGTACTTTATTTGACTCTGTTTTTAAATTGTCCAATATAGCTGTCCTACATTGCAGAAGATGAAAATGGCAAGATTGTTGGATATGTACTCGCAAAGATGTGAGTATACGTATTTAACCTGATAGCATTTGGTCATATAAGTGTATTGTTTCACTCTGAATTACAATGAATTATTTCTAGGGAGGAGGATCCGGATGATGTACCTCATGGACACATCACATCCTTGGTGAGATGCAACCAAATGTTTTTCAGAGGTCTGTTTATATCTGCAGTATTTTGGGATGAATTTTGTTAACCGTAACTCTCTTGTATGTCTTCCAGGCAGTGAAGCGCTCACACAGACGTCTTGGCTTGGCTCAAAAGTTGATGGACCAAGCCAGTCGTGCCATGATAGAGAATTTTAATGCCAAATATGTCTCGCTTCATGTTCGCAAAAGGTTGTTTGCGTCACTTGCATAGTTTTGCGTGTTTTTGTGTACTGCACTGGATTTAACTTGATGATTCTTTCTCCCATTTCCAGCAACCGAGCAGCCCTTCATCTATACTCAAACACACTAAAATTCCAGTAAGTCTCTGACTTTCCAGGAAAAATCTATGAAATTTAGCAAAATAAAATTATATGCCATAATAGTTTAATAGAAACCTTATTCAAAACTATGAGATTAATCAATGTCTTGTGGTCTTTTGCAGAATTAGTGAGGTAGAGCCCAAGTACTATGCAGATGGGGAGGATGCCTATGCCATGAAGAGAGACCTGGCCCACATGGCAGATGAGGTGACTTTAATTTTCAATCAATCTCCAACATGAAAACACAGGTTGCTGCTACAGTGAGCTCAAATTCACAGGCTGCTCATAATGTCAGTGTTAAGGTACGCCAAATCCTTTTTCAATACGCCATGCTTTTGTGTGTGTCCCACAGCTAAGAAAGCCTGGAACACGTGCATCTGGTCAGGAGGTCCCTTCTGGCCAAAGCCCATCTGGGTCTGGTGACCACGAGCGAGAGAGTGAGAGAGATAGCGGAGGAGAAAGCAAGGAGCTGAGTGAAGTCAGCGAGGCAACAGAAAGCACAGACGTTAAAGATTCTTCCTCTGATTCACAATGACCTGGTAGTCTTAGACATTTTTAAATTCACCCCTCAACTCCACTTTTAATCTGTATTACAAAACATCAAGGACTATATAAACAATAGTTATCTGTGCATCAAAGCTGAACAATTCTGTTACTGTTTATTTGGATCTCATTAAGAGGTAAAAAAAACGGCGTGACATTCAAAAAAAATGACACACTTTGGGAAAATATTTGAAATGAAGTCTCGGTGCTTTCATTTGTTCTCTTAGATTTTACAGAGAGTCAAGTTTAATTATTTACAATGAGCCATTCAAAATAAATCTTTCAAAATAATGCTTTTGTTGTCACTCTTCATTGTGGAGGTGGCCTTAAAAAATGTTGAAATTTAGTTACCTCCCAATGTGGGCAACATTAGTTAATAGACAACTGATATATTGTTTTTCATAATCATATGATCCTGTTATACTTGCTGTAATCATGAGGCGCACTTGAATCGGTGATAAAGGTTCCATTGACGGTGAAAACGAGCGCAACGGAGCACCATACAGATGACACTTGGACCGGTGAATGGCGCCGAGAGCTAAGGATCATATCCTCTTCTACCGGGTTTTGAGTTTCTCCTGCATGTCTCAATTTAGTAGCGATACAATATCTAAGAGATAAGGAAAAGAGTATGCTTAACGTTCCCTGGCTCGAAACGACGTAGACGGTAACCGCACGGTTCCACCGTCGGATCTGTGACTCAAGTTATACCACAGATTGCAACACCAGGCCGACTTCTCTAATTCGCTTTAATTTAACATACTTGTGATTTAGAATTGAATTGTGATTTATGAAGAGAACTGGACGACAGAACGCGTGCACGGTGTGGGCGGTTTGTCACAAATTGGAAGCGGCGCGGCGCCATTCCAACTTAGCTCCATTTTACTCTTTTCTATCGGTGACAAAGAGCTGATCAAGACAATCGAAAAAAGACGCACATAAGGAAAACGGTCAGCATTTTTGGGCATTGCGACACTAAAACAGTGCGCAAAAGCAGCTGATTTCGCTTTGCCGACTGTGTGTGAGTGAGAGAGAGGGAGGGACTAATCAGTGGCAACAGCTGGCGTTTGATTGAACTGGAAACCAGTGTGGCTGAAGAGGCGGCGCTGAGCAGACCCCCCAGGAAGGATCTCAGTCCTCTCGTTGGTGTCTCGATGACTCAAACTGAGTGTGAAATATATTTCTGATGACAAACAGAAAGCAAAACGCTAGTCTGCGACAGAGATGAGTTCCACTCCACTCCACCCACATCCATCCATGTCCAATGCGAGGGGGAGGTGAAACAGTTGATGCGCTATTAACAGCCATTATTGAGTTGTCTGAGCCCGAACGCACAAGTCAGGACGGATCAGGTAGGATTCATCCATCTAATTGTTTTCTTACTTTGTGGCTTGACTCGTCGCATCACCCAGTTTGTAATCGTCTTAAAAATGTTTCTTTAGGTGTACCACAACTAATTTTGCCTTATTTCAGTTATTGGTGGCAGCAGAAACAACCCTCGGGTTTATTACGCCTTAAAGTTCATACCACGTGTTCTGTCATTGTAGTTGTGAAAAAGACAGCGGAATCCTCTCCATTACTGAACACAACGGTAATTGTGAGGCTAATATCTACTATCTTTTTCTAAAATATCAAATCGTACTGTGAGGGCCAGAGGTAGTGATTCACGGAAAAGAATGTAAGAAGAAAAATGATGACATAAACTGGAATCGGAATCATCACAGGGGGATGCGTCAGTTTACTCTCGAGCAGAAGAGATACTTTGCCCAGATCTGTTGGCAAATGTCTCTAATGAAGATAATGTTTAAAGTTGACTTCCGAGAAAAGGGAAGTTTGATACTGAAGTTGAATACTGATTGTGTACCAAAGGGTTATGGTGCAGGAAGGAAACGCCTAATTCTTACCCCTTGTAGTGTGCATCAAATCTAAAAAGTATACACATTGCCAAAGATCTTCTATGGTGTTTGCATTCTAGCCTATATTTGTCTTTTGTGCATATGTCACTTGCTTGTCAGATATTTACTTGGCAGAATGCTGTGGCATATTTTTATTTTTTTTTTAATTTTTTTTGCATCTGATCAAAAATAAGAAACACCAGTTTTCTGGAAAAAAAAGAATCTTTACAGAGTTTTAGGCCTGGAGGTCGTCCTATTTTTAGGGCTGCTGCGATGTTGCTAGAGTTATATTTGCACCCCATGCAGTTCTGCAGTGCAGCATAGAAAACATGCCAACGTTCATTCTAGTTGGCTCTTGCTCAGCAGAGGGTGACCGGTTTGAAAAAGCACGTTGTAGTTAGATGAATGTGCGATGGCAGGAGGAAGTTCACACTTGAGTGTGAAAATTTATATCAACGGCCTCCTTGCATGCAGCAGGACAAGTATAATAATAATGATCAGATTAAGTTGTGCACAGAGAAAGCGAATGGGGCTGTTGCTCAATATTTTCACTTCTTGTACCCAGACTCCCAACCCCCTCTTGGAGCAAAAATGACTTCTCATGTAAAACTCCGGAGAGAGCGCGTTGGATTGGTTGACTATGAGACACAAATCAAAGGTAATGTAATCGTTCACTAACAATTGTCTTTGGTGTTAAACGGTTGGAACAGTTGTCAGCATGTGTGGTTCTTGTGGAGGAGGAAGGGAACCGTGTGGGTTTTCTCACCTCTAGCAAATCATTTAAGCAGTCATGTTTTCTCACGTGATTCCTTTCAGAGATGCGCTGTCAGCTTGTAGACCAGCTGAAGGTTTTTGACCTGCAGCTGGAGCAGAAGAGCCAGCAGCTGCAGGAACTGACCGATTACCTTCGACGCCGGAGCGAGATTGAAAGCGAGTATGCGCGTTCCCTTGACAAACTGGCCGACCGCTTCAACTCCAGGATCAAGAGGTAAAAAAACGGCGTGACAGAATGCACTGGAGGCACATGTAGAAATGCTGCATGGTTAACTCTGACTTCTTTACGTGTGGTCAGGAAGGAGCCCAGCAGTAACACAGTAGCCCAGGTTTGGATGGCTCTGCTGTCCCAGACCCGTCAAGAAAGTCGAGACCACAATCGCCTGAGTGAGAGCTGCAGCAACGTTCTTATTCAGCCGCTCACACAGTGTCTAGAGTACACACAGCGACTCGCAAAGAAGGTACTGATGTCGGAACTTCAGGACGAGTCTGCACCTGCAGAAAGCAAGAATCCTATCACTTTGACTTTTGTCCACGGGCCTTTTGTAGATTAGGAAATTTTGCTGTGCCCCTTTTCAGGTTTTGCCATCATAATTAATATTTTTGGTCTGTTTCCAGAGCAAAGATATTTGCATGCAGCTGCAAGATGGGCTGCTCAAGGTTACTATGGAGATGCAGACTGTAAGTAAGAACGGCACCCGGAACATGGTTAGCTTCTTGCACAGTTACGTGATGGTGCAATGTCTGTGTGCACAGGCATGGCGGACTTATTACCAGTACCACTCCGACTATGTGTGTGCAGATGGAAAGCTGAAAGAGGCTGAGAAACAAGAAGAAAAGCAGAAGCAGAGTGCAGCTAAGAAGCTGGAAAGGTTGATAGAGAAAGTAAATGAATACTCTGCACTGTTGTTTTTTGTCCTCCTGTGTGTGGAGCATTTTCCTTTTTAATTTTTTTTTTTTTTAAACTGAAATTTGTTTGCACAGAGACAAGGAAAAGTCCAGGAGACCTACTTGAAGAGCAGCAAAGCCCGAAATGAATATCTCATAAACTTGGGTGCATCCAATGCAACTATGAAAAATTTTTACCTCCAAGACATCTCTACTCTTATTGATGTGAGTAGAATTTATTGAATCTGTGTGATTCCTTTGCATTTAATTTTTAAATTAACTAGGGTGCCACTCAGACAGCTAGTATAGTTGTATAGTATGGTTCTTGAGTATCCCTCCCCACTGGGTCGATCAGTGTTAAAAACATGCTGTAATACTGCACCTTAAGCATCTGAATTGTCACGCATTAAGGGATCTATTTGATGTAACGCACCCACACCATCTGTCATTTCACTGCTCACCTCAGTGTGCAGATGCAGGGTACCACCTCTTGTTGGGGCAGGTGATGCAGGCCTACCTGTCCAATCGCTGGCAGAACCAGCAGAACCTTGGCACAGGGCTGCAACAGCTCCAAGGCACCGTGTCTGGCCTTGACCAGACTCGGGACAGAGATGCTCTCTTGCAGGAGCACTTTAACACTTTCTGCATGCCTCTGTGCTTCCCCTACCATCCCCATGATGAAGACCAGGTCAGTATGTTTGATTTCTTAAACCCGTTCTATGGATAAATCAGTTATTTACATGAATTGCTTTATTTTTTCCTCCTCCTCTCTTAGGTATCCGAGGTCAGTTTTGAGTGTGAGTTAAGATGTGAACTGGAGACCAGAGTTAAACAAATTCAAACCAGGCTGAAGGCGGTTTCCGAGGAAACGGAAGAGGTAGTGCATAACAGATAGCTCTGAACACATCACGAGTCTTTTGTGAAAACATTGTTGGATTCATGTAAACGGTACTCCTCCTTCTTCCAGGCCCATAAGAACATGTTGGCAGCTCAGTCTTACTTGCTGGAGAACATCAGCGATAATGATATGGACCCCAGCAGTGGTTCATCTCAAGAGGGCAGCACTGAGCACCTGATTAAGCCCACTGTTGCCCGACGTAGGGCCAACCTACAAGAAGTGGAAAACGGCTACATCACAGTGAGTCATTCATTTTTTTTTTTTTTCTAATAACCAGACAAAAAAATCCGACTTTAAATTCCATTTGATTTGTTCGACAGAGATTAAAAGAATACCTTGTAGGCCGGTCGTTGGTGTCTAAACTACAAGCCAGACACGACCAGATTAAAGCAGCTGTAGAAAAAGGTATCACTTCTGCATTCCTGACAGAACTGTACCAACAGGGTCGTGAAAACTGAGTGAATGTGCTGAGTGATAATCATTCGTTTTGGTCTGGCAGTTGTTTCAGGAATCTTCTCTCTTTTCTGTTTTTATTCTCTTTAGCTGAATCATCAAATGGAAACCACCAGAGGTACAAATGTAAATATTAGGATATTTTAGAGTGTTCCTCTTTGTTTGAGAGTGGTTATTTTTAAGCTAAGTGTGTATAATTATAAGCAGTCTGAAACTAAAATAAATTAAATCCTCTGTGCACCTGGTGTGCGGTCTTTCACTCTATAGGCACAATGGAAAGTCTGTGCGTATCAGGAAAAATTACTCAACATCAAATGTGAAGCACAACCACAAACTTTTCTGTGGAGACTTGCTGTCCTTTATACAGGTACCTGCCACTCTGTTTTTATCATTTTTATTTTCTATTGCCATTTGAGGACCATCTTCATCACCTTTTATGCTTTTGTTCAGGCATCAGGACAACAGATTCCAGTTGTTGTGCAAAGCTGTGTGTGCTTTATCAACCTGAATGGTACGCATATGACCCTGAGGACACAGTGAAGCTGCAAATGCACATTTAAAGAGTAAATTTGAGTGGAATTAAAAATGCATCTTCTACCAGGTCTTCACCATGAAGGGATATTTCGGGTGCCAGGTTCACAGATGGAGATCAATAACATTAGAGATGCATTTGAAAGAGGTAGGTGAGTTTGTGTTTGTGTGTGAGTCAAGACCAGCCACCCCCATATTTACTACTGGGCTCGATGTTTGCCTGGTAGGAGAGGATCCCCTGTCTGAGCGCGTGTATGACCTGGATTCCGTTGCGGGAGTGTTGAAGCTCTACTTCAGAACTCTGGCGAAACCTCTCTTTCCCACCGAGAGCACCAGCCAGCTCTTGGAGCATGCCCGTAAGTAGTGAGTGTTGGCGTATGGAATGAGTGCTTACAGTGGGAGTTTGTCTTTCCTTCATCACCTGCTTTCCTCAGAAATTAAGGATGAGGCAGAAAGAGCAGCTCAGTTCAAAACTGTCATCTCCTCCTACCCCGAGCCTGTCGTCATTGTCATGAGATACCTCTTTGCATTTCTGCATCAGTGAGTATTTCGTTTGTATATTCTAATTGAAACTTTTAATATTACCGTACCTTTGGGGCAGTGACAAAGTCAGATTCAACTACTGGCTGAACATTTTAAGCAAAATAGTGTTCTGTGTATGGACCAGTCGAGATTTGTAAGTAACTAACAGCTGATTCTGTGTTCTTCTGCCTCCAGCGTGTCTCAGTATAGTGATGAGAACATGATGCAACCTTACAACCTGGCTGTGTGCTTTGGTCCCAGCCTTGTAAGAGGGGCTCAGAACGATGACGACGTCGTCACCCTGCAGCCGCTAATCAACGCCCTTGTAAAGAACATTATCGAAAAGCAAGAAAATATCTTCCCAAGCCAGAGTGAATTAAAAGGGCCGGTGTATGAGAAATGCATGACACTGGAACAGGATGACTGGTAGGAGCAAAGTCTCATCCTGGCAACATAGATGCTTCTGTGATGTTTTAATCAGAGAATTTCTTTTTTGTTTTTTTAAAGTGAGCCTGTTATAGAGGAAGCAGATGTTGAAGTTGACCACAGTCTCAGCAAAGATGGTAAACCGTTTATCTTTAAGCAGTTCTTTAAATATAATTTTAACTAAATGTGCACGTGTTATCGAAACATTGTCCTTACAGAGTTGGAAACCACACAGTTAACAGATGGCAGCAGCAATAGCAGCAGCAGTTCAACCACAGCACAAAAAGAGAATAAAACAGGCGGTTCCAGAGCCAACATTGGCTGTTCAGTCATCCAGAGCAAGTATGCAGGTGCGCCAAAAGGGGGCAGCACTGCTACATGTGTAAAATTCATGCTCCAGTTTCCCCCCGGAAACCAGTACATCCCAAGACGTGTTCACAACCCCGGAAATATGGGCACAGAGTGAGTACTGAAGAATGCCGAAGGATAAGTAATCAATATTCTGAGTTTTCCGATCTTTCTTTCTGTCTACAGTTTTCAAGAACACAAAACTTCCGAAGATATTCAAGTAGACAAGGTTTGTCTTGGTTGTTTATTTTAAAAAAAAAAAAAACTGTATATGGATTTCTTTAAGAATTGTTGGTTAAATTAGGTGTTTTCATTCAACGTATTAATAATATGTGTGAACAAATGCTGTACCGATCTATCAATGACTGAACATATGTTGTGGATGTTTATGAACAAACTTTTTTTCAGATCACAAAGGACGGTGAGATCACATTTACGTTGACCAAAAAGTCAAAGAATAATAAAGATTCATTTTTGAGGCTTTGTCTCTCATAAATCCATTGGAAATGTGGAAGGACCTAAAGATGTTTCCTTTTTTTAATAGTTTTAATATAATATATATATTAAATATATATAATATATATATTAAAACTGGCCTAACAACTATACATTTTTATATTCATTTATAAAGTAAATTGTTAATCATTTCATGATAAAGGTTTTGGGCTCTTGGGGAGAATGAAAAGAACATTTTTACTACAATTGTGTATTTTTGGTTTGCAGGATGTCTGTCGTCATATGGACTCTGTTTTTAAGGAGCTCCTCACACGGCAGGCGCTGCAGGATCCTTCCTCCCTCCTCTCCTCTCCCTCGGCAAAAGCTTTACAAAGGAAAGTAAAATGGGAAGGACGCAGGGGGAAAGAGGATCAGGGGCCTTCAAAGCAGTAGATGTACTACTAAGAGGACTGCATGTATGATGACTTGGGAATGTGATACAAAATGCAACTGATGTATAAGCTGATGTGCACTGACAGTACTTCATGGGATATTTCCCATAAAAGTGGTGATAAATGAGTGTTTTGTTAGAACTGCGCTTCTCTCCATAGGGTAGCTCATTAGACAGAAGCCCTTATAGTCATGTGGTTCACGTGTTTGTGTTAATAGGAGCCTCCTGCTGTGACTGCTGTTCAATGTGAAGTTATAAATACACTGATTTCAATACATTTGAGTGCCAGTATTAGATTTTATTTTGTATCACTTAATATTGAAACCATTTTAGCCTGAGTCAGTTTTACCACATTTGCTGTCAAATGTGAGGCATCCATGAATTACATTTTTTATCAACCAAAGATGATCAAATATAGTTGTAAAATTGTATATATTATCTGTAAGTGGGTTCTTTCTCAATTCTTTCTGTGTATCTGGGCTATTTGCCAAATAAATATTTTTGTGTTTGAATTTTTTCCTTTTTTAATGTGAGTTAAAAATAAGTGTCAACCTCGTTTTGTTTTTAATTTGTGTAGCTTGCATAATAGCCTAACAAAAAAAAAAAAACAAAAAAAAAACAAAAAAGGTTTAAAAGGGACGAAGAAGCACCCGGACATAAATCCTACAAATTAATCTAGTGTCCAAATGTTTTCCACATTCAAAGAATGCCTTACATTAATATAAATTTTACAAATTATATTTAAGGTATAGCAAGGTATTTAAGGTATTTAATTATATTTAAGGTATTGCAAGCACGGCTTGAAATAAGTTACTTTAATTACTAAAAATAGCTCTAAAATATAAATGCCGCCACGCTTATTTACAATATTTAGATGACGTGTCGGCAGACTAAATGAGGACAGCAGGAAGAAATAGAAATGAAAGAGTAATATCTAGATTTAGGGAATCATACAACGGGTAGATGTGGCTGCTCGAAGTCTGAAACGGTGGCGCACGTATCTCAATGTGAGAAACACGAAGCAGAAAGGAGGAATTTGGTCACGAAACTTAACAGTACTAAGTCAACTGAGTATAGAAATTTTGAGGCAAAAATCAGAAAGGAACGAGTTTCAAATATTATTTTGGTATTTAAGAGAAATAAAAGCCCTGGGCAGGATATAGTTTGTTTGTGTGTTTGTTTGTTTGTTTGTTTATTTATTAGAACAAATGTCGTGACCTATACTCCACATCAGTTGGTGGCGGTAGTGCACCAATTTGTTGCCAAGAAAGCCAAAAGAAGAAGAAGAAGGAAGTGTTGGCAGACTAACTTCCCAGCATGCTTTGCGGAGCAACAGTCCACGTCATTTATGCGCAGCCGCAGTAGAGTGGCCGCAGTACGCTGAGGTGGACTTCTCTAACAGACAGAAAACAGCCAGTGCTGTTCAGTAGTTGATTGTCAATTTAGTCAGGAAGCCCCCTCAGCCTTTTAGACAAAATGTTTCGGATAGCTGCCTTTATCACTCTGCTTGCGGTTGTCTGCTCAGGTAAGTTTACGGGATGGAAGTGTGCTGGTTGTGTTAATTAGCCTGCAATGATAACGAGCTTTAGCCAGTTGCTAAATGGTAAATGCTTTGCATTTGCCGTTTAACTTAAACAGATTTTGCTGAAGTATGTGAGTCATTAACCGAGTTCAGATGGCGCTGTCTGACCCTGATTTTATTTTGTGGTAACAGGAGAAAGCTGCACAAACCCAGTCATCACCCCGTCGGCCTACACCACCTCTGACGCCGTCATCTCCTCCGAATCTGTCTTCATCGTTGAACTCAGTCTGACGTGTGGAAACGGAGCTCAGGTAACGCAGCACAAGTAAGGCTTTAAACATTTAAACTAATAAGATTTATTCACTCTTCCAATTTCATGTTATCTACAGAGTGTGACTCTTTATGCTGATGTCAATGGAAGACAGTTCCCAGTGACCAGAGGTCAGGATGTTGGCAAGTACCAGGTATGCTTCATTTTTATGTTTTTGCCGGCCTCTGTCTGTTTGTTTGTATGTAAGCAAAATTAACTCAAAAAGTTATGAACGAAGTTTAATGAGATTCAGAACATGTTACTAATGGGACAAGGAACAGATGATTAAATTGAGATGATGTTCTGGATTACCATATGGGCGTAAGTCACATTATGTGGGGCAATGAGCTGCTTGTTGAAGGTCTGTGCTCTCTGACTGCTTTTCTAGAATTGTTGTTTCAATGTAGAAAAAAAGATCCAAGCAATGTAATACCATTATCTGTAGAATAGCATTTTTGTTGTTGTTCTGGTAAGCAATCAATAATCATAGACTATAATTCAAATATCAGAATGCGTTAAGTGACCTTTTAATTGGTTTGTGTTTGGAAGGGTTTCATGCTGGGGCTTTACGAGTCAGAAAATTTTACCTGAAAATGTGAAAGGGAAACATTTTTGTTGTTTCTGCTTGCTCAGGTGTCCTGGAGTCTTCCACACAAACAGGCCAGCTCTGGAACATATCAAGTCAAATTCTTTGATGAAGAGTCCTATAGCGCCCTGCGGAAGGTAACCGATTGCTGTGATGACCTGTAATGTTGTCTTAAGCAACAGCAGCTGCTTAATGTGAATGTTAATGTGAATGAATGCAACCGTTCTTTACCAGGCCCAGAGAAACAATGAAGATGTAAATGCCATTGAGCCACTCTTCTCTGTCAACATCGACCACAGGGTGAGTTCCTTATAAGCCAATTCAGTCACAAATGAAATTTAAAACTCAATATTAAGTAATTCATATTTGTGAGCAAATGTGAAGGCCTGTCTTGTTTCCTGGTAGTTCCCTGGTCTTGGACAATTCTTTGAGATATCTGATCTGGTCATTATTTTGCTAAAAGTGGTGCTGATGGCTTGATTTTTCAGCTGAACTGTTGCCACTCACTGGTTAAATGTTTTCGGACTTCATAGGCATTTCATTGTTCCCGTGGTACTGCGTCTGTGATTGACTGAATCGTTTTTGCCACTAGATGGCGATAGATGACCATTTTTCTCACAATTAGAGAGAAAATTAAAACGAGCACTCGCCCAGAGTTGTTCATTTACAGTTAATTATATTATAGGTAAAGCTATCATGATTCATTTAAGAGTAATTTCAGAATTTTTACTCGAATCTTATTTCAAGAATTACTTCATTTTTATCTCTCTCCAGGGAGCATGGAGTGGTCCATGGGTTTCTACTGAGGTGGTGGCTGCCCTTATTGGTATTCTTGTATACTACTTGGCGTTCAGTGCAAAGAGCACCATCCAGGCATAAACGGCTTCATGTGTCATCATGAACCACTGGATCATTACAGACTGAATTTTGGTGGCTTGTCATCAGCGATTCACCTTCCAACTTGATGGAAAGTCAGTCGTATTTTGCCTCTTGGTGTGCTTTGGACATGGAGCGGGAACAGTAGTCTTTATATCAAATTTGTTAATATACAGACTGTCTGTATGCATCAGACATCAACTTAAATACATTGTGATACTTGTATTTTCAATTGGAATGGGTTTTTTATTATTTTTTTTTATAGATGATTTTTTTGTTTTGTGATGTGTTCAGACCTGCTTAGAGGTTCTACACATGCACATCAGATGATCAGTTCTTCCATTATCAGGATAGACTTTGCAGTCTTACAAATGTATTAAACATTAACCCGAAGTAAAGGTCAAGAATCCATACAGCCTTACGTGACATGTTGACCTGATTGTGCTGGCTGGCCTGAACAAGCCTCCTGTGTTTGTTCTACCAGTAGAAATAAATAAATGACCAGCTTTTCCTTCGACTCCGGTGTTTAGATTCATGTGATAGTTTCTTTCCTCCAGGACAGAAAATATTGGGCCGTTGTTTCTCTCCTCTTCTTTCTAGCTGATTCAACAGTCTCATGTACAATATCTGCCTTCACACACTGATGTCCGGGGGACGAAACGTGCTTACGCAGGTCTGCAGACATCATCTCTGTCCCCTCTCTTTCATAGTTTATAAATATCACTAAATTTTTCTTTGAAAGAAAAGTGTTGGCTACAGCGATTAGCGAAGAGTTGGAAAGCTAAGGTGGTGGCTGAACTCTGGGGGCTATTTTTGTCTCCAGAGCAGAGGCATCGCTGTCCCATTGGCATTCCTAGATAGGCAATGGGAGGTACATGCTGGAACATTAGCCGGTCCCCAGTAGCCAATCCCATCTCCTGTTTGTTCCTGATGAACCTCAATATTAAATGTGGCATGTGCGAATCAGCCAGCGAAGCTACTTAAATTACCTGTATGACCCTGCACAGTGTGTTGACACCACAGGAACAGACTGTAGCAGCTCTGTCTTAAATCCTCTGTTGCAAAGCCACGTGTTGCCTAACATAGGGAATATTATTACTGGTTTATCATTATTTCCTGCTGATACAACACATTGAACATATCGCCAGTCCTAATTCAATTTTAGTTTTACTTTCAGGCTTTTAACACATAGTCTTATAAAGTGATCTATAGTTTGTGGGAGATACTTAAACTTAGCAGGTCTATTTCTGTAGATGGCCTGAATTGGCGAGTCCAAACTGTACACGCAGAGTGAAGCGCGACCCCTCGCCCGATCCCACGAGACTAATGTAAACTTTGTGCATGAGTAAGACGATCTGTATAGATAAACACAGTACAGTATACAGACTGCACAATTCTAATACATCTGCTGTTCTGTAGCTTGGGTAGCACAAACAGACGCTCCACGTCTGCTTCTCTGTGTTGTCACCTTGGCCAGGAGACAATAGGCAGAAGGTCAGTTTTAATTTAATTTTGTTTTTTTTTGTTTTTTGAGCTGGAATGAATCCAGACATTCTGGTGGAGTCACCTATTAGGCTGTGGGAAGAGTGGGAGGACTGGATGGAGAGGATATAAATGGAATGAACAAACAAACAGTCAAAAGGACCTCAGAGCAGGACGATGGACTTGTCCTTTCTTTTGTCAGGTTGGTTTCAATCATGCAACACAGATGCGATGTGAATATAGATCTAAATCTTTTGAGATTATCTTTGCATCAATTTCTTTTTTACCTAATAAAAACAAAAAAAAAAATATTACAGTAATTCTTTAATAGATATTAATTCTTACAGTGATGGTGGAAAAAAGGTAGATGAATACAAGAAGTATTGCACAGGGGCTTAATTACCTAATACTGTGACTCGATGTTAGGGTCCAAAAAATTTGCAATACCATGTGGAGTCACACAAAGCTTCGTTTTGCAACCTAATTTTATCTACATACAAATACTACAGAAGCATCCACTATATTTTCTATGTTCTTAGCATAAGGTGCTAATCAACAATTTAAGAAATTAATAGAGTAAAGTTTTGACAATATTTCAAATAGTTTCAGACAATTTATCTTTATACATTCCAAATATCTAATTTCATTTCATTCAAAGGAAAATATAAGATTTTTAGTTTTATGAATGACTAATAGAACATTAAAGGTTTTTTTTTTCCCTCAATTTCTCTTTTTTAGAAATTTGACATTGTGGAATGTTTCAAATTTGACATCTGTGAAGCAGAGAACCTGCTCTGCAAGGTGTTTGAAGCCTCCACTCCAGAGGCAGACACCCTTTATTGCTTAGTGAGATGCAACAACGCGGAAACCAGTGAACCGCTGGCCGCTGCCTCTGCTGCGAGCATTGTTTTCACTATTCAGTCATCCGACTTAATAGAGAACCGAACAAAGTCAACAAACTGCTGGTTTAAGCTGTACTCGGAAAACGGACTGTAACTTTCCCAGTTCGTTATACTATGAAAACCATTATTGTTCTGGTTATTTCAGGGATGTGCGTGTGGGGCATTTGGAGTGTAAAACCTAACTGTCGGTTGCCAGCCTTTGCACTTTTAGTCGTGTTATCACACTCTTGCTGTCTGGTTGGGCTATTCTCTAATCCTCTTTGTCTGCTGATGCAGTTGTAGGTACCAAAAACCGGCCATATATGGGGAATGTTTTTTCTTTTTCATTTCACCTTTTCATAGAAAGTATTTGTAATTTTGGCTCGAAGGCTAATAGGTGAAACAAGAGCCAACGCATTGGAGCAAAAATGTAATGAATTTAATGGGATGTCCACATGTCTGTTACAAGAGAGCGAAAAAAACAACAGGATCTTGTTGAGATGTGAACCCAATACTGGTGGGTGTGAGTTTGAAAAGCTCCCCTCCCTCCCCGGCTCTCGTGTGTATGAGCCAAGAGTTTCTGTACAATCACATTTGCTGTGAAAAAAACACATCTGAATTGATTTTTAAGAAATTAAACATTCTGCGGTAAAACAGTTGAAAATATCAACATTATTGCAGAAAACCCAACTTATACGTGAGGAAGTTATTCCTGAAATGCACTCTCTGCCGCCTTTTGAGAGCATCGAGTGAAGAAATGATTGGACTGAGTGGAAAGAGAAACAAAAAGGTTTCGTTTGGAAACCCTATATGTTTCTGTGTTTTAAAGTCAGGTGTTCCATCGCTCTGTGATAGCAGAGACCCTGGGGTGGACTGTGTTGGTGAGCCGAGGCCTGAAATGCCTCCTGCTGTCCTGGAGCAGCATCAGGGTCAGCAGAGTTCACCGTGGAAAGTCGTGAGTTAAGCGGCATCAAAACACAGTCGAGGGGAGTAAAGCTGAGCTCCAGGTCTAATTTATGCTGACTTTGATTAAGGCCACGCGGCTCCATTATTCTTTGGAGGGACTGTGTGCACTCCTCAGCCGACCCTAAACTGATTTGAGGAGGCCACTTCACCGATAACCTTCCCTTGTGCCGACAACAACATAGAGGATTCACTCATCTGCTCTAATTGCAGGCCTTTGACCCATTATTATTCAATTTGGTTCAGAGTGGTTGTGCACCAAGAACACACGTGCATTCGTTGTTCTAGAGAGATAACGGCCGATGTCCTCAAATGGTTAAGAGAATTTCTCCTGAATGAGGCATCGATCTGTTTTTGGTAGGCCTGGTTAAAGCCGTTCTGATTACGTGGACCAGGCGTTCACATTGTGCAATCATTGGAGAACATTTATTATTTAGCGCAGTAATGGTTCCACTAATGCACCGCTGGAGTCCGCTCGGCATCTCGCGTCAGGCCCTGGAGCCCAGATTGAACTAAATTCTGCCTCTGGTTTCAATAGAAACATCTTTTCACCTCTCACCTTCCTGACAGGAAGAGGAAAATACATGAACACCCCGTGGATTTGGGAGAAGTTCATTTATTTCCTGATATAACAAAGTCGGGCAGGGGACGTGGTCGCTGCGCCGTGTCACCTGGCAGACCATCAAAGCCACGGCCTGCGTCTCGGAAACAGATTCACAGCTTGGCTACAAAGAGGAAAAGGTGAGGCTTGTCCTCCAACCCAGACAAGTGTCCCGCGGGCCCATGCCATGTGCTGCCTGCTCATGAAACAGGGCTGTGCTGAAAACAATGAGGTTTAATTTCATACACACAGAAAGTAAAAACGTCAACATTCTGCTTTGTAGCTTTTATAGTTGTATGTTACATAAAATGACATGCAGTTGAGGGGCAGAATACATCATTCCTTCTGTGGAACACAAATCTTTACATGTACACGAGACAGTAACATGAAAAATTAAAGTGTGTGTGGCTGCATGTTTTTCTGTTTGCTTTCTTATGCAACAATAAATAAGGAGGAAAGACGTGGCTCCTGGCTATAACATACCCGCTGATTGCTGCGCTGGTGCTTGCTGTTTAAACACGGCAGTCATCATTCAAAGATGATCCCGGTGAGGGAGGCCCCTCTGCAAATGTCTCCTGACATTACAGGCACTTGGATGGACTCGGAGAACGAAGACCTTGAGCTACTCGCTACGTAAGACTTGGACCGTTTCAAGAAAATCTTTGGTTTCATATCTTGATTTCTATGTCCAACATTTATCTTACACACAACGATCTAATGTGCCTTACCTTTTTTTAAAAAAAAAAAAATAAAATAAATATACTGTACATTGGTAATCACTGTACACGGAATGCTGGTGATCATTTTCCTTGTTGTTTCCTTTTGGTGTTTCCTGTTGAATAGTCTTGTTTGTCAGTCCAGCAAAGGACAACAGGAAGGCAATTTTGTGCCTCTCGTATGTTTTGTTTGGACAAAAATCGAATTACATAATTGTCCTGGTTAGTGAAGGAAACCTGGATTGTTCACGTCTGTTCTCACAGGCCCACCCATCCCCTCCACCCCTCTGTACCCACGTTATTCCTCATGCAGGAGTTTCCCGACGCTGCTGCGCCATAAGGTAACCGACCCCTGACCGCTGTTGGTATCTGGGACCAGATTCCTCCTCAGTGAATAAGAAATCCACCCCAAGCATCTATATCCGTATGTAATCCACTTTCTTTGATTTAACAGCGTTTGTCCACATTATTGCGTTCCTTCCACAGTCTTCCCAGGGCCCCTCCCTCCGCCGCTGTAACATCCATGTCACCCGTGCCATGTGCGTTCTCTGTCCATCAGCAGATTTCGCCGTCCGTCTGAGATTGCTTCCACTTCCCTTAGCCGGCTGCTTGTTTTTCTTTATACCCGTAGCTTTGTCTCCTGCTTTGTAAATTAGGCGTGGTGCCTTTTTAATGCACTGATCCGCCCTTTGCATTCCTGTGACTTTACTCTGTCTGCTTTCTCGTGGGGTTTCCAGGCTCGTCTGACTGCAGCTGAGGTGAAGATGTCTTTAATTTCAAGGCCACTTTGCATTTTACACGCTGTGTCTTTCTGCCACCCTCATAAAACAGTGTTGACAACCTCAATGACACCCGTCTTCACTGCCGGGTGGAGAGCCAGTGTGATTAAAGATAGAGCCTTGTTGACAGTACAGCTGTCCTTTGTTGTTAGAAACATCTGGTAGAGGTCAGCTCTCCTGCAATGCTGGAGGTAGAGGCAGTAATGGCGTGGAGTGCAATATCGCGTCCTTGCAACAGGTCAAGTGTGCGTGCCTTGTCAAATATGTCGCCGTTTGTCTCCTTCCATCTTATCAGTCTTTGTCAGTACAGGCTGTCCTTGGTGGAGGTGTGCGTGGTGGTGGAATCGTCAGGCAAGGAGCCGCGGCGGCCGGGCCCTGATTGGCAGTGCAGCAGGTTCTGCAGCTCTCTGGACACGCTGCTGGAGAAGGCTGTGTAGATCCACGGGTTGGTGCAGGAGTTCAGGTTGGCCAGCAGCATCAAGATGGTGAAGGTGACCCCTGCGCACACACAAACGCGTGCAGGCGTTGATATTTTTACACGCACAGCTGGTGAGTTAGAGTCTTCCCCCAACAGCAGATGACTCTGCAGCTCATATTGTTCTTTTCTCTCCAAAGAAACAAACACTAACATGTGCCACAGCCGTTTAGTTTGAATACAAACAGTTTTTCTTTTAATTTCCCTCAGAAGATATCCTGAACTAAAAATATCCAGGAGAGACAAGGACATCTGTGAATTGTTTTTCAAATTTTTATGCGCAACAAAAAAAGCTTGTTCAACTATGACCAGCTGAACACAGCAGATAAGGGGAGAAACAACAAAACACAGTGGATAGTGATCAACTGCATCTGTGTTTTCTGTAACTGAGGACTTATTCATGTTGAGCACGCCGTGTATATGGATTTGTGACATGAATTATGTGCACGGCTTTACATCTGCTTGTGTTTTTAATTCTGTGTGTGAATGTTACACTTTCTTACAATCCAGCAGCATTAAGTAATTAGCATCTTGGCCCCTGGTGTAAACTTTCAACCAGTCCAATTAGCCACAGCTTTGCCACAGGATTGTTCCATTTGTAGATCAACAAATGATGCCCGCGTTCCAAAAACAACCGTGTTACCACATCTGACCTAGAACCTGACGTCCAGTGAGTCATTGTTTACTCTTTATTCATGGTTACAATGTGTGTGTTAGACTGACCTTGGTCAGGGGGGTTGGGGTCCCAGGCAGCCCATAACTGCACGATGAAGAAAGGGGACCAGCAGATGGTATAGACCAGCACGATGACCAGGGTCATCCTCACCGTCTTCGACATGGCCTTAGTGATGCTCGGAGGTGGGGTGGGTGGACTGTGCGGGGGGGCGTAGTCGATGGAGCAGCGTGGCAAGCCCGGGGTAATCTCGTACGACGTGTAGGACTCCGCGCAATCCGAGCCGTTTAGCATCTGCTGCTGCTGCACAGGTGCTGCCGATGTTGTCGCATGGTCTCCTTGGCAACCACTGTACTGAACAGTGGACGGTGCTTGACTGTTGTGGTTGTTATTGTGAGGGTTGTTGTTCACGCCTTTTATTATGTGGCCTCCTCTTACATCCCGGCCCCCTCCTCCAGACGCCCGTCGCCCCCTCTCCCTGGTACGCTCGTCCTCTTTTTTAAAGCCATGGAAGCTGAAGAAGATTTCATTCTTCTTCAGCTCAGCCACCACCATCCTCTCCGACTTTAGATAGATGTTATTGTGAATCTCCCGGAAAATTCTTATCTGAAAAACATTATTTCACCTATTACTCCACGAAGACCTCAGGGCCTGAGGATAGACCCTGATTGTTAACATATTTTATAGTCTTAGCAGCTGACCATGTTTGAGTTTCTGCTATTAAACTCAAACAGGAATTTTGGCTTTCTCCAAACCAGTTTCAGACATTTTTATGCAATATCATTTTACATTCTGTTAGCATCTATAAACTGTCAAATGAAATGATTCATTACACTCTCTGGAGATAGTTTATGAAAAGAGATTTAAGATTATTATTATTATTATTATTTTTATTTTTATTTTTTTTAAAGGTCCATCTTCCAGAATTAAAGAAAAGTCTGAACGTTTTTTAGGTTTGACTTGATAATGAAAAATAAATCTGTTTGGCTAAGATCGGGCACATTCCTGGCCGGAGCTTCTGAGAGTGAAGCAGGCACATTTTCTAAGCAGCAGTCTCAGCAGTACTCCACCAAGTGCTGTGTTAATTAAGGGAAATAGTGGGGCCCTGGAAATATCTTACCCTAAATAGTGCAGCTGGGGTGATGAGAGCCAGAATTTCTATGCGCCATGGGAAGCTATATAACACCAGCCACAATCCTCAGCAGGATATCAAACAATGTCTGCCAAATACAGCCTTCATGAAAACATAACAGAATTTCATTCGTGCCACGCGCTCCGCTGTTGGATAATGTTGCCTGCAACTGTGCAGGCAGCTGCTCCTCGTGAACCGCGCAGTGAAAGTGCGGCCAACAGAGCCAGTATTACCTGACAGATGGTGATGATGAGGGCAGGCAAGAGGAAGACCGCCACAGTCATCCAGGTGACGTAGGCCTTCAGTCCCCACGGCTCTGCGAAGTGACCCCAGCAGTCGTACTCCCCCGGAGCCACTTCTGAGCGAGAAAAGATGAAAACCTGACAGACCGGAGCAAAAGGAGGTGGTCAGGGCACTCGCAGACGCGACTGTCATTTTCCTCTCCCGATAGCTGAACCGCAATGACCTCATCGAACTAAAAATACGCTCAGCTGCAGATGTCTGTGTTTGAGCTCCCATTTCCTCTCTTCACTGTCTGCGTGTTTTCCTGCGCGCGGTTGTGAATGCTTGTCAAGTGTTGTTTGTATATGTGTTCAGTCTTCCCCTACCTGTGGCAGGCTGAGGACCAGTGCCAAGCCCCATGCCACCATGACAGGGGTGTTCCAGCGGGACACTGCTCCCCCACGGTAGGCCTGCAACGGGCAGCAGATGGCATGGTGCCGGTCGACTGTCATAGCAACTATCATGTAGGAGGACGCAAACATGCCCACAATCTGCAAGTACTTGATGGATCTGCAGAGCAGGTCAGGCCCATGAAATCGCTCTGTGATGTCCCATATTAGTTGGGGAAGAACCTAAACACACAGATTACAAAAATGACCTATTATCTTATCCTTTGTCAGAATCTATAAATCCTCTGTAGCCTTATAAACTTGTGTAAGATTGTTCAGCAATAGTTTAAAAAACACTGATGAGCCACGCCACTGCAATGGGTGTTGATGCCACGGGCATGAGCACAGTGTATTTTAAGTCAGGCCTAAACATTCTTGCTGCTGCTGCAAACATGATTTCAGTAGCCTGCTGTTAATTTGGTAATTTGTAGAAAATGTGTGGAGCTGTAACATCAGTGAGCTTGACTAGAAGTTGCCTGTTCGTTCTTCTTCCTAATGATCTGACCCAGGAACTGACCTGAAAAAGGGCCACCACCAGGTCGGCAACACACAGGTTGACCATGAACACGTGCATGGGTGCGTTGTATTTCCTCCTCCTCAGCAGCACCCACAGGACAAAGCTATTCCCCAGCGTGGTGAGGGCCAGCACCAGGCCGAGCACTGCGATCTCAGCCCGGGCGAGGCTCAGGTCCCTCACCTGGGGCTGGGGCAGCGTGTGAGGCGTGGGGGTGGACCCGTTCTCAGGGAAGATCCCGAAAAAGGATCCCCTGCTGTGTGAGCTGTTGATAGAGTTCAGCCCGGAGACCAACAGGGACGACAGGGAGAGGTTGTTCCTTCTTGCGGTTACCAGAGACGACAGGGCTATCCCATCCCAGTCTGATTGCTCACCAAAACTTTCCATTCCTGGAAGACAAACAGTGGCAGTAATACCTGCTTTTTGTCTGTTTACATTAGAAAAACACAGTCATCAGGAGTCACAAGGCTCTCTGCCCGTACAGAATTGTTTTTCTGTGGCTGCCATGAGATTTGACAGCTGAGTAACTTTGCACTTTTTTTAATGTATCTTACATAAAACGGACATGGATATGAAGCTGTCTCTGTTAAAACACTGAAAATGTTGCAGCTCATTCAAGGCCGATCGACTCCACCTCCTATCAGCTTTAAAAGACCGATTCCATCGTCCACTCCTTGCCAGTTTGTTGTAAACCTCCATGCGGTAACATTTGACTCCTTGAAACTAGTCTTACTGGTTTCATGCCTGCATGTTTGTCGTCTCCTGGGTGATTTGGTTAATGTATTTTTCCCTCTGTAGCAGTTCACCATCACAGCCTGATCAGAAAAGCCACACCCAGCTTCAGCTCTCTTGTCTTGTATGTCCTCTCCATCCACCCTCTGTTTCTCAGCCACTGCAACCAACTCAAACCCAGGACTTTAGCACGTTAAACCTTTAAGTCGTTTTTGTGTTTCCTTGTCTGCACTGTGGGTCCAGTCACCATCCTAGCGTAACAGTTTTACTGAGAAGTGGCTGTGTGGAAAAGCAGCAGGCAGGGAGTGTGACAGTCACGTTACAATTCGTATTTCGTGCTTCCTCCATTTCGAAACCATGCCTTTGCCCTGTCTGTTTACCATCTTCCAAAGCTTCAAGCTCTGTCTGACGCAGCTCAAATGTGGCTTATTTTCTTTCTCATGTCTTCTCAAGGTTGATTTGACAGCTTTCTCCACTATCCCACCGCTCACTCCATCACTTCCGGGCTCGTAATCGCTCACATCTCCTGCTTTGCCCCCATATGTTGCAATTTTCCCCTGTTTTTGTTCTGCTGCTCTCATGCACCCAAACATTCTTTCCTCAGTCACAATCTCTCTTGTTTCTAAATTAATTTTTTGTGTGTGTGTGTGTTTGTTTTTCCTCTGCCTGCAAAGAAATGTCTGAAAAGCAAAGTTGTAGAGAGATGAGAGGACAAATTCGGAAACAGTCATGGGATGCCCCGGGCATCCTTGGGCAAATAAACTCCGCACGGAAGAAAAGTCTGGGAGGAAGATAAATGGAGGTGGTGCTTAGAGGGGATGCTAATGTAAAAACAACTGCAGGAAGTAGCAGTGGAAGAGGGAAGATGACAAGATATACAGTAAGTTAAGGACAAGCTTGTACTTAATGCATCAGCAACTAGACTGGCCCATCCAATCTGATGCTTAGCAGGTCTTAAAATTGCAAGCAAAACATATATGTCATATTATTAAAGGGAGAAGCCAAATGCAAGAAGGCTAAAATGTTAAGCTGAAATCAGGCAGGGACATGTTCCCCCTCTAAAAATAGGAGGGAGACTTATCTCTTAATAGGTGACAGGAACAAGTCATGGCATATGGTGGACAGTCACGTAATTGGTGTTAAACTTCATGACATTGTTCTGTATCCTTTTCATCCTCTGGATATGCAGGAATTCTTATGATAGCCGTAGCCTCAGCTAACTTTACAATTGCTCAATTGTTTTCTGTGTTTTATCGTACCACAGCATCTGGGCCGATGTCTCCGGGTGTCGGCATGACGAATCTGCCCGTCGGGGGTAATAAACTCGAAGTGGTCGTATTTTTTTTTTTTTTTTAACAATACAGAGAAAGTATGAAGAATTGCAAGATTCTTCTCACTTTACGGCCAGTTTACTAGTAATAACACCCTTACCTTTGGGTGCATGAGGGAATACAGCTGAAGAGACTGTCAAGTTTTACATGCTGGTTTTGCCAAAGGAATGTATTCAGATGAATGCGTGACAGGCCGAGCCAGCTGGATCTCCGCACGCAGCGTGGAGGTACTACCACTGAGAATCTGAGCAGAACCTTTTCTTTTACATTCGGTCTGTCTAAACCCTTCTGCAGCACTACCATAAATGGCTAAAATAATTCCAGCTTTTATTACGTCTCCGCTTTCTTCGCCCAAAAGCTCAGGATCAAAGCCTTCCTCTTTATTATCTGTCGATTAGATCCCCCTTTCAAGTTTTTTATTTTTAAATTAGGTTAAACAAAGAGGCTGTTTTCATCATGGAATCTCTTGGCCCCTCTTTTTTTTCAGGACCTCAGGACCTTTGTGCCCCCCTCTGTAATTAGAGGATAATACATGAGAGGATTCTTTGTGCACATGCCATCCTTTCTACCTCAATATAATCACATTAGTATATTTTCCCACGTGACTGTCTTATGAACCTTTTATTCCAGCATGCCTGTGTGAGGACAAGGAGTCAGAATGGCGACGTGACCTCATTCATCCACAGTTGGCACAACGTTAAATTAATGCCTTCACGTATCAAAATGAAAGGAAATGAAAAGACTAGACCCGGAGCAGTCTGATAATGATATCATGTGTTCAAATCATCTGTTGTGCATAAGTTACAGAGAGTGTTTGAGGCGCTGTTGTCCCCTGTTGATTCACCTGTGATTACTCCATCTCAGGCATTTTCCAATCCATTCTTAATTAGACTGGGTTTTTCTGACCTGTTAAAAATGTTCTGCACTCGTAACCACAGCGCGTTCGCATCTTACTCGTCGGATTCCCGAGTCCAAGATCCTGAGGTTGATCTCGGGGGGCTCGAGGGGACCCACACATAGCTCAGACTTTCTGGTTGGGTTGTTTTCCCACATTTGCCCTCAGGGGAGGAAATGTCTTTCAATGAGCTCACGTTGAAAACTTAAATATTGTCTGCAAAGTTCTGGAGGGATTTACGTATAAGCCCCGACTCTGAGTGTATTCAGATTGGCTCTTTCTTTGGTAACAAGTGCCGCATAGTATTCCCATCTGTCTTATCGACTTAGTGTTAAACTCAAATTATTCCTACTCCCTGCACTGAAGCAGCTGAGGACATTGCTTTTAGTAGGTAGTGCATCAGCGTTGCTTCCTCTCTTTAAGGCTTTCACTGTGATTAATGATGGAGTCAATCCCTACTTTGCTTGTCTCCCTCAATGCAAACCGGGGTGCAACCATGCATTTTCATGTTCTCCCCATCCTGCCTTTCCTGGATGTCAGTCTGCAGTGCCTCGGGGAGGACAGAGACGAGTTACATCGCGCCTCAGAATATGGCTACCAAGCCTTAATGTCTTTCAACGTCTCAGTGTTTTTGCACACACACACACACACACGTCATGCTGTGGCTATGCCAAAATCCAAAATGTGTGTTTTTGTGTGCCCTGGATCTAAAGAGTTTTATCCGTAGAACCAACATCTGTTCCTACGGGTGAAATAATAACAGTGTTGGAACACATGTAAACCTTGATAATGAGGAGTTAACAAGTGCTGTATGTAACAGAAAAGCAGAAGAAAAGAGCGAGAAATGTGTTCGCATGTTTATATCGTATTCTTTCCGTATGTGCTCCTGTTTTATAAGTGACTTTTTTTGTTACTTTCTTGAGGACACTGACTCAGGTATGTGCCCTGTAATCTGCCACTGTGGTACCGTGTTACTGCTGTGTGCTGTGTCGTTTCGAGGTCTTATTTGAGAACTGCATTTCACGATAATGAAAACTAATACTCGATACCCTTGACCGTCGGCTTGACCTTGAGTAAATATTTAGTTGAGCCGGGTTTGCAGAAATTTTCATAATACTCGGTAATAAATGGAATCAAAGGAATGCCACGCAGAGGAGACAAAATAATTCAGATGTGTGACGTGCCCATTCCAGCGGTACAGCCTTAAATCCCGAGGTTTAATTTTCTGATCTTAAAATAATCTGAAGGAAAGTGAAAAGCCGAACCCGATACTGGCTGGCTGTGCTCGATGTTGAGCTATTGCTGCCTCTCCTTCTGTCTTGCCATCTGCACAGCGGGAAAACACATCTGTCTGTCATGCACACAACAGCTCATTAGCATTTAAAGACTCCGACAGAATTAATAACCACGGCTGGTGGCCGCCACCGCAGCGGATAGACGAGGGGTCGTAAGGGCTAGGGACAATGAATCCAGGACAAGTTCTTACATGTCTTACATCTGCACACCAGCCACCTGATTAGTTCCCTTTCATCATGTTTGGCCAAATCTGAATAATGAGGACCCAGCGTGCACACAGCCATGGCTTCCCACCCTAAATATTCTTTCTTCCTCTTTCCTCTTGATGTTTCTATTCGTCTTGCTCCATTCATTCTTCCTGTGCTGCCCAGCCATCTCCTGCAGAAAATAAATGGTTTCTAACATAGTTACTGTATTTGTTTAAAATCAGATTATCATCCTCATTAATAAACATCGGCAGCAGGAAACTGGATTAAATTGGCCCGGCCCAATGTGTGTTTAAAATGACTAATATGTATGACATATGACTCAAACATTAGACCATAGTGTGCTGCTTAGGATTTGGTTTTCTATGTGATGGTGCAGAACTGCAAAAGGTTTTTATTTACATATCCATCAATAAATTCTTACACAGTAGCGGTCCGGGAGAGTCCCGAGATGTGTGCGGCGTTTCATCTGCATGATACAGCAGCCCTGACCAAATCAGTAAATTAGCTCCCCATTGGTCCTGAATACACATCATAAATGTGAATGCGTTGGGTCCATGACAGATTTTATGAATTATGAACTTTAGCTGTACAGTTGCATCCATAATGCATCCCTGTCTCTGCAGCCGCTCACAGGTTTTTTGTTCCTCCACGCCTGCCTGCAGTCCACGAGACACTTCTGTCATGTTCAAGCCCATGTATTTAAATTCAGTGTTAGCTTATCATGTAGGACCACACCTTATTGAACACACTTTCACGGTCTAGACCTGCGCACATTTTGGTTTAATGTGTGCTGTGGCACTCCTTGTAATGTGCATTCACAGAATGCTCATTAGCGTGAGCTGATTTTCTGCAGGTCCAGGACCGAAGAGGTCCAAGTCCCCCTTATCAGCGCTGATAAAGCCTGTTCATTAGACTACAGTCTGTTTTTCTTTTTATGTATCATTAACCAGTATAGTCACAACGAGCGTTTAACACACAAAAAAACTGTTTTGTCCTCTCTCACAGACAATTCAGAATATTTTGCCCCTCTAATTAAACCTAGTCTGTATTGAATTTATTTTTTATTAAGATTTTGCCCGTAGATCAAACTTAAGTGACTATAAAAAACACCGGCTGAGGATGATAATGATTGTCTGACTGAATGAATGAATCCCGATTTTCATTCATTGTTAAACAACAACAAAAAGGTCTTACTCTACTTCCCTGACGCCATTTAATTAATGAAACCAGATGACTTTTACAGCATATCGTGATTTTGAAGCTGCACCTTAGCGATCAGGTGCTCTATTGCCAAGCAGCAACATCATAGATGATGACTTATTTCTACCGTCAGCGGTCTTTAAGTTGGTGGAGGGAACACATAGATGAATGAGAAGCAGGCCAAGGTCAGTGTCTGTGCATTTTGTTGCCTCTCACCTCGTCGTCAGTGCATGGTCAGCTTTCTCACGCGTGTCCTTTTCTCTGTCGTTTCGCTCCCTCACAGAGGCTGAGGGACAGAGCATTACCATTACAGGCCATTAACATTGCATGGTAGAGCAGATCACATTAACAAGCTGACAGCTCCCTGAAGCTTTTTAGACCCATGGAAAAACTTAAGAGGATCTCAGCAATTCCAGCCTCGTGAAAGACATGAAACCACATCTTCAGGTGCATTACATGAGCCGAAATCAAGACAGGTATAGGAGTGGCCACTTGCGCATCACGTAACTCTCAGATTTAGCTGAATATAGATCGCTCAGAAAAGGTTTAGGTAATAGGAAAAACTTTTTTTTTTTTGTTTAAAGTAATTACACAGTAATTACTGGAGAATAGCAATTACAGGTGCCATCAGAGTAAATACCGTAAGAAATATAGTAAGTGATCTAATGAAAGATTCCCCAGAGATTTAAAAAAAGAACAAGACCAAAACACTTACTTCTGATCCACTTTAATCACAAGATGTCAAATGTTTATTCACTGCACGGACGTCGTCACTGCTGTCAGTCCAGGTTCCTGCGATCAGGGTAAATTCAGCAGATTGCTGATATAGAGCGAAAACACAGAAATGTCAGGTAGCTTCAAAATAAACTCTGGAGAGCCTGCGCACATCCTCCGCGTGCCTGTCAGCTGCCTCGTGGGTCTTGACTGGTGTGTGTCAGCGTAATCCTTTTGGTACCCCACCACGTTTTTGTGAGGTGCTGCACCTTCAGCACCAGAGGCACGAATAAATCTGAGCTCAGGCTGCTCTTGCCTCCCTCCTCTCTGCCCCAGTTGTCCCCTCCCACACAGTCAACCAGCTTGTCCTCCATAGGGCTGAGGGTGGAGCCTGGAGCTGGGGTGGAGGAAGGCTGTTACGCATACCTATGCTGTGTGTGCGAGCGCGCATGCATGCATGTGCATGCCTGTGTGTGTGTGTGTGTGTGTGTGTGTGTGTGTGTGTGTGTGTGTGTGTGTGATAAAAAGATGTGATTGTGCACAACAACCACAACAAAATTGCTAATGGCCTGATTATATTGGTTTATGCATGACAGTAGGGTGAAGCGGTTATTGATGTCCTGGTTTTCCCCTCTTGTTTTGCACCTTTTCACCTTTATTCCACATCAGATGTTGGTGGACAAGGGGTGGCGCCACCTCAGCCCATCCAGGAATGTTGATCAGCAGCCTCAACACCTTCAGTGTATACACACACACACACACACACACACACACACACTCACACAAATGTGGTGAGGTGAGTACAAAGAAATAAAAATATAACTGCTGTCTTTCAGTTTCAATGTTAGGCCTTGCACACACACAAACACAGAGTGACAAGTACGTATGAGTGACACCCTCGCACCCAAATATTGTACTTGAGGACACTTAAGTAAGTACCATCAGTAAAAATACAGTTTATTTGTACTTTAGTGTTTCTATTTTCTGATACCAGCCACATTTTGGAGGCACATGCTGTACTTTTAGTCAGCTATGCCAATAAGTGTCATGATTTGCTCTCCTTTTAGGTTACAGGTTGTGACAGAACCACAGAAGCACATATAGAACAATGTCAGAATGTTGTGTGTACAGTTTTACCAGGTAAAGGCCCTTATTTGTAAATGGAATTCTTTCTTGGTCATTCACTTTAGTGTTTTTATTTATGTGCGTTTCTGTTCCCCTTGGCAATGAATAAATAAAAGTCACAAACTGACTCTTCTTTGCACTCGGCTGGTACCACAGTTACGTTCTGTCTGCTGTGTTTATGAATGACTCACATTTCTCTGCACAGCAGCTTCACTTTCACTTCAGTTTGACTTCTGTGTACTTTTCTCATATTGCACATCGATACGTGGCAAAGAAATAGAGCTGACATATACACAAACACTTATGGGTGAACTCAAAGAGTGGATTCACACACCAGTGTACACACACACACGCACGCACGCACACACACACAAACACACACACACACACACACACTTGAGGCAGAATATTTAAACACCTGCATCCGAAATGTTTGCTGATGCACCCAAATTCATTTTGACAAGTAAATTGCAACCTTGTACCACAAGAGAAAAGTCAAAACACGAGGAGGTAAAGGATCAACATCTCTCTGTCCCTCTGTCTCTGTGTCAGTCAGAGTCACTGATCCTGTGCCAGCAAAGCCTCAAGTGTCCCATGATGTCAGAAAATCTGTTTCTCTCCGGAGCTGCAGGCAGGTTCACGTCAGATGTTGCCCATATTTCACACCAGTGTGTGCCGCCACTGAGAAGGTGGGGCGCTAAACTCCTGAGAAACACTGGCATGATTATCCAGGCTCGGCTGGTCTTAGAGGACATTTTATCACAAAGCGTTAAAGCTGCAAATTTAATCCACAATCCACTTTGGTCCTCCAGCAGCAAGCGAAGGGAGAGAAAGGGACAAAGAGAGAAGGCAGGACAATGAAATGCAGATTAGACTTAGTTTGAGGTTTAAGGTGATGAGAAGAAACGACAGAATGAAAAAAAGACAGCTTTCTGAAGGAGCATGTTTGCTAAGGCTATATTAAAAATATGCTTCACTGACCAGGTACAACATCACATGTGCATCAGGCTCAGTCAGATAGTTCCATGAGAGTTAAGAAAGGAATTCCTGTAGCCTTTAAATATCTAAATTTACGATGTTTTCATCTGGGATTTCTGTCTCCCAAGTGTTAGGACTTATTTCCATTTTCTCTGTGCCAGAAATAAAGGAATAAAAAAATGACAGCTGGTTTCCTCAGAGAGGGATACTCTTCTCCGAAGACATTTCAGTGCCTCTCCTTGAGAAGGCTTGATTGCAGCTTGAGGCGATGACAACTTTAATACATCACGCAGTGAGGTCATGATTCAGACACGGGGTCAGCCCGAGACCCTACTCTGCCTTGAGAAGAAAAAGGCTGAGACAATTTTGGAAGACAGTGGCCTAAATCCTTTAAGTTCATTCACAGTCCAAAGCAATTGGCCTCGTTTCTTGACTCTGCAAACAGAGTTACCATCAAACGCAAGAGACAGGGATGAAAATTAAGGAAACGTTGTTCACAGAACAGCACCTGGTCTCGTAAAGTTGGGACAGAAAAGCTACACAACATCTGAGGGAACCATTTTCTGTCAAGTGACCTATGAAAAACAGAGGGGTAAAATATTTGGGGGTGCATCTTCTGTGACACCGTAATAACAAGAAGGGATGCTGCGGCCTGCGGGTTTGATTACCACCAAAGGTCTTATTACTGTCATTATTCATCAAGCTCTTTTCCATACTAGGGTCAGGAATCTTCGGAAATATGGAAACAGATGCCGAGTCCACTAAAAACTGTAGGAGTGGAGAACTCCACTGGAAACACTTCTGGTAAACGTTGACTTATTGCTGAACTTTTTAGTCAAAATTTTTGCTGCATGTGTCACAAACCAACCCGTTTACTCATCTCTGATATTGATGCGAGAGCTGGGATCTCTTAAATCAGACATGTTAAACAACTGGACAACATGACCTAGCTGCACCTCAAAATACCTCCAGGGTGAAATTAGAATCTGCCCTTTTTATGAAATATGTTTTTCCTGGCTCGTCCGTTGCCCTTGCAGGTGTCCCGTATTAGGCAGCATGCACAGCGGTGATTTGTCTGCCCCTCTGGAGCGGCAGCGGCTCAGAGATTGAAGGATCGGCGGTTGGATCCTTCACCGCCACTGAGAGGCACGTAGCACCCCGCAGGAGTCACCAGCGTATGAGTTCAGACTTGCAGAGCAAATGTGCATTGAGTGATCAAAATGACACGACACACGAGGAAAGAGCCACATTCCTTTCAGTTTGCTCCCATGTCCTCCCTGTTAGTGGTCAGCTCCATCTTTCCCTGACCTCTTTGTCATTGACTGAGCCTTGTAAGCATTAGTCAAATAAGCAGCCGCATCATTTTTCAATTATTTTAGACCCGGATGTTTATTGTCAGTGCACGGTTGACTTGTGAAGGTTGCTCATTTGCTTAATCCGGCCAACAGATATTTTTTTTTTTGACAGGCAATCAAATCTGATCTCATTCACGTTTCAGCTTATATCTCTGCTCCAGGCGCTAGCTTCTCTATGCTGTTGGGAGCAAAATCAGAATGTTTCCTTCAAGAAGAACGGTCAAGAACAGTGGTTTAGTGCCAAAATCAGCAAAAATAATAATCTACTCAAAATTAAGAGAGAATTTAAGAAAAATTACTTGATACAATTATTTTTACAGCATCATATAAATGTTATGATTGTGTTATAAGTTGTGGCTTAATGACCTGTGTATGACTGCTTTACATGATATCAAGCTACAGCTATGAGATCATGAATGTGAGTAAAAACCAGTAGATTTGGCTGTTCTGTGAGAGCGAGAGCTTACGCAACAGAAGTCCTGCTGCCTGAAAGGACATGTAATGTGTCGTGTTTGTGCTCCATTCCACAGACAGGTTGACCATGGTGTTTCCCATTAATTAGATCTTAAGCGCAGGTTTACGTATGACAGGCGAAATCCCTTTTCTTCTGGAAATGCAGCAGTTATCTCCCCAATTTGTCATTCTAATAGCTGTGGAAGATATAGATAAAAGGCCCAATGGCCAACTTGTTACTCTCACTGCCAAGATGGATGTTAATGGAGATTTATTTTAAAAATGGCTTAAATCCGCTGGGCCCTGCAGATATAGATGGATAACACACAGATGCCAAATTGATTAAATAAAAGGTAGTTACACAAATCTGAATGTTCGAACAACATGCACGTAGTTCTGTCTGACTTTTTTTTCCCCTCCATGTAGAATATTATGAGACAATTCAGTTACCCTGTCAGGAAAGGTTTGAAAAATTGACATTTACAGAGCAGTGGAAGAGTCAAGAACTCAAATCTTTTCCTCCCGGCTTTCTCGTCGGCTGCCTCTCCTCTCCGCGGCCCCTCTCTGTTTTTTTTCTTTTTTGTTCTGTATCCTAATGTTGGCAGCGGGTGGCAGGGATGGATTTTTTTATACATACCAAACACACAAAGGGCCCAGATAAAGGTAGGATAAATAACCAAGCAAGGTAAATGAGAGGAGAAGAGAAAAGCTGCGATGGAGAATGTGAGGCTGATGGCTTCAGAGTTTCGACATAGCATGGAGGGTTTTTTGAAACGCTTTGTTTGTTTTGGTTTGATCCATCAGTCAGGGGAGGCAAACCCTTCACGCGTGTTTCACAATCCTGGATCGCTGCTCCAGAAGAAGCAAAGAAGAGCTGTAATATAAAAACGGAAAAGTATATGTCGCGAGTGGTGATGGGACAATGTAATTGTGTTGTTGAGCCTTGAGCATGATTATTACTTAAAAAAAAAAAACAAAAAAAAAAAAGGAAAAACCAAACAAACTGCAAGCTCAATGTGATGGATGTGGGAGGCGGGGGTGTGTATACAGTGTATGCACATGAGTGATCAGCATGCTGCATGTTTCCATTCAGAATGAAGCTTGTTTAGAGTAGAGTGAGTGTGAGAAGTTAGTGTGCAGATGGAGATGCAGATGTGATGAATAGAATCTCTGTGTGCTTCAGGGGTCTTGAGGATAAACTGGCAATTCCAGGACGTTTCTGCCCTCTGGATTTCTTCCATTTTCTCAGTGTCAGCCAACAGCCCCCTGCAGCTAGACTCTGTGTGTGTGTGTGTGTGTGTGTGTGTAGGCTGCAGTAGCCTAATACATTTAGCCTTTTTTATACAGTATACTGCATGTGCAAATCTTGCAAATCTGTGCAAAGCTTTCGCAGTTGGACTGGTGGACTGTAAGTGTGTCTCTGTCAGGGTTGCTCATCTGGAGATGTGATTTTACTCATACTCATACAGAGTTGCTCAACCTCCTGTTGGGTGCACAAGCATCAGGAGTGAACGACCTATTTCAAGTTCAGCCACAAAGTCTGTGTTGGTCTGGGCTCTGACTTTGTCATTCTGCAGCATTCAACATCCGTGTTGTTTTTAAAATGTTTGTGCAGTTTTCACTGAATGTTTCAGGTCACTGTCTCCTTGGCAAATCAGTTTTCTATACCTCCCGCAGACTGCAGCAGACCGCCTTCCAGCACGATGCTGCTGCCCTCCTGATTTACGGTCGGGATAAAGGGCCTTTGATGATGTGCAGTGTTTAGTGTCCACTAAAAAGCATCCAGTATGACCTTTACCTTAACATATACCGTAATATCATCTCATTCAAGAGAATTAATTTCTCTCTTAAAAAGAATAAAAGCCTTACCTAATAATGAACAAGAATGTTGCTGTCTGCAGAGCCTCTCCTGCAGCTACTGAATTTTTAACTTCCTCCAAAGTGGTCACTGGTGACCTTCCTGACTCAGGCTGTCAGCCTGCGTCAGCATATCTATCTATCTATCTATCTATCTATCTATCTATCTATCTATCTATCTATCTATCTATCTATCTATCCATCCATCCATCCATCCATCCATCCATCCATCCATCCATCTGTGGCTGGCCATGAAAGGGGCCATTCAGCCTTGAGAGCTGACAGAGTCTGAGTGGTAGCGAGGAGGAACCGCTGTGTCCAGATGTGTAAACCTTCCTGAAAAACCACAGACTCAGTGCTGCAATTGCAGCAAAGCAGTGACTTGAAAGGGAGACCAATTATTTACAAAGACTGGAGATTATTTTTTTATATAAAGAGACTAGAATTCACGGTCAGTTCCACATTTTTCTTTTCTTCTACAGTCAGCGTATGCATGTTTGTAACATGTGAGGGGTTTTTGGTTGAAGATAGTTTTATATTTTGCGCCGCATAGTCCTGTTATATTGGAAAGATTTATCTAAAAAATATATATTTTTAGGTCCTGTTGTGGAGGCGAAAGCCAACATTAGCTCGATCCTGAGGCTGCCGATTGCACTCTGGCCATGAGGACCAGCACATCATGATGCAGCTCAGATTTCCAACCATCACATGTGAGGAGAAAAGAGGCAGAGGAGGACAGATAACAACCAGAGCCGTGCGGCAGGTATTTGTTTAGACTGATCTTATTGAATAGTGGAACATCGCTCGGTAAAAGCTAAGAGATAAAGTGGATGAGATAGCGGAAGGCAAACTAGAGGCAGCTAGTGGCGGTAAAACAAAAAGAAAACAAAGGCCCATCAAATCCACTTTGGAAATACAAGGAAACAAGCCACAGGGCCAGGAGACGGTAGAGCGAAATGAGAGAAATCAGCATAAGAAGCAAAAAGCCTGGAGAGGTTAAGGATGGATTATGGTTCGGTAGACTTTAAATGTTTTCATTTTCCTTTATTTTGGAGGCAGATCGCATGCCTGTACTGCATTGTTGCAGCAACTTGGGTTTTTTTCGCAGACATCTCGCAGTCGAGCGCAAACGAAAACACGCGCCATCCTTCAAAGCGTGATTAAAATCGTCTCATCCGGTGGTTGAAAAGAAACAATCATTTCACGGGGTGTGCGCTGATGTGTTTAAGGGCCTTGCAGGTTTCCACACCCCGTCCCCCACGTTTCATGTGTGTCATACATGAGAGTGCTGACATCACGATGTTGATGATAATTATGATGGCGGTGTTTATTTACCTGCAGAGGTGAGTAAAAAAAAAAAAAAAAAACTGCACAGGCTGGGTTGAATGAGTGCAGTGTCGGCCGCTGCCGAGAGCTGAACGTGAGCCAGGAAGAGAGAGGGTGCGTGAAAGATGGAGAGTGGGGGAGAGGGGTGAATAGTTCTCTGTGCTGGGAAAGAGAAAAGAGAGAGGCTCTTGTGGTATGTTTACATGTCCGTGAATCCCCACTCTCATTGATCAAATCTGTGTATGTGGGTTTACACACTGAAATCCTTGGCATCCTCCTTCCCTAATGTAAACGAAACCATTATATCCTAAGTGTCAACCACAATCATTTGTTGTTGGATGTAATCTCACTTATCTCACTAAACTCTGTCGGCCCGAGGGCAGCGTATTTTAAGCTCTGCTCCTGATTATCCCATCATTACGATTGAGCCAAGCGCATGAAACTACCTCCATGTGTCTGGACAATCCAAGCTTGGCTCAGGCCTGTTTACTACACTGGACCTTGAGACAGTGGAAATGGGAAAATGAACCTAATCTGATGGGCCTAATGGTAATAAAGGTAACTGCAAATATTAACTCCAAAATGACCCACTGCTACTTGGTTTTCTAACTTGTCTGCTGATATGTAATCAATCTCTTTTATTAGATTTATGTGTTGATAAGAGGTGTTATCAGGAAAACAAGCCTATTACCGCCCTGCTTTGAAGGACAGTTGACAAAGCGTGGAAATAATGGAGCTGTAAGCAACGTTTCCTGAGTTTGGAGCAGATCCGGACTGTGTTAAATCAGGCCGGCTGTTATTATTTAACAAGCGCAGAAGGGAAGGGTTTCAGATGGAAGGATCGAAGCTCACATGATGCCGGATAGAAAAGGAGCCTCTTGTTTTTTTCCACTTTAAGGGGGGAAATAAACTTGACTTGGAAAAAAGTGCGCAGCGACTGCGGGAAAAGTGGGGAACTGAGTTCAACAAACGCAGGGGGAATGAACAAAACACCTAAGCGAGGTGGTTTAGGAGGATGGTGTTACAGTCAATGAAACATTAAGTGTGTCAGTCCCCGGAGTGTGTTCGGGAGGTGTCAGGTTCGTTTCCCTCATTCACTCAGTGGGACTCAGGTGTCTGCCTTTGTTCTTCCATTTTAATCCTCTTTCATTATTTAGTCTATGTTTTTCTCCACAATTAGAGTTTTCTCAACTGCTAGTGTTGAAGATGTCTTGTTTCTCTTACACACTGGCACAAGTGCTCATATTTTCCTTTTCAAATTCCTTTAAATATCAGGGTTTAAAGGTCCAGCGTGCGCGGTAGCTGGGGAAACACAGATTTGGATACCTTCTTTATTTTTAGGAATGTTGGAGACATTGGCCGTCAGGGGACAAAACGAATATTTCCATTATTTCATGCACAAGTACTTCCAGTTCCGATCGTCACTGTTTTAAAGATCTTTTGCAATCAGGAATTCAAAGTTATGTTCCAGAAGAGTAATAATAGATATGAGTAGTAGTTTAAAAATAAAAAACTAGAAAACCTCCTCTACTCTCCCATTGCAAACCAGTAAAGTCTTCCCATATTTAGCTCTCATGAGGTGGTTTTGTATTGAAACACATCAGGCATGTGGCCGATCAGCTCGCCCTGAGGTTAGACGTGTTTCTGCTGCCAGTTACTCGACTGAGCTTCCTATCTGCAGTTTCCGTGAAACAGGGTTAAAGAAGAGAAGTCGGGAGTCCATTTGTCCACTAGATTCGTTTGCAGGATCGGTCGGGTCAGTGCAGCTGCGTCCGCATTATTGGCCATAGTGACATATTTATAGTGTCTATGAGACATGAGCAGTGTTTCAGCTGCAGAAAGCGGCCCACTTAACCTCCACTAAAGAGGGTCATCGTTGAAGACAGGTGCAAAAGTGAAACCGATCAGTCTACTTGTCGATGTCCCATGTCTCCCTGTCAACATTAACAACACTGCAATGTCAGTTAATTTAAAGGGAAACTCAGACGAAGATGCAGACTTACAACCAAAGTATTTTAGGCCATACTGGAATTTTTAAAGATTTTTTAAAGATTTAATTTTAGTAACAGCTAGGAAAGACAGAAGAGGAGGTGAAGAGAGCAATTTAAGACAGACAAAGTAAAATGAGTCATACCATTCTGCTACTTGCTGCCTGAGCCACCACTAAGGACACAATGGCGTTTTTAACTTGCACTAGAAAGGTTCAGCGTAAGGATTGACTGTATTTATTCCATTCAGAGCCCAGGGAGAAGAGGCTGAATGGACTATGGATCTTCAGTGCACTTTTCAGTTCCTCTTCTCCTGAGACGATGGTGTCATTTCAGTTTAGGATGGGCCACAGGAGTTCAGAGCTGCAGTGAAAAGTACAACAACCACTTTGTGAATTTCTCTTGGTGTGGATCTCTCTTGAAGATTAATAAAGTATCTATCTATCTATCTATCTATCTATCTATCTATCTATCTATCTATCTATCTATCTATCTATCTATCTATCTATCTATCTATCTATCTATCTATCTAACTACCTAGCTACCTACCTACATACATTCCTATAAGTGTAACATACGTTCCTATAAGCGGCCATAAAATGTGAAGGTATGGTCAAAGATGTGACAGAGGAATGACGTAAAGCCATCCCTGGGTGGCTTCTGCTTTTCTTGGCTCTTCAGCGGATATCCTGAGTACAAAAGGGTAGCATAAACAATGCAGCATGGCCCTTGGGGTCATATGTAAGCTATTAGGAGAGTAATTACCTCAAGTAAATCCGTGGTTACATATATAGTCCATACCTTGTGTCTTCAGGTTGTCCAAGAAAAACAACCCACCCTGTCAGTGTTGTGTTTGATGGATGTTTATGCAAGCTCTCTGTGTGTTTACTTGGACAGCTGGTTTGTGGAACACAGTGGGGAATACACCTTATTTATGTACGCTATTTCCATGGGAAATGAGTCAGTGATGCAGGGACTTTGACAGGGAGCCTAGGCTACCAGAGCCCCGGGGGCCTCCGTGACTGTCCTTACTCCCCAACCTGTCATCACGCGATCAGTTTCTCCCCAACATCTCTCATTCTGCCTGTCAGCAGAAAGGACTTCCTTCCCCTCATACCCCCCTACACTTAAATCTCTTCTAGAGAAAATACACCGCAACGTGCTCCAACCACAGATTTGGACAGTAATAAATTTACTTATTTATTTCATGCCTGAAAACATATAGTTTCATACTCGGGCGGCTCCCAGTAAATGACTTTTTGGACACATGTGGCAATCTGGTTTAAATCAAATCAAATCCATTATGAAGAAGAATTTTTAGCCCATAAAATGTGCCCTGTTAAAATTATATAACATGGTAATCTGATAACAAAATAACTTAATGTTTTAAGTGCGTAGGTCACTACAACAAGCACAAAGGCCCTCAGTTTATCTGACAAACTAAAACGAAGCCATACTGACTGTATTCACCAGTATTTAAGCTAAGCTAATTAGTGTGAGTTGATATTGTTTTTTTTTTTTTTTTTTTTTTTTTACTGCACACAGTGAAAAGATGGGTATGTTATGTTCTTGTCTGGATGAGGAGGATGGATGAGGAGCTTTGAAGTGAAGTGAAGGTGTCAGGTATGTACATTTAAGAGGCTGCTGAGAGACACATCATGTCAGCAGCGAGGAAAGAATGTGAGAATAAAGATGGCATACCAAACCTTTACCCTCATGGCGTTTTTTTTCTGGAGGACATAAGTGAAACATTTATTTAAAAAAAAAAGTCACTTTTCTTTTTTGTTTTGCTATGATTATTCTGAAAGTTGCACAAAAAAACCTCGGCGAGAAACTGAGAGGCTGAGGTTTTTAGTTCTGAGAGGCTGAGGTTTTTAGTTCTGAGAGGTTGAGATTTTTAGTTCTGAGAGGTTGAGATTTTTAGTTCTGAGAGGTTGAGATTTTTAGTTCTGAGAGGTTGAGGTTTTTAGCCCCAGATGTTGCCAAAGAACAGCCCCACAGTCCAAAGATGGCGAGAGAACAGGGGCGATCACAGGTAGGTCATCAAGCGTCTCTTCATAGTGGGCTTGGGTGGCTGTGCACCGTGTCACATCAGGTATGTTCCCTGACCCTGGGGAAAGGTGTACTACTGATTCTCCTGCTTCCTGCCTCCCAGCGGTTCCACAGGTACAGTATAATCAAAACTGTGTTTTCTGGTGGATTTTCAAAAGTCGGTTTTCATCAAAGCTCTTCAGAGATGCTTCAGAGAGAGGAGCGAGGGGGCACTCGTGCATCCAATAAAGTCTATTTTATATTAAAAGTATACAGTTATATAAAAGATATATAAGACAACAGCAGCTCAGGCAAGGATACTGTTCATAAAAAATGATTTTGCAAGACTTTTTTTTAATAATTGGGCTGTTATATTGTGTGTATCCGCCGGTGGTGGAGCAAGGTCGCTCACTCAGCGCATATCTGAATCTCTTATTGTGGATGGGCTCACAAGATTTGGTGGATTACACTACGCCACCGTCACTAGGAAATATGCTATGTTTTGGCAACCGGGTGAACTTATTGTTTTTGGAATTGCAGAGACACGGCTGGAGTTGTGAGGGGCTGCTGAGTTGTCAGAGTGCCAAGACGCTCCAGTTTCAGGGGTGCTGAGGTGTGATGACATCAGAGCTGTGTAACGCAGGATTCCATCGGTGCAGCCCGACGGCCTCCAAGTAATCTTACACTGGCAGTGCCACCGAGGGAACTTCATGGTCCATCAATGGCCAATTGATCATTGCCGTTACCTCTGCTCCTCCGTCCCCTGCATATATGTGTTTGCTTGTCCCTTAAGCAGTTTTTTCTTTCCTAATCAGACCCCCCCACACACCCCACCCCCGATCTCTGATATAGCTCTGTTAGATCTAATTTTACAGAATGTCAAAGAAAAGGAATGTGAGGAGGTTCAAGAAAATTGAGACGAATGTTTTGTTTTGATGATGTAAAAAAAAAAAAAAAAAACTCAAACACACCTCACACCACTGGCACTATAACAGAATACTAGGATGGGGCCAAGTGAGGTTGTTGCTTGGGTAGTGTTGCTGGGATCAGGTTCTCTGCTTAGAGGCACAAATGAACATGACTTCAGTAACAGCATATGTGCTCTAGCAGTGTAATAGTGTAATATACTCTTTACACGACTCTTTACATCCGCAAGCACTTGCAGATAATTGTACTGTTATGCCTCTAGCGTCAGATTCCTTTGCCTGGGAATAATAAGCCATGCAGAACAGACCAGACGTACTGTATCTTGTACATGTCACATTCACCAGAGTCAAATAAAACAGGCACGGTTTCCTTTCAAATAAGCAAGCCTGTTTTCACTGTGAGCTCAGACTGGTTCCCAGCACAATGTGTGCAGGTTTCAGTGGTATCATGGTGTCAAAGTTTGTCACAGTTAGAGAAACAGCTGGGAGCTGTATGTTAGCTCGCTCCTGATGATTCCATGTGAGTTAATGCATCATTAGAAATGAATATGCTCAGTAAACGTGCCAGCAGCCAGGCCAGCCGGAAGATGGGAGGAACTTTTCTGACAGGATCCCTTCACTGCATATCTGATCTAACTGTCCTGATTCTATTGAAAGCTGTCCTCTAAAAATAAAGGACTCATATTTTTTACTGGGTTTTGTTTAGAAAAGACAGAACCGGGATAACATTTTTTAAAGAGCTAACATGCCAGCGAACCGCATCAGCTACATATCAGAGCATACATCCTCCCACTCAACAGCATCCCAGCTGTTCCCATTCTTAAATCCAGAGTTGCTTCAGCCTCTCCTTCCTGATCCTCCAGCCACATCTACACCCTCCCCTCACTCATTCTAGACCTCCTTATCTGCATTTGTTTTTGCTAGGTAACCATCACTACCAGGTTTTCTCCCAAACTACTCAGCCATAATTGTCCTGTGATTAGTGATCCCTGCACCCCCAGAGCCCGGCTCCAGTACTGTGGAATATCTGACCGCTGACGTAGCTTAATGTAACTAAGGTATAGACTTTTGTGGGGGTTGCAGACTGAGTGGATGCAGCTGGGCTTGGCAGAGACTTAGAACACAGTGGGTTAATTCTGATTCTTGTATGTGTGTGAAAGACTGTCCGAGAAAGACAGGAGACAGAACGACTCTGGTTTTGATCAGGAATAAGCCAGAAATTAATAATAGCAAAAAAGAATCTTGTGCTTTGACACGACTTTTTGGATTAGCATGGAAGACAAGTTTAAAAAAAACAAAAAAAACAAAACTAAACATTGTGTTAAAGGGGACATAGAAAAGGCGAGGAATGGAGGAGATGTGGGGAGGAGATGCTGGAGAAGAAGCAGAGCAATCATAAATACATCTGGGCTTATGAAAGCAGCCAACAACTACAATCTGAGTGAGTGTTGCGAAGTTAAAACACAACTGCGTGAGCACGCATAACAGGAATGGCTGCCGATCTGGTGACCGGTGAGCATCTCTCATATATAACAGGCTTGGCCTTTATGTGCTTTGTTTGGTGTTTCTTGAGAAGATGATGATGGTGATAATGATTATTTCATTAAAAAAACTGAACTCTCATCACAAAGCACTCAAATGAGAATGACCATGTGGAAATCTGCAACTAAATGATGACACTGCAGGTTTTAAACTACCATAAGGCAGTTTGAGATCCTTGTCCAGCATGAATTAAATGAGTTCATGCATGGATTACATGCACCTGAATTTCTTCAGAGAATTACTCAGTAACTTGCTATTTGGACTAAGATCTTCAAACCACATACAGTATGTTTTTTCTCCCCACATTAAAATCTACCAGGTTGAGTCAACGACAAGGGCCCAGTGATGACCCATAAAAGTCAGGTCCAATGACGTTTATTTACACTTCCCCTTTGACCATCTGCCTCTGGGCCAGAACAGAGAGGTGAGAGTCCACCGGGGAGAGTGTGTGTAGGCCCGTGATGGGGATTAATGTGAGGTCCAGTGAGGTAAATGTCCCAAGAGGGACAGAGATGATGAGAACAAGCTGGCCCAGAAGCGGCCTTCCTATTCAAGACAGCAAAACAACAAAAGACCAATTCCAAAAGACAAACAACTGATGATGGTTAAGGGCCAACTTGCTGTCGACAGGCAAAATGACTATAATAGATACTACAGATATAACAGATACTATAACTTTTAATGTCTTGCACATTTTACACCGCATATTATCATTTTCATCCTCATATAAAAGGCACAGGAGCAATCATCAGAAACATTTGCTTCGTTTGGTAGTAAAGCAGCAGCACCGTTACCGTGCTGAGAACAGTTTGTGCCTTTTCCACAATGCTGGACACGTGACGAACTGGCCAGTCTGATTACAGTAGGATGTGCCTGAGACTGCAGGCCCAGAGGGATGGGCTGAGATTACTGCTACAGTCTGTGTGAGCAGCAGGGCAGTGTTGAATGACACAACAACAGGAATATCTCTGCTGTGAGCAGCCCAGGCGGGACTCACTTCTGCTTTAGAGGCGGTCTGGAAAAACTGGATCAGAGGAGCCACTAGAGGTTTTATTCACTGGTCTGTTTGTTTGGCAAAAGTCAACACTCTCAGAACAGGACAAAACATGCAAATAGAAAGATTCATATTTTTCTCACGTCATCAGTCGTTGTTGCAAACGCTGTGTTCTGGTGTGGTTCCGAGCTGATGTTTTGTGGCAGCCTAACAAAAGGCTGTCGCCACCTAGCGATCAAACGCAAAACAGCAACTTGCTGCCCGGCGTTGAAAGGAAGATGCCAGCAGAGTGTGAAATTGTAAAACAAACGGAAAGACCGGGGAGATTTAGAGTTGGAGTGAAATAATCTGCTCCCAGGGAGGCCTCAGCACAGCTGTTTCCCTTTAAATCCTCCTCTGAGAATGGCAGTGAATCTTTTCAGCATCAACTTTAACTTTTACCCATTTAGTAAATCAGTGACATAGAAAATATTGAACATTTATTTAGAAGCCATTTATATTCAAACATCAAACACATTCTAAGCTGAAGTCTTTATTGATATTGTGTCATACAATCTATGTACAGTATACAGTATCCTTTCAGACACGGTGAAACGTCAACACTGTTTCAAACCCTCAACTATATATTCTCGCTCAAGCTTGAGTAAAATGTTTTGTAACAGTTAGGCTTTAACAGCAAATACCTGAAATGCACTTCTTTTAATAGTGTAAATAGCTCTATTTTAAAGGACATTTGATCTGATGACATCAGACAGGACGTTACAGTATATAGCAATAAACTTCCTGTCTGCAGAAAATTAAATGAAAACCGCTTATTTGCATTAATAACACACCAGGAATTAAAATGTTATATATTTGATTTTAATTGAAAAATAAAGATCTGCAATGACATTGCCAAGTGCAAGTGTAGATTATAGGCTTCACGATTCTTTTGTTCTGATGTTAGTGTGTTTAGTTTTCAGCTGAATGAGACAGACAGGAAATACAATCTGTGGCGTGATGAATCAGTGAGTTTATCAAAATAAACTGTGTAAGTGTGAACATGTCTGCATGTGCTTAAAAGGTTTGTCAGTGGGTTGGTCCTCTCTGAGGGAAAAAAAACAAAAAAAATTAACCATTCTTATGCCAGTGATAACTGAAAATAAACAAGAATCTTCTCTTATCGTTGACACCCGTCCAAACACACATTTGTGAGGAGTGTATACTGCTCAGAGTTCAGCTGTGAGCTGCCCTTTGCTCTGAATGATCTTCATGACAGACTGGACCACCTCTGACGTGGTACCCTGACCCCCAATATCAGGTGTGTGCAACTGCAAGAGGACAAATAAAGAAAAAATGGATTCAACTAAAGCAAACCAGATCTGCACTATGCGTCATTAACTCACCCTGTTTTCATTCATGGTGGTGAGGACTGCGTTTCGGATCAAACTTGCATAGTCATTAAGCCTGAAGACATGATGTAATCATGCTGTTAGTCACAGTATTCCATGTCAGAGTAGAAGAATCAATGTGAAAGCTTACTTCAGGTGGTCCAGCATCATGCAGCTGGCCAGCAACATGGCCGTGGGGTTAGCAATGTTCCTCTCTGCAATACTCTTCCCTGTGTTCCTTGTGGCCTGTAACACAACAGATGAGAGTCAGAATACACCAGATTGTAAATGTCACTGATACAGTATGCACTACTCTTTGTACATATAGAATATGTACATATTTTATGTAGTCGTGTGTGATTAAGGGACTATGATACCAGAAACACATTATTAACTCATTGTATGTTCTAATAAAAATGCACAAGAGAGTCTCTCATAACTGACAAACACTCACTGTTTCAAAGACGGCGTAGTCGCAGCCATAATTGGCCCCGGGCACCAGGCCAGGCCCTCCCACCAGGCCTGCACACACGTTGCTTACTACATTCCCGTACAGATTGGGCATCACCATCACATCAAACTGCTGGGGCTTGGACACCAGCTGAAAACACACACAAACACGATGATCACATGTGGGTCCTTTTCATAGCAACAAGAAGTGTACTATTTAGACTTCATCACCTGCATGGTGGTGTTGTCCACAATCATGCTGTCAAACGTGATGTCTGGGTAGCCTGAGGCAACTTCCCTGCAACACTGCAGGAACAATCCGTCACCAAGTTTCCTGTCAGGGCAAAGAGGTCACTCTTAACATTTCAGGAAACTCAAATATGAACTTTTTTTTTTAACATTACACAAGACTTGGATGTTACTTAAGAGTATATTTGTTATAGTAACTCACATGATGTTGGCCTTGTGTACAGCAGTCACCCTGCGACGGCCTTTTTCCCTAGCCAGACGGAAAGCATACTCAGCAATCCTGAGGGAATTGCTTCTAGTGATAATCTTGAGACTTTCCACAACCCCAGAAACACTCTGAAGAAAAGAAAAACGGAGAACTAACAAAAGGCAAACACTGTTAACTTGCTCATACAGGTTTTTCTGCTTTGTTGCCTGACCTCATGTTCCAGATTACTGTACTCTCCCTCTGTGTTCTCCCTGATGATCATGATGTCAATGTTCTTATGGCGAGTCTGGACTCCAGGGAGGGACTGGCAGTGCATCACGTTGGCAAACAAGTCTAAGCTTGTGCTTGTGTGAACAAAAGCAGAAACAATGGCTCATATTACAACAAAGACCAAACTCAGGCTTTGCCAAGGATTTAAAAAAAAAATTTAAAACTCTTACCGAAGGATGCTGTTTCTGGATTTGACAGATGGTGACATCGTATGTTTGGTTTCTATGTTACCTGTCGTGGGGGTGAAATAGTGTCACAGTTGAGAGTCATGGTGTTCTTGTTAATCACACATCCCATCCAGGGTCTCCTTTTATGACCAGTAAGAAACATATTAAAAAAGCTTGCCTACCCTTGAGGGCAACTCCGTTTCGGCGGATGGCAGTGATGGCATTTTTGATGTCATCCTCGCTCTCTAGCGCAGAGTTGACATGTACCACCTCAAAGTCGACCGGAACACAACTGAACCTGCGACACAAATGCATAAAGTACATCGTGTCATCCTAACAGGCCTGAAGTCAACGTTTATAACACTATTTCAAAGCATTTTCAACCAACCTGAAAACTTCTCTGACGTGATTTAGCAGCTCGGGGCCGATGCCATCTCCAGGTATGAGAGTTACAGTGTGTCTGCCTCCATACTTTGCTGGAGGGGGCTGCAACATTGCAATTGTGTACATTATAACATTAAAGTGTCCAAAGCTGTTATTGGAATATGATGTAAATACTACAAGGTTAGATTGCAATTCTTATTTCAAAACACAAAGGAATTTATTTAAACATGTAAGTTATGTTAAGACAGTAATACATTTGAAGTGTTAGAATTTGCTATATTTCAACTATACTTTAGAAAACACTTCAGTTAGATACTTACTATATTGTCTCCCTGTGGTTGAAGATGGACAGACAGAAAAAAAGAATGAGTCAGGTTGAAAGTCAGATCATCCAGAATAAGTGGTAGCACAGAGGCTTTACCTCTGCGACATAAACATACAGGTACCACCAAAAGACATGTGAACAGAGCCACAAAAAAAGCACACAACTGCTTTCAAAAAATGATAGCGATTGGAAACAGAAAATCCATATATGATAATCCTTAGAGGCTGAATTACTTACAGTACGCGAGGCGTGATTTCTGTGACTGGTCAGAGTTGTACCATATACCTGGAATGCAAAAAGAGTTGATTTAAAATGCGTTTGTGAAGCGTTCTGTTTTCCATATTGGGTGTGCCCTAACCCCAGCAAGCTTAAAGCATGAAGATACTATCTTGGCAGTACAACTGCTTTACATTAATCGTATGACCTTGCGCTCATATCGATTTTATGACGTTTATTGAGCTACACGATTGACCAGAACTGACGTGGCAAAAGAAACATGTCATATCTTACTTGAACGGTGCTTCCAAGACGTCCAGCCCTGAAAGGATTAATGATTTTAGAAAGCGACAGCGCAGCGCTGTGGGCAGCCATCTTGATTTAGAAGCAACAGTCGCGTTCACGCAGAGGGAGTGGACTCTCGTGCAATATTTTCCCCATTTAATCATATTAATTTGTATATTACATTATTTTGTCATAAATTAGGCACAATGTTTTCCATATAGAATAATTAATTTCGGAAGTTAAAATAAATCAGTTAAGAGTTTGCGCGCATAAAGATCCTTGCGCAGACTCAGTGTGTCGGAAATATATCCGGAAGAGAGAAACGCTGGTTACTGAAGCGGAGTTGTGAGGTTTCTGTGAATGATCGATTGAAGATTTTGGCTCCAACATGCCTTCAATTCGATGATGCATCAAAGTCAGCAGGGCATTCATGAGGAAACAACGCAAGAAATAACCAAAAGTTCTGAGCGTCTTTACCGTTAATTAAATCCAAGCGAAGGTGTCAGGAAACAGAAGGAGCGAGAGGCTCCTGAAGCGTGGAAACAGGAGGTAACTAATGTCTTTTCTTTAATGTGATGTATTTAGATAAATACGTGCTATAAGGGTTGTATTTTAACCAGGTTTTGCAACAGTTTGGGTCTCATTTTTTCAGACGTCATCTGCAAGGCCAGTATGCCACCGAGGTCATGGAGCATACCACGCTTTCTATTACACAATTAAAGACCCCAAATTAGGGTTGTTTCAAGATTTAAATATATAATGGTAAAATGCTTCTTTCATCTCGTTTTCCTAAGGCCTTCACATATTGAACATAAATATGTGAAAAGCCACAGTCTGTTTGGTCTATTTTTCATTTCGTTTCGTTTAATATAGTTATATGTAAAAACTGACACTATGGCATTAGTTGTACAATATAGATACTGAATCTATTATAATAAAAAAAAGTTCCCTGGCTACCCGATCTACCGCCATGTGTTGATATAGGAAAGATGTTCCCAAATTCTGTCTGTCAAACAGAAAGAATGCAGTCACAGTTCCAGCCAGTCAGCAGAATCAGCAGAATTACAAACATGACATTTTAATAGTGCTTTTAGCAAGAGATAATGGTGACAACACCACCATCGGAGGGTTGACACTCGTACATTATGTAAAACATTTTGCAGTTTTTGTGAAATGCATAAGTAGTTATTTCACTGTAGTACATCAATCAAGAAATAACAGTATCTCATAAAGTATATCTAATCTCAATTAATATATGTAATTCAGGCACCATGGTATGATTGTATTGGTGGTTCATGCTGTTGTGTTCCACCTCTAACCGGTTAATAATATTGATTGTGTCTGTCCAGGTCTATGAGACTGTGAACCATGAGACTAACAGGTTGGATTTTGTTCCTACTGCGTTTCCTTTGTTGTCGGTTTTAGTGACAGTCAGCACTTACTCGCTGGTATGTTTTGAATTACAGGCCCTCTGAGAGCCATGGCTGTGCTGCTGCTGCTGGGATTGACTTGGCTGCTGGCAAACACTTTATTTGGAGGCGAGAATGGATCGTCTGTGCGATATTTCTTCACTGGTAAGAAAAATGATTTCTGACAGTGGCGACTGTTGGAAGAGCAGCACATTTCATCTGACAGAGTAGCCATTCTGAAGCTATTCTTAGTTGCTCTTTAAATGATAGTTTTGTTGTGTGTTTATTGATCATCTGCGCATGTTTTTTTTTTCAGGTGCAAGTGTTGAGCCAACACCCGGTAAGTGAAATGAACTATATGTTGGAATCATTTAATGATGACTCATGGCGTAGGATGGTTGTGGTTATCTACCAGCCTCGTTTTCTTTGTCACCCTGACGTTGATTATGTTGTACTTCAGCTGAACTTCGCCCTCGGAAGTATAAATGTGGCCTCTCAGCTCCCTGCCCTCTAAAGCATTTGGCCTTCCGCCTGGTGTCTGGTGCCGCCAACGTCATCGGACCCAAAATCTGCCTTGAGGACAAGATGTGAGATGAGTTTGCTTTTATCATGCCCTCTTCCCTCTGCTTTCTCGTGTTCACTTTCTTTTCTTTTTTTAAAAATCCCCATCTATGATAAACCTGCCCTCCAACTGTTTGGGGAACTGAAAGGCAGGTTTGAATAAAACTGCCTGACTCACTTTTTGATTTTTCTCTGTAGTCCTTTTAGATGGAAGTTCAGAGTTTGTAACTTTGTATGCAAAGGAGAGTTCAGCTGCAGATTAGCCTCAATCCCCTGTGTGTCTGTCCCACAGGTTGGTGAGCAGTGTGAAGAACAATGTTGGACGGGGATTAAACATAGCGCTGGTTAACGGTAAGAGACATGGCTTTGGCCTTTTAATCTTCATAATTAATATTTTAAGATCCTGTTAACGCCTGAGGCTACATCCATGTTAGCCACATTGTGTTTTTTTTTTTTTTAAATATAACCAGAATGAATCAGACTTGTATGTCATCACCTTGTCACAGTCAGTATTATCAACGAGTCTGAGCTGACTCAGTCTGAGAAAGTTGTGTTTTAAAAAAGCTGTTTTGGATTTGGGTCTGGCAAGCAGTTAGTTTCCTGAAAAAGGCCAAGGACCATGTTTTAGCAGTTTAATAGATGCTGTTGCTACGTATCTGCAGGTCATTTTTTCATTTTCCTCTGAGTCATGCAACAATAAATTGGATATTACATCTAAACAAGGACAGAATGTGATTCTGATCCGACTAAAAACAAATTTAAAAAATACTGACATGACTCTGCCTGTTTCTTTTGTCCAGGAGTCACCGGAGAACTCTTAGATACTAAGACCTTTGATATGTGGGCTGGAGGTAAAATGAAATATATACCATTATTTTCATGTATGTAACTAAGTTTAACCTGAAAATAGGAGGCTGTAAACCACCTCATCTATGGTTGCCCTCAGATGTTTCTGATCTGTTGAAGTTTCTCCGACCTCTTCATGAAGGAACGCTTGTTTTCGTCGCTTCATTTGATGATCCGGCTACAAAGTAAGTCTTTTACACGCACCTCAAGGCAGTTTAAAGCTTAAGTATAGCTTACACCTCAAAGAATGTATGGCATTGCTTCTAAGGAAAGCATTTATAATGAGTAAACAAAAGCGGAACCATTATCTGTTCAGGTCTCCGACCCAACAGCTGGTGTTTATTTGTTCACTGGCTGTTGCCCTCACAGCCGTTATCCACATTACACATACCACCAGTACAGGAATCAATAAAGCGATGGAAGGATGCATTCAGATACATTTTAAAAAGACATTACAATTTCTGGAGCGTTAGGTCCCAATTAATCCAGTTTACAGAATATTTGGGACATTTATCAGACTGTGTGGAGATAAGAAACACGAACACGTTATTTATAAATGCACAAACAATTGTGTTCCAAGGACCTGTCTTTTTTTAAACATCTAATATTAACCTTCAGCTCTCCTTTGGTCACAGGATGAACGATGAGGCTCGGAGGCTGTTTGAGGAGCTGGGGAGCTCAGCGGTGAAGGAGCTGGCCTTCAGAGACAGCTGGGTTTTTGTTGGAGCCAAAGGCATTGAGAATAAGAGTCCTTTTGAGCAGGTGGGTTCCTCGTGTTACTGATCCTAAACTTCACACTCTCTAACAGCCCTCCTCACCTGTATGAATTAGTGATGACTATCATAAGAAATCAACGAGCTGAAACCAGTACCCTCTGAGATGTTTACCCAGATCTGGTTGGTCTCCTCTCTGTGGCTATTAGCGCATGAAGAACAGTAAGAGCAGTAACAAGTATGAAGGCTGGCCTGAGTCTCTGGAGATGGACGGCTGCATTCCTCTTCGGGCCCCTCTGGAAGGATAATCGTGCCTGATTGTTTCACATGCAAAGTTCACCTGAGGATCAAAATGACTGAATGTCACAAGACTGAAACTGCCCAACTGTCTAATACATTTTCAGTTTAGTTGTCAATAGACCTGTGGCTTTAGCGTGTGGCTTGAGTGAGCGCAAACTGAATCTCCTTTGAGGCCTTGCTTTTTGGAGTGAAAGACTTTGGAGTGGATCCTCCAAATGCATGTCGTAAAGTTGTTTTTGACTCTGTAGACAGTCGCTGTACTGGAGAAACACAAATATCGTGTGTGACACTTGAAGCAGGCCAACTACATCATTTTCAAACCAAGGCAAGTCGAAAAACTCGGCACAGGAAATTCATTCGAGGGATGCTTGAAGTCTGAATGTTATATGAAGCACCAAGAATATCTAAAAAATAATATATTTTCATCGTGTGATATATATTTCTGTATTAATTCTTGTTAGCTGCCACTGTTCATAGAAAGTGTTGCACCTACTGTTCCATTTTATGTCAGTAGAATGTCCATGATTATCATGTCACATGTTGTTTTCATGTCATATCTCTGAGCATATTTATACTAAGTGCTTGATTTAAAAGGTCTGAAATATGTATGTGTGTATATATATGTTTGAATGTGTTCACACTTCATGCTTCCCTTTGCATTTCATCTTTGTGCTTAGAATGTAGAGCGCTTGTTTTTAATTATTTAACTTTATCACTGAAAGAATTTTCTATAAAGAAATGTCACTCTGTGCTTTGTTGACTCTTTATTACTAAAAATGTTCCCAATAGGCTTATTATTAGTTTGTTCCCTATTTCCCAATAAGCGGAACAAAAACGCTAATTGTTGTCTCCGCTAGGAGGCGACAGAGTAATCTGTCTGCCAGATCATATTTCAGGTGTACAGTTGGTAAACGCTGAAGAGCTCATTTCTGGTTGGGAAATCAAGAATAACCTGAAACTATTTGGCTGTAGGCACTAACGTATGATGGCAGTCACGATAATCGTCGTTCCTGTATTCAGTCCTTTATAGACTGTTATGACATTGAGTCTCATCTCACTAAGTTTTTTTTTTTTCCCCAGTTGCACATTTGCACGTGTAATCTGCTCTTTTTGTAAATAATGTTAAGGTTACTGTTATTACTACTGACTGCTGCTGTAATAAGTTAATTTCCCATGTCTGGGATAAAATAAAGTACTTCTTATCTTTCTTCTTATACTGCTATAGACATTGAGTTTTATTCAGTCAACGTTATCACACCATAGAATTACCAACATTTTAGACACAGAGCAGTTACGACTACACACATTTCTATGATTGTAATTTTTTCACGTTTCACGAAGATACACATTCATCGTGTTTTCTTATAAGAATATACATGCACATGTAGAAAAAGGTAAGATCTGAGGTCAAGGGTAGGGGATCTAGATCCACATCAAACAAGAGATAATTGGTTTTGATGCAAAGCATCTAGATTTTTTAAAACTCGTTTTAAACCTGCACTTTTTTATATATTATTGCCGTTAGTGGATTTCTATGCTCACTTTTATAGTGTCCTCGATGTATTCTGTTCAATATTTGCACATGTGCGCGCGTGTATTACTATTTAGCTAAAATAAAAAGCCTTTCACCTACATACATTGTATGTAAACTGACACAAAATTCATCCACCTGAGTTCTAAAATAAACCTATTTTACCACATGAAAAAATACGTGCAGCTTTAATAATAGAAAGCGCCTCGATACCCGGTTAGTGCTGTGATGCAGAAACTTACACATCTTCCTTGAACGCAACATCAGTCACGAACCAAGCCGAGGACATAAACGTGTCTTCATCTCCCCCCTGTGGAAGGAAATGGAACTGCTGCCCGTTCTGAGCATGATGATGAGCCCCGTGGCGAATGACAACAGACAAACAGCGCGCACGGTGCACACCACAACCTGCAGAAGGCCGTTGGAGTCGTGCGTTGTAAATTATGTACATAAGTTCCAGATATATTCGGGTACACATGAATGGCCGGCCGCGCAACTTGGAGCTGTGATACCGAGCAGCGAGTGAGTGAATATCCAAACCGACGGCAAACATTGTCTGAATCGGAACACGTACGCCAAATGCTCCGCGTCTGCCGCTCACAAGCAGGGATAGGCTCGACGGCTCCGGCGGGGATCTTCAGCACCGAACGCGGCGAGTGGATAAATGATATACAAGTACAATAATTAAGGAATCGCTTCTTTTTTTAAGAAAACGATTTTTTTAAAAAATATTTTTTCAGTCGGTGTAATATAATTTTGTCGACACAACGTTATCAAAACGTTATATTGTCGAGATACGATGCTTCATTTGGGTGAGTATTGAATTGTGTTTATTTTAACTACACATTTGTAACCTTTTGCTAAGACACGGGGGTATTTTATTGTTCTGAAATGCCGCTCATTAAGTATTTATCCTCCCGATCCTTGCGATTACGGAGTAATTGATGTCGCTGTTAACCGGCTCTCCTGCCTCTCACTTGAATACAGATTCGCAGGCCGGCAGGTTTGTTTCTTCTGATGTGCGCTGCTGTCAATGTGGTGTCAATGTGGCTCGGTGTCTTTGAACGTTTGCACGGCGTTTATGAAGTCAGCTGAGCCGCCAGTGGGCCAATGGCTGCCCTCCGCGGTTCATGCACGCCGGGGCTGTGTTATATATGCTGGAGCCTATAAATAACATACTGTACATTAGTTGTATTTTGCTTTGGAGGCATCTGTGCATTTTTCTCAGTATTTGCACGACTGCTGCAGCCATTTTACCAAGATAGAATCACATTTCTCTAATGTTGAATGTGTATTTTACATTTACATAAAGTAAAACAGAGGTCCCTGGTGTACTTAAAATATTAGACAGGATTTTCTCCTCATAAATACTGGCTTTGCTCATTGCTTTATTGAGCTCCAGGAATACTAAAGTTACATTTGCTTCAGCATTAGTTGAGTAAAGTGTTCTTTTCTACCTGGAATCATCTTTTTCCCCATACACTGGGGACTGAAGGACAACATGAAGGGGCGTTAGATAACATATTCTCTCTCTCCCTCTCTCTGAGTGAACAGAAGTGTGTGTGTCCTACCTACACTCCACTCTCCCATGCTTGACCTGGATTGGACAAAAGTCCTTGTTGTGTTTTCAGACTTGATTTCCCCAATGGAAGAGAACAGGCATTGTGTTTCTGGTTCTGGAGGCCAGCATTTGATATTCTGGAGACTGGCAGGGAAGCAACACGTGCTGCAGCACCCTGTGCAGTCACAGGAGGACCAGAGCAGCTCCACCTTCACGTCTAAAGGCACAGATGACTGATTTGCATGTGTGCTCATTACTTTTAACATTGCACCCTCAGTCAAAAGAGCTATGTTGGTTTATTAAAGAATTTGCTCAAATTATTGTTGCACAAAGTTGTTCTCTGCAGCAGCCTGTTCAGATTTATTTACAATTATGTAGGAGCTCTTATAGATTACCAACAGTCCCCAAAGTTTTAAATTTATGTCTAGAAAATCATTGTTTGATCACTCTCATACTTAAAATGTTCTTTATCTGCAGCATACAGCATGTTTCTAAATGTTACTGACTTAAATCAGTACATAAAAGCAAATCCAGCCAGTCAAATATCAGTGAAATCAGGAAAAAGAAATCTGAAGATGAGAACTAAAAATGTGACCAAGAGTGGTTTGATTAAACAGGATCCCATTCTGCATCATCACAACCTTCTTCTGTTTGGTACTGAGCTCCTCTCCTCTCCTCTCCTCTCCTCTCCTCTCCTCTCCTGTCCTCTCCTGTCCTGTCCTCTCCTCTCCTTCTCCTCTCCCTCACTCCTCTCCTCCTCCTCTCCCTGTCCTCCTCTCCCTCTCCTCTCCTCCTCCTCTCCTCTCCTCTCCTCTCCTCTCCTCTCTGTAGCTGCTTTTGTTCTGGCACAAATTCAGCTATAGTCACTGCTTTCATTCACACAAACATTGGCACATAATTTATCAGGCAAAATCCCCTGTCCCTTTTGTCTGTGCCACCCCCTTCTCTTTATCTCTCTGTTGTTCTCTTCACACATTTTCCCACCCCTTCCCAACCAGCTGCCCCCCTGCCATCTCTCCTTCACCGCCCTCTGAAACTCTGCTGTCCGCCTGCTCTTAATGACTACAATCCCTTTCCTGTCCCTTTTGCCAGTTTTTATTCCCTCCTTTCATATGTATGTCCCCACGCCAGTGCATAAACTATGCAATCTCTCTCCTTCTCTCTCTCTTTACTCTCTCTACATTTATCCTGTCTAATCTGTTGCAGCGGTTTCATTCCTTTTGGGATTTGTGTGAGAGATGACAGAAGAAAGTTTGCACTCATCACTTTCAATTAGCATTTTTTTGTTTATTAAATAATACATTTGGAGACTGATTGCCGTCACCTAGAGGTTGATCTTTAGGCAACAGTGCAATATTCCTATAGATTCGCAGGTTTTGGGTAATAGATTTTATTTAAAAAAGAACATTTGTGAATGAATTAACAGCGTTGGCAGTGACAAAGCTACGGCGTCGCCTTGATTTCGCTGCTCTTTGCAGGAAAGGTTTGGCAGCGGCAGGTGTTCCCTGTGTGCATTATCCTCTCAGAGGCCTCGAGGGCAGGAACAGTGTGAGGCAGCACGTCACATGTTCTGTGCGCACACGACGGCGTTCTGCTGCCACCGGCGTGGATTTTGCCCCAATAAATGTTGAGTTTGCCACGTTTGCCCACCCGGGCAGTTGCTTGGCCGTTTGGCTGGTGTCAGGAAATTCCTTTTGGCATTCTTTCACTGAAAGGCCAAACGGGGTTTTGGGCGCGAGGGATAGGGTTTGTTGTTTTGTCCGCGTAAAAAAAGATAGAATGAGTGTGAGAGAGAAAGAAAGAGAAGCACAAAGTTTGTTCGGACCTGCTGGTGTATGCCTCACGTGTGTGTGTGTGCTGTGAGAGACAGTGATGGGGTTGAACGTGTGTGATGTACTGTGATAACTCTGTCCGGTATGTGGCATTCATGGGAACTCCTTGCCCTGGGGGACGTGGACGAATAAGCTCCTGTTTAAAGCTCCTGTATCGCCTGTTGTTTTTCCTCCTTCACGTTCCACACATCCTGTTGACCTTTGTCGTATTTAGTCTCACTGTACACCGCAGTACGTACTACTGTATGCAGGCACTTCTCACCTTGGAATTAGAGGATTGCTGTTGTTTGGGGTTTTTGTTCGTCATTTAGTTCAGTTTCATAATTGATGCATCGTTGGAATCTAAAGGGCAAAACTGTTTGTTTTCTATTCCCTAAACTATTATTGCTGTGAGCAGTCACTATTTGCTTTATATTTATTATTATATTGATTTTAGTTCACAAGCACAGTAATGCTCCATTGTGAGTGGCTACAAGCTCAGACGGTTCCTGACGTCTGTATTTGTTTTGGGAATGTTGCTTAACTGGAATTGTGTCTTTGCTCTCCCAGAGCCCTTTAGCGGCTGGTCCCACATCAGACCATTGTCGTCTTAATTTGACTGACAGCTACTAGGGTTGCCTGTCAGACTCGTCCTTTGAGCCTCGAGTGGTGACAGGTTTGATGGGAGCCCTAATGACTGCATTGTTGAAAAGAGAAAGTGGCCCACGGGAGCCACAGGACCAGTCCCACCAGGGGTTGTGGTGGGCTTTGCTCATTAAAACTGAATAAAAAGTCCAACTGCTCAGACTTTAACTTAATAGGGGAAGATATTTGGGATGTGTGCAAGGTCCTTGTATGGACTACTTAAGTACGCTGTAACTTCAGATGGGTGTAAGGTGTTGAGCTAAAGGTTAGGGTTGCGGTTGTGACCTCAAACCCAGCCTGTACGTCAGGTTTGATGCACATTTACACTCCCCAGACGTTCACAAATCTTCTCCACAGAAAAGCATTATCCCCCTGGTGGGCCTTGGCAATCGGTCAGGTGGCTTAACCCTGAGAACACAAACCAGTCACCAAGAAATGATGGCACACACACACACACACACACACACACACACACACACACACAGAGCCCACAGGGTTCAGGTTCACCTGCTGCTGGCAGAGAACAGAAGAACGTTCAGCCCGTACAAACGCTGGTCACGTTGATGATAAACATAATCAAATGCGTGACTTTTTATTTACGAGCCCTTTGTTTCTGATGTGCGACAGTCACTCCAACAGTCTCTCCACTCATGCATTATTCACGCTCAGCCAACCCGAAGTTCATCATCCATATTTAATGGTTGAGTTTGCATACTCCAAGTCCAGCTCTCACTAATGGAGCCACAAAAGAAGCTGTGGACAAACATATGTTTACAGACAGACGGCTATTATTAGTAGCTCCGCAACGCAGATTCTTCATATTGGATCGGATGTTGTTTCCATGCCGACCTGATGACTGAACTGATACAACGCGTTTATTGTTTACATTCGGTGCTCTTAAAATACCTAATCTTTCATTTTTACTGGCTGAAGGAAAATCGAGTGGTTGTTGGTTCACTTCCCACTTATCTGGAGTGAAATGTTTGTAACTTTTCCTCTAGACTGGCATTTTATCTACTTTACAAGCGGAGAAGTATAATGGACGTGTAATGGACAACAGCACTTTCTCTTCCCATTAGGCTCCGTTTTGAATGTTCTCCCCAGTTGCGATTCTCTTCTTTTCCTTTGAATTGAGATCAATAAACCAGCAATAATTAGAACTGATGAGCAGTAATAAACACCATAAGTGCACATACTGTGTCTATACATGTAAACGTGTGTATGTATTTGCCTCACATGTTCACACGTTGACACATGCAGCTACAGTGCTGTGATACCAACACTGCAGCGGACTAATTTCAGCAGCCAGTTCTTCATCTCATACATAAAAACATTATAAATAAAGTCATCAGTAAATATTCTGAATATTGATGCAGTGTTTTGCTCGTTTTTTATCTTGCAGGGTTTGTTTGAAGAGCTTCACCCTGGAGTTGTAAAGACACTGCCGCCTCCTCCCCTGTTTTGTGCTTCTGCAAAGGTCAGCAGGGATGTGTAGGATTCACTGCACCTGAGCACTGCACCTTATTTGAGGCCCATGGTGAAAGTTCCCTGTGCCACTAAATTTCACAAACTGAGAGTGGTGAGTCTCCTGCCACAGCCTGCAGGACCACAAGGACTTACTGGAGAGAGAGAAGGAGAGGAGGGGGCTGAGGCTGTGGCAAATGGCTACTGATCCAGGGGAGCCCACTGGCACCGAGGACTCCGCAGACAAACCTGATGGACAGAGGGAGGAGGGCAGGGCACGCCCTCAGAGGGAGAGGACACTTAGCACCCCCTCCGACTTCCCCTCCTCCCAGAATCAGGAGAGGAATCCAACAGCAGGGGAAGATGGAGGAATTCTAGGTGAAGGAGGTGGAGGAGGAGGGAAGGGGGGACCCTCCCAGGTCGGGGACAAGAAACCAGTCAGAATGATTTCATTTTCCACACCTTCACTTCCAGACAGCACGGGCCAGAAGCAGCTGAGGAGGGAGAAGCGCTTCTTCAGGAAGAGTGTGGAGATTTGTGAGGAGGCCGACGATGTGGAGGTGGCCCCGGAGGCGCCCCACAGCGCCCCTCACTTGGAGCTGCTCGCCACAGACGCGGTCTTCGCCTGCGCTGCCCCGCAGCAGGGAGCTGTTTCGCCTGCCGCCCCCGGCCGCGACCCCTCCTGTCCCAGCTCCAGCCAGGAGGCAGACAGGGATGCTTCTTCCGCTGCCACAGCCACCCAGAGGGGGAAGGAGAGGGAGCGGGAGCAGGAGGAGGAGGCGGAGATGAAGGCTGTGGCCACCTCTCCTGGAGGCAGGTTCCTCAAGTTTGATATTGAACTTGGCAGAGGCGCCTTCAAGACTGTGTATAAAGGCCTGGATACAGAAACGTGGGTGGAGGTGGCCTGGTGTGAGCTCCAGGTAAGATACACTCTCAAGCATCTCCTCAATGTTCAGTGACAATAGTCGTCATCTCTGCATTCGCACGATTGATTAAAATAAACCAAATAAACATAAGCATGTGGATAATCCAAACTGTACACAAACCAAAAGCTTCTTGACGTCATATAATATAAATAATTACTCTGTTTTAAAAATCTTTGAACCATATGCTGTTTTGAAGCGAATACTCTGAGCTCTTCCCTCTGAACTCTGGAAATCTCAGCACGTCGCCTGCTCGCTGTGAGGCTGCAGCTCTGGAGACTGGGGTGAAACAGAAGAGCATCCATTGTAGTTGAGTGACAGCACAAAGTGAAAGTGGAGGCTCTGCCTTTTCTAGAAATGGCATAAATAATAGAACCAGGGCTTGCCAATGTCTCCTCTGGCTGCAGTTGGCTTTCCCGACCTGGCCTGGTTTAGAGTTTTTCCACTAAATCTATTGGAAATAGTGATTTGTTGTTTTTTTTCCCCAGGAATTTCATGCTGAAAGCCGATCAGAAAAGAGCTTTGTACTTTGAAGTGAGGATTCTTTAATGCACTAGGATGGCACAGTGGCATGATGCTCAGCGGAGAAGTCTCTGGGTTTCCATTTGTTGTGTTACTCGGGTTTCCTTGGACTGTCCCGGGACAGTCGGTTCAGATCGATCAGTGCCTAATAGCTGTCAGCGTGTATGCTCGTCACCTGCGTCAACCCACTTTAAGACCAGCGTCAGTAATCTCTAATGGCTATGTTTATTTTTTTATTGTTGTGTTTTGTGTGTATTGAGGTTTCCATACATGCCACAGCACCTGCTTGTCTCTTGGGTAAGTTAATGTGGGACAAAATAGAAACTAGTCTCGTTATTTGAAAGGAGAGCTGTGAATTGGACTTTGTGAACAAAGCGCAAACATCACCACTGCACAAATGCAGATGGAAAAGCTTCAAACAAGACTGCGACAAGCTGTCTGTCAGGACGACAGCAATTAAATTTAATAAGTGTCTGACACCAGATCTCCGTCCCAGTCCCTGCACGCCGGTGGATGTATCACGCTGGGCAGTAATGGGAAACATTCAGAGGAGAAAAAGCTTTCTTCTGACTCTTTGGCCCCATGATATGAGCAGCATTGTTGCGAGCATCCAGTTCGACTGTTGGCTTTGTGTGAGAAAAGTCAGTCATGTGTTTGGTTTAGAGCTAATTCCAAAACAAGAGCATTGGCTAATCCTTGAGCTCAAGCTCTGTCTGCTGCACTAACAAACAGCAGGGAAACTCCCATCACCTTCTCTGGTTTAGTCCAACAATTAATTATTCTTGGTTCTCATCAGCCGAAGTGCTCTTTTCTAGCCCTGCTTAAATACTTTACTCAGCAGCTTGCCTGGTGAGCCTGTTTCACCTTGAGTTGATTAGCTTATCTAGTTTTCAGACATCTTTCTTTTAGAAGATCTGCTCTGCAGCGTAGTTTGCACTGACCAAATGGTGCCAGAAAATCCAACAGACGTCCACCTCGTATACCTGTTTCCTGAAAAGCAATTTTAATTTGGCTTTTGTTCCTGCAGCAGTGCAGTAAGAAATGACGAAAACAGTTTAAAAACCTCTGAGAATAATGTCATTGTATATTTTACAAATGTGGGTGCAGATACGCATAGGCAGGGAGCGTGAGACAAAGACGTGAGAGAAAGTGGGAGCTGCAGAGACAGAAAGAGAGAAAGACAGAGGGGAAGATTTCGGACCAAACCGAGGATTACCGTGGCATCTTTCCCAGAGCGCTCATGTGGCTAAAGCTAACTGACCACATGCAAGGAGACACATGCACGCAATCACACGCATGGACACATACACAGTGACGACCTGGTCACAGCTCCACTGAGTGAGCCATTATTATTTTCAGTGTGACACTTTAGTCCCTCAGCTCATGTGATCTGGCCTGATTACTCTGCCTGTCTAAAGCCTCTGGACAGCATGGCCCCGAGTGGTGGAATCATGCATGGAACACATGTTCTGTTCATCAAGAGGCAAAGAAATCCTCATCTTTCTAAAAGATGATCACCATCGAATGTAAAGAATTTGCTAGAAGAGTAGCCAAGCATGGACGTTAGCTGTGCAAGTGTGTAATTAAAGCTCCCCGCTTGGACACTATGTCTCTTCTTGCCCCTGACTTTCTGAGAGAACTTCCTGCCTTAAAGGGCAGAGGAGCTTTATCTCCTTTGTCAAGCTTCATCTTCATCTTCTGTCATCACCTTAGATGGAAGTGTTTGTTCACGTATCACATTTCTCCATTAATGCTGTTGCTCACTGTCCGTCTGTGTCCACATATGCCACTGTGTGTGTGTGTGTGTGTGTGTGTGTGTGTGTGTGTGTCACCCCGTCTCTGCTCCTCTTGTGCCCTCCCTCTATCTATCTCTCCCTCCATCACTTTTTGTCTGTGTGAGTGAGCATGCAGAGTGATCCATGGGAGTTAATTACAGTGGATGCCTGTAATGCCGGAACAAAAACCCTGCACAGACAGCATAACTCGAGCAGCAGATACCAGTCTGGTTCAACCCAGTTATACCCGGCAGGACCGGCACCAATCAGCCCAGCTCAGCCACAGAGGCTTTCAGGAATAAAGCCCCCGTAGTGGTGACCACAACTTTTAAACACTGTAATGTTAATTATTATCATGTATAATTTGAATATGTTCCCATAAAGCCTTTTGGATTTATGCCGGCAGTTTAGTGCCAGCTTAGGAGGCCCTCCTACAAATACCCTGCTATGATTCGAGTATATAGGCTTATTATCTTATTAAGACCGTGTAAGAACTTGGACTTTGCACTGCCGAGGGTAACATGAGCGCCGTGATTTAACGTGCAATTGCCCTGAAAAAGACGCTTGTTTAAAGGCCCCAGAAGTGTCAGTGCAGTCGTAGTTGCTGTAGCTAACAGCTCAAGGGAGGAGGTGCACATAATTCTAGTGCTTGGAAAAAAAAACATTTGGTTTATTCCAGGTATAGCAAATAAAGGCTATTGATGCGCCCACCTACAGACTAAATATAGACAAATCAGATGTGCTGCAGGCTGAAATCAATCCAATCAAACTGTCCTAATGCATGCTCAACAAGGACTCTGACGATGGGCTTCTGTCCCTCGGGTACACTGCCCGATATTGAATGAGACTTTGATCACATGATACCGGTGTTAATTGTCTCCGCTAATCAGGACTTAACAACTCTGAGCTACATAGCATGATGTGATAAATATTTAAAGCACAATACAGTGAAATTAGACAGAAACAGAGACACACAGCAGTGAGACATGCCAACAACAAGGTGGCCTAATCAGATATGCTGCACAAGCTTTGCTGCTGCAGGTTTAGGAACTTAACCTACTGGCCCAGGGTTCTAATCCAGTGTGAGTGCTAACCTGCCATCCTGTAAGCCTGACCTGTTGTAGTTTACTGTAATCTAATCCCAACCCCCCGCCACCTCAGATTTTCTTACACTGACATGCCAGTGCGCCCTTTTGTGCACGGTTGTGCACGCAGAAAACTGCTTTATAAATATCCAGCTACAGAAAAACATCATGTGTGGTAGCAAGCGGAGTGAACACGTCTCTCCTGCTGTGACACACTTCCATCACATTCCCGGGTGTAACCGGGGAAACCGGCTCACCTTATGTGGTTAGTGAGATAGCTGACACCCTCACTGTGTTTGCTAAAATAGATGATTTAAGGATTGCTTGCTCCGGTATTCATGACCCCAGCCTTTTGCCTTATACAACATGTGCGTTGTAAGCTACACCCATTTCCTGTTATCATGCTACTTAACAACTTGACCTTCTACTTTGCTAGATATCTGATCTAAAATATCTCGTGGTGCGACACCGTGTCTTATGTTGTACCCCATTCAAGACGTTGCAGTCGGTTGTGATCTCACGTCGCTGAGACACCACATGAGAAAAGCTTGATGAGACTAAAGAGGATCAGACAGACCCTTTGATGATTACATTGATTAGAATCTGTAACTTTTTAAAATGTGATGACAATTGTAACAGCAGGCTATCCAGCCGTCTTTGAGTTGCTGCGGCTAAATACAAATATCCCTGACAAGCTCAGCGAAAATCTAGCAACGGCATCCTATTTTATTGTTCATTTTATCATTGAGTCGGTGTAACACTCGGTAAGTGTTTACAATCTAAGCTCCTTGGCTCATTAAGGGTGTTGTGACTTTTTTTTTCCTAGATATTTCTGCAGACATTTTCAGTGTGCACTGTTGAATGTTGTGATGCTCATTGTTAGCCTGTCTATAATACTGCGTTAGTACACAGATAAAGGGTTTAAGCTCATGTGGAACTGAGCCGTCTGCACACCCAAGACTTTAGGTTAAAATATGAGTCATGTTGAGGCTAGGGAAAGAGGGAATTTTGTCAATGAGAGAGGAGCAAACGTGCAGCGGGGTGGGGGGGGGGACTGTGTCGTAGGAAAATATATTTGTCAGAATTTGTCTAGACACACACTCACTGAGTGAACCTTTTCTGACCTTTGCCCACCCTGAGGCCATGATGTGACACTTGGAGGGAGAGAGTAAAGAACAGAGGCAGCAGACAAAGACACACAGGCAAGCACTCTGTCTCAGATATTACGCCACTCCAGACGGAATGATGCCCCGACTGATGAGTCACGCAGAGGACGGGGCACCCAAACAACCGCTGTTCCTTCACACACAAAACACACAGCCACAGACACATATGTACGTATGCATTCTGGCCCGTTAAAGCTGATGATAATTACCCAGACCTTTCCGTCATCAGGTAGAGACATTGCATGTGTGCACACAGCAACAAGAGATAATTGTTGTTAAAAGAATGACAGTATGGGAGTTAACCAAGATTGGAAACATTCTTGTACGTACTGCAATCACAAACATAGCGTTGGCTGATGTTACCTCCCTGTAGGGCCGGTTAGACTGCTCACCAGCAACACCTCTTATTGCAAAAGCAGACGCAGGTTAGATGGAATTCGGTGCTGAGTAGGTACAAAATAATTACATTACAAAATTACAAAAATTGTCAATTGTACCCCGCCCCTTTTGTAAAGCTTTGCATGTCGAGAAAAAGCTAAACATCAATAAAAATCGATCAATGGAAAGCCTGTGCGATAACTTCTATTTATAGTGACGTCTGGTTGTGACACAACAGTGTCTGCCACATAACACCCCTGCAGATATTAAATCAGACACTCTGTGCTGGGTTTAGTTAGCTGTTGCATCATATCTGAATGGTTCTTGCAGAGAAAGGATGATTATCTTGTTCAATATCTTTTCTTCACTTCAGAAACAGACACACGAGTCAACAGAGGTGCAGAGAGCTCAGACCTGAAATGCTTTGTTAGGGAAGGCAGACAGCAACAGTTGCTTGTGACAAGTCTAAAAATATGCCCTCAATTAGTGAAGCCACTCAAGATTTTGTCTGCGGAAAAATGTTGCGACTTTTGATTCTTTTGTGTCATGTCACCATCACATCATGTGGGATGCTCACCAGCACTTTTATAAGACTGTTTACCTGATACTCAGTTCACTTGATGTTGTTTGCTGAAAGTTTGAATAATGTAATTAGACCTGAAATAATTAAATGATGTAAAACCGGAGAAAATATACAATGTCAGAACGCAATTGTTTTGTGCATAGGAACTGAACAGCCTCACTGCATCCCTTACTGGAGTCTTTGTTTTCATAAATAAGCTGCGCTACAAAAGGATTAGTCATTCCCATTTCCATGGGATACTGCCCATGTCGGTGAATAAGATCAGAAGCTGTGTCCATTCTGTCCTCTATACTGTGAATATGTGGCAGTTGCAGTGCAAATGTGTTTTTATAAAGCTCCAGTCTGGGTGTTGTCTCACATCTGTGCCTAATTCTGTCATGCTAGTACCATCTAGTGGCATGTGATGGAGGTGCACTGTTATGGGTTTAGTTTTTTCAGTGGTTTTAGGAGAATTTATGAAAGTAGGTTTAAGACTATGTGGCAAGTAACTGCTTAAATCCTTACTTGGTATCCCTCTCACATCAGGACCGCAAGCTGACCAAGGCAGAGCAACAGCGTTTCAAGGAGGAGGCCGAGATGCTGAAGGGACTTCAACACCCTAACATTGTCCGCTTCTATGATTCCTGGGAGTCTGTGCTCCGCGGCAAGAAGTGCATTGTACTCGTCACTGAACTCATGACGTCAGGAACACTCAAAACGTAATAAAGTTAATGTGTTAACTATGTTAACACATTAACATAGTTACTTTATGTTAACGTATGATATCATTTTCTCTGTTGCAGTCATGACAATTTCAGCCCTCCATCAGTGATGGGGTACAGTATTATCTTGTAGTCTGACAAATATCTGCTTCTCTGTATAGTTACCTGAAGCGCTTTAAAGTGATGAAGCCCAAGGTCCTGAGGAGCTGGTGTCGGCAAATCCTGAAGGGTCTCCACTTTCTTCATACCAGAACACCCCCGATAGTCCACCGAGACCTCAAGTGTGACAACATCTTCATTACAGGCCCTACAGGTTCAGTCAAGATAGGTGACCTGGGCCTGGCAACTCTCATGCGAACCTCTTTTGCCAAGAGCGTTATAGGTAGGCTACATAAACACTGCTCAAAGGAACATGGCAGGAGTTTAGTAATTAGTAGCAAACTCACTCAGGGCTTATATGTATATATATATTTTTTTGTTATTTATACTGAGCTCAAATATTATTGAACACATACAGTATGTTGAAAGCACTGCTGCAGACAGAGTGCCGATGTATTTAATCCATCTTAATCAATGCGTTCTGCGGACCGTGAAGCAAGCTATCACCAGAAAATTGGTTATCATAGTAGTTTTATATTTACTTTCAATCATGATGTAATAATATGTTATTATTAAATATGAACCACCACGTGGTCTCAACAGGAACCCCAGAGTTCATGGCCCCAGAGATGTATGAGGAGCACTACGATGAGTCTGTGGATGTTTATGCCTTTGGAATGTGCATGCTAGAGATGGCGACTTCTGAATATCCCTACTCCGAGTGCCAAAATGCTGCTCAAATCTATCGCAAAGTCACAAGTGTGAGTCTCTCTGAGCGCAACACTTATTGCATTTGTGGTGATGCTTGCTGTAGATAAAATCTGAACTTTAAAGCTGGCCAAATAGTTCTACTCCTAGGATAATTACTTTCCCTTTTCATTTTCTGAAGGGTATAAAACCAGCCAGTTTCGATAAAGTTAATGACCCGGAGATCAAGGAGATCATTGAAGGCTGCATTCGTCAGAATAAGAGCCAGAGGTAAAGCTGATTTTTTTTTTTTTTTTTTTTTTTTAATAACATACCACCAGGCAGATTTACCGTTCAGACAATCTGTGTAAAGCATGCTTGTCTCATTGTGTCTCTTTGTTCTCGCAGACTTTCCATCCGTGATCTTCTGAACCATGCTTTCTTTGGGGAAGACACTGGAGTCCGTGTAGAGCTGGCAGAGGAGGACACAGGCACCCAGGACTGCCTGGCCCTCCGGATCTGGGTTGACGAACCCAAGAAATTAAAGGGGAAACACAAAGACAATGAAGCCATTGAGTTCAGCTATGACCTGGAGAATGATGTCGCGGAGGAAGTGGCTCTAGAGATGGTGAGACATGGGCTCATTTTAATAAACAGAAGCAGAATTTTGGGGTTGGTGTGAGAAAAAGTAGAAGGAGAGAGGTTGTAGGTTTTTTTTTTTGTTTGTTTGTTTTTTTCCCAGTTGCACATTTTTCATGTTGCGCATTTGCACATGTAATCTGCTCTTTTTGTAAATAGTGTTAAGGTTACTGTTATTGCTACTGACTGCTGCTGTAACAAGTTAATTTCCCATGTGTGGGATAAAATAAAGTACTTTCTTATCTTATCGTAATGCTTCAGAAGGAAGCATTACAACAAGGAAATCTTTCATCTCCTGCTGACCTACTTCCCCTCAGCCAACCTCCAGTCTTTAATAGCGTTCCCTTTTTTCGCAGGTGAAGTCAGGATTTTTCCATGAGAGCGATGCCAAAGTGGTAGGGAAATCCATCCGAGACCGAGTAAATCTCATCAAAAAGTCCCGTGAGCGCCGGCAGCAGCAGATTCTCCAGCAGCAGCAGCAGGGCCTGGAGGAAAGAAGAGACTCCGCTTTCGCCTCCTCCACCTTCGCTCATCCATCATGGCCATCCTCATCAGGGCCAGGAACGGCTGGACGGACGAGAGGAGGAGGAGGACAGGAGTCAGAGGAGCCATCTGATGGGGATCAGCATATCAAACAGCATTATATTTTCAGTGGCACCACCCCTAATCTGCCAGGTATTCACCTTTCACGGACATTTTTTTTCACGAGAATAGACCTCAGTGTATTAAATGTTTACATTCCTCCTAACATTTTCTTCTTCCAGAAGACGAAAGCGTTGGGTCTGCCAGCTGTGAATCATATGCAAGTGGACAGAGTCACTATTCCCAACAAGGGGAATCATACAGCCACTCTCAAACGTTCCCTGCTGTGGCACCAGTACATCTGTTATTCATGTTTGAACATATTTCTAAAAATGTATATAATTTGAAGTCACCGGACCGATAATGTGCTTTTTTTGGGGATTCTTTCTCTATAGAGCTGTAGCCCTCAGATGGTACCGATCAGTGAGAGTGGGAGCGTTCCTAACTTACCTATCGGCCAAAGTGTCAGCATGTCCAGCATGTCCGCAGGCCAGGGTGGAGGAGGACCTGCTGCTCAGACGTTTCTTCAGCCCAATACCATGGTTCCACAGGTATCTCCAAGTGTCCCTCAGCAATATTTTCAGGTGAAAATGGTGATGATACTAATTTGTAGTTAATTGAGAGGCATATTTTCACACTGGGTATAATATTTAACATTGTCACTGTGGAAAGTAAGGATGTCACACTAATTATCATATTTTGGGTTGATTTTCCCTAATGAACTACCAATCACAAATAAGTCTCTAATATTCAGTGGGTTGTATAGCTGTGCTCTATTATTACATTCAATTAAATGTATTTACTTTTTCTGTAGGTGTGAACTTTATAGTTCACTTAAGTCAGACCACCCAATCCAAGACTTGTGGGAACCCTGTTGTTTAAGATGAAATGTGTTGATGATTAGTGATGCTCCTTGCCAAGCTCATTCTTACCCTTTTCTACCATTTCTTTTTCCTTCTCTTTCAACACCAATCAACATCCTGTCATTATCACTGAGCAGTCACAGACATTCCCATCAGATGCATTTCAGTCAGCCATACCCCATGGGTCGATTGCCCCCTCACAGTCATACATACCCCCTGCTTCGCTACAAATGCCTGTCAATGTTCTCACTGCACCCATCTCAGTCACTGATCCTGCTGGACTTACGGGGGCCGTTGTGCCCCTCGTTCAGCCCACCCAGCCCCCAGCCACACCCATTCAGCTCGCTGACATCAATCCCCATGCAGCACCCCCGCAAACACAGCCTGTCGTGATCCCTCAGCACACTATTGTCCAACAACAACAGATAGGGTTGGATCCCCAGACCTCCACCATTCAACAACAGCCACAGCAGCAAATGGAGGCCCAGGTTGCATTGCTCGACCAACGACTTACTGCTACTCAGCCACCGATGGAGAAGCAACTACAAGGTCTTTCAGCTACAGCTGTCCTGACACATCCGACTGAGCCACAGCAGCAGCTGTTCGCTCAGCAATCTGTTCCTGCTGTCCATTCACTTCCAGAGCAGAAACTGTTCCCTGCAGCTACAGGTATGGAGCAACCAGCTATGCCATTACCCCTGGAGCAACATCAAGCTTATAGAAGTCAACCAACAGCAGAGAATTATGAGCAGATGGCCATGATGCAACCACAGCAACTGCATCAGCAACAGCAAGCTTTGCTACAACAACATCAAGCCTCGCTGTATGTCAAGCAACAACTCGATCAGCAACAACAACAACAACAACAAGCTTTTCTTCAAGCCCAACTGCAGCAGCATCAGCTGGACCAGCAACAAGCCCTTATACAGAATAAACTTTTGGATCAACAACAACAGATTCTCATCCAACAGCAAGAGCAGAAGCAACATCAACAAGTGTATTTACAGCCTAAATTAGAGCAGCAACAACAAGAGCTTGCCTGGCAGCAACAACAACAGCCACAGAGCCAGCTATATCAACAATGTGGACAAAACCTCGTTGGAATACAGACAGATTCAGAGAAGCCACAGCAACAACAGCCTGTATCCCAACAGCAAACACATCAGACTCAGCAACAACAAGGCCTACAGCAGCAACAAATGCTTATGCAACAATTACAGCAGCAGCAGCAGCTGCAACAACTACAGCAACAAGAGCAGCAACAAGCACAGCTCAAGCAGCAGATGGAGCAGCAACAGCAAGCTCTCTTGCAGCAACAGTTAGAACATCAGAAACAACTCATGTTCCAACAGCAACAAGCAGAGAGATTACAGCAACAGGCTTTGTTGCAGCAACAAGCAACCGTCATCCATCCTCAGCAATCAGAGACAGGAGATGCTGCTGATTTTCCACAAAGTAAGAGTGAGCAGCAGATTCAGCAGCAATTTATTGAAATACAGCATCCATTTATTCCCCAGCCTAACAGCTCTCAGTATCCAATCCGTACAACTCTCTCACAACAGCAAGGTGTTGGGCAACAACAGCATGCAGCATTCATTCAAAAGCAGCAAGGATTTGTTGGCCAGCCTCAGCTTCATCCTTCCTCAACAGAACCTCATATTCCAGTTGGAGCTCCACCAAACACTGAGGTCGCTCAGCAAAAACAAATAGTCTCGCAGGCCCATGTTGCTATGGCAATTCAGACTCCTCAGATGCCTGTACAGACGCCTGCTGTTGGCCCTGCTCAGGTTCTTACCCAACAAGGACAAAATGTGGCTTTTCCTCAGGGGCAGTTAGCTGCTCAATTCATAACCCAGCCCGCAGTCCACACGGCCTCGGCTATGATAGACAGTCAAGTGAGTCTTCAAGGGTCAGTCCAAGAGCAGGCCCCAACCATCCAGACGCAGCAGATCTCTTTACAGACTACTTATCTAGGAACTCCTACACCGAACCAAGTAACTGCCCAGGAATTAATCCAGAATCAGCCTCTACAGCTGGCTCTTGGTCAGTCCCAGAGCCAGGCTGGTGTCCAACCTCCAGGTGCAATTAGTTCAACTCATAGTCAGATCCAACATGAGACCTGTGCTCAGCAAAATCTTCAAACATCTGGACTCATCCAACCCCATCTTCACCAACAAGCTTTTGAACCATCGGTTCTCCAGTTGCAGTCTGCTGCTGCTCATTTCACCCCCCAGTATGTCCCTCAGCCAACCCACTCAGCAACACCATCGGTAACAGATAAAAGCTATATTCCACAACCATCCCAAGAGTCAGTGCAGCAGTATCAGCAAATGCCCCCTGTTTCAGCTGGAATTGCTCCTCCTACAACAGAGCTGAGTCGTCCGGTAACTGACCCAAATATTGTCACCATTCTTCAACAAGCTAGACAAACCAGTAGTCCGGGCCAGGCACCAGTGTGTTCAGTTACCCAGGTGGAGAAGAAATCCATAGGAAGCACTGCAGACCCCTCGGTCATAGAAGCAGTCCCCCAGTCTGCTGGACAATATAAAGAACTACAGAAGCTGGCACAAGTGCAGCAACCACTGGCTCCGTCGTGTTCGCAGCCCCAGTTACTGTGGGGGTATATTTCAACCCCCACCCAGCAATCGCATCCTCCAAACCAGGCAATAGCAGCTGCTCCACATCAAGTGACGTATCCCACTGCCAAGGCAGTCCCTCATAGTGTGGCCGGACCTCAGTCTCAGGACAGAAGCCTGCCCTTCTATAGTGATTCAGCAGCAGGTGTCCCATCATCTCCACAGCATCAGACCAAGCAGATGCTGCCCGCTCATACACACACCCAAACCAGCATTCAGTCACAAACACACTCTCAAACACAGACACACATACACACACAGGCTCATTCTCACACTCAGACACACACTGAAACACCAGCTTCTGACCAGCCTACCGTGCCCCTCGCTGTCTTTCCTGCATCACAAATGCCACTCAGCCCTACTCATACCTCACGCCCCCCAACATCGCTACCATTGCTTCTTCCATCCCTACCACCCTACCCTCCTGCTGCCGAGCCATTGACAGAGCTGCCCACCTCACCTCCAGCAGCCCAGGTAGCTTCACCAGAGCTGGCCGACTTGATACCCACCTCCCCTCCACCCGTCACCGCTCTACATTTGCTTGAATCGAATGCCCCCAAACTGCCCCAAGCCTCGCTGCAAGACTGTGACCCTCCCCTGCTGGGTCCTGCTCAGGTACAAGAAGCAGGACAGTTTTCTCTTTTCATTTTTTTAATTATACTATATATTAATAATACTGGCATCCAATTATTTGGCTTTTTAATTCACATTAACAAATGTAACTCTTAATATATTGCTATATTTGTAAGTAAGTATTGTTTTTGACATTTTTTAACATTGTTCATTATTATATTACAGCATAAGAGACTAGCAACATCAAGTGAAAGCAACATTTGATGCTGCTAATGTTTCCTGTGTGTTTTTCCGTGTACTTGTGTACTATTTGTCTGTTCATGTTACTCTACAGGATGGTCTATACCTGTCAAGTACAGAACGTCATTCTTCGTCGGGGTATGTCTGCTATCATTACTGTCTGATGTTAGCTGTGATTATCGGTACAACTCAGAAACAATTTAACAAGGCAAAGATGGGAGTAAAGTGTTATTCTTATAGAATTCTAAGCTAGAATTAAATCATAAAGCCAAAATCAAACAAAAATGTGAAGGCTTTTATTTTTCTACTTTATCATTGTTCTACATTTTGTCCATTAGCGTCATATTTGAAAAGATTGTAATAAAAAGAATCATATAGAGAGACATACAGACAACAAACAGACATACAGATGGATAGATAAATGTTATATATGTACAAGAACATATATGTGCTCATGTTTATTTATTTGTGTTGTCTATACCTACAGACTGTTAATGTGTTACACCTGTGTGATACATTTGAATGTTAAATGTGTACTGTAATACTCACACATACACCTCCCTCTTTGTAATGTATATATGAAACATGTTTTTTATTTTTTTTTATTTAAATGTTTAAATAACTCAACAGTTATTGATTTTTTTTTTGTGCTGTCACTGACACAACAATTTAAACCACTTACAGGTCTGTTCCAGCCAGTGGAGAGGAATCTCTGCTCCTGGCCAATGGCAAGTTAGATAAATTAAAGAGTCAAAGGCGAGCTTCTGGTCTAAGACCTGAAAAGGTTTCACATCAGTTTCAACTGACCATGCTCCAGGTGAAAATACAGCAGCAAACAACCGCCTTCAGTCCTATATTATTGTTAACAGACAGAATTTGAAGAAGACGCTCCATTAAATTGATGCGTGTCATTGGCAGGTATCCGGGAGCGGGGACAATATGGTCGAATGCCAGTTGGAGACGCACAGCAACAAGATGGTGACGTTTAAATTTGACATTGAAGGAGACGCACCAGAAGACATAGCAGATTATATGGTATGCAACTAATTTATTGCCATAGTTAATAACTATTTATAACCTTTCATTATTTAACTGCTGCTTGTCATTTTAAGGTTGAGGAGGACTTTGTCCTCAATGTAGAGAAAGAAAAATTTGCAGAGGAGCTTCAAGCCATTGTTAAAAAAGCACAAGAAAATCTTCAGACACATTCACTGGTATTTCTCTTTACAGATTGGCTGTTCTATTTTTTCCAATTGTTATGTCATTGATAGAACCTAAATAAACTATAATTTCCAACTCTACCAGACTGGATCCACAGACCAGCTGCACGTCAGCACTCCCAGTAGCTCCTCAGGTGGGTCGTGAATATATGCAGTGGAAGCACGGGCACTGCAAAGAAAATAATGCATGTTTTAGGTTATATTATGAATAATAACGCGTTTTAATAATTTTTAGTCGACTCAGTGCCCTATTCTTCTCCAGTGGGACGCTGGCGCTTCTTCATCAACCAGACCATTCGACACAGAGACTCTTTATCCAGTCAAGGAGCAGCCACCCTTCTACCCACATCAGAGACAAAGACATCACAATCCCTTAAAACAGAGAAAGGTGAGCGATGTGTGACGTCTCAGTTGTGATATTTTTCCACACAGGTGTACAGATTTTATTGACAGTTAATTGAAAAATGTCATTCATGCAATGCGTGCCATTTGTTTCTCTAGTTCATTTTGCATGTTGTAAAGATTGCATGTTGTACATGCTCTACATCTCTAATTTCATTAGAAGGTTTGGTAAAATGGCAACCTTACAAAACTCAAACCTTGACTTGTCCTCTCTGCATCCGTAGAAGATGAAGAACCACAGTGTCTGGAAGCATTAAATGGAATGTCCTCTTCCCCGTGTCCAACCCATTCTGCGACCTCCCCTGCCTCCGTGCAGCCCTCAGTCCTGCCTCCTAACGCCGCTCCTTCTGGAAGCATTTCTGCCCCGGCCTCAACTCTTGAAGCCAACGTCCCTTTTGCGACTGTTGCTGAGCTGCTGCCACCAGGTCCCAGTGAGCAAATCTCCAGTGCGCCCTCATCTGTAATGATACCTGCTGCTGTGAACATACCAAAGTTGTCCACTGCTGCTGTCATTCAGTCTCCAACACTCACCACTGCTCTTCCAGATGTGCTTTTTTCTCCTGAAAGTACTGGTTCCATTTTAGGTAATGCACCAGACCAGTCTGCAGCCTCTTTTCTTTCTCATGCTCCTCCTCCTCTGCCTGCTGCGATGATCCCCTCTGCAATGAGCCATCTTGGTGCAGAGCAGCAGTTGACGCTGAACCAAGTGGCCCTGCCAACTCCTCAACCATCACAGACACAACTGCAGCAGCAGACACCTGCAGTTCAACAGCAGCTGCACACAATGGTGACTGAACAGCAGACACAACAGATACAGCAGGCAGTTCCACTGCGGCAGCTACAGTCGCAACATCAGGCATACCAAGAGCAAGCACAGCTGCAGCAGCACAGTAAACTGCAACAATCCCTAATGTTACAGCAACAGCAGCTAATGCAGAAGCAAATACCACAGTCTAATGTGACAGAAGTGCAGATGTTGCCCCAGCAGGATCCTACAGAACTGTCAGTGCCCCTGCAGCAGACCCAAAAAGCCCTTGGTCAAGAGCAACCACCTCAATACACCCAGCATTTGCTGCAGCAGCCACAGTTACAGCAGATGCCGCAGCAGGGTATCGCACCCCCAGCTGCAGTGCAGCAGCAGGGCCAAATTGATCACCAGCAGCAGCAGTTGCACCTTCAACAGACAGCGCACTTCCAGCAACAGGAAGTGGCACTACAGCAGCAGCAGCAGCTGTTTATGTCTGCTGTCATTTTAAATCCAGAGCAAACACAGTTGCTGCCCTTGCCAGGTAGTCAGCAACTGTTTAAGCAGCAGCAGCAGCTCGGTGCTGGTCCGGTACAATCACAGCAGATCGTGCAACAGACCCAACTTCCTCCTGAGGTGGCACCACAAAGCTTGCAGACGCACATAAAGCTGCAACCTTTTGAACAGCAAGAAACCGTCAAAGCTACGGACGCCCCCCCGATACAGCAGCATGTGCCGCTGCAGAAGCAATCCTCTTTGCAGATGTCAGAGTCTGAGGCGTCAGTGGGAGACACGAGTGTCACAGAGGACATGTGCAGCCGCTCTGCTTCTTTTTACCCCATTTCTGATTCTTCTTTGCCCCCTCTCCATCAGGGCACCGCAGAAGCCACCGCACCTGCCCTCTCCCACACACTAACACCATCACCTGCTCAACCCTCCTCAGTCGCTGAGTCGGATAGTGAAGGTCCTCCTAAAATTGAATATGTAGACAACCGCATAAAGACTCTGGATGAAAAGCTGAGGAACTTGTTATATCAGGAGTATAGCAGTGGGGCACCAATGGCTGGGGGGGCTACCGCGGGCCCTGCATCCACTGCCTCCTCATCAGTAGGAGCAGACAAGCTAGCTGAGTCGCAGCCTTTCCCTCCACTGGCTTCTTCCTCAGACACGTCTCCTCACTCCTCATCATCCTCTACCTCTTCCACTACATCCCGTTCCTCTTCAACCTCTCCTGGACCACCAGAGAGAGTCGGGACAGGGAAGGAAGGACCCAGTGTTTCAGAGCTGCTCACAGTGGAGGAACAACCTAGCACTGCTATCCCCGCTACTTCTACCTCCTCTACCCCACTTGCTTCTTTACTGCCCACCAAGCAAGTGGACTGTGCGAGACCTCAGCGACCACCTGTGCCCGGAGAACCAACCATTCTCGTGAGTGATCAGCATAGTGAAGATTCTTGATTAAAATCTCTAATGTTATACTGAGAAGATAACGAATCTCTAATAAAGCTAATTATGAGCGTGAATTAATAATAACGTAGTATATTATTTAAAAGAAATTTAACTCAAAGATAGTATATATTGCCAAAAAATAGTGCCTCTAAATTGAGTGGTAGAAGTTCAGCCTCAAGCACTATAGAATGTGTGGAACCCTCATATCATTTTTTAAATGTTCCAGGCTGTATCTCCACATTCTGACACTAGCACTCCTGGAGACGCATCATGGCAGTCCGCTCAGCATCCCATCCCTCTACGACACGGACAGCAGAAGCACAATGCAGGAGGTGGATATTTTGGCCTAAACCTGACATGTCCTAGTATGAGAAATCCTGTTAGCAAGAAATCCTGGACTCGCAAATTCAAATACTGGGCGTGCAAACTGCGCCACTCCTCCAGCTTGTTCAAGAAGCCCAGGGTCTTGCAAGGTAGCGTCCTTTTAGGGATCAAACAAGTGAGAGAACGAGAGAGAGAACGGGATGTTGGGGCATGGACTACGTCTAATATTTGTATTAGTTTTTAACAAAGTAAAAAGTATTAACTGTTAAGTAGAAAGTATACTGTTGTTGATAGCTAATAATCCTGTTTTGATATTGTGTTAATTGTGTCCATTTAATGTCAGTGTTGACATCAACACTTTTTCTTTGTCATTCAATTTACTTCATTTCTTTTTTATTTAATTTGATGCTCATTAAAATCTTTCTTTTTGCATGGGTTACTCACCCAGGGGCCAGAACAGTGGAAAGTAGTGGAGGGTGGCCGGATGGCATCAGAAATCTAATGGCCATCTCAGTGTGGATGAAGTGTGGAATAAAGCCCAGCTGTGCCTGTGCCTCAGAAATAATCCCTGACACCCCCCCCACACCCTTTTTTAACCCCCACTCTTCAATCACTGCCCTCAGCAACCATCTCATCTCTCCCCCACCCAACATAACCCAGATAAGACAAACGCTAAGCTGCTAAAGTGATATTAGAACAGCTCAGAAAGCAGAACATAGCTTCACCAAGACTGTTGTATGTTGCAGTCATCCAGGATTTAAAAATTGCTGTCAGGTTCTGCTGTGTAATTTCCATCCGCCTTGCATGCGTCTTGTTGCCATATGTTTAATAGTATCTCACAGCTTTTTTAATCTTTTTTTGCCTTAAAAGCACAAGCATGTGTGACTAATAATGAGTTGTTTGATGTTTGATGCCTAACACTATTTCAGATTATTGCAGTGAAACGTGCTAATAACCCCAAATATCACGCATGCTGAACAATACTAGTTAAGATCTGAGCCCAGATCATAAATGTGTTGGACTTTGTTGTCTGGTATGCTGTAACCGTTAAAACAGTGAGTCAGTGTGAATGAGGGTGTGGGTGGGTGGGGGTCTATGATGTTAGCATTCAGTCGGTGTTTCACAATATGTTTTTTAATGGCTTACAACAGATGCCACCCATTTCCACATGTCCTCACTTCTCACATTTACTCATATATATGCATTAACATTATATATGAATAATTATTTTAACTTGTTCTTTAGTTTAAATTAGTATGTTTATATCTTTAAATTACTGTTTATTAATAATCTATTCTAATACTGTTCTTTTATCCATGCCCGCATCTGTCTGTGTGCTTCTCTGTGTTTTTGCATTTATTTTCCTACTGTTGTTTGTGGGTGTCCTTCTTGTATTTATACCTGCCTTTCTTTCTTCCTCTCCTTGGTTCTTTGGCTTCCTCATCCTTTTGTCCATGTCAGGACACTCCAGCAGTGAGGCACTTAAGGAGGAGAAAGAAGTTCCCCCACTATGTTCACCTTCATACACAGGACGATTTCAGGTAGGACCCATCACTTACTTGGGCTTTGTCACTCATTATTCTCAGTCTTTATTGTATTGTGGGCAAACAGTAAATGTAGGTCTGTTGTGCCACCCTGTGTGATGTCAGGTGACTCCAGTACCCAACTCCTCTCCGCCAAAGGACACGTCATCAAGACATGGTGGTACTCACAGGAAAGTGGGACGCTTTTCTGTCACCAGGGCGGAGACTCAGAAGGAGGACTGGCAGACCGACAGCTCCCCTGTGTCTCCTGATTTGGAGAGGAGATCTCGAGCAAAGGAGGAAGAGAAAGAGGAACGTAAAAAGATGTCAGCAATGGCTCACCTGCCTAGAGGAAACGGGCACAACCACTCGCCTCGGGGCAGCAGTGATGATGATGAGGATGATGAGAGTGAGCTGGAGGATGAAGAACTGAGACGGGAACTGCACAAGCTCAGAGAGAAGTAAGTCTGCGAAGTGAAACCCTGAAACCGCAGCAGGATCTGGACATGCTCGTCACCTTGGGCAGATTTTAGTGCCACTGTGTGGAGCTCCTTTCTCCTTGAGGGCTTTGTAACAATGATGGCAGACTAAAATGCAGAGATTGTATTTAAAACCTGATCTCCAAACTGTTTGTGGATGTGGGAAAATTTGAAATTCTTCCTATGAATTTGTAGCTATGTGGTTGCTGTGATAGTCAAACAGGTTTGAATATTTACAGGCGTTTTTATTAATAGTTATTCCACAGAGGCAGAAATGACACCGAAATATCAGGTGATACAAACTAATGCTCAGTCAGACCAGTCACATTTGCTGCAGTCACTTTTATAGATACATCCAGGTCTAGACTTAACTGTACTCAATAAAAAATATAAATGTATTTTTTTTCCTCCTCTATTCCCTATAGGCACATCAAAGAGGTGGTTTCCCTTCAGGCCCAACAGAACAGAGAGCTGCAAGACTTATACAAACAGCTTCGCTCGTTCAAAGACCAAAGGCAGAGTTTGCCTGCCTCACTGTCACGAGCGCCTCTACCCACAGCGCCCTCTGTCCTCTCTCCTCGGAGGCACAGGCCAGCCAAAAGCAAGCTCCGGGCCCGGCCTCACTCCCACATGGACAACAACGGTGTCACACACTCTGGTAAGGCCTGGATCACCTCCCACTCTTTGCTGGCTCTCTGTAATGGTTTTATGTTTGTTCTGCATGTAGGGATGCAGCAGTCAAGCAATTTCTCAGGTAGTGAACAGAGCAGACTCCCCCACTGCTGTAACGCTGAGCAGCACACATCCCTTCCACTGCCTGCTAAAGAAGGTACAGTAGGTTGTGAAATGGTTAAATCTGCTTTTTTTTTTTTTTTAATGACCTCAAGACAACAGATTCTGTAATTTTGTGAGATCCTGTGGAATGATGCTTCCCCTCCTTACTCAACAGATAACAATACTTTAAGAAAATGCACATTCACAGATGAACTGCACAAACTTGTTGATAACTGGACTAAGGAGACGGTGGACCCAACCCCTCACAGACCCTCACTCAATCAGATTAAGCAGATTCAGCAGGAGTTAGGAGGCTGGAGTCAACAAAGTGAGGTAGGAAGAAAATGGTGACAGTGACTATTGATCATTATAGCCATTATGATGGTTATGTTGTGCTTTGTGTTCACAACTATTCACTGCTGTATTCCCAGGTGCCTCCATCAGGTTGGTTTTCGATAGTACCTCAGACCCCCGTGGGAGCACCTTCCCCTTACACCTGTGGAGGGAGTCTGCCCACATTAAACTCTTCAGCACCACCATCACAGACACACCTGGCTCAAGTGCCACAGATGCAGCCAAGTTTACACCTTCATCAGTCTCTCCCCCTGCAGCAGCTGGCCTATCAGCAGTCCCTTCTCCAGCAGCAGATACCGCAGGCCCAGACGCCGACTCCCACACAGACCCATTCCCTTCAGCAGACACAACCCCTCGCTCCGCTATCCCATTCAACACCCCAAAGCCAACCTCTGCTGCCTCCCCAGATTCCCACATCGCAGATGTCCATGGTTGTGCCTCTGCTTCCTGGCAGTGGCAGCGCTGCACACATAGATAGCTCTGCTAATACTGGAGGGACATTTTGCTCCTCCTCCTCTTCCCCTTTTTCCTCTGCTGCTGCTCTACCCTCCAGTGCCAAAATTCACGCAAATCCCCCCACCTCTACTCTCCCTCTAGGACAGAAATAAAAACTAGGCAAATCATGAGATGAATGTGACGGTGCCAGCGATGAAAACACGACAAGAGGTTCCGGATCGAGAGCAGATCCATTTGGGTTATCATTACTGTGTGTGGCTGTAATGAATATGTGAATTCTAATGTTATTGTGGATGCGATGAAGAGTAAATGTGTCATGTATTATTTAAATATCCCTTTTGTCCTTTTTAACCTTTTTTTTTAAATCCAACTCGTATCCTAAGCAGGACAAAGTGGTATTGACATTTCTTTTAAAGTCAATGCTTGCAACAAAGGGGTATTCTTTTTTTAAGTGCAATTAGTGATGGTCATCTAAATTGATAAGCGTGTACTGTTTGGGTGTGTATGTAAGGCATCAAATATTTTGACGATATTGACAAAAACCAGTATCATGGATAATCTTCATAGTCTGCTTATGGTAATCTTTTAAAAACTTTAGGTTTACAGCAAAAGGAACTGTGCTAAGCAGTGAAAAAAAATTCTAAAAGCACGTTACACAGCATGCATAGGACAGTATGTTCTTTTGTATTGCCATACAAATGTTTTAAGCCGTGGACAGATGCTCAATCTTAGCTACCTTAATGTGATATACCTTAAGAGAACATACGCAATTTTAGGGATACATTCAGTCAAAGACCATTAATTTAGGAAAAGGACTTGTTCAGACTTGTGGCTTGAATCTTTTTCTGAAATCATTTTAATCAGCGAAACTTAAATTTGGTCCCAGACTTACTTAAAGAAAAAGCATATCAAAGCACATTGGATCACAGCTGAAGACTAGGAGGAATTTTTGAAAAGAGAAAAACTGCCAAGTTCTAAACTGGGGAGAGTGTATGGGTTATTCTTTTATTGCCTTTTAAACTTGCAGCATTTTTGTGAGTGTGAGTGTTTCTACGTGACGAACCGTTGTGATAGTAGTATGGTATATTTCCTACAAATTGCATAAATGTCCTTCATTCAGAGCGGCCTCTCAAATGTCAGTGTACCCTGATACTAATGTTTACCTTGCCTTCATTTGGGCTTTTTATCTAGAGAAACGAAACTCGTGTGAGGTTAAGTTATATGCCAGCTGTATGTTTGATTTCTAACAGATCTTTGCTTCCCTACTTGTTAAAAATATCAAAAAAATAATCTTAGATCACTGACTTAACTGTGGGCTGTGATAGCATTCTTGGGCATTTTTTCTGCCTCTTTAATCTGACAACAGATGGAAAATAAATACAAACAGAAAGTCATGTATCAGCAGTCCATATATGATCAGATGTTGTTACTTTTTTTATTCTAATAGGTAGAATATACTGTAGTTGAAGCAGCATTTATGTTATTTTAATAATATTAATGACACTGGACCAGTTTTACTGATGATCAGTGGAAGAATAGCAGATTTAATAAAAATGGTTGGTGAAAAAAAATACAGCTGCATAATATTTAACATAACACAACGCAGTTCGTTACTTGTTGCTTTTCAAGACAATCTACATTGTCACCGGGCTGTAGTTAGTGGAGGTGAAATACTGTGCTGTCATGTCTGATACTAACATGTTGGCTGCAAGCTACAACTGAATCATAATCCATGATGTGGAGCTGGCTTTGTCCTTGAAGTGTTACCAAATGTTAATGGATAAAAGATTATTTTTGTATTTTGAAATGGGATTGTACAAATTGTAAAACTGTGTTCATCATCATAATTTTGAGGATATTCGAAATTAGAAAATATTGTTTTTCATCCCTGTTTACATGGGACTGCCCTGCCTTGATATACCTCTTTACTTCATGACATGCCAGCATCATTAAAGATTATTTTCACTGTCATTATTGACATCTGATGTAGTTTTAAACCACATCAGTTATTAAAAATTGTCACAAAAATATGCTAGATCATATTTAAACTAGTAAATCACACTTTAATGAACATTAATGCAAGAAGAATCAAGGGAGTCCCAAAATAGCGTTAATGAGAACCAATTGTGAAAGGAAATTTGGGCAGACACCTCAAAAAGTAAAAATTGGTGATTTAGCCTCTGTAAATTATAACTAATTCAATTGTTGGTTTTATTTATGTTTTGTAACTAATCAAAATAAATGATGTTAAACATCAAATTATGACAATGCGTTGTGTTCATAATTTAAATACCAAATAGTATACTGCAGGCTGAATGCTACAGCAACAAATTAGAGGTTTCATCACAGGGCCTGTGTTAAAATCAGTATAACCATTTAGTTATTATACATTTAGTTAGTTACACATACATATCTAACACTAATGCAAAAAAGAATGATGACCCTTTTATCCTGTAGTATTTCTATGTATTTATTACAGTACATTAAAATGAATAAAGTATCATGTAAATCAAATATTAAACAAATCTGAAGTGCTTATGATACAATTATTCAACATACTTTTATGGCAAATTATTTATACCAGAATTCCATAAACTAGTATATGTAGACAATTGAAAAACCTAGCTGCTTCGCATATTGCAGTTATTATTATTATTAGTAGTAGTAGTAGTTTAATTAGGATCGTCATTATTAGCTAACTTGCCTCTCGCCCCTTGACAGCTGGGATAGGCTCCAGCAGGGATAGGCTCCAGCAGACCCCTTAAGTGTGGATAAGCAGGTATAGAAAATGGATGGATTATTAGCTAATCTCTTTGTCTTAAATTTTATATATGCATGGCACCATGATTGTTTGCATTCACGGTGAATTTTCCTGGCGTATAAACATTTTGCAACGTATTTTTATGAATGCAGCCCAGTTTGACTTCACGTAACTTTATTGTTCATTGACGACGTACAAGTAGCACAACAGTCAGACGCTACTGGATTTGAAATGGCGTTGATGTAGTTCTCTACACCGTATTATGTTCCTGTTGTGCTCTCTGTTGTTGTTTTACGTTGTGCTTCAACGTTTTAATCAATTTCTGGGTTTGGTCTTTCTAGTGGAAGATTAAGAAAATGATAAACAAAAATGTGTTGACGTAAACTGCAAATAACAGAGGTTGCATAATAAGGCCAGCGTTATCCCCGATCTTGCACAAGGATTTCATCTGCTTTCGAATCGACGGCCTGCCGCAGCCGAATGTCGGTAAGTTGCAAGATCAAAATATCAATTTTACTGCAAAACAACAGATTTTTGTGTTACAATTATTCTTCTGTTAGATTAATATGTGTGCTTTTCTGAGAAACGTTGTTTCTTGTTTTGTTCAGCTGTACACAGTTCTCAATGTTTGGGTTAGCTACATTGGAGGCTAATCCGGCTAATGTTAGCTCACATCCGAAGCACGTCCGTGTTTTGTTGTAGTCCATCACTGCATGTTTACAAATAGCGAAAAAAACGTTACAACACTTAATTTTACCAGCGTTTCTTTGTATTCTATTTAACGGTGTATTATATTGCACTTAATGGCTCTTATATTGTGCATTTGGAAAATAGCTGCTAATTTACAGAATAATGGGCACTATATACTGTACTGTAGTTCTCCGACTGCATCCCGGTTTGCAGGTGCACGTATTGCGATTTTATAATTAATTGGGAAAAATTCAAGTCTAATAATGAACATTCTTCTTGCATTTCAACAGGCTTAAAGTGAACTCCAGTACGGGGATATCAGCTACTTTGAAAGTGAAGCGGAGTGATAAACTCGAGAGCAGAGTTCCAAAGAAACATCACCAGGGTTCTACTTAATTATTCTGTTTGAAATTGAGTTTGACGTCGTCATTAGCGGCTGAAGGTTTGTTTGATCACCATGGCATCCGTACCGGTGTACTGCCTGTGTCGCCTGCCATATGATGTGACTCGCTTCATGATTGAGTGTGACATCTGTCAGGACTGGTTTCATGGAAGGTAAGCGTTTTTTGTTTTATTTTTTGCAACTGCAACATTCCTAGAAGTACCTGCAATATCTGCAAATTGTTTAACTGATATATATTTTTTGTGCAGTTGTGTTGAAGTGGAGGAAGACAAAGCAGCAGAAATTGACTTGTATCACTGCCCCAACTGTCAGGTTACACATGGGCCATCTGTCAGTGAGTAAATATTCTTTATGTTTACTTGTCATGACATCATAGGATTATGTTTATTTCTTAGTGTGCTTACTATTTCACTGTTTATTCTTAATCAGTGCGCAAACGCCGTGGAGGCAACAAGCAGCCAGATTATGGAGCTTCTGGAACGAGAGTTCCAACTCGACCTGTTAAAACGGGAAGCTCGCAGTTTGTCAGGGAGCTACGGGGCCGTACTTTCCCAAAGTAAGTCTCTCCTCAAGGCAATGTACATTTAAAATATTTGTATTTCATACAGTAGCTAAAATGACTAAAAGTGGTTATTAGCGCATCATTTGTGCAGTACTCAGTCCAACCCTTTTGTTCTTTTATTACCTAATATTTAACCCCATTTTAACTTTTTCTCTTTGTTTTCTGTGTCTGTTTTCTTTATGACAGTGCAGATGAAGTTTTACTTAAACCAACTGGAGCCCAGCTGACAGTTGAGTTTCTGGAAGAGCATTCATTCAGTGTTCCTGTAATGGTGCTGCGGCGGGATGGCCTTGGCATGACCCTGCCACCATCTTCCTTTTGCGTCAGTGATGTGGAGCATCACATCGGTAAATTTGGATGCATGGATCTGTGCTGTCGTACACAAGAAGAATGTTACTACTTTTATTATCCATGCCTGGGATAGTAAAGTATTTCTATTCTATAAGAATTAATAGAAATAATTTTGATTTTGTTTACGATAGTAACAACTTCATTTATGCCTTTTCTAGCGTTTTGTGAATTTGTTGGAACTGTAATTACAGGTTCTGACAGAGAGATTGATGTGATAGACGTGTCTCGTCAGTGTGACCTGAAGATGCGTCTGGGAGACTTTGTTGAATATTACAACAGCCCCAACAGAGACAAAGTCCTTAATGTCATCAGTCTGGAGTTCTCTGAAACCCGGTATACAAATATTTCTATTTTAATTGTACTAACAATACAATTTTAGTTGTCAGGTTATTCCACAAAATAATTTCTATTTTGAATGCATCAAACTAAAGAATTTGGAGAGCAGCATAGTCAAAAATACCTTGACCATTACGTCCTGGACGCAGAAGTTTCTTTGTCTTTTAAGATCCTGTACAAGCCATCCTGTACAATCCATGCTACAATTACTACAGCCACCGAAAGTAAAACATTGCTAATTAGGCAATGAACTTGTTTCAGGTTGTCGAACTTGGTGGAAACCCCAAAGATTGTGAGGAAATTGTCATGGGTAGAGAATCTCTGGCCTGAAGAGTCCATATTTGAACGTCCTAATGTGCAAAAGTACTGCTTAATGGGGGTGAAAGATAGCTATACTGACTTCCACATTGACTTTGGAGGCACCTCAGTGTGGTATCATGTTCTGAGGGTAAGAGTAAAATCATTACTGTTGTCTTCAAGTTGCAGAGTTTCTGTATTTATTTCTTAAACAGTGATATTTCTAACCTGACTTCTCCTTTTAGGGTGAGAAAATCTTCTACCTGATTTCACCAACTCCAGCTAACTTGGCATTATTCGAGCGATGGAGTTCTTCATCCAGTCAGAATGAGATGTTCTTCGGCGACCAGGTCGATATGTGTTATAGATGCTCTGTCAAACAAGGAAACACCTTGTTCATACCTACAGGTATAGTAAGATTTGTTAGTCTTGTTTCATATTTTTGTGATCATGAATTTGAATCTCCTTTTCCAGGGTGGATTCATGCTGTGTTGACTCCGGTAGATTGCCTGGCATTTGGGGGAAATTTCCTGCACAGTCTCAACATTGACATGCAGTTGCGGTAAGTTTTCTTCAGGACGCTTCATACGAAGATGAGATTAAAACTAAAACCTGGCTTTTATCAAGTTGTTTTCAGTTTGAATACCTATAAAAGTATACTTTCTATTATTGATACTGTATGAGTTGGATTTCACTAATAGCAAATTAATGAGTCTTATTTCTACCACCATTTTCAGAGCATATGAAATAGAAAAGCGATTAAGTACAGCAGATCTGTTCCGATTCCCAAACTTTGAAACTGTCTGCTGGTACGTTGGAAAGCATCTTCTTGATACCTTCAGAGGTGAGAAAGCTTAATGAACTTTTTATATTAATGTTAGGAACTCCTTGCTGAGTGTTCAAAGATTAAGGTTTTTGTCTTGTTGATAATATTATCTTTGTGTTGTTCTGTCTTACAGGTTTGAGAGAAAACCGCAGACACCCAGCTGCCTACCTGGTTCATGGGGCTAAAGCTCTGAACAATGCTTTCCGCAGCTGGACCCGTAAAGAGGTTAGACCAAATTTTATTCTGCTTATCATTCCATCATTATATTTCTTGGTATACTGCCGAATTAAATATTTAATATTTTTCTTCATAAATTTAGGCTTTAGGTGAACATGAAATAGAAATTCCAGAAACCATTAATACTCAAACACTCGTAAAAGACCTTGCCAAGGAGATTCGATTGGTTGAGGTAGGTAATTATTGGCTGAAAGGATTTCATATCTATTTTCAGTGTTGTCATTTTTTTTTTTTATGGATCAGCTAAAACGTGCACATATCCTTTGACAGGACATCTTTCAGCAAAACATAGGGCGCACTGGACCTCCCTTTCCCGGTTCACCGCTCTCTAAAGCTCCCCTGACTGCATCTCAGAATTCAGGTCGCCCTCCAGGAAAAAAGAAAGGACCCAAGCCAAAGGAGGTGGTGGGGAGTCTGGCTACTACTGGAACCAAAAAACAAAGTCAGAAGAGTCTACTTAAAGCAGAGGCAGGGGAACTTGACCTCATTGAGATTCACACCAAACACACGCTGAAAAAATGTAATCCTGGCAAATCCAAGAGCAGGAGCAAGGTGACAGCTGGGATACTGGAGGGATTGTTTTTTTGTTTGAATATTTCAGTCTTAGTTGCTCTGTTTCTTCAATCTTTCAGTTGGACATTCCATTAGATGAGCTGGGAGGGAAGTTAAACAAAAGCAAACTTAAACTGGTGCTGACTAATGGAAAAATCCAAGGGTATGTTCAGTTTTTTTGCGTGTGCTGTCTGTTAGAAGGTTTTGATGCTCACCCGCTGGTCTCCTGGCCATAGTAAGAAGAATGGGAGCAGTAACGGTGCAGGAAGTGCTGGAAATTACAAACATCTTTCTATGGAAGGATCCAGTTTGTCGGATTTAGATTCTGAGGATGAACTACAGATTGACGAGACCCCTCCCCCACGACGCAAAACTGCAGGCAAGAAGAAGAAACTAAGCAGTAAGTATCTGACTGAAGGTAGTGTACCACATTTTTACGTTCCTTTCCTTAACTGAATGCACCCGTGATTTTTCCTTCAAGTTGAGCCTTTGCTTTTAAAATTTGCCTTCAGCTCTTCCCAGAAAACTGCCCAGAGCCAAACCCTGCTCTGACCCAAATCGCATCAGGGAGCCTGGAGAGGTAGACTTTGACATTGAGGTGAGCTTATCCAGGCCAGATAAATGCTTCTGTATGTGCTGCTGTAGTTTTAGTAACTATGTGACACCTTTAATACATGATACCTGTCCAGTATCATGTTGAAGCACAGTAGTAAAACAATATATTAACAATATAAGAATATATTAAAACAATCAGTTTTAATTTGTCTTAATGAAATTAAAATAAAAAGTTTTCAACAGCACGATTGTTTATGTGTTTTAAGGAGGACTACACCACAGATGAAGAGGCACTAGCTGCACATGGAGTGAAGGGTGGAGCAGGGGGTATTCTGGATTTGTTGAAAGCCAGCAAACAAGTGGCGGGCCTGGACTCTGCAGCAATCAGGTAAGATCAATCAGCAGGCTAAAACGAAGCATTTCTACAGTTGTCTTAGTGGGGACTAATCAGATGAATGTGATTAAATGTCGTTTGAAATGACCACATATTTAACACTATTGTTACATTTCATCATCAGCAGATTTCACATCTGCTTTTCCTTTTAGTGAGGAAGCCCCTGCTTCTCCCAGTACACGTGACGCCATTCAGGGTATGCTTTCAATGGCCAACCCACCTTCCTCTTCCTCATCTTCCTCCTCTTCATCTCCTCTATCAATTTCTGGAGGACTTACAGAGGGGATGGGTAAGGTCAAGGAAAAAGGTGGTAGGGCAGTGTGGGTCACCGGAAACTCTAAAAAGACAGGACATACGGAGAAGAAACCGGTCATTGAGCGGCCCGGAAAACGTCCAATTAAACGGCCAGCTCGCCACCTAAGTGATGAGGAGAGTCCAGATGAGCAAGAAACTTTAGGAACATGTTTTAAAGATTCAGACTATGGTGAGCAATGATATAGAGCTATTATATTAACTCTAAAAATGTTTATTTATGATGATGTTGAAATATGATACTTTTTTTTTTTTTTTTTAAGTGTATCCGTCGCTTGAGTCTGATGAGGAGGATCTTGCTAACAAAGCTAAGATGAAGAGGAAGAAAAACTGGGAAGACACACCTTGGAGTCCAAAAGGTAACCATTCTGACCAGCAGATAGGCTCATTCTGGTTTTTTATTTGTCATGATTATTGAGTATTCCTTTTTTTTTCTTCGCAGCCAGGGTGATGCCAACCCTCCCCAAACAGGATCGACCAGCTAGAGAAGGAGCCAGAGTCGCATCAGTAGAAACGGGTCTTGCAGCAGCTGCTGCCAAACTGGCACAGCAGGTGTGTGTGGAGAAAAAAGCCTTTTTGCTTTTGTGGTCATTTAAGCTGTTAAAGTCAACAGTGTGGAGAAAATGGATCCACTTTAGAAAATGTTGTTTTTCATTTGATCCAGGAGCAGCAAAAGCCCGTCAAAAGGAAATACACCAAAAAGCAACGTCCTCCGCCTCCTGTGGTCGCCGCTCCCCCTGTTCAGACTGAAGTAGCCCCACCCTCACCACCTGCTGCTCAAGAGTCTGCTGCAGACTTTAGCCCAGAAAGAAAAATGGATTACTTCTCCGCTAGTCTGTTGGACCACGAGTACACAGCAGGACCTGGACCTTTTGGACCCGGAGGTCCTAGAGGCAGCGGAGCCATGGCCCCGGGTGTATTCCTCACTTCACGCCGACCTTCACTGTCTCCACAGAACAGCAATACTCAGTCTGGTGCATCGCCAGCCAGCTTGGCCAGCCAAGGCGCAACAGGAGTTGGTCAAGGTGAGCAATAACGACATCAACAGCCAAGCTGCACATCTTTAATCGTCTGTTTTCTTACACATCCTGTTTTTGATTCTGATTCAGGGAGACGTCCAAAAAAAGGACTTGCGACTGCAAAACAGAGACTTGGAAAAATTCTCAAAATTCATCGTAATGGCAAACTTCTGCTGTGAGAGAGATGTTTGACATGAGGCTGAGAACTTTTACATGAAGAATGAAGAATAGTTTTTGTTAAAATAGGTCTGAAGGAGACAGAGACCATGGGCTATATTTTGTACTGAGGTATATTCGTTAATTGTTAGAGCACATTGTTGTATTTTGTTCAACATTTCTTCCTCTGTCCATTCTTTGCATTGGTTCTCCTTTTCTCTTTGTGTTGATATACACTTCTGACATTATTAGAAATGATAAAGTGCATTCAAAGCTGGACAGTCTTTTGACCTGGCTAAAACTTACAAATTATAGTTTTTCAGTTGTTCGGTTCTAAATTTTAATGTCCAATTTTTAAAGGGAATGAAAAACAGCTCATTTATTTGATGAGCAGTCTAATGTATAATTATCTTCATTATATAACTATACTGTGGCGGCTTCCCTTCAGCTGTGCAGCTAGGGTGTCGTATTTAGATGTAATTTGCATCTTTAAACATTCTTGTGGTATGATTACAGACACCAGTCTTGCGAGTCAAGCGCATGCTAACAGTCAGCTCCCAGTATGACACCACACTTCTATGTACTACTTTTAAGGAATGTAGACATGTGGATCCTTTTTAAAGAGTTTTATGGATGTACTTAATTAATGCAATGCTTGTCAACATTTTTTTACCACTTCTTTTTTTTGTCATTTTGTTCTTTTCAATCACTTATTGTTTGTATAAAATATATCCATTGCTTTGTCAGATTAGTTTTTTACAGTTTAAATTGTAAATACATGTGTTATCTGTAATTTATAGAGCTACATTGAAAGAGTAGGTAAAAAAAAATGATGGTTCTAAAAGACTAGTTCTGCAACTGTAGATGGCAGTCTTGGACCAAATGTAGAGAATTTTTTTTTTTAAACTACAGAATGTACTAGTAAGTCAGTGCAGAAATTTAGATTTAATTGTGTGGGAAATATCAAGGTGCAGGATATGTAAATATGTGTTTTAATTTAATTTCTTTTATAGTTCAACACTTTGGAGATTTCTTAAAATAAACTGTACATGATATATTGCAGTGTTTTGAAAAGAACAATTTTTTTTAATAATTGTATTCAGTAATTGGCATTCTTAGTTTGTCATGTCTTGTCAGTGTAATAGTGTTGGGGGTGTACCCTTTTTTTTTAATCCATTTAGTTTTATATCAGTCATTGTTGATATTCACTCGTGCTGACTTGTACTGTATTTTAAACATGTTTAAATACAACCTGGAAATATACCATTGACAATATGTCTGTCCATGGATTTATTTTAGGATTTATCTTGATGTTGCTCTATTTATTCTTCCAAAAGACTTTAGTTTACCTTTATTTACGAGCAGTTCCTCTTAGATGTAGTTGCCGTGCGCTTTCGCGTGTAAAATATCAGATTATTTGACAAACTTATCTTTGAAATACCAGTGTTGCAGCTTACTAACAGCAAACAGCACCAGTGCGGCTGGTCTTTGTCAGTGCCCGATCTGTCCCATATCATTTCTGTGTATGTGCTAACTTGTGCACTAGCATGAATATTTTTATGACATCATTTTTTCCCCACACACAATAAACAATAATATAATGCTGCATGAACAAGTCAGAACATGCCTGGCCTTGCACAGAAATAAGATCAAACAGTAAATATCATGATCAAAGGATCCAAGGAACTTTGACCCTTGATCTGCTAAGGATCAAGGCCAAGGTGTTTTGGTCTTAAAACAATCTACCATACATTACCTTGTATTGCAATTGCCTATACGCTAGTAGTACTAGTTAACCTGTACAGTTAATTTTAAGTTCAACAAGCGCTACTAAAGGAAGACCACTTAGAGCTCTCTCTCCAAGTGCCCTCTAATCGGAATCATAGTCCGTGATCTGTTGCCTCAATCTACAATCATTTTACAGAAGCTCACCCTGAAACACAAGACGAGCATTATACGGTGGCAAACAATCTCATTGAAGGTATTCCAGGTAAAACTGTAGGGCTAAATTATTTTCTATATATTTTAGAGACTCAAAATAAAACTTTGGTTCAATTAAGAATAGTGAAAATGATGGGGTTGACTTGGAAATTTTAACCTTACAAATATGAAATTTCCCAAATAAAATGAAAAGAATAATGTTTAATTTATTATTTTGGGAGAAGTAGCCAAATACATATAGATATTTTCTCAACAAAGCAATACTTAATTTTAATTTTGCCTTTCCAAACTGCCACACGGGGCATTTATAATAATAATAATAATAATAATAATAATTATTATTATTATTATTATTATTATTATTATTATTATTATTATTAATTTTATTAATAATAAAATTAATATTATTAATTATTGGTGGATAAATTGAATTCTATTTAAATTAATACTGTGTATATTAATATAAATGAAACATTACTAATATAACTACAGTTCTATGCATCCCAAATGACCGCTGGAGATGGTTCTTTAAGCACTGACTCTTCCCCTTAAGCATGTGTTGTTTATGTATGTATACCAACAATGTTACTAGTGATCCCTGGATGATCTGAAGGCGACTGTATCTTCAGGTGTAATTCTTTTTCCTACAGAATCTTGCTAGCACACAAGAAACCTGAGTGACAGAGCTCTGGCAGTCATTCAGGATTCATAGAACCGTTTGGTAACTTTTTGTTCTATTCATCCCTACTGACTGTATGATTTATGCCAGCATAACCCGCAGTCACAAGAAATTCGGATTAAAAACCTTTGGTGTCTAGAGTCAGAGATCTCTGGCCTCAGGGCCACACCCAAGGATGGGGTGTGGCCAAAATCATCCTGTAGAATCTGGAAAAGTTGCCCATGAAGCACAAAATATCCTCCAGGGACGCTACCCTTAGGGCAGCCCATGCTGTAGCAACACTCCTGGTAGAGTGGCACCTCACAGCAGATAGAAGGACACGGTTACTAGCCCGATATGCATGGGCGGTGACGTAGACAATCCAGTGGGACAAATGCTGTTTGGAGACAGCGCAACCACAGTTAGGGCAACCATAAGACAGAAAGAACTAATCAGACCTCCTATTGCATGCGGTAGTTGCAGCGTAGATCCTCAGTGCCTGCATTGGACTCAACAGTCCAGGCTTGTCCTTTCTCTTCTGAAGAAGGAGGAGGAGACAGTGGACAATCATGGCAGTTGGCTGGTTGAGGTGAGCATGGGGCAGCACCTTAGGGAGAGCGAAGCCTAAGCTATCCAAATTTGATCTTAGACACAGTCCCTGATTGCTCACTGGCACGCTTTGCAGAGGAAATGGCCAGAAGGAATGCAGCATTTCAGTTAACCCACTTCAGCTCCATTTGTGCCAAAGGTTCAAATGGGGGCCCGCATAGTGCACCCATCACCAGTGGCTTTCGAGGATGCAATTTCTGAGCCCCCTTTAAGAAAAAAGCTGTTCAGCCATCTCTGCAGGGATCATAGTGACAGCATGCCCTGAGGAAGCACAGCTGAACTGGATGTTAGTCTGCCCAAGAGATGAAGAAAAGTAACAAAGTTCAATGGTCAAACTGCACATGTGCGAGTGGAAATTATGAGTGCTTAAAGCACCACCTCTGGCGGTCAGCAAGGATGAAACAGAACTGGGTATTAACGATTTTTATCATGCATTGTCAATACGTAAGATAAATCGGCTTGGAACAGATTGTGTTCCGGGTTTGGCATCTGCCAGAAAATGTTTTGTTCACGCTATAACAGTTTATAGCGTGTGCAAAGTTGTCCGGAACGTCTTGTTCCGTATTAGGCATTCTAGCACATGCGCAGAAGCGACATGGCGCAGATCGGGTTCCGGATGCATATCAGGCACTGGGAGTGCCCTGAGTGAGCGCTGCATCACGTGTTCTCGCGAGATCCAAACAGTCCGATCACTCGCTAGTCCAAGATGGAGAAGCTAATGTAACATACATTCGAGGTAAGCATACTATTGACATGAGTTTTAGCTAATTGATCCCAATCGTCTCGTTTAATTTTGAATTATTGTTATTGGCTCAAAACATTATTGCGTGATTTGCCACCCAATCCCGTATACTTGGGTAAAGTAATTAATGTGCTATTTAAACCGCCATTTTTAATTTAGCCGTGATGCCACTTACAGCATTGTGCTGTTCGTTCTGCTTAGCTAGTTAGCGCGAAACCCGCATAGTTGGACTTGTTATGTCCACTTGCTGTGTGTACGTTTTTCTCGACACAGCGAATAAAAAACTGTTTCTTTGGACGATATGTCCAGGTTCTAGGCAATTGCAGTCCTATTTTCAGTGGGTTTAAGTGGCTGCCGGGTTATAAATTTGACTTTGTAATCTGCCACAAATAGCAATCAAAGTATCGCTATTATATAGCTAAGCTAAACTGCTAGTCTAGTCAAGTAGATAAATGACTTAAGTTTATTACTAACGACCTTAACATTACTTTACAGTAGCTATTTCTCTCCTATACTGAGAATCTAGCCAGATGTTAAAAGTCCAACTCTGCTATTTTGGGGTGATGCGTCAATGCCTCTAAATTAAATGTAATTATCAAGACGTAATAACAACATAACAACATTTCGAAAATGAGATTTTCTAGTGTAAATCTGGTGATTCAGAGTTGCCAATGTGCAAGTTTCTTTTCTGATCTGAAGATACATCTCAATTACACGTTTTCAACATATTGTCAATGTCTTGGTTGGAGTTCTGTGTGTGTGTGTGTGTGTGTGTGTGTGTGTGCTTTTTTTTTTTTTTTAGTTAAACAGGAAATGATGAAAAACAACCTTGATGGACCAGTACCATTTTTTTTCTATATTTACTTTTCATATTTAGTGCAGAGAAATGGTTATTAGACAGTATTCGTGTAATCAGATTCCAACCTGACCTTTGCACACATTCTTAATAATGTTTGAGTTTAGCACCAGGCATGTCGACATCTTCCTGTTATGGGGTAAAATAGGTGTTGTCAAATTTCCAAGCCATAAAATTTGTCACAAAATTCTAAACAACTTGCAGGTTATTGCAAACTGAACTCTTTTATAATGGTATTTTATATACTTTTTAACTGTGACAATATACATGAAATAATTGTACAAAAATTTACATTCAGAAAGAACTAAACATTAATTTGATTCACATTTTGTACTTTTGCTTACCTGCATTGTTTATTTTGTGAACCTTTTATAATGACTTATGTTCATTAAACTGCTCATATTTACCTCATTCGATTTTATCTGATTTATATATTTTCAGCTATTTCAAGATACCTGCAAAGCCAAGGATTACAATGTTGGAGTTATTCAACCATAATTGTTTCTGGTATGTATAATTAACCTATTTGATACACTGTGGTAATCAGAGTCCCTCTCTGGACCTAATTTTTTGTGACTTGGGTGACTTATTTAAAGTGCTACGGCACCCAAATCTCCAGTATTTGAAGTATGAAACTCCTTGCTATTTAAAACTTGTTCGTCGCTGTTTAAATTGAATTGGCAGTGCCTCTATCGCCAAAATAAATAGATCAATTTAACAAGCATTTGTTCAAATGTACACCGCTGCTGTAGCCACAACCTTGTGCTGATAAATGTCACCAAAGGTGGTTAGGTGTTGAAGCTTTCAGGAACATCAGTGATGAACATCACTCTCTAATCCAGTAACTGTCCCCTCCCACCAATCCTCTGTGTCCTCTTCTGTGAATCCCAGTCAGGGCCTTTCTGTGCACCGTTTTCTTCCTCCCACAGTCCAAAGTCATGCTTCTGTGTTACCTAGTCTAAACTAGCAATTAATGTGATTGTGTGTATGACTGTCTCTTTATGCTGCACAGTAGGTCAGCTTGCACACTGTGTAGCCTTGCTTGCCACAGCAATGCTAGCAATCTCTTAAGACTTAGATAGATAATTGATTAATAAACTGACATATTGTGCTGTGCAAGAGAAAAAAACATTTAGTTTGTAAATATGAACCTGCACATTTTTCAATAGAGTTGTTATGAAACATTGAAATTAACAGTATAGTCTATGAAAAAACTCCATAGGTTATTTTTCTTGAATCATTCTGCATATAAAACATTTTCAATTTTTACTCGAGAGAATTTTGTTTGAATTGAACTCATAAAAACATTTGGAAAAGCACATGACTGAAAATGAATTGCTAAAGAATTGTATATATATATATATAAAAAAAAACAATTTACAACTTGTGTGCATAAGACGGTGTAATTGTTTAAATCTTGTGTTCTTATTTTAGACATTTGCAGTCGGTGCACATAAATGTGTTGTCTTTTAAAAAAGGGAGGCCGTCTAATCTTGGGTGCAGTTGGCTTACATTAACAGTACTGCATTCATGTACACTGACTACTTATTCCTGCCGTAACGTTATTCACTTTTTGCTCGCTATCCAGTCATGATGACTGTGCTAACAGCTAGTGGCTGTGTCTTATGAAGGCAAACGCGATTGCTCTTAACAAAAAAAAATAAAATAAAATAAAATAGCGCACGCGTATTTCTTTTGACGTGTCGAAGGTTTTCAGTCCGTTTGCCTGAAAGGAAACTAAAAGCAAAAATTCGCAGTGTCACGTTAGTCCCGTCTGACAATGATTCAGCGACTTATTATGTGTTTCTGCTTGCTATCCAACTACTAGTGGCTAGCTTGCTAGCTAGCGCGTGGTACAATTGGGAAGTCGAAGGATCGGGGTAAGAGCCATGCCAAGACACTCTTACATGGTTGTGGGTATTTGACACACGCCCGCTTTGCTGTTGCCGGTCACCGGGTTGTGGTTAAAGTTTCGCCGGATTAAAATCGAGGGATTGTGTGGTTGTAAATGATTGCGGAGTATTTTGCGGCCTGCTCAGCCTCGACCTAAAGTACTCCAGTGTCAGGTCAGGACAGCATGGTAAATTATGGTAAAATGTGCATTGATTGTTGTGACACAAATAGGTGAATGTGTTTGATCAAAAATCTTCCTGTTTTAAGATATTCAGCAGTGGCTACACGTCAACTTTGTGATTCAGTTGACTTTCTTAAAGTGTTGTGGAACCCAAATGCCAAGTGTCCAGAGAAAACACCGTTCGCTACCCTACCGGTAGCTCACTGTTAGCTGATTGAAGCTATAGCGAACTCCGTTAGCGACTATTGAATTGGGTACATCGGATCTGCTAGCATTGGCGGTTTTTATAAGCCGTGTTACTAGCCAGTCATCAAGTACATACATCACGTTTGTGGTTGTAAGTGCAGTCCATTGTCTGTAAAGAGTCTTGGTAACATTGGGTAAATATACGAAGCCGCTAGCAACAACGATGTTAGCTACGTTAGCTAAGTAGCTACCGCTTCAACCTGTAAGCGCCCAGTTGCCCAAGTTAGTTATGATTCTCAAGACAATAGCCCGTTTCGATTATGTGAAGCTTGAAATTGAAGTGTAACGATTAGTAGATAAAAAACGTAGGCCATTAAATACTGTCTAACAATTTAATTAGTGCGGTATGTTGCTAGCTAGTACTTAGCAAATGTTCTGCTTTGTGATCATCGGTTCAATAACGATAACCTAAATAACTTAATCCTGGTTTACATTGTCCAGTTCTTCTGGTTGATGTGATGTCTGTTGTTAATGTTTAAACCTGATGCTATCCATTATCATTTAGTTTGATCGAAAGCTATGTTGCTTGTTAGCTTTTAGATTCATGATACATAACATGTTTGTGAATATGATTTATACTGTGGTGTGTTAGTGTTTTAATGTCAAGTGATCTTTTGCAGGTGACCGGAATTGAACATGCTATTGAGTGGACATTATCATTTTCTGTGTAAGTATTATTTGCTCTGCAAAATAGTCGGCTGCTTTCCTCTGTATCTTTTATTCTATAGATGATAAACAATTTTAACACCACTAAAGCATTAAACAATGTTTAATTTGTGTCTCATACAGCCTAATTTTACTAGTTTGACACATTTTTTGATCAGCACCTGTTATTTTTGAACAGGAACAGTTAAAGATCCACAATGAAAGTTGACAGAAGCAAGTTAAAGAAAACTCCTACAGAAGCTGTGAGTATGCTTATTTCTTATAATATTTTCAGGCCTAATAAAGCAAGTTTCTAAAGCAATAGACACAATCTACTGATGGGAGTCATGGTCTGACTGAAGTGTATCAATGAAATAAGTTTTCATGTTCTTTGTGAACCAACAGCCTGCTGACTGTAGGATTCTCATAGAGAAGCTCAAGTCGTGCAGTGATGACCAACTGCTGGTTGAACTGCAGCACATTAAGACCTGGAATATTGGCAAGGTAAGGCTTAAACAAAAGGCTAGAAATACCAATGTGTTGTTTGCTAGTCAATGATAACAGTAGAGGAGGCTAGAAACACCAAAACAGTTAAAGTCTGGACTGGATATAACAGCAGTATATGTGAATTCACCTCTTACTTTATTGAACTTCAGACATTGCAGACTTGTGCTATGATAGTAAAATAACAAATTAGTGTCAAATTGTCCCCTGCATATTTATATATGACGGTTTTGGAAATTACAACTGAGTATTAACAGGTTTGTTTCTATGACAGTGTGAACTTTACCACTGGGTGGATCTCCTGGACCGCTTCGATGGCATTCTGTGTGACGCAGGCCAGACGGTGGAAAATATGTCATGGCTGCTAGTGTGTGACCATCCTGATAATGGGCAGCTCAAAGCTCTGCTTTTGGCGGTGCTCAACTTCACTGCCCTGCTCATTGAGTACAGTTTCTCCAGGCACCTGTACAGTTCCATAGAGGTAGGATGGGAAATATTGTCTTGTACAATCAACCATTGTACAGCTTTTTTAGATTATGAATATGAACAGTAATCAACTCATTAATGCTTTTTTTTTCTACTTCCCCCTACAGCATTTAACCACCTTGTTAGCATCATGTGACATGCAGGTGGTCCTCTCTGTATTAAACCTGCTCTATGTGTTCAGCAAGCGTTCCAATTACATCACGAGACTGGGATCAGATAAACGGACACCCCTACTGGCCCGTCTGCAACACCTGGCTGAGGTTCACTGAAAAGCTTTGCTTACCTGTTGGAATGTTCTCTGTGAGACTGAGCACTTTATAAAGATTTTCATTCTGTTCTGCAGAGCTGGGGAGGAAAGGAGAACGGCTTTGGCCTGGCTGAGTGCTGCAGGGATCTGCCTATGACTGTAAGACATTTCATTTACCGTCTTGCTACTGTGTGCAACTACTCAACTTAATTGTTGTAGTTAGTGAATGAAAGCATTTGTCAAGTATTTTTACCAGCAGACCTGTTTTAATATCTACAGAAGTACCCTCCAAGTGCCACCACACTGCACTTTGAGTTTTATGCAGAACCAGGTCCTGAGGTCAAGTTGGAGAGAAAGGTGACGAGCAAGATATCCTGTGATTAAAACGTTTTTTAAAAATTGTGTTGATTGCATATTTTCAATTTAAACTCTTCTGACCCCCCTCTGCAGCAGACGAGCAGTAACACGCTACACTATATTCACATTGAGCAGCTCGACAAGGTACAGCCATGCTCAGACTGTCCTTATCAATTGTGTAGATGAATAATGTATCACTTATGCGAGTTTGTGGTCTATGTTGTTTAGATTTCAGAGAGCCCCTCAGAGATCATGGAGTCACTCACAGTGATGTACAACATCCCTAAAGACAAGCAAACTCTGCTGTTTACACACATCCGACTGGCTCATGGTTTTTCAAATCACAAGAAGAGGTTACAAGCTGTTCAGGCCCGACTGCATGCAATTTCCATTCTGGGTAAAGTCAAACCTTTTCCCCACGTCATCGTTGTAAGACTTTGATCAGAGTTTTAACTGCCGACACATCTGATTCTTTGCAGTGTATTCAAATGCACTCCAAGAGTCTGCCAACAGTATTTTGTATAATGGATTGATAGAGGAGCTGGTGGATGTGTTACAGATCACAGACAAACAGCTTGTGGTGAGAACCTTTTCCTATTTTTGCATAATGAGTCATTACACTTATTTTTCCAGGTATGTTGTTGATTAAGTATACTGCAAATAACAAATATGTGTATTACGAAAGAGTAATACGAAAAACCAATGTTTTTGAGTAATGCCAGTCAGGCAATTTTGCACTTAGGACTTTGGAAAAAAAATTGAGAAAAGAATGGAAGATAGAGCTGACACTAAAGGACTTTTTGTAATTTCTAAATTAAAACTCATACAGGTCATCAAGTAAAATGTCAAATGTGCAGAATTTGAAACATTTTTAAAATCTAATTTCAGGACATAAAAGCAGCATCTTTGCGCACTTTAACTTCAATCGTTCACCTGGAAAGGACCCCCAAGCTTTCAAACATCATTGATTGCACCGGCACTGCTTCTTATCATGGCTTCTTGCCAGTGTTGGTGCGCAACTGCATCCAAGCAATGATTGGTAAGAATGAAGCGGAAACATTTGGATTTGCAGTTAAGTGTGATGTGTGTATATACGTCAAATACTCTATTTCCTAGATCCACTGATGGAACCATACCCACACCAGTTTGCCACTGCACTCTTTTCATTCCTCTATCACTTGGCTAGCTATGATGCTGGTGGAGAGGCTCTTGTTTCCTGTGGTATGATGGAAGCCCTTTTAAAGGTGCAGGATCTAACCAATTATTTTTTACAAACCATCGTCAGCTGATTTGTAGTGTTCTTGAAATTAATACATTGAATATAGCTTTTTACATTCAAGTTTTTAAGATTATCTTCTGTTATAGGTGATTAAGTTCTTGGGTGATGAACAAGATCAGATAACTTTTGTGACACGAGCAGTGCGGGTGGTGGACCTCATTACCAACCTTGATATGGCTGCCTTTCAGTCCCACAGCGGCCTTTCCATTTTCATCTGCAGGCTAGAGGTCAGTGAGACGCTTTGCATTGTCATCTTGTGGGATACTTGTGTTCGGCTAATAGTTAACCAACATTTCTATATGTAGCATGAGGTTGACCTGTCAAGGAAAGAGTGCCCTTTTGTCATCAAGCCAAAGATCCAAAGGCCGAATGCAGCTGTGGAATCTGAGGAAATGGACACAGACATGGAGGGTAAGTCATTGCTGTAGCATCAATGACTAGTGAAATACTTCACTAGGATTTATGATCTAAAAGTTAAAGCTATTACTTTGAGGTTCAGTTTCAAAATTGTCCTGTTAAGAAGAATTGATGCACCAACATTGTGTATTCTCATAGTGTCAGAAGTGGCGATGGAAAGTAGCCCCGGGCCATCCACATCTTCGGGTTGCAGATCAGAATCTGATCACCGCATACAGAGCTGTCCACCTAACACTCTTCGTGCCGGTATGTGCTGCAGATATATTAATTTAGCTTGCCTTCTTTTTCTCCTCCCCATTATTGTTATTGTAGTTATCACTGCGAACTATGGCTCCATAGGTATGCAGTGTATCCCCCAGAGGGCAGCTTTGTTGAAGTCGATGCTAAATTTCCTAAAGAAAGCCATCCAGGATCCAGCCTTCTCTGATGGTATCCGACATGGTAAGTCATTGATCGTCTCTGACTTCTATTTCAGAATGCGGCTATTAAATATTAATATGTATGCACAACATTCTTTATTTTTTCCAAGTAATGGATGGTTCATTGCCTACCTCACTCAAGCACATCATTAGTAATGCAGAATACTATGGCCCCTCCCTGTTCCTACTAGGTGAGTCCAGCATTATTGTTGGAAAAAAAAAAACATCATTTAAACATTCACCTCATTGATTTTACAAAATGTTAATACACTTTTTTTCTCTCTTTCACAGCCACGGAAGTCGTGACGGTGTTTGTGTTCCAGGAGCCATCATTGCTCTCCTCCTTGCAAGATAATGGTCTTACAGATGTCATGCTGCACGCTCTACTCATCAAAGATGTAAGTTGGAAATTTAAAAAGTAAATTCCCCCACAGTTACTTGGTTCATAGATGCACTTGTGAGGATTTAATTTTGAATTGGCTGACTTTAAATTGGAAATCTACCAAAATTACCAGACTTAATGAATAATAGTTGGTAGTATTCACTGTTTTTATTGTTCATTGTTGGAACCACCAGTTTCTTTGCAGTACATTTTGCAATTAAGTTCAGTGTTTGTCGTTTTTTTAGGTTCCTGCTACTCGTGAAGTTTTGGGTTCTCTCCCTAATGTATTCAGTGCACTGTGCCTCAATGCCAGAGGCCTACACTCATTTGTTCAGTGCCAGCCTTTTGAGCGTCTCTTCAAAGTGCTTTTGTCACCTGACTACTTACCTGCCATGCGGCGGCGACGGAGCTCAGATCCATTAGGTGAGTGTGAGACATTGTCTGAGCCTTAATGAGTGGAACTGGGGCAGGATTTGTTGTTCCTCAGAGAGCTGTCCTGACTTAAATTAGGCAAAGCCATAAATGGGGATATTACAGCAAATTGTGATTTGAATGTTCTTTTGGCAGCATAAACGTTTAAACTTTTAGTTTTTACCTCTTTAGTATATACCTACTTATTCATTTTTCACTAAATGTCTCCAGGTGACACTGCGTCTAATTTGGGCAGTGCAGTGGATGAGCTCATGAGACATCAGCCCACTTTGAAGACAGATGCTACGACTGCCATTATAAAGGTACTTTTCCTTGACATCCAAGCATTCCTGTAAGGGCCATCTCCAGGATTTGGCTGAAAAGTTAATGGTTAATTGGTATTCCAGCTTCTGGAGGAGATTTGTAACCTGGGTCGAGCCCCTGAGTACATCTGCCAGAAACCCTCTATCCAGAAAGCAGATGGTACTGTGGTGGTGCCTCCAGCACGTTCAAGCCATGCTGCAGAAGAGGCTTCAAGTGAGGATGAAGAGGAAGAGGAGGCCCTTCACACATTCAGCCAACAACAAGGGGAAGCAGAGAGCACCAGACAGTCAGTGCCACTTGAACTGTATGATGCATTCATATGATGAGTTCATAACACAACAGTATAGAATATCCTGTTTTTAAATTTACATTTTCAGTTGGATAAATATGTTGTTTACTTTTTGACCTTGTTGTCTTTTTGCAGAGTGGTGGGCACTGAGGAGAGGATACCCATTCCATTAATGGATTATATTTTAAATGTGGTAAGACTCTGAGCATTGTTACATTTGATAGTTGAGTATTGATTTAGTATAAAATGATAGTCACCTTGATGTTGAATGTTATCTTTCTAGATGAAATTTGTGGAGTCCATCCTGAGTAACAACACAACAGATGACCATTGTCAAGAGTTTGTGAACCAGAAGGGCCTGTTACCGCTGGTTTCCATCTTGGGACTGCCCAATTTGCCTATAGACTTCCCCACATCAGCTGCCTGTCAAGCAGTAGCGGGTGTCTGCAAGTCAATACTGGTGAGCTTGTTGATTGAACTAGGGGAACACAGCAAAAACACTGAAGTATAAATATTAGACTTTCTTATAAAGATGAAACGCTTAATTTGATTCTAGAATTAATAAACTGGTGCTCCTCTAAAATCTTTTTCTCAGACACTCTCACATGAGCCTAAGGTACTGCAGGAGGGCCTCTGTCAGCTGGATAGTATTCTGACTTCTCTGGAGCCACTTCATCGACCAATTGAGGTGCCTGGTGGATCTGTGCTACTCAGAGAACTGGCTAATGCCGGCCATGTCACAGATGCTACTTTGTCAGCCCGTGCAACACCACTTCTACATGCCCTGACTGCAGCACATGCCTACATCCTCATGTTTGTGCATACATGCAGAGTTGGACAGGTAAAAATGCCACTCATTTGATAACAAAAGGCTGGTTAATGATAGATTCAAATAATTTAATGTAATTATTTGCATCAGCAAAAGTATAATGACTTATTAAAGTAGTGTAGAGCTATGCAGGAACATAGTGGTGTTAGCCAAGAGACGCAGAAGCAGAATGTTTTTTGTCTTATCTCTAGTTAAATGCTTTAAGTCCTGTGTACTATTGAACCAAAGGCAAGTTGACCAGAAGATTGTATACTTTGAGTGTAACGCTTAATCATTTCCTCCTGGGATTTGCCCTTGGAGTAGAAACTTAAATTGTTCTTTAGACTGCAGATATATTGATGTGATTTCTTTTCAAAGCACACCTAAATGCCTCTGTGTTTTTTGTCTTAATAGAGTGAGATTAGAGCCATCTCAGTCAATCAGTGGGGTTCCCAGTTGGGCTTGAGTGTTCTTGGCAAGCTCAGCCAGCTGTATTGCTCTCTGGTGTGGGAGAGCACAGTGCTTCTGTCCTTATGCACACCTAACAGGTTTATTTTTAATTTGGTTTCTTTAATCTCCCATTTTAAAAAACTTGTGATCGTCTGTGCTCCTACTAAACAACTTTTGACTTTATCCAAAAGTTTGCCTCCAGGCTGTGAGTTTGGCCAGGCAGACATGCAGAAACTAGTGCCCAAGGAAGAGAAGCCATCAAGCAGTACTCCTGCACCTGCAGTCTTTGGTGCAAAGAGAACTGGTAATATCGATATTTAACCTACCGTACTATAAAACTGCAGTGTCCCAGAAATAAACCATTTAGCAACACCACTGCATTTTCCTTTTTGCCTTTTTTGTGCAGAGTCTGAGCCAGCACCTGTGGATTCACCAGCTACTGGACTGTTGGAGGGAATGGGTCTGGATGGGGACAGTTTGGCTCCTATGGAGACTGATGAACCCTCTGCGACTGACCCTAAGGCCAAATCTAAACTTAGCCCAGCAATGGCCACACGTATAAAACAGATAAAGCCCCTACTCTCTGGTGAGATTCAGTTGTCATGTTGTTAGATTTACTTGAAATTCTTGAATAACGCAAACATTCATGCATCTTTACAGCTTCATCTCGCTTGGGTCGAGCTCTAGCTGAGCTGTTTGGCTTGCTGGTGAAACTGTGTGTGGGCTCCCCAGTGCGTCAGCGCCGTTCCCACCATGCTACAAGCACAGGCACTACCCCTACACCTGCTGCCAGGGCTACTGCATCTGCCCTGACAAAGCTCCTGACCAAGGGTCTAAGTTGGCAGCCCCCACCTTACACACCCACTCCACGGTTTAGGTAAAAATAAGTCACACTTATGCAGGCTAAGGAATTATATTGAGCTCGTACTAAAAAGGTCCAATTGCTTCTGCTGGCCAGTACAATGTATTGTTTTAAATAATACGTTATATTATACATTACATAGCTGTAGGCTTATGAATTACTAGTTCTGATTGAACCAAAACAGTTTGGCTGATAATTTCATCGACCTAATGAAGATCTGAATATATTTGTTGTGACATTGTGATAACTGTACAGAGGCAACACGGTATATACCTTTCTGAATGTGGCAGGTTGACATTCTTCATTTGCTCGGTGGGCTTCACATCTCCAATGCTTTTTGACGAGAGGAAATATCCCTACCACCTCATGCTTCAAAAGTTTTTTTGTTCCGGGGGTCATGATGCCTTATTTGAGTAAGTGGCATGTATTGCTGTAATAATTTTCAGAGAAGAACAGTGCTCTTTATTCAGATTAAATTTCATCTTAACCAGGAGTTTTGTTTGCACTTTTGTTCAGGACATTTAACTGGGCCCTGTCAATGGGTGGAAAGGTACCAGTTTCTGAGGGGCTTGAACATACTGATCTTCCAGACGGAACTGGGGAGTTTCTTGATGCCTGGTTAATGTTGGTGGAAAAAATGGTGAACCCAAGCACTGTGCTGGATTCCCCCCACTCACTCCCAGCTAAAATGCCTGGGGTCACACCTACTATACCACAATTTAGCGCTCTCAGGTTCCTCATAGTCACCCAGAAGGTAAGTGTAGTTCTGCCCTGTAAATATTAATTCAAATAGAAATTAGTTGAATTTTACCTGTAGAGTTGTTGTTTTATTGTTTTCATCATTGTTCAGGCTGCATTTAGTTGCATCAGGAGTTTGTGGAATAGGAAACCACTGAAAGTGTATGGAGGCAGAATGGCTGAGTCCATGTTGGCTATCCTTTGTCACATCCTGCGAGGGGAGCCTGTTATTCAGGAACGCCTGGCTAAAGAAAGAGAAGGCACAGTGCGAACAGATGATGAGGTGGCCTCCTCTGGATCTTTGGCACCCAGTGTTGCTCCTGGAACATCTACAAGTGGAGAGGCACCAACACAGACCGGATCAACACCTGGAGGATTAGCTGATGAGTCAACTAATTCTACTCCACGTCGGGAGCCCCAAGTTAACCAGGCTCAGCTTACACAGGTATAAGGGAATGTTTTTTGAAGCACCTCACATCTAGGTTGTTGCAGTTTTGTATAATTTAAATATATATCTTAAAAAAAAAAAAGTCTTTACTACAAGCTCAATACACTGCATGGGATGACATTCTTTCAACAGATTCCACACACCTTACTGCTCTTCACGTCTGTGTAACATTGATGTTGTGCTTCCTCCCACACCAAAACAAGTGCAGCATTAATACAGAGACGGGGGTCTATCGCACAGTGTTAGTATGATGTTGGCATTAGTTGAAATTCTTGAGTGTTTAGGGGTGGAAAAATAAACAAATTTCTTATCTACCAACCTCTCCTTTCAGTGATTTACCCAATCCAACAATTAAATTTATGTCGCATTGCAGTCCTTAAAGACGGTAGCTACAGTTGTTAAGCTGTTTAACTCGTCCTTTCACTTTTATCCAATTTTTCAAAGTGCAGGCTAACTTCAGGTTGTGTAGTTTGGTGGCCTTGTTAGAAAAATCAAACAGGTGGAATGTATAGCTATCTTCGTTTTCTATATTCTGCATGCACTGAATCCTGGGCCCCTGTTTGTTTTATAACAGGGAAGAGGCAGAGGGAGAGAGAGGCCCACACAGTTCCGCCAGGAGCAACTCCAGCAGGTATAAGAGCCATCAGGGAGAGGGGGAGAAATTAAAGAATAGGGCGAGTAAACAGAGAGAGGTTGTAGTGAGGACTGACAAGTGAAAGTCTTTTTAAGGGTGTGTTTGAACTAAGTATAAAAAACCCACATTGGTTATTTGAGTGTTAAAAAAAAAGTTCCCCTGACCCACACACTTTTTCTGTACAACCTTTTTTTTTTTTTTTTTTTTTTTTTTTAAATAATCTTTTTGCTGTCTGATGTTCAAGTTGATGGACATGGGTTTCTCAAGAGAGCATGCCTTGGAAGCTCTACTAAACACCAGCACCATGGAGCAGGCCACAGAGTACCTCCTTACACATCCACCACCTCTTCTCGGTGGAGCAGTAAGAGTAAGAATAAATACAGAAGACACACATCCATTCCTTGATTCATTTGTCAGTCTTGGGCAACTTACATATTACTCCTTTTCTGTGAAGGATCTAACCATGTCTGAAGAGGACCAGATGATGCGAGCCATTGCCATGTCACTCGGTCAGGAGGTCAGCATGGAGCAGCGTTCGGATTCTCCTGAGGTCTGAAATAGTTAATGCTGAAATTGGATAAACATATTGTATCTTCAAAGCTGTTGTTTTTATTTTATTTTTTTTTTAAACCTATTTTAAAATTTAACATGCATATAACCATATTAAGTAAAGCATCAAGAATTTCCATCATTGTTGCAGGAAGCAGCACGTCGGCGTGAGGAAGAGGATAGGAGAGCCAGGGAACGGGCAGAGGAGGAGGAGGCCCGCTGCTTGGAGCGATTCATGGAGGCTGAGCCTCTAGACCCCAAGGAACTTCATACTTTTACTGACTCCATGTTGCCAGGCTGCTTCCATCTTCTCGATGAGCTACCTGACACTGTGTACCGACTCTGTGATCTGCTAATGACTGCTATCAAGAGGAATGGACCAGAGTACAGAGATCTCATCCTTGGACAGGTTGTTCACCAGGTCAGTGGATAATCATCTTCTATTATGGGACATACACATTTGACTAAATCCTGTTGGATCTACATCCTGTTCATCTACATGGCATATACCAGTCTGTCGTAAATTTGTAATTTTCCTGTTTGCAGTTCTTTCGTTTGATGGCTTAAGTATAGTTAATGAGTACCATGAACTAAATAACTGACTTTCAGTTAAAGCACTTCTAGCATTCAAATAAAATTCTGTCGTTATATTATTGCATCTGATTGTGTCCTGTGTAGGTGTGGGAGGCAGCAGATGTGCTTATTAAGGCAGCGGAACCTCTGACAACCAGTGACACAAAGACGGTGTCAGAGTGGACAAGACAGATGGCCACACTGCCCCAGGCCTCTAAGCTGGCAACACGAATTCTTCTTCTTACTCTGCTTTTTGAGGTTAGAGGAAAAAAATATTTCTATTTGTTTAATATGTTTCAATAAATAATTGTTCTTTGTTTAAAAGGAACTAAAGCTTCTTGGTGCCAGAGTGGTGGAAAAGAGTGGGATTCTTGATTTACTGATTAAGCTGCTGGAGGTTGTACAACCTTGTCTGCAAGCTGCTAAAGAACAAAAAGACATCCAGACTCCAAAGTGAGTTTAATCTTTTTATCATTTGTTTTTTGAGTTAATTAGAATATGTTTATGCAGTGTATTTATGCTTTTTACACATTTTCAGATGGATCACGCCAGTTCTATTGATCATTGATTTCTATGAGAAAATGGCAGTCTCTTCAAAGCGCAGAGAACAAATGAACAAGGTAATGATCTGCTGTGTTAACAGCAGAATTACAAAAATAAAGTAGTTCATGGGGGGATACAGTTTATTAATAAATTTGTGTTTCCTTTTTTTTTGGAACTACATATTAGCATCCCTGCTTTGCCCTGGGGTTGGGGGGAGATTATGATATATATTTAAATTTGGTGGTTTTAATGTTGTGCTCTTCCCCTCTTTAGTATTTGCAGCCCAATGGGAATAATTGGAGATGGTTTGATGACCGCTCAGGCCGCTGGTGCAGTTACAGTGCTTCAAACAACAGTACCATTGACTCTGCGTGGAGAGCAGGGGAGAGCAGTGTCCGCTTCACAGCTGGACGCCGGAGATATACTGTGCAGTTTAACACTATGGTACAGGTATGCTCAAACACATGGAAGACATCTAAAATTTCTATAAAGCAAATTGTATGATAAATAGTGTTTGTTATAATGTGGAATTGCTTCGTTTGATATGCCACTAATCCATTGAATAGGTAAATGAAGAGACTGGCAACAGAAGACCAGTAATGTTGACTGTCCAGAGAGTGCCTCGCTTGCCAAAACCTGCCAAGACGGGGAGTATTACTGATCCAGAGAGAGAAGAAGGGGAAAAGAGCAAAGCCGTGGAGACACACACTGATTTGGAGTCAAGTGCAGCATTGGAGATAAATACTCCAAAGGATGATTCTAACCAGTTGAAGGAAACCCTCTCAGTACCTTCATCTTCTCTGGAGTCTGACTACTCCCAAGGCTCTGACATTGTTGTGCAAGGCCTGACGGAGGATATGACCACTGTTCTCATTCGTGCTTGTGTCAGCATGATAAGTGTTCCTGTAGACCCAGACACCCTCCATGCAACATTGCGTCTCTGTTTGCGCCTTACGCGCAATCACCGCTATGCTATGATGTTTGCTGAGTTGAAGAGCACACGTATGATTCTGGGGCTGACTCAGAGCTCTGGCTTCAACGGCTTTACCCCACTTGTTACTCTGCTCTTCAGACATATCATAGAAGATCCTGCTACACTGCGGCATACCATGGAGAAGGTTAGCCTGATCTGCGTACCTTTCAGATGTAGTAATATAATTTTTCTTTTTTTTGTTTTAAATAATTGCATTTTCATATTATGAATACACTGCTTTGTTACCATAGGTGGTGAGGTCAGCAGTGACTAGCGGAGCAGGTAGCACTACATCAGGGGTGGTGTCAGGCAGTCTTGGTTCCAGAGAAATCAATTATATTCTTCGTGTATTGGGTCCTGCTGCTTGTCGTAATCCCGAATGCTTTGTTGAAACTGCAAGCAGCTGTGTCCGCATTGCTCTTCCTGCACCTCGTGGAGCTGGCACAGGTGAGGGATCCAAGGTTTTGAACAGTTGTTTTTTATAGTGGTAATTTTTTTTGAGATGTGTAAGACAGGAACAGTCCAGAGTGAATCATTGTGAACTTGTACTTTTTCTTCTATAGCCTCTGATGATGAGTTTGAGAACCTCAGAATAAAGGGACCTAATGCCGTGCAGCTGGTGAAGACCACCCCACTAAAACTGTCTGCTTTACCAACTATACCTGAAACTATCAAGGATGTCATCTATGACATGCTTAATGCTTTGGCTGCCTACCACGCACCAGACGAACGTAAGCTGTTAATCAAACCCTAACCTACAGACAATGAGTGTGTCATTTTACCTGTACTAAGTGTATCTTTGTCTATGGTATAGCTGAGCGTACAGAAGAACGTGCAGCTGCGGTGCCTGGTGGTCAAGACTTGTGTCAAATACTGCAGGATGTGGGAGATGATGTCTATCAGCAGTACAGACTCACCCGACAGGGCAGTGATTTTGACTCCCAGTCTGCTTTCCATATCAACGTGAGTCTCAGGTTTTCCGGCATCTATCAAAAAAATTACACGTGTAATTTTAATAACCTTAAAAATAGAGGCCTGTCTCTTCCTCTCAGACTCAAGTGTTTGCTGCTGATGGAGCTGTCCCTGAGTCTTCCCAGTCTGGAACGCCACAAGGAGAGGGTAAGTCTAAACTGATTGCACCTTACAAGACAGTTGACAATTATTGCTGAATCAAATTTTTTTTTTTTAAATACCCTAGCTTCCACACCAGAAGAGATGCGTGAGGAAAAGAAAGAACAGGAAGGAGAAAAAAATGCAAGCTCAGAGGAGAGCAAAGCAGCCAAGGTAAAGGCAAGCAAGCCTTTAATGCCTACTTCCACCATTTTGAGACTGCTGGCTGAACTGGTACGCTCTTATGTGGGCATTGCTACACTAATCGCCTCCTACAGCTACACGGCTGGACAGTCCGAGCTTATTAAGGAGGTGAGTAGTTACACATCCTGTTTTTGCCTTTCACATTAAATGATTGGTGAATTCACCCCATATATAATTTTATTTTATGTTACAAATTATAAACACCATTTTGACCTTGTGTTCCGAAAGGACTGCAGTGTTTTAGCCTTTGTGCTAGACCACCTGCTGCCCCATACCCAGAATTCTGAGGACAAAGATACTCCAGCTTTAGCACGTCTATTCCTTGCAAGCCTGGCAGCTGCCGGTACTGGCACTGATGCACAGGTGGCTCTAGTAAATGAGGTGAAGGCTGCCCTAAGCCGAGCTCTAGCAATGCCAGAAGGTGCTGAAAAACATGCCAGGTAATTGATGCAAATGTGTCATTCTTTATCAATTATCAAGGTAATGATAATTTAGCTCACCGTTATATAATTTTGGGTTGACTGTGTTTCTTATTTTCCAGACTTCAGGCAGTTATGTGTATTATCAGCACCATCATGGAATCTTGTCCATCCACATCCAGTTTTTACAGTACAGCAGCTGCCAAGACACAACACAATGGCATGAACAATATTATAAGGCTCTTTCTCAAGAAGGGACTGGTGAATGACTTGGCACGTGTCCCTCACAGCTTGGATTTATCCAGGTATATGTGTATATATTTTTATTTCATTTAATTTTCACTTTACAAAAAAAGCAGATGACATTACAAAAAATGGTCTCTGGCTTTTCTCTATCATGAATTTTTCTGATTGTGAAATGTGATAAACTTAGTTGTGCACAAATATTTATGCCATACAGAATCATTGTCTAACATCCTTCACGTTTTAATTTTCTTTAGTCCCAACATGGCCAACACTGTTAATGCTGCCCTGAAACCTTTGGAAACTCTATCCCGCATTGTTAACCAGCCCAGTAGTCTGTTTGGAAGCAAAGGAAGCTCCAGCAAAAACAAAGCAGAACATGACACAGTGGGCACTGCCAGGGATACCAACAGTAACACTCAGGATCAGGGTACTGAAATTTGTCAGATATGCTTCAACAGTTGAGGTCCACTGATTCCAGTTTTATTGTTGAGTGTGTATTGTCTATTTAGGGGAGTCTGGTGAAGCAGAGCCAGTGGAGGGCAACCACAGGGTGCAGGGAACAGACAATGATCTCATGGATGGCGAGACAGAGGGAGACACAGTGGTCATTGCTGGTCAGCCAGAGGTTCTCAGCACACAAGCTATGCAGGTGATCAGTGTTACATATGATATATGATTTTAATGATTTTACCACACCATACACTATTAATCATTTTGAAAAAGTGGCTATGATGAATCTAATATTCAAAATTTTCTTTTTTTTTTTTGCCTTTATGATTTGTAGGTTGAGAATGAGTTGGTGGATCTAATTGATGAGCTACTGGAGAGAGATGCTGGAACTGTCAACAGCACAATTATAGGTAAGCTACATAGATTTAGGAAAAGATGTCAATGATTGGCTTTTATAAGGTAATTTTGTGACATCTATCTGTGAAAACTGTACATGCAAATTTTTAGTCTAGCACTATTTACAATATGGTTAACAGATTTTCTGTGTGAAGAAAATCCCATTACTGAATATATGTACTGTGAAGACTCATCCACCACAAAACAAAACTGCATATGCATATAAAGTGACTTAAATGAAATCAAATTATTGGTGCGTGATTTTAATGGTTGCTGAACTGCTTGCAAATAGTAGGACGAAGTGGGGAAGTTGAATCACAAGAAGATGTATTGATGGATGAGGCACCCTCCAACATCAGCCAGGCATCGACTCTTCAGGCCAATCGAGAAGGTATTTTTAAGTTTTATTAGTTACAATTATAAGTTTAACCAGGAAAAGCACTCGGGGAGCCCAGACCTTTGCCAAGCAGCTCATTCTCCTGCATACTGTGACTTACACACATGCTCCCATGTTAGATTCTATGAACATCCTGGAACCAGAAGATGAAGAGCACACACAGGAGGAAGATTCTAGTGGCAGCAATGATGACGAGGATAGTCAGGATGAAGAGGAAGAGGAGGAGGAAGAGGAAGAGGAGGATCAGGTATGCGTTAATTAAAATGAGATGCTGTCTTTATTTTTGATTACCTATACTTTTCACTCATTGTAATCAAGGATGACGAAGAAGGAGATGAGGATGACGATGATGAAGGATCAGAGATGGAATTGGATGAGGATTTCCCTGAGATTAATGCTGCACCACATATTCGGTTCGAAAGGTTTGACAGGGATGATGATCTCATCATAGAATTTGACAACATGTTTTCCAACAATGGTAAGCAAAGATTTTGACAACTGACATTGTGGGTTTTGAAAGTTTGAGAAGTTTCAATTATGAATAACTTCTGAGTGAACCCTTCTCTAATGCCTGCCTTTTCTTTTTTCTTCATACCCACCACTAAAAAAAAAAAGCTGACATCCCACCCTCTCCAGGAAACATCCCAACTTCCCACCCCCTTATGGTGCGTCATGTTGACCACGGCTCCCTAACCCTAGGTGTAGCAGGTGCTAGTACTCGTCTGGCACAGGGCATGGGCCGCAGCCAGCGAACGCTTCGCCAACTCACTGCGAACAGCGGACATACAATTCATGTCCACTATCCTGGCAACCGTCAGCCCAACCCTCCGCTCATCTTGCAAAGGTAGAGGTTTTGTTTTAAAATCGTTTTGCTGTTATTTTGGTTAATTCATTTAATACGTTTTTTTTTTTTTGTTTTTTTTTTTTTTAGATTACTGGGCCCCAGTGCTGCAGCAGACATTTTACAGCTGTCTAACTCCTTGCCGCTACAATCTCGTGGCCGTGCTCGACTTTTGGTTGGAAATGAAGATGTTCATATCATTGCTCGTTCCGATGATGAGTTGTTGGATGATTTTTTCCATGAACAGAGCAGCACTGGAGGACAAGCGGGTGAGAATTGTTTACTTATTAGTTGGTATGTTTTTATCTGGTTTTATTTATTTTATGTAGTGATCTTGTGGTTGAGTACTGACTTTAAGACTGAACATTATTCTGTTTTCAGGCACTCTTTCTAGTATCCCCACTGCTTTAACTAGATGGACAGATGAGTGTAAAGTTCTAGATGCTGAAAGTATGCATGACTGTGTAGCAGGTATGTTTCCTTTTGGGTTAATTACTATTGGATTAAGAAAGATTTGATGGCTGATGCAATGAGGCTTAATTTAAAAATAAGGTTTAATGTTGTGATATTTCTCGTTAGGGATGGAACATTTCACAAAATATACAAAATGACAAAGTTGTCATTGATGTGATGCAGCAAAGTGTCCTTGATACACATTCACTAATACCTTGTTAGATCTCTGCCAGTGTTCTCATTGGGCTTGTGATAAGTAATTGTTGCACATAAGAGAGGAGCAATATGGCTGCATTTCATGTCAGTCATTTCATGACTGACATGTCCGCCTTTGTTCAGTGGTGAAGGTACCTATCCTTCAGCATCTTGAAAGTCTCAGAGATGAAGAACTGGAAGAGCGTAGAGAGAAGAGGAGGCGGCAGCTGGCTGAAGAGGAGGAGTCAAAGCAGAATGAGAGAAGGGCATCTGGAGCAGAGCAGACCAGGGAACAGAACCTGCAGGTGAATAATTGTGGAATTTATATTTCTAAAACAACATTCAACCCATTACACTTTTCAAAGAGATAATTTAAATTTTATTGTTCACAGGGTTCAGGTTTGGGGACAATTAATGGTTCAGAGAATACTGCAGGTACTGTATCTGTGGATTTGTTTCTTTTCTAACTTTCTAAAATTCTTCAGTGATGGCCTCCCAGGTACCAGCAACCAGCAGAGCTTGCTGTGGGATGAGGTAGTAGTTTGTATAGTTTTAGGATCACACCAGATCTGGGAGATAACTATACAGTCTACTGTCTTTCCCATGGTAATGCCATATCAGCCCAACATCGAGTGCTGCAAATGAGCCAGATTGTAAATTTGAAATTGCTTCCTAATTTAAGCTGTTGCTGTGTATTACTTTAATAAGCAACTTATTTTTACAGTTATTTTGTCCTCGGAAGCTCTTTTTTCATATGAATATTGTTGTTTCGATGTTGCTATGGTTGGCTTTGTTGTGGTGAGGTAGTAAGTTGTGTTGTTGGGGATTAAGATTGTGCACCCTGTTGAGGAGATAACTATACAACTTACTGCCTTCCTCAGCAGGGACTAATGTCATCAGTGTGAAAAATAACTTTCCATACTGTTTTAATTTTGTATATATACCTGTACTGACTCTGTTTGCTGTTTACATGTTGGATATTTATTTATTTATTTTTTTCTGGATCTTGCAGTGGGTGAACAGACTCAAAGTGGTATGGTATCATGTCAGGACCCACCCAGGGTCTCAGAGGGGTTTCTTACAGCTCCTCCCTCTGAAGCAGTCACTCCTACCACACCTGCTCCTCTTGAACAGGCATTAGTGTCCCTGGAGACGGCAATCGGTCAGCAGGTCCACCAACCAATTGCTGACCTGCTGCAAGCTGAGTCGCACACCAGCTCACTGGCAGCTCTGGCCGGGACAGGACTCTCCATGCCTGGATCCGAGAGGCCAAATAGTGAAGTGGAGGCATCTCAGATGGAAATGTCTCCTGCACCCACAACTGGTGAGAGAGGAGGAGGAGCGTTGGATGAAGGCAGGGAAGGTAGACTAACTTTGCAGACTCTTTTACAACAAAGAGTAAGGGTTTATAACTGCTGTGTTTACTAGGTTGATGGTGTTCCTTAGTCATTGTTATAAACTGAATAATGTATGTTTGTTTTTGCCTTTTACCCCAGAAGATCAGCTTTTAGATACTGCTTTTAATTTCCTAATATTTACATTTTTCTCCTCCCACCCCTGCACTTTGGCCCCAACATCAGCATCTCTAAGTCCAGATATTGTGGAGAGTACGGAACCTGCAGTTGTTGGTGTATCGCAGCTTGAAGGGTCGCCCATGGACACCAGTAGCCCTGCCTCTGCAACACAGGAAGAACCTGCTACTAACCCAGCTCAAACTGTCCAGCTTTCTCAGGAACTTTCTGGTAGTGGGGAGAGTGGACTGACTGATAGACAGACAGATGCAGAGACTGGGTGAGTGGCCAGGTTTTCCCTTGACCAAATGCTTTTATAACCATCCAGCCTATCTTCACTGTGATTACTTCTCGAGATATGCTTGCTAATGTTGTGTTCTTTGGGGTCTAAACTTGTCCTTTTTTGTAGATGCCTCCCTGTATAATATATGTATGCTTGTATTTGGCCAAATCTTTTACTCTAGTAGCAAAAGTGCAGGTCAACATTTTCCTACTTATATTAAGAGCAGATGTGGATGTAAACTGCTTTATTGAAGTATAAACCTTCAATGTATTAAGAGAAAATAAAGAAGTTAAAACATTCTGTCCATATAGCACTTGGCAAAAGCGTTTCTAAATGTTTACAGCTCCACTTCTGTCTCTTCACCTGGGGAAACCATGCCCAGGAGTGATAGTGCAGACAGCCAGTCTCAGGCCATCCAAGAAGAGCCCCTCCCATCCACCAGCAATGAGGAGGAGGACCCACTTGCAGGTTAAACTGAACACTTTCCCCCTTTATCAGTTAATTTTCAAAGAAAAATTTAAAGAAATCTTAAGTTATATAGTAATGCTTTGTAATTCTAGGCATTAGCCTGCCAGAGGGTGTGGATCCCTCTTTCCTTGCAGCACTTCCTGAAGACATTCGCCGAGAAGTGCTCCAGAATCAGCTTGGCATCAGACCACCTTCCCGTCCTCCTGTCAGCACCAGTCTGCCCTCCACCACTGCACCAGTATTAGGAGGACCAGGAGTTACAGAAGTCAGCCCTGAGTTTCTGGCTGCTTTGCCACCTGCCATCCAAGAGGAAGTGAGTTGCTGTTACTTACTTTATTCTGTGAACGAACCTGACTGGTGTTGATATTTTTGATGTGAATGATGATAAAAGTAGCAGAATGAATTTGAGCATAGAAATATGCTGACATTCCGAGCATACTGTACAGGTGAAAGAGTGACAACTTGGACCCAAGTGATTTCTTAGCATACGTAAGCATTCCATTTGTTGTCGTAGGTACTTGCCCAACAACGAGCAGAGCAACAGCGCAGGGAGCTAGCCCAACAGCCCCCACAAGGGGACACTCCCTTGGATCCAGTCACGTTCATCCAGACACTGCCCTCAGAGCTTCGGCGTAGTGTTCTGGAGGACATGGAGGATAGTGTGTTGGCTGTCATGCCACCAGATATTGCTGCTGAAGCAGCTGCATTGCGGAGGGAGCAAGAAGCACGGCAGAGACAACTGATGCACGAGAGGTTGTTTGGTCATAGCTCCTCTTCAGCTCTTTCTGCCATCTTACGCTCACCAGCCTTCACCAGTCGTTTAGGAAGTAATCGAGGTGTCCAGTACACTCGACTGGCTGTACAGAGAGGAGGCACCTTTCAGATGGGGGGAGGAACAAACCACAGGTATGAAAAACACTAATCCAACCTTTTTTCTTACATGATTGATGCAATAAAACTCCACTAATAATGGAAGAAAATGTTTTTGTTCTTCCAGGCCATCTGGTTCCACTGTGGACTCTCTGTTACGTCTGCGTGGTCGATTGCTTTTGGACCATGAGGCATTGTCCTGCCTGCTAGTTTTGTTGTTTGTGGATGAGCCAAAGCTCAACACCAGCCGTTTGCACCGTGTGCTCAGAAACCTCTGCTACCACTCCCAGACACGTGGATGGGTCATCCGCAGTCTGTTATCCATCCTCCAACGCAGTAGTGAGAGTGAGGTGTGTGTAGAGACCCCACGTTTAGAGGACTCCCGAAGCAAAAGGAATACCCAGGGAAGCTGTGGAGGAAAAGGCACTACATCATCTCTCTCTTCATCATCAACTTCCTCCTTAGAGCTGCTTAACAGGGTGGAGTCTCGCAGCTCCAGTCAGCTCTCCTGGCTTTCTGTTTCAATGGATGCGGCCTTGGGCTGCCGGACAAACATTTTCCAGATTCAAAGAGTATCTAGTCGAAAGCACGCTGACAGGCACACCCCTGGTGCATCTGCAAGTTCAGCAACTTTGGGGGGAGGAGTTTCAAGCACACCAGCAGGTGTCACATGTGGAGGTGGTGGGGGAGGCACCACTGTTCACATCCACCCTCAAGCAGCTCCAGTAGTATGTCGACATGTACTGGATACACTTATTCAGCTAGCAAAGGTGAGGGCCATTTTTGTCAAATTGAATGACAAGAGTGGGAAAATAAAGTTAAAACTAGATTGCCTTTTTTTTTCTGTTTCCGTAGGTATTCCCCAGTCACTTCACGCAGCAGCGTTGTAAGGATCTATCAGTCTCCACTTCTGATCTGGACTCTCGCCTTTGTTTGGTTTCGACTGGAGGAGTGGGTGGAGGTGTTGGCACGAGGTCAGTGCCCCAGCCTCAGAGTAACACCACCTCCAATTATTCCAGCACCCAAAACTCCTTAGGTGCTACTGCTGCTAATCTTCAGTCTCTTGGAATCTCCACGGACTTTTGGGATCTGCTGGTCAAGCTGGATAACATGAATGTCAGTCGCAAGGGCAAAGCCTCCATGAAGATGGTGCCTCTAGGTGGAAGTGCAGAGGCTGAGGGTGTTCAGTTCAGCTTGGAGACCTCCCCTCTAGGCCAGCTGATGAACATGTTGTCTCATCCTGTCATCCGACGGAGCTCGCTTCTCACAGAAAAGTTGCTGCGTCTTCTGTCCCTCATATCGATTGCCCTTCCTGACAACAAAGCCACAGAGGTGCCTGCTGGACACCCCACCCCACAAGCTGTCAATCCCAATGTGGCAACCAGCTCAGGAGCCACAGCCCCCATCACCACACTCGGCACCTTAACTACCACAGTGGGTTCTACTCAGCCTACAGTGGTAGTCCCAGGGTCATCAGTGGTGGGAACTGCAGCTCAGGGACCATCCTCAGGGACCATTCTTATAGCCTCCCAGACTCCTTCAACAACAATCTCTATACCTACATCTACTGGAACAACAGGAACAGGTAGTGTAATTTAAACATATTTAGCATTTTATAGTCAAGTCAATTTATAATTGGCAGCATTTGAATGAAAATAAAATTGTCATCTTGGCACACAGGAAAACAGAAGATTACAGCCAGTATTGTGGAGAGTGAAAAGATGGCTTCCAGTGGGCTGACTGAGAAACAGCTTCAGCTATCTGTTGAGGTATGAGGATTATTGTGTCAGCATCTAAAAATGTTTTCAAAATTTTAGTCATTGACAATAAATATATTTTTTTACACTGAAGATAAAGGATTATCTTTGTACCAAGTGAGACTATTTTATACAATAAAATTTCTACAACCTTTGTAATGAAATCTTCAAGATTGTCATAACTCTTGATTTTCTAATGACTGCTATGCAATCTTGACCCTAGGTGTTGACGTCTCACTCGTGTTCAGAGGAAGGTCTAGAGGATGCAGCTAATATTCTGCTACAGTTATCTAGAGGAGATGGTGCCACCAGAGATACTGTGCTCAAGCTGCTCCTCAGTGGTGCTCGACACCTAGGATACACTCTTTGTAAACAGATTGGTGAGTACCAAGCAGTTACACCGGTGGACTCGGTTGTCGTATTTCTCTTTAAAAAAAAAAAAATGTTTTTTTTTTTTTTTTTTTTTTTTTAAATATTTGCTTTTTTCAGGCACATTACTGGCTGAACTCAGAGAATATAATTTGGAGCAGCAGAGACGTGCACAAGCTGATTTACACTCCCCAGATGCTCCTGAAGATTCCTCAATCACAGCCAGGCTTAAGGGAAAGATGAAAAGCAGGTTAGCTACAATATTAGTGGATTCGTGATAAATCATTGTATACATTTTTCTGTAACTCATATTTTCATTGTCACATTTATATCTCGTTTGAAATTAAGGTTTGACGGGGCAGAAAGTGTAGTGATTGTCGCTGCACAGAAGCGTACTCTTGGTGGACGTGAACTGCAGTTACCGTGCATGAGCTCACTAACTTCAAAAACATCAACACAAAAATTCTTTTTGCGAGTACTTCAAGTCATTATCCAGCTGCGTGAGGACACAAGGCGGGCAAATAAAAAAGCCAAACAAACAGGACGATTGGGTACGGCACTAATTGTGAATGCACGTATTTGAGAATTTTTGATGGTTAACGACTTACACCGACTTACTTTCTTCGTTATTGTTTGCCAGGGTCCTCCAGTTTGGGCTCAGCCAGCAGCATCCAGGCTGCAGTACGTCAGCTCGAAGCTGAAGCCGATGCCATTATCCAGATGGTAAGAGAAGGCCAGAGAGGTCGTCGGCTCCAGCAGGGCCCACCACCTACTGTCTCTTCTGCATCTGCTGCTGTGGTTGCTGGGTCCTCAGTAGCTGCTCCCCATCCCCCTGCTGGTGCTGCTGCCACACCTGCTGCAGTTGCAACGGTTAGCATGAGCTGCACTCATCTCAGGCATTATACGTTATTGTCCCATTGCATGTATTTTTTAATAACATGCTGTATAATCTAACCCCGGTTTTGTCTGAACTTGGTTTTTGCATTTTGGAAAATTTAAATCTAAAATATCTTTGGTAATGCATGTGACAGTGTCACAATGGATCCTACCATCTTTAACTCTACAGCTCCAACATGAGGGAATTGTTTCCGAATTATTGCCTCAGCACAAGCCTGTTTTATTGTTGACACGGTCTGGACTGTATGCTATATGCTCCATTCTTTTTGTGAATTAATAGCTTCATGTTTATTTGGCTACTTTTTTTCTATCACTTTCTGATTTGGTTTCCCTAGTCTGAAGCGCAGTCGATGTCAGAGGCTCAACCAACACAGAGAGATGACTCTCCAATGGACGTGGACCAGCCATCTCCTCTAGAGCAAGATTCGACACCTCTAGGTATGATTTGTGATGTGTATTCATAATGAAAATGTCATTTTAAGTTTTTTGTCTCATACATAATTCTTTTTCTCACTCTATTTCGAACCAATAGAATTTTAACGGAGACTTTCACTGCACTGATGTTGACAGAAACAATTGCTCATATTAGAGTTTAACTTTCTTTTGTTAGATGAGGAAGGAAATGGCCAGTCTGAGGGTGAGGAAAGACTTCCAGACCTCCCACTACTAAGTGAGCAGTTGTTGTTGGATGAACTGTGGGATATGCTGGGAGAGTGTCTGAAAGAGCTGGAGGAGTCACATGATCAGCACGCTGTGTTGGGTAAGTGTAACTTCCTGTTGTATTACTTTAATGCGTGGCCAAGTCGTCTGGGGCTTAATGATCTGTTTGATTTCCCAGTTCTCCAGCCTGCTGTTGAGGCATTCTTCTTAGTGCACGCCACAGAACGAGAGAGCAAACCACCAGTGAGAGACACCCGGGAGAGCCAGCTTTCTCACATCAAAGATGAGCCTCCACCACTCTCCCCAGCACCCCTTACACCAGCCACTCCTTCATCCCTAGATCCATTCTTTTCCAGGGAACCTTCTTCCATGCACATTTCATCCAACCTACCACCAGACACCCAGAAATTCCTCCGGTTTGCTGGTGAGTCTGAAAGATTGAATAGCGAATACATAGATACTTTTATTTATTTGTAAATTACTAATCTCATTTACACCCATTACCTTTAGAAACACACCGCACAGTGCTAAACCAGATTCTGCGGCAGTCCACGACACACTTGGCTGATGGACCATTTGCGGTACTTGTTGACTACATACGCATCCTTGACTTTGATGTTAAGAGGAAGTAAGTCTCGCTGAAAGCAGTATTTTCACTGTGTTATACAGTAACTCACACGGACTGTTTCTACCACCTTTGTAGGTACTTCCGCCAAGAGTTGGAGAGATTGGATGAAGGCCTGAGGAAGGAGGACATGGCTGTGCATGTGAGACGAGATCACGTGTTTGAGGACTCGTACAGAGAACTTCATCGCAAGAGTCCAGAGGACATGAAGAATAGGCTGTAAGGATCTATTCCTGTTCCATTGCAGGTTTTTCTCCCAAAATTATCATTATTTACCCTTATATTCTCTTTCATTCCCTTTGCAGGTACATTGTATTTGAGGGGGAAGAGGGCCAGGATGCAGGTGGTCTCTTAAGAGAATGGTACATGATCATCTCCCGGGAGATGTTCAATCCCATGTATGCACTGTTTCGCACATCACCTGGTGACCGGGTCACGTATACCATCAACCCCTCTTCCCATTGTAACCACAACCACTTGAGCTACTTTAAGTTTGTGGGTCGTGTGGTGGCCAAGGCAGTCTATGATAACCGGTTATTGGAGTGCTACTTCACTCGCAGCTTCTACAAACACATCTTGGGCAAGAGTGTCAGGTATTCCAGATTCCTGACAGTTTCAGTTGTTGTATCAAATGATCACAGCAAAATTGTGATTGTACTCAACAGTGTTTAATGACAATGACATTCTCTGTGGTTACCAGGTACACAGACATGGAGAGTGAGGATTACCCATTCTTCCAGGGTTTGGTATACTTGTTGGAGAATGACGTGTCCACATTGGGCTATGAGTTGACTTTTAGCACTGAGGTTTGGGATTTTTTTTAATTAATTTATTTTTTTTAACATTTTTATTTTAATTGTGTCTTAAAACATTCCTTGGAACTAATAAACCTGTGTAATAAAACCATGTTTTGGTAGGTCCAGGAGTTTGGAGTGTGTGAAGTGAGGGATCTCAAGCCAAATGGAGCCAATATCCTGGTAACAGAGGAAAACAAAAAGGAGTATGTGCATCTGGTGTGCCAGATGAAGATGACAGGTGAGGATCTAATGCATTCCTATTTTTCCTGCTTTTTAACATTTAATAATGTTGAAGAAGAGCATTTGTTGAAACCAGAGTGATTAACCAGTCAAATATCAAGGGTACTTTTTTAAAAGAAAACACTAGGTGGCAGTATTCTACACAGCAACACTAATGACAATTGAATTAAAAATACCAAACCGAGTTTTATGCCAATTAATTTTACTTCTACACTTGGATACTAAGATTCTTAACAGAGTACTTTGATTTGTTCTGTAGGTGCAATCCGGAAACAGCTGGCAGCCTTCCTGGAGGGATTCTATGAGATCATTCCAAAGAGACTCATCTCCATCTTCACTGAGCAAGAATTGGAGCTGCTTATTTCTGGTCTACCCACTATTGATATTGATGACCTAAAGGCCAACACCGAATATCACAAATACCAGTCCAGTTCTATCCAGGTATGAATGGGCAGATGTGCGTTGAACACCAGGTTTCTGTACTTTGTTCTGCAGCTGTGATTGGGTAAAGTGTAGAAGTTTCTTCTATTATTCACTGTTTTTATGGCTTTTGTATCTTGACCACATTGTCTTTTCTTCTTATTCAGATTCAGTGGTTCTGGAGAGCTTTGCGGTCTTTTGACCAGGCAGACAGAGCCAAATTCCTACAGTTTGTCACCGGCACATCCAAGGTTCCCCTCCAGGGATTTTCTGCCCTGGAGGGAATGAATGGCATCCAGAAGTTTCAGATTCACAGAGATGATCGCTCCACTGACCGCTTACCATCAGCTCACACCTGGTAATGACATTTTTGTCATGTTAACGAGGCATAAATGATGATGATAAATGTTGTTAGGATAAAATGTGATTTGTTGTTTTTGTTTTTCCCATCCACAGCTTTAACCAGTTGGACCTTCCAGCTTATGAAAGCTATGAGAAGCTAAGACATATGCTGCTGTTGGCCATTCAGGAATGTTCAGAGGGATTCGGACTGGCTTAAACGATGAGATTCTCAGCAAACAGATATGATTACAAACGCTTGATTTAGATTTGCCTATTCTTGATGCATCGACACCGGTAATTTTGAACACACACGAACATAGACATCACTGGAGTACTAGTTAAATGGCCTAGACTTACTGGTTTCTATTTCATATAGAGCAGATAACCAGCAAGTGAAGTGGACTGATTGATATTGCATACAACACAGAAAGCCTCATGAATGACACAGCCGTGTCTCCCTCCCCAGTTTAATTACAAATGCAAGTGTGGATATTCAGAGGATAAAACATGGACTAATATAAGAGACCTTTTTCTCATTTAGTTTGATTTCTCTGTACAAAAGGTTTGGGAGTTTATTATGTTTAATCTTTTTGTTCTCTGGTTGTGTAAAAATGATAAGAGAATGTTGTTTGAACAGGATGGTTATAAAACGTTTGGGGAAAAATTGGTGGTGGTTTCTTGTTGCAGATTTGTTACCTTACGAGCCTTCATCATGGGGAGTGTTTTTATCAGGGGGGTATGAACAAAAGGAGTTTTTAGATATTCGCAAAAATGCACTTTTCAGAGTTTTGTGGCATTTTTAAGGAAGGATGGTACAAAAAATGAAGAGATGACCTGAAGGAGATATTTAAAGAAAAAACTTCTAGAGTATTTTTGGCTATTAAATTGCTGACCCAGCCTTGAGCCTTTGAATCAGAGTGGAATATCTACATGAATAAATGCATAAAATTGCATCTATTGTGTCCTTGAACAGTGTTTTAAACGTTCTTTTCGGTCTCCCCTCAATGAATTGTAATCATTTCAAAACTATTAATTTTTGGAAAGTTAAGCTATGTAGGACCCCAATAAGACAAACTTATCTCAGCCTGCAACGCATTTTTAATGCTCCACAAATGTTTGGTTTTACCTGTCAGTACGAGACATCCTGACAGTAATGGCAGATCTCAGAACAGATCACTGTCAGCAGCTGTGATGTCATCACACAGGATGAAGTGTGAGGAAAAACCTTCATTAAAGCGACTTGATCAGCTAAAAATGTCTTCGGAGGGAAACTTTTGTGTCGTATTTTGGACATCATCTTGTCTCCTGGGATAAGGCTTCATCCAAAATATGGCATTATATTTATATTATTTTATGCAGTTGTATTATTAAACTTGGTTACGGGGGGAAAAAACTACAGCGTCACTAGAAAAAATCAATTTAGTTTTTCTTTGTCAAGCTAATATTTTTGCTGAAAATGATAGTGTTTTATTAAATATGTCTTTTATTAACGGTTTAATTTTACTCAAAGATATTTACAGATTATCTAAGGTTCTCTGTGGGGATGATGCCATCCATGATGCATCCAACAAGGCCCGGGCTGTGCCTGCCCCAGTTGTACTTCTCTTCAGGAGCAGCAGGAGCCCACTGATCTCAGGCTGCTTTCAAATCAGTGACCTCACTTTATTAGGTGCTGCATGACCCCAGAAAAGGTGAAATGATCTTTAAAAAGAACTAAATCAGATGCTTGACTGATGAAGTAGCATCTCTGGAGGAAGAACCAGCTGATGTTCTTCACCTTGCAGCCCCCCTCCCACCAAAGCTAAAGTCTGTACTTGTGCATGTCCTCCTGTTTAACGTTCTTTTTCTACCTGCTCTGCCGAATTTGTTCCGCTTCGTGAGCCGCCACAACAGTTTTGAAAAACCCCCTGAACCACCTTTTTCGCCTGCGTTGCTACGGAGGTTCTCCAACCCTCCCCCCCAGTCGGTGAATACCTATGCGGCGGCTGCAGAACCGGGAGCATCCGTGTCTGATTTGGTGTGTGCTGAGGCACGAGGAATTGAACTTAAATGCTCTCATGTATGTCCTTCAGACCGCCAGCCCAAACTTCCCCTCTCCGTCTTCAGCTTTCTGTACATAATAACTTTACTATTCGTTTAATGAGCGTCTGTTGCAGCGTGGAGGCACTAGTTTAAAATTTATAGAGGAAAAACAAATCATGCAGGAAATTTGCTCAAAAAACCGCTGTCATGAGACATTAAATCGTCTGTTACTTGGGAGTTTGGAGATGCAGATGCATCATTCTGCCACTTGCACGTTCTCCACGAAGACTCCTCCCAATATTTGCTATTCTAGAACAATTTGTTGCCAAGATATACTTGCGTGTATGTGTGTAAATGAATGAGTTTCGCTTTTGCATCTTAAAAACGCAGCCGCAGGGGCAACAATAGAAACAATTGCCGATGGTAAACAAAGTGCACCATTAATGGAGATCCCTGCTCATAAGTGGATGGTGGAGCTGAGGAGGAAATGAAGGCAGCTTCATCAATAATGGCTGTGATGCTTATGAGCCAGAGAGCTTTTTTACTGCTGCTGTCTTCAGGCTTTCCCGGATAAATCACAGCAAAAATTACAAACGGCCTCCGCTGCGCAGAGCACAAATGGGCAGGGAGGCGAGATCAGTTCATTAGAGTAATTGATTCACTGTTTCTAATTAGCCAGAAATGTTTGGAACAGTCAGTGAAAGATGGCGTCTAACCCTTCAGAGGACTGAAAACAAATGGATGGAGGAAAAAAAATGGCTGATTAATATTCAGGCCTGAATCACGTGTTTTATTTTCATGAGAACAATAATCTGATCAAAGCACCATAGTTTCAGTCTGACTCTTGTTTGTTTTCATCTTCCTAATATTTAACATTTCCATGGCGCTCTGCTAATGTTGGCAGCTTTTTTTCTTATGTCTTCTGTTGTTCTCTTTTTCAGGATTCCGAGAACTATAATATATCTGTGTGTGTGTGTGTGTATTTGCCGTTTGTCCCTTGGGTGGCAGAGGAGGTCGGCCATGGAAGAGAGGCGGGGGCGAAAGCACACCAGCTGACCTTTGACCCCCGCTGCATGGTTCGGTCCGGAGCTTAATGGTCGGTGACAGTCCGTCTGCTGCAAAGGCCACTGTCTTTTTCAATTCCAAGTTCCTCATTCGTTTACATGACATTTACACTGGTGATGACATTATTCTGCATTAAAATGCAAATATTAGGGAATGATGTCATTCTGACCTGTCTTGTCACACAGAAGGTGGCATCCATGCTGTTCTATCCTTCAGCACAGCGTTGGTCTGTGGGTGTTTTTCTTCACGTGGTTAGCATGTTTAATGGGCTGTTTTGTGGTGAGTGAAGTGCGAGTCATCCCGCGGTGGTGGTCTAAATCAGAGTCATTTCCCTCCAGTTAGCTCATCATTAACGCCAGGTCACTGTTGGCTGGCTGACCTTCTGCAGGCATAATGTCTTTAACTCGGATCATTGGCTCTCCACGCATGCATGCACGTGTGCGCGCACACGCACACACAACCCAAGATCTGTTCAGTCAGATGATAAACCTGGAAGCAAAACCAAATGTGAGACCTTAAAAGGAAAGTATCCCAATGATCTTCTTACTAATAAACTCTAACGTCAGTGTCGTGAGAAGATTTGGGTAAAACTTGGTTCTTTGTGTGATTTCACAATCATCATTTGTTATTGTTTCCAGATTTGGAGAAATCGGTCTTGTTTCCCAAACTATCTCCACAGTCCAGTGATCTCTCCGGAAGTGTTTTCCTCCTTTGGCTAATCTGTTTCCAATCATCAATGTCGTGATAACACTCCTTACATAAGCTTTTGGCTTTTTTTTTTGTTCAGTAATACAGCTTTTCGTTCCCTCCCACTGAACTCTAGAGAAGAGAGACATGATGGGAAACCGGGATGGACAGAGTCATAACGAGTCCAGTGCGCCTCCCTCCAGGGTGGCTTGCTGTCATCACATCTTCTTTCATTTTGTGCTTCTCTGGATCTACCAGACTTCATTCTTGTTTCCCTCAGCCTCTGCCCGCCTACGCTGCAGCCATTTACTAGATTGCATCCATCCCCTCTCTGCTTAAGCTGATGGAATTGTCTCCCTCTATGATTTTTGCTGAGTGCATCTGTTTCTTTTTTTTCCTGCAACTCCAGACCCGAAGATCACTAAAGTTCCCCCACCCCCGACTACATATATCATTCCATCTCTCCAGCCAGTCTGCCAGCTACTCACAGCAGGGAAAGGAGGCCTGTACTTTTCCAAGGTCGAGTGAGGCATTTCTTTACAGATTAATGGGTTTGGGAGACGGAGGAGGATGCCTGAGGGAGGTGTCTCCTCACAGCTGATAGAATAGTGAGCCAGATCTGCCCCTGAGCTCAGGTTTGACTGTAAAACTGTCGCACCCATCCGTGATCTTGTCCATCCCGCAGGTTTCGGCCCTGAACTCTCAGCCAGTCTTGTGTTGAGGATCATGCTGGAGGTTTTTTCCTGCCACCAGTCGTCGCTCCCGTGCTAGTCCCAGGCTTTTGTCTGCAGGCCCAGCGTATCCTGGGGCAGGAACAGCAGATGGGCATGCCGGCGCAGTTTTGGAGTGTGGCGCTGACCCAATTACCTGAATCATTCTGAGCGCTTTTATTTTTAGGGCGAGTCTGCATTTGTCTTTGTGTCCCAAGTGTTCTTTTTCCCATCAAACATTTGTTTTCTTACCGTTTGTGGAGTTGTGTTCTTGTTGGAGCGGAGTGTAGAGTGGCTGTAGGTCAGGTGGTGGACTCCACTCCAGACGTTAGATCCCGCGTCCCCGTTTACATGCCAAAGTGTCCCTGAGCAACACACTGAAGACTGAAGAGCTGTAGCTGGGTGTGATTGCTTAGTTCTCCATAAACATTGATGTTTTCCTCCTAACCCAAACCAAGCACTATTACTCACCTGATCATCTCCATAATCTCTGCACCTTCATTTCAGATGTGCGGGTCAGTTCAACATGAACAGAAGCTTCTACATGTGAAAACATCAAAGCAGGTGAGAAAGCACCTGCAGATTACCATCAAGCGCACCATCACTGTCGCCAGCAGCTTTTATCTTGTCACGTTTGCAAACGCGCCTTCAAACACTCGGAGGATTACGTCGAGCCTTTATTGCTCTGAAATCAGCACATCTCTCAGACTCACCCCCAGACTCCCCAACAGACTCAGATAAGAGGCCCATTTGCATTCTGAAACAATCATCCCGGTCACGCCTTTAACTCTAATGAGCTGAGGCACTGGCAGAGTCTCAGAGCTGGAACTCATTAAATGAGCTTATCAAAGTTAAACCCAGTGGAGCAAACAGATTATTAACACTAAACATGCAGGTAGAGAAGTGAAACGATGGGCCAGGTGATGGACTATATGCTGATGTAAAACATGCCTCATTGTGCTCACACTAAATGACTGGAGATTTAAAGAAAAGACAAGAGCAGGAACTCGTTAGAGGAGGCAAGAAGTTGAGGATGGGGGCAAAAAAGGAATGGCCAGAATCCACTGAGCATGAGGAGAGAGAAAGGGAGGGAGGGTGTCAGGCAGAGAAGTAGGGTGATGTCACCTCTATCAACCAGCCAATAGGAGTCAGGGAGGGAGGGAGAGAGAGAGCGAGGGAGAGCACGCGGCCGGAGGAGGGTGTGTTTTTCTATCACTGCAGCATCAGCAGAGGGAAGAGGGGCACAATCAATTTCACAGAGACGAGGAAGAAACGACGCGAGCAGATAAGGAAGGAAGAGACAGACGAAGAGAGAGAGAGAGAGTGGAGAAAGGATCTCCAGGAGTTGTTGGAGTGAAAGAGCGTTGCTGCAAACGGTAAGAGGAGAAAACAGACGCCCTGTGCAGATGAGCTCGTGAGCATGTTGATGAGGCTGCAGTCTCGTTTGGGATTCACACCTTTGCTCGGTGGCTCGCTGCAAAGCACCAGCATGGTTGCACCACCTGATGGACATGTTCTCCATCAGGTGTGTATGGTGGAAAACTAGAAAACGAAAGCTATTTCTGACCGCTCACCTTTCAAAAAAACAAAAAATCAATGAATGTCAGTGTAATGTAATTAATGACATTGTAACTGACGTCTGTACATCAGTATTCTGGGGTTGTGATTTTTGTTCTAATGTGCTGCTGCATTACCTAAATCATTATAACCTGTTGGTTTTGATCGTTTTTTTCAATTGATTTGTACTTCTTTTTTCCTTGTGCAGCTTGATGCATGCAACAGGGTCCCTCCTGGCATTAATATTGAATGTTCAGTACAGCACAGCTGCGCTTTGCTCTGCCTCCCCCTGGGGACATGAACAGAATCGGGCAGATGATTGGGGAGATTTTGGTGATGCACTTGTGTCTGATGCACGTAAAGTTGGGATTTTGTTTTGGTGACGCCCTCGTGTCATAGAATTTTCCTTAAAAGTTGCACAAAGTCATCAAACTGCACTAACCCACAGCTCAATGAGTCGAGCTGTTTTCTTCCTGTTAAATCCAGTGCCGCTCCTTTCTCGCCACCTTGATATGAATATTCGTTTGCTCCCCGCACTCCCCTCCCCCCGCCCACGGCTGAGTGTTGAGCACCGCCTGTGGTCGCAATGTGCTGCCACGATTTCCATTACCGTGGAGGATGAATCTCAGCCGTATGGTCACCAGCCCTGCGGAAACGTCTACGGCCATTTTCCAGGCTTCGCTCTTCCTCCCATGGCTGTGGCCATCGGGGCTGGAAAACCTAAGACTGTTACGGAAAAACAAGAAACAGAACCCCTGAGATATCAACAGGAGGCAGGGCAGACGCGGAACTAGTCGTACAAAAGGACCCGGAAAACAAATAAGGGTGTGGCAGCAGCAGACAGCGGAGGTGTGCTCCTCACCTGGCTGTACGCCACACAGCCTCCTGCTGCCGCCATCTTGCCCACATCTGATCCTCGTTGGTGGAGAATAAACGAGCCATCACCGCGACGATAGCTGATCCAACTCTAAACGTGAGGATAGTGTGTGTGTGAGAGTGTCTCTCATACCAGCACATGTGTGCTGGAAGCGGGGTGAATCTGCTGAGTCCCTCCCTCCCACCCTGCAGCCCCCAGGACCCTGTAGCTCGTCCCAGATGAAGCCAGTGGGGGGACTGTGGGAGAGCGCAGGCTCGGTGCCCGACGGTGACTGCTTACCATCTGTACAACATGCATACACACACCGTGCTGCACACACTCGCACATTACATAAAGCTGGTCCTGTGAAGAGGCCACGATCGAGCGGCAAGCGCGTGTGTGTGCATATGTGTGCACGTCCTCTCTGTGGCAGCAATGCTCCAGAGACCTGCTGCTGGTTGCATTATCATACTATTTAATGCGGCGGGGTGTGTGTGTGTGTGTGGCACTGTGGCAGCTGGTCCCTGCTCGGTGTTGTGAGCTGCTGCACATTGTTGTGAGAGTAGCCGACTTCACTACAGTAGGATGCAAAATGTAATCTCTCTCTCTCGCCCTCCCTCTCTCTCTTTCTCTTTCTCTCTTTCTCATGTGGGCCGGTTAATTGAGCTGTTCTATCAGTAAGATGAATGGAAGCAGGGATTTATGTTAGGAGAGCAGGACAGAGAGCCCAGCGGGACCTGCAAAGGAGAGAGGAGGAGGAGGAGGAGGAGGAGGAGGAGGCAGGTTGGTGGAAGCATCATGAAAATTAGAAAGACAAATGAAAATGAAGAGCAGTATCAGAGAGGGAGAAGAAGAAGAAGGAGGGATCAATTAGGATAAAGAAAAGACAAAGGTCATGAGGGAGGATGGGCTGTGGAGAAAAGAAGCAGGAGTGGGGCAAGAGCATCCCCAAATGTTCTTCGGACAGTTCTGCTCTTTATGTTTGTGCCTCCTTCGTTATGGGAAAATGATGCGACGAGCTGGTAGTTTTCCAGACGCGATAGTCGTACAAGTGGAGTGGTGAGCTGGTGTGTGTGGGAGGAGTGCAACTCCTGCCGCACGCAAACAGATCAGCAGAGAACGGCTGACATCCTGTTGCAGTGTAGCAAATTAACCAGCCTCTAATGTTGTGTTCCCGGCCTGATTACTGAGCCGTCTGCTGCCAGATCAAAGTCTGCGCTCGGCACTTTCTGGGGATTCAGACTCTAAACCAGCGTCGGGGTAAAATAAGGGTTAAGCGGGAGAACTGTCGCTTTCGCTGAGGAGTTGATGATACATCTTTCATGTCTGGCTTCCTTTTTATTCTTCTCTGAAGTCAATATTGAAGTTCTAAACCTATAAAAGCACATTCAAAGACTTGTTGGGCTTCTCCCTCGAGTTTACTCTGAGTGTTTGTGTCTTTTTGATGCCCAATTGTATGTGTACTTCTCTGGGATGCTGTCAAATACACACACACACACACACACACACACACACACACACACACACACTGGTTGCACCTCGGAGACTGTTTGATTTAGACTGTGCAGATGGGAGTGGGCCCACTGGGTGTTAAGTGGGGATGGTGTCAACATGCTGTCAGGGCCCTGGTGAAGAATGCATTTTGCCGATTTAGGGGGTCAAGGGTCAGAATTGAATTGACAGCTCGACCATGGGTAAATGATTAGGGGAGGGAGCGGGGGCAGCACAGGACAGCTGAAGGGGAGAAAGAACATTTGCCAAAAAAGTGTAGATATCAAAGTCTGATTTAAGAGGCAGCAGGACAGACGGAGCAGTTCTGGATGAAGTCACTATGTAAACCAGGACGGTCATGGCCATGAACCTCTTACCCCTGCGATGGCCGCCACTCCCCTCTGCTGCTGTCTGTCTCATCCTGTTATTCACGCTGCATCAGACAGAGAAACTCACATTAACCACTGAAACAAATATTGATCCGGCCCTGGAAAGTTTTGGAAAAATGCATCAATCCCTTCTAGGAAAGTCAGATCTGGTCTGGGTCACTAAGAGGATGGCAGAAAGACAATGAATATTAATCTTCAGGGTGAGTTTATCATTCTTACAGAGAGGGAAGACTCCAGACTTCCCCTGAGATGCAGATATTCATGATCGGATCAGTCTTGTTATGCGTGTTGTTTTGAATCAAGATCAGGTTTAATCCCGTCAGACCAATAATGAAATCAGAGCAGATTATTATGTTAAAATAAAGGGAACACATAAAAAGACATATTTCATGTTAATATGGATTGGTTGTGATCAGTTTATTATTATTTTAATGGGAAAAAAATCAAAAATGTTAATGAGTTAAATTCCATTATTTCACATAAATGTAATTAAAGATCCAGAGTGGAAAAGCAATCATGCTACAAATCAGCAGAACATAAATGAGTTCTGACCTTCTCTCTGTCTCCTTGATGTTGTCCTTCTTCTTCCTCCTCTTCTTTTTTAGTCCTTCACTAAATGACGTCTTTGTCCCAACACAGAAAGTCCCCCCTCCAGCATCGGGGGCCAGTCAGCTCTGTAAAAGGGCCTCGATTGTCCGGTCACTGGCTATAATTAAACTAAACTGGACCTCTGTCCTGTATCGCTTCCTTTTGGCACCAAACATTCAACTGTCAAAGATATTTCATGTGACAGGAAGACGTGGAACCATGGAGCACGCCACTGACAGCCATGGCTCCATGAATGAGTTAACTGTGGCGCCGCAGCAAATACTTTCTGCTGGAGCGACCAAGATTTTATTTTTTTTTTTAATGATTCTTTTGATACATTCCAGAGGCCGTTGCTGTCGTTTCAAAGTCACAAGACTCTTAACTATCACTGTTGAAATCCTCCATTTGTTACATTTACAGCAACACTGCCGTCAGGTTCTGTCCCTTACTGCTGCTGCTTCGGTCTTTTACATGATTAATATTATCCAACATACGCCACAGCTGCGTTTTACCATATTGCAGTTTACTTTGGGGAATTCGTTCATATTGACTTTGATTACATCACTTCTGCTCTGCGTGACTGTGACACAAGAGCTTTGTTGTCGTTATACTTTTTCTTAAAATCAGCTTGACAGCCTTTTCAATGCGGCTGGAATTTATTTTTCTTCCTGCACTCTGTTTTTTCCCAATCAATTTTCCTAATGCTCACCGTTCTTGACCTATCCTTGGCATTGCTTTTGTCCCGGTTGCCGAAATCTTAATCATATCCAAGTTCTCACTGAAGATAGTTCTGTTTAAACGAGGCAGTTTGATATATAAAGTTCCAAACCCTCCTTGAGGGTTTATTAATTTTAACTGCTGGTGTTCGAGTGTATTGATTTTGCTTCTCCTCTGCTCTCCACCTCACTGGTATGAACCCTAACTGGTATAGACAGGAACTAGAACACAAGTATCAATGCAGCCTCCTCCAGAACCACATCTGTCTCCTCTGGAAGCCCCGTAGATGTTTCTGTCATCATCCGCCGCGTCAGCCCTGATATTCATTAGTGTTGGATTACAGAGAATGGGAGGGGATCAGGTTTTGGAGTGGGCTGTAATCCCCATACACTGGCCTAATTTAATCTCACCTACTGTGCCATCCTATTACACACTACACCCACCGCATGCACGCAGGCGACGGCAGGCATGGAGGAAGACAAGGGGCGGCGTCAAAGGTTAAAACAGGGTAATGCCAGGCAGACAAAGAAGAGGCAGTGGAAGAAAAGAGTTCCAGAGGGAAGAAATTGATTATGAGCAGGTGGGGAGAGATGGAAGGGGTGGGGAGGGGGGCAGAAAATGTCAGGAACTAAAGAAATGTCAGAGATGAATGTGGTGGTCTGGGGGAAAGGTCCTTAAATTTGGAATCACGAGCACGAGTGTTCGCTCACTTCTCCGGGCTGGACACGAGTCTGGTTCCGAGCACATGCGACGACATTTCTTTAAAGCGTTCCGTGATTTAGATTGGAAACTTTTTTTTTCCCACCTTGTGGCATTTTGGAGTGATATTGACATGAAACACAGCGGTGGTGGCGGGGGTGTTATTGAGTAAGGTGCAGCAGGCAGCCTGGCGTGTTTCATTAGTGCTCTTTTATGTTATACAGCATCATTTCTCAGCCAAATTGAGAATATTGTGTAGATTTCAGATCTTTGACTGAGAGACTAAACAGAACATACACATACAACATAGACTGTGCTTCTAAATTAGCCTGATGTTGGAGTTCGGGGGTAAATTGGTTATGAAGCCCTACATTAAGCTAGACTAACCTAATCTTTTTCCCCAGACATCACGCTCGGCTGCACAGCCGGAACGACCCAACTTTTCTGTTTTGTGGCCAAACTTGTAGCGCGCACCTTTGTGCCCCTCTCTTTTTAAAAATTGTTTGTTAAATCTGCGCTACAAAAGAATGAAGGATGTTGCAGGAAGCGATGGCGAGGAGGCTTCTTGTTAATACAAGCTGAAGATAAAAGGCTCAGTCCCCATGAGGAAACTGTGGAGCAACGAGGAGGAAAAACAGATTTATTCAGGGGTACAAATGTCACATCGGAGGAAAGGAGGCAGATAAAGGGGAAAAGACGAGAAAGCAAGCGATGTGTGGATAAAAAGAGAAAGTGGAAGGAGCAGACAGACGGGCCAGGCATTTTTAACAAGCTTAATGAGGTAATTATAAGCAGAGGCCTCATCCTGCAGGCTTTGGGTGGGGCAGCAGAACCGAGAGAAAGAGGATGTTTATTATCTGTAGCCTTTTAATAATGTTGATCATAGATTTAACCAGCGTTCCTGCTTGGGGCCCTGAGCCAAACAAAGTCAGTGTAAGACAGAAGGAGCAGTTAAACACAGGAAAAGAGAAATACCACCACATTTCTACGCAGATGGATTAAATAAGAGTGAACTAAATTACAAATATTAAATCCTTCAGACAGAAAAATCAGCCTGCCTGGATGACTTCATTTCTTATCCTCATACATCATTCATCCGTGTTTGTCTTGTTTTTCACCACCCTCCCATTGCTGCTGCCTGTTTCTCCTTCCTCCGCTCCTCCATCCATGGCTTCAGACAGCCAGTGTTTTATTTATGACTGCGCACTGAACACCACTCTGGCCGGCGTGCGGTTCAGAGTGGGACAGACAGCCTGTAACCGTAAGCGGAGCAGCCGTCGAGCGTCTCCGGCTCCTCGTGGGTCCCTTTTGAGCGTCACACAAAAGCAAAGTTGCTTGAGAAGCGTTGTCAGTGTTGTGAAGGTGGCCTATATAGTATGATCAGCAATGCTCCAAGGAGACGGAGATGATTAATACGCTACAACAATGTCGCTGCTCTATTTTCTTCTGGAGGTGTGAACAAGCTAATGGTAGCATGGCCATAGCAGACCGTCACTTTCACCAAGTCTTTCATAATTACATTAAATTGAATCCATCTTTGTTAAATGTGTCTTCTCAAAGTTCATCAACCGGTTGATCAGCCACAGGGGAAGGTCACAGTTTTCTCTCTGTCCTTCTTTCTCTCCTTTTTCCCCTCTCCACTACACTCGCTTTCTCACAGGGATCCAGGCCAGATCCTTTTCTGTCATTTTTCAGAAGTGTAACAAAACAGGCTGGAAGAAGGGATGAGTCAGTGCTGCAGAGCTGTGGCAGCTCCTGGGGCATCAGTGCACGAGGCCGTTTTCCACAAATGTAGATGGAGCAAATCAAAACAGCACGTGAACAGACAGAGCGTGACTGTGCAAAACAGCATTTGTCTTCTTTTCATGCGCTTGCTGCGTCTGCCTCCTGGAGCAGATCATCTACTGCCAAACACACTTGTCGCTGCCTTTAAGTGACTGAGGGGAGAGTAGCGCAAACACCGGGATACAGCTTGTCTGCTTCCTCCTTTTCATTTGGCTCTATGCTGGAAATTGGTTCCGCAAAATGTCACGTCCTTGATCTACTTGTATCACCGCGCGAGGAGTGTGTGTGTGCGCGCGCGCGCAGGGGCTGGAGCAGCGCTCTAGTGTGGGGAGGGGGATTTGCGAGAGGCGAGGGTCTGCGGCAGAGACGGGGCTGCGGGCCTGAGATAACACAGTGGCTTTTGATGGAGCCTGGGCTTGCTCTGTTGGAGAGAGAAACCATCTCTGCCTCAAACAGATCTCCGCTGCTGCCTCCATTTGGAACGATTGGATGTGATTACAAAGCAGAAACAGTGCAGTGATGATGATGACGACAATAAGGGATGTGATGGAAGTAAGTCAGTCACTTACAGTCGCAGGGTCGTGGGGACGCTGTGCCAGCCTCCAAAAACACCCCAAACTTTAATCCTTCCCTGACCTGTTAGCCAAAGTTTGCGGGAATGCTAACCCTTGAATGCTAGCATGCGATCTCGTGGTGTTGGTAATGAAGATGTGCTGCAAGGTGGGTTCAGAGAGAAGCAGAAGGCGGGGTAGGGTAAGAGAGTTCACGCAGAGAAAAGGTGAAGTTTCTTTCTGGTATTCTGGTGCGGTAATCAGTGGGGAGCAGAGGATAGAGAACAGAAGAAAAAGGGCAAATAAAAGAGTTTCTGCAAAGATGGCAGCCAGGAAGGAGGAAACCTTTCAAGTGAAGGTAGGATGTAGACTGTATGGGAAGTGGAGGAAGCTAAAGATGGAGCTGGAGACACTGGAGACCGCAGATGAAGGCAGGGAGTATAAAGTAGAGACAGATGAGAGGAGAGAGGATGGGGGGATGGGGTGCAGATGACGAACGTGTAACGGGGGAGGGGAGTGAAATATTTGCTGTGTGCAGCTGAGCTGGAGTCAGGAGGTTGTCATGGTGATAGAGGGGTGAGAAAAGGAGTGAGAGGGAGGACTCTGCGCGCCGTCCTGCACGTTTGGACACAAACAACGTAGTCATGCATGTCAAAGCTGACCTGCCATGACCGAGGGAGAGTGCACACCGGTAAGCTGAGCTACATCACATGCAAACCTGGGTCCTCCTCTCTCTGCTGCCCTTTATCTTCCTTCAGCCCCATTTGAATGGCAGGCAAATCCCTTTAAACTGACTCGTCTTTCCAGTCGATTACCTGAACCTGACCTCACGCTCATGCTGCTGCGCGCATGCGCGTGTGTGCCTGCACACTGAGTGACTTTGAACCAGAAACTAACAACAAAACATTAAGTTAAAAAGTGAATCCAGTATTTCCGAGCTCCTCCTTCTGCGGTGGTCCTACCATCAGCTGTCTGGCCCTCCTCTACTCAAGAAATGATGTTTTGATTTGAAAGGATTTAGAATTTGTGTTGTTGCCACCGACCAGGCCAGCTCGGTGACGAGCAGCAGCAGCTCTGCTGGATCTTCTGGCGGGACAGTCACGGTTTGTTTGTGTCGATGGAATTTTCTTCCTAAAATTAATCTCAGTTCCGTAAACATGTTTTCATCTGTTAACTGCTGTTACAGCTGAGATGAAAAATACCACTTTCTTTTGAACATTATATATTTATTTAATAGCAAATATAGCCAACTCATCACTCTGACCTGCATCATTAGTTTAACCACTATTATAATTTCCCTTCAGTATTAATGATTCACCCCAAACAACCCAGAAAAGCACTTCTTTATATTGTGCAGCAAATAATTATACAAATAACCTCCACTCAGCAGATATTGACTACCTGTTTATGGCAGTATTCCCCTTTCCTTGGCCCCAGAAAGACTAATATTTGATTATCTGAAGAGCACTTATAGGGAAGTGCTGCTTTAGCAACTTTTAACAAAGATAATGGGATTGCCAAGAAGCCTTGGCCTGAGCTAGAATAGAACAGAATAGAATAGAAGTACTTTATTTATCCCAGACATGGGAAATTGACTAGTTAAGCATTTAGAAGATAGCGATTCCATATTCTGTGAGCTTTTTCTTTTAAAGATGCATCTCCTGCACCTTTCACTTATGTCATCTAACTGTTAATGTTATTCAATTTAGTCTTTAGTCGCAAATGTGTTAGCAAAGCGGCATGTGTGACCTTGCCCTGCCAGCAGCTCATTCCCCTAAAGAGGTAGAAGCGATGGGATTATATCCAGCCTACACAAAGCTTGTCAACTCTTTCAGAAAAAATATAAATCTGAGTCTTTCTGCAGGCAGGCTCCAGGTCGACAATCACCTTTTTGATATGAAAGCATCAAGAGCGTTTGAATGAGGCATAAATAAGACAAGTATTCTCACAAACCGTGTTCTGCACTTGTTACTTCCTCGCATCACCTCTCGAACATCTAACCTGTTGTGATGGAGGTTGCAGGTCACGTAGACACGCTCCACCCACTCCTAGGAGAGGATCATGACATTTCTCCCAGCGGAGGCGGCCACGTGTCCTTGCATGTCATACCAGTAAATGGCGGCTGTGTCCTCCATCTCTGTGCAGACTACTTATCACCTGACCCACGGGACCGCGCCCTCCTCTGCCTCCGCGCTCTCTGCTGAAGGACCGATTGCAGGGGTCCCTCCTCCCACATCACAGTGCGCTCAAACAAACACAGACCCGTCTCCCACCTGCTCGCTGCGGCCGACACAAACCCAAACACGCCGTCCTCCACACATATGCTCCATTCACACCTGAGTCTCATCAGATAGGCTTTGAGCTCTCTCTTTCTGCTGCTGCTCTATTCATTCATGCCTGCTCTGGATCACAATACCTGGGGAGAATGAATTTACATAAATTCACGTAGCCGTTTGCGTCAGATTGCCGTTCTATTCACATGCAACCTCCGGCCTCAGAGACGACGCTCCCTCCAGTGCTCTTCTGTACCGGCTGTGTTGATTCTGAGCTGGTTTGTCATTTCCGTCACTATTTAGCTTCTGTGTTTTGGTTCAGGGTTCGCTCTGACAGATGCTGCACTGATGTCAGCTCTTTATGCAGCCCCCGTGTTGCTGCGCCATCCCCGAAGGCTTTAATGGTGTACTCACATCTTATCTGGCTCCGTAACGGATAAATGGGCTCACGCTAACACGTTTACTGAACTTCGGACCCATGGGCAATGTTTTTTTTTTCTTTTTCCTCAACCACTGTTGAAGTGAAGAATAAAGGCAGATGTGAAGGTCAAAAACACACACAAACTAGTCGAGCTCTGGAGGAACGGGAGACAGTGAAGGGAAGTAAAGGCTGCAGGACAGAAGAGGAAGCAGCTAGGAGACAGAAGGAAGGTCACCGCTAATAGCTCTTCTGCGTAATTTCATAATGTCATGATTGCTCCTGTTTGCCCAATCTAATGCCATTAACTATCTGCCGTATGGACTCCGATCCATTACGCCACAAAGGATCTCCACGGGCTGCTTGTGTTCATCACCATACCTTTCTGCTCATAGAGCACATAACAGTGCATGTGTGGAGGTGTGTGACGTGGGCGGGGGCGTTTGCTTCTTCTGCCTGACACAGAGGGTGTGTCCACAGTTGCTGCTTTGTTCTGCAGGTATGGAATCCAATTGGAGCAGTTGCTAATGAAGCAAATGACTCCCACAAGCAACAGTGCAGCAGTGCAATAACGCTTGTGTGTGTGTGTGTACATGCACAATACGTAGATACAGAAAGAATCCATTCATGCGTCGTACTTGGATTACAGGTGGAAAAGAAAGGAAATGGATATTAAAAAAAAGGCTGCTGTTGTGCTCATTAATATGCTCCAGTCCTAATGCCGGTCAGCCATCTATGCTATTAGGAAGCTAACAGAAATCTTTTTACTGGTACATCTCTACTTCCTGTAGCTAAATGGCTGACAGGCAAGCCATAAGCAAATTACCTTATCAGTGGCGGGCTCCAGTGAAGGCGGAGAGAGCTATCATTCCGAGATAGGATCCATTAGCTGAGGAGAGATTAGCTAACCTGCTGACACAGGGGCTGATTTTACTGATACACACATGGATGAGGGAGCCTGATCCGTGATCACATCAGGGTAACACCGCTGTCTTTCATCCTTACACGGATTCTACCTGTCTGTTTTTTCCTTCCTTGCACCTCTGCCTCTGCATTTTTTTTTTCATCATTTTCTCTGTTTGTCTACTTTGTTGTTAATCTCGTCCTCTCGGCTCCCACTGGTGTTGCCCCTGTTTTCCTGTCGGTTTCCCTCTGCTCTGTTCTGACTTCCATCCCTTCACCTCTCCTCTCTCTCTCTGCTACCCCACACACGCATCTTAATGAGTCCACTCTCTTCTCTTTGAATTATTCACCTCTTATTTTATTCTAGCATTCCTCTTGTGTCTTGAGGGAGAAAAATATCAATAAATAAATCACGCCAGGGATATCTGCTTCTGCAGTTTTTTTGTGTGTTTACTGGAGTACAAAAGAGATGGACTAAGACAGAGAGAGAGAAGGAGAGAGGGTGCAGAGTCTGAGAGCTCTGTGGGCTTTCTGCAGAATCTTCTACTTTCTGTTAACCTTCAGAAAAGACTGATTTCTTTTCTTACATTTTTCAGTGGCTTAAATGCACATTTTCAAGTCTCTGTGTTGCGTTTGCTTCCTTTTTCAGGCAGCTGTCTTTCAAAGCAGGCGCTTTTAACGAGATGTGATGCTACTCAGTGTTTCTGTACATGTGATTGTCTGTGCGCATGGCCCAGGAGCGTATTTGTTCACATGTGACGCCGTTAACCCCAGTGTCCATGTGCGTGCATAACTGAATATTACGAACAAACGGGGGGATGCTACGGTGAGGCTGCATTGTCATGGCAACCAGGACACGAGACGGAGACAAATGCGGAGAGAACGGACAGTTCCCCGTAGTTCCCCTGACAACCTTTTCACTGGCGCCATCGTTCCAGAGGGGTGGGGGTCCAAGGCAGAGATGGAGGCTTCAGTCTACACTTAATTTATGGACTTTGTGGCAGGAGCACGACGGAGATTAACTCAAGTCCTCTTTGTATCAAAGTCGCTAATATTAAATGAATTGGCCGTGTTGCTTATTGTTCAAGTAAAAGTGCTTCTGCAAGCGGTTTATTAAATTGAAGGAGAGAGCACGCTTCTGCATGCAGGGGAGCGGAGGCACCGGGAAATGTACTGTGGAAAATGATGGAAGGGGAATTGAGGAAAGCTTTTAGTGTCAGCTATCTGAGGAGCCGAGAGAGGAGACGACTGATAAAAAAGGTGACAGGAAAATAGGCACTCATCTTTCTTGGACACTTTTTATTACAAGGCTGACTAAAATCCATTCCGGAGGGGTTGTAACAGATGCAATTTTCACAGCAGCGGATAATGAAAGATGTATCTGCATTGCAAAGTGAATCCTGGAGCAAAGGCGAAACAAGTGGCCGGTGTTATTTCACATGATTTGTGGTACTTTTTGTGCTGTACTGACAAAGTGGGACTGAGACTTGTCTCACTGCAACAGGCTCATGCATTAAGGATGATCCTGCCAGAGAGAGAAAAAAGAAAAAAAAAAAAAACAGAGGAGGGAGGGAGGGAAGTGCCACAGGCAGGCGCAGCAAAGACACGTCAGGTAGAGATGGGCAGCAACAGCCTGAGACCAGACCCGATGTATGGTGAGGCGTGCAGATGAATTATGAATTTGGGTGGATTTGGGGCAAACTGTGCCGACAGGAAGGGGATTTCTATGAATAATTCACTCTGCAGGGGGCCTAATCATCTACCCCCCACCAGCATCACCTTGTTTCTGAGACACGCCCCTCCCTTTACTATCCATTGACCCTCATACTTTCCTGCAACCTCTCTCCCACAATGCTTAGCACTCCATTTGCCGGCTCCTTCTTTGTCTCTGAAGAAGTCCGTTTTTGTCCAGGGCCTTGACCCAACGCTTTTCAGGCTGATGATGCCAGACAGCTGAACCCTGGGGGGCTGAGGGAGGGCTAGTGAGGGCCATGTATCCATTTAGTTCTACCCATCCTTTTTGTACCCCATTCTCTCTCTCTACACATTTTCCCAGTAGGAGCTAATTAATATTTAAAATTAAGGCATGACAGAAGGTTGTACGCAGATGTATACGTGCACATATACAAAGAAAGAGAGAGAGAGACCGAGGCTGCACAAATCGTGTACAGCTGCATATGTGAATAAAGTAAAGAAAGCTTTCAGAATTTATGTTCACATGACTCAGTGGGTTGAGAGAAATTACGCACAGCTACATTCATCACCATAGCAGCTCCTCGCATGGATCCGAGAGGAGCTGCAGGAGTAACAGCCTCTCCTGTTTATGTGGATGGTTGGCAGCACTGGGATCAGAAGATGCCTGAGTACTCAGTTTGACTCCTGAGACTTGATCTTGTGAGCATCGCTTCCCTTTCCCCTCCTCCACATATATTTAGCTCTGAAAAGTCCTTGACAACGCCCAGCACGTCTACTTAACCCCACTTGCAGCTCCCAGCTACAAGAACGTGCAATTTTACAACGACTGCATATAAAGGCGGAGTACATGATGCAATGCTGTGAAGCGATTTGTCCCTTCCAATGATAACAACGTTAGCAGCGTATTACAAAATCTTTGCTTTATTTGCATTTTTTGGAAGCAACCTGCGTCAAAGCAGCAAGACTCCATGAATAATTGAAGGAGTTGCAAAACTGAATTGGGTGGTTTCATACATCTCGGCAGCTGAATTTCTGCAGTCAGCCATCCCTCACTGGGGATACGGGGCCCCCTTCTCATCTCAATGACTGATCGGTCTTTGATGGCCCCCGGCTGACACGTTGGCCACTGATAATAGTTTTTAAAAGCACTCAGAATTGCTATAAAGGGGTGTCCAAACCCAACTGCAAGCAGCCATCCCTGCGGTGACCTGTGACCCCGTCCAGTGGAGCAGGTAACAGGGCTGGGATTGGCTCTCTGACAGCTGCACGGTGGGAAAGCCTGAAGATGTGAAATCAGACATCTGCCTCCCTGTCAGTGTTTCTCGCCCCTGTGATGATGGAGCATCACCAGCCTCCACCCTGGACAGATAAGTTCTCTCTCCACTTTGGGTTTTCCTTATGAAACGGCAGCTCTGCGTGCCATCTCTCCTCCTGCCTCCCGCCTCTCCTCTCCTTCCACACACCCCTCCCAGGCTATTATAGTGTTCCTCTTTACTGCTCCTACTCGGCATGACCGGAATAAGCTTTGGCAGGGTTTGTGTCCGGACCAGGGTGCACTGGCCCATAGCCCGTTATTTGTCTGAGGTGTGTGTTTGTCTGTCTATCTGTTTGTCTGGCTGGCTGCTTTAATTCAAGTCTATCCGGGCAACACATGTCTGTGAGTGTGCGACCCTGGGTGGATTGGGAATGGTGACACGCCGTGGTACGCCGTACTGTTAATCAGTGTCTCTGCTCTGCTCCCTGGGTGTTCCCTCCCCATCTCACTGGAGGATACGCTGATAGGGTGGCTTCAGCCTTAGATCACATTAGCACCAGTACTTATGCCGCTACCAGACCCGGTTCATCCGTCTGCCTCTAATGGCATTTCAGAGAGGCATGTTTAAGGCCGGTAATTAGCCTCCTGTCTCCAGAGAACAACAACCCCCTAACTGATGGGAGGGCTGGAAACGATGACGCAGAAGAAGAGGGTCATAAGGAACTGGAGGGAATTATGCATGTGGCAACGCTTGTGTTTGCATAGGATTAGTGTCACACACTGTTACCCTTTGTCAACCCTTCTCATCTCTTCTCCTCTGCTCTCCTCTCCTCTCCTCACCTCCTTCTTTGCTTCCCTTTTCTCATCGTTCTGTGCTCTCCTCCGCCGCCTCCTCTGCTCCCTCTCAGCGATCATTCTCCTGACAAGGCAGCTAAGTTTGTGCACTGGCTCATTTAATCCTGATGTTAGCTTAAACTGCTTAATTAAGGTTTTTGCTCTGGTTTGATCTTTAATTTAATCTAATTTGTCCCTACTGATGTAGACAACCCCCTCATTGTTTTTTTTTTCCTTGCTGAGACATTCTTCTGTACATTGTTCACAAACTGATGTAAAAATATCCGCAGTAATTAGCTGGTCAGCCATTACCCACTCCAGAATGAATGATATTCATCCCTCTACATCCTCGTCTCACCCTCCACTCTTCTCCATCACCATCAGCTTTGTCTCCTCTCATCATTGACCTTCCCCCCCATTCTGCAAGGTCACCCATCACTCCATTGTGGCATTGCCAAGAAGTATTCCGGAGCCAAGCCTCCTTTAGTCAAGGCTATTAATCATCCGACTTCTTTTTTGTAGTTTCTTTTCTTTTGTCTCACATGTCTGAACCACTGTTGTAACAGTTCTTTGTGTGTGATACTGAACTGTGTAAACAATCAGTGGGCTGTGCAACGTGGTGCTGCGGGGGAGGACGGTCTACATGTTGAGACGAGGATGGGATCCAAGCGTACAGATGGAGAGCGGATAGACTCCTCGCAGGGGTGGTTTCCTCGCTCCCCGTGTCTGATAGCATCTTTATCGCGTGCTTATCACGCCGCATCACTGAAGGACACCGCAAACTGTTTCATCGGGGTAACACAGAGCAGAGCCATCGAACTAATTATCAAAAAGGTGTTTGCCTGTCTTGGGTTTGATCTGATTTGATACTCCATCGGTCTGCATTTGTCCGTCCGGAGCCCAGCTGGGAGGCTGTGTTCAGCTTCTTGTTGAGGCATTCTGTCCATCTGTCCCTCAGCCGGGCCTTTCCATATGGGCCACCGGTTGTGTAATTAAGCAAATAGAGTTCAGTTTTTTGCAGGAACAGGTCCTTTGATTGGCATTGTTGTGGGTTTTTGTTCAGATGTGTAATTCTCAAATCCTGACTGGCATTTGAAGTCTTTGCCTAGCTGCTGGTCAGGGTCTGACCACATGGCGCAGGGTCATTTTTCTCCATTCTGACACATGGCTCCTCTCTGCCCCTCCTTCTCCCCCCTCCCTCCCTTCCTCCTCCCCCCCTCTTTTATGCTATAATCTATAGAGGAGAGCAGCAGGAGGGCACGGACCTGACTTAAAGAAGACGGTGAAAACAAGTGAGGAGACCAGAGGGACCGAAGAAGTACTGTAAAAGAGAAAGAGTCACCTGCTCCTCAAGTGTGTGCCTACGTGCTTGTGCGTGCCCGACCTCGACACTCTCACCAGTGCCAGTGTGTGTGGGCAGGTGGGTGTTTGATAGGAGAGTGAGCAATGCCTCAAACGCAGCGACAGCAGGGCGGCAGCAGGGGGCAGTGCTCCCGGTGCCTCCTCCTCCTCCCCTTCCTCCTCCTCCTCACCCTCGCTGCCCAGCCCAGTCGAGCAGCCATACAAATCCCCTCCAGCTGTGAGTACACCTTCGTATTGTATTATTCTGATCAATGCTTCCATGAGGATCAGGGATTTGATTGTTGCTGATTGTGAAAGCCTGCTGCTAACGATCTTTCATCATGATTAATGAGCACGCACGTCAGCAGAATGAAACACGTATGAATGAAATCTCAGCGTTTATTTGCCTGAAATGCCACACTGTCTGTGGTTTCATTGGTTAGCACTTATCAGAGACTTTAGCGTGTATAAATACCTTGTAACCAATCCCCTCATTCTCCCTTCACGTCCCATTATTGATCTGGTTTCCTTGGTGCAAACCTATAATCAGATTGGGGAGTAATTTAATCATCAATTGAGTTATAAAACAACAATAAGGCAAAGTTTTTGCCTCGCTTGTTCTCATTCCTTCTTTCTTCCTCCTCATCCTCCTCTTCAGTGCAATATGTAGAAATTAGATATACTGCTGATCCCGTAGGGAAATCGATCTTCATCTCATCTGCTGCCGCTGGCCTGCCCACAGAGCTCCACTGGAGGGAGAAACAGAGATTGTTTCCAGTGCAACTTCTCTTCTTCAGTGTTTATAGAAGACTGCTCACCATGAATCATAGCCCCTCGCCGCCTACACAGATGTGAGGCCTGTGCACCAAATGCGCACACGTGCATGACCTGTAAGATCTGATGATACGTTTGCACATCTCATCTCCACAAAGGGCTGAGGTGACTTAGTGGTTAGGGGAAGGAGGGGTGGAGGAAGGGAAGGATGATGAGGAGGAAGAGGTCAAGAATGAAAAGGTCAAGGTGTGCGTGACCTTTCAATTAAGTGAGCCTCTGCCACATCAATGAGAAATCACCGAGGCATTGATCGGGATCAATAATGGAGACGCTTGCGAATGCATGTTAAGTAGGGTTAAAGGGTCAAAGGTCGTGCCACATTACAGTAGATTTTACAATGTTTTATCACCCATGTATCATCATAGTTGTTGAATTATCATTAAAACTCTTATCTGTGTGCCAGCCTGATGCATTTACCACTTCAATCTTTTCCCTGTCTGTGATAATGAAAATCTTTTTCTACATTTCCTCTCCCCTGGCTGCTTCTTTGGACTAACAGACCACATAAGTGATAGTAAGTGCTTTTAACTTTCTTGTTGTGTTTCTGTCTTAATGCAACTGGAGGGATTGTGAACACTGTGCCGTTATATTTCCATCCACCATAAAAATCCCCCTGCACTGCGATGCAATTAATGAATCCAATATTAGCTGGTGCTTGCACTGTTATGAGCATGTGTGTTTGTGCGTGCATGTGTGTGGACGTGTGCTGCACAGGCACCTCTTTGTGTGTGTTTAGCATCGGTGGGGTCCCCATGGGAAGAGGGTGGAAGAAGTGTGATGAACTGTGAGGAGGTGGCAGGGCTGTCGGATCAGACGCAGGGAAATAAAGAGGAGCCAGAGCACTAAAGTGTGGCTCCTGCAGCTCCGGGTGAATCAGTGCAGACACTCAAATTTGATCAACTGAGGAAATGGGAGACTTCATCCATCAGTGGGAATTCTTTCATTAAATTCTCTCACTCTTATTTCTCTTTTCTCCTCTTTTTCCTCACTCCTCCCCCTCTGTTTGCTTCTTTTGTCTACTTTTGCTCTGCATGTGGCCGCTTGTCACGTGCTGCACTTACCTTCATAATGCAAAGTCATCCCTTAAACATTGCACCAACACCTATGGAGCAGTCACCTCCATTCCATCTGTGAATGTAGTTACTGTAGCCTGCAGACAAAACATCAGTCTATATATTGGAAAGCAGAACATAAAAACACAGACTGGACCCTAAATGGTTTGGCTGGGTCAAACCCCCTGGTGGTGGCAGTCACACCCAGTGCCAGCGTATTAGCTTTTATGAGTCCGTTATAAAGGCTTTATTTTATGGCAGTTTGGGGCAGCTGTGACAAGGAAAGAGAAATGTTTTCTGGTGGTCATTACATTTTCTCCATTTAAAATCCCTCCTTCATTTCCCCACGGACCCCGCCTGTGTCTCTGTGTATCTCTTTTTTACATAAACTGTCCCCTTTTAAATTACACCATATCAATTTCCTCTCGTCTCCAACCGCTTTCTCTCCGGCACTCTTTCCTTCACCAATCTCCATGGCCTATATTTCATCTCTTTCTCTGGGGAATCTTTTTAAGTGATATTGCCTGAATATACTCATCGGCAGCTGTTAACCTCTGAAAATGAGAGGTAACGCTGTGACGCGCACATATCATAGCTGGAATTATGATGGCAGCATGCGTCAAAGTGGATGACAAAATGCTGCTTTGGCGTTTGTGTGGACTGTAAAAACAAATTGCTGTTTTTTTTTTTAAACAACTTTATTTTTGTCTGTTTCCTCACAGTCAAGATACCGCCAGCGATCACCACACAACCAGAATCTGTCACCATCTTTAGTGTTGAAGACCTTGTCATGAGATGCGAAGCCTCTGGCAACCCTCCGCCAGTGTTAGCCACACACACACACACACACACACACACACACACACACACACACGGCCACAGTGACCTCCCATCTGCTTGTTCAGTTGACACTTACATATTAGTATTACAAGAAAGAACAGATTTTCCCAGTTCGAGCTCTCGTCTCGAGGGATAAATGTCGTTGGGCCCTCCAGCAATCTTTCAACAGTGTCTTAGATACTCCGGAGAGGAAAACATCTGAGATAGTTAAGGAAAATCTGAATATTGTAATTACCCTGAGCAGGATTATTCGTTCCACTGGCAGACACGTGTCTCTAAACCCTTAACATGTTGGAAAATCTGTGTAAAAAGCTCTTTGAATGCCATATTAATTATTACTATATACATTACTTCATTTACATTTTAGTGCAAACACTGTCCTACCTGATTTTTGTTCTCTTACTACATCAAGTTTCCATTGGACAAAAGATGGAAAGGAGTTTGACCCCGGCAACGACCCTGAGCTGAAGGTCACCGAGGAAGAAGGCTCATCTGCATTCTACACGCTCAGTAATACCATGGATACCCTGAAGCAGTACCAGGGCAAATACGTGTGCTACGCCTCCAACGAGCTGGGAACGGCCGTCTCTAATACAGCCGTACTCATCATTGATGGTAAGCATGTGCAGATAGATGATATAGTGGGCAGTGACTGAGATTGAGTCATTAAATTTTAAAGGTCAAATATTATTTTGATTCCTGTAGGCTGAGAGAGTGTTGCTGACATCAGAAGCAACATGTCACACTTTGTTCGCACTTTTCTGGAAGCCTTCGAGGTCCAGATTAGAAGTGAGCTGTGTTGTTGTTGATGTTTATTTATTTATTTTTTTAATGGGCATTTTACAAAACTGAGCTGCAGCCGCCTGTAAACCTTTCATTTACTGTAAACCTGCTCATTTGTTAGCAGATGGAGATTCAAACAGAGTGCTCCCAAAACCGCCACTCAAAATATAATTACGGGCAATAATATGGTCAGCACACGCACACACACGCACACATACACATCACACGCCCCTGGGCAAAAATAAAGAGCACCTCTGTGCGTTCATCTACCTGTGTGATTGGTGCTCTCCCAGGCAACCCTTCCCTCAGTTTCCCTGACAACGGTTTCTCCAGAAACAATCTCGAGTTAATGTCATGTAAAGCACTCCTCAACATCTCCTCCTGTGTGTGTGTGTGTGTGTGTGTGTGTGTGTGTGTGTGTGTGTGTGGTGGGGGGGGGGGGGGTATAAATGTGGGTATAAATCCACTCCTGATGTCAGCTGCCTGGGGCCGTCTTGATACAGCTGAGTAAATGTGTGTTCGACTGGTTGTCTCGTACTGCATCATGTGTATTTCCACTCGTTAAATGTTCATGTGCTTGTCACTCTCTCCCTTCAGCTCCCCCCTCCCAGCAGAAAGAGAAAAAGGTCAATATGAGAGCTGAAGAGGGTCACAGTATTGTTCTGAACTGTAACCCCCCACAAAGCTCCATGCAGCCCATCGTCCACTGGATGGACGCCAGTGAGTGCATCACATGTGGTCTTCTCCTTTCTCTCTGCAGTCCTTGTTGTGTTCCTTTAAGTTCTCACATTTCAGCATGCTAATCTGTCCCCTAGTTTCCCCTTTTTTTCTGTTTCCTCTGATTATTGTTACTCTTTTCCAGGGTTGCGCCACATCCGCTTAAGTGACCGAGTAATGGTGGGAAAAGACGGCAACCTCTATTTTGCCAACTTGTTAACGGAAGACAGCCGTAACGACTACACCTGTAATATCCAGTACCTGACAGCGCGCACCATCCTGGCCAAAGAGCCCACTACTCTCACTGTCAACCCCTGTGAGTTTTTCCGCTGTTCACGCACTTCTATTAACTTTTCCAGTTAATTGGTCTTATACCTAAATATTCCTCGTTTTAATGACTAACGCACGCACATTTTTTGCTTTAACCTCTAAGAAAGGTGGCAACAAATTATAAATAAACAATTTATATCCTGTAAAGCAGTGAGCCGCTTTCATAACTAAAGAGGTGTTGGACTTATTACACCTCTTGCTGTGATTAGCATCAACATTTTTATTTTGCTGGGAATGAAAACATTTACAACATCAGTCAAAGCAGATAAATTGATTTAGTGGTCTCTCCTTATTTGCACCATTCTGGTGTGTGAGCTGTTTGTTTCGGGGAGTTCGGCGAGATGCCATGTGACAGTCAGTGATGGTACCTCGATCTGACCAAGCAGTAAAAGCCAGCAGGGGGTTCATCACCTCCTCAGGTCAGCGGTAATGGGATGCAGCTCACACTGAGATGTGTCTGGTAGCATCTGTGGTCCAACTAGAGGTCACGAGACCTCTCTCAGCGTGTAGGCTGCGTGTCTAACGGTGCATTCCCGCTGTTCGAAACCCTGCATTTGTGAGTGTTTGTGAGAATCTCCAAAGTAGCTATTGTTACAGCAGCCTAGCAGGCTGAAAAACATATGTGCAGATGTATAAAAGCTCGCATCCGTCTTTCTCCTTGCAGCCAACTCTGTGCTGCGGAACCGGAGGCCTCAAATGATGAGACCGACTGGAAGCCACAGCACTTACCACGCCCTCAGGGGCCAGACCCTCGAGCTTGAGTGCATCGTCCAAGGCCTGTGAGTGTCTGCGTGCTGCAGATCCCATCAGTCAGAAGATTTGATCTGCTCCTTGGAATCAATCATAACTGCCACTCATCTGTCACTCCTCCATCCACCTCTCTATTCTCCCACCATCCTGTTGTCTATATATTTGGTGTCTTTTGCAACCTTCATATGCATTTATTCTTTTTCCCCCTTTTTCCCATCCATTCATCTTTATATTCCCTCTTTAGTCCAACCCCCAAAGTGTCATGGCTGAGGAAGGATGGTGAAATGTCTGAGACGCGGACCTCTAAGGACATGTTCGACCGCCGCCTGTACTTCATTAATATCTCTGAGAGCGACGGGGGAGAGTACCAGTGTATAGCTGAGAACTCCCAAGGGAAGACCGTGCACACTTATACTGTGACTGTTGAAGGTACGCACACACGCACACACGCACACACACACACACAGACTCCAGGTTCATCAACTAAAAAGAAAAATTATTTCCAGGTTTGTTTGATTGAGTAGTTCAAACTAAAAGTATAAAGTTTATAAAGATTTTTTTTAAATGAACAAGAGAAAGGATTTAATGATTTCCCCATTTGTCAGTGAAACCTTCCATTATACAAATTGATAGCATCTATAATTAGAGTTTTCCTTTTTTAAAGTTGCACCAGAAACCCATTCTCATGTATGATGAGGCCCTGCTGGGTGATTATTTTGGATTATTTTGAAATGATGGAATGTCTGGGTGACTACAATAACCAAATGATCCATGACCATATAATCAAGCTTTTTGTTAGAAAGTCACTTTCATTGCATTTGAAGCTAATTATGATCTATGGGACTTTTAGCATCTCCCTACTGGATCAACGCACCAGTCAGTCAGTTATACGCCCCAGGGGAGACAGTCAAACTGGACTGTCAGGCAGATGGCATCCCCTCTCCCGCCATCACCTGGACTGTGAATGGAGTTCCCATCTCAGGTGAGCGGGTGCTCCAACTGCGACTCGCTCGTCCGTCTTTGGTACTTATGGATGATCTAAATGTTTTGTTGATGTGTTTGTGTTTTCAGCGACTGCTGAGGAGCCCAGGCGCTCTCTGACAGCGAGCGGATCGCTGATATTAAAAGATGTCAGCTTTGGAGACACTGCCATCTACCAGTGTCAGGCCTCGAATAAACACGGAGCCATCCTCACCAACACCAATGTCTATGTTATTGGTGAATATCTACTTCCAATTTGCAGCTTAGTTGACAGGAAGTGTGCGGTTGTGTCTTATTTCTCTTTCCTGTTGCATTTCAGAACTGTCTCCTCAGATCCTCACTGAGGATGGAAGTACATACACCTTTGTTGAAGGACAGAAGGCTGTGATGGAGTGTGAAACCTTTGGCTCCCCTAAACCTAAAGTCACATGGTGAGACCTAGTACCTCCTAACTCTGTGACACTGCATCCTGTTACCCTACACTCGGTTTCACTCTACATTTGCTGACAGGCTAATTTCCTAATGAGGTGTGCTTTGCGTAGGTGGCACTTCATATGCATAAATTAACAGCCCAAATGTTGTTACATCTGGGCTGCGACTATGAATTTAAAGCCTGTGTGGCTGGAATCCAATCAGGCTTTTTTTTACAATAAAAAACAGTGCTCACTGCACTAGTGAATTCACCAACACCTGCCAGTTATGGTTTCTAATTAGCATTTTGAGATATATGTGTGTGTGTGTTTCTTTCATAGGGAGAGCAGCAGCATCTCGTTGCCTCTGGCAGATCCCAGAGTCAACCTGCTCACCAACGGCGGGCTCGAGCTCTCTAATGTCTCCCACGATGATGAGGGAATCTACACCTGCTCCATACAGAACAGCAACGTGTCCGTCAGCGCCTTGCTTGAAGTCCTCAGTGAGTGAGAGCGTTTGTCCCATATCGGCATAACGGTTTGCAGCTTGTGCAGCTTGTTTCATTGGTGAACGTCTCCTTCTACCAGACAGGACAGTGATCCTGTCCCCACCACAAGCTCTGAGGATGCAGCCTGGAAAAACAGCAATATTCACTTGCCTGTACGTTACCGACCCTAAACTGCGCTCTCCGGTCCTTCAGTGGAGGAAAAATGACCAGAAGATCTTTGAGTCACACAGTGATGAAAAGTAAGATGCCAATAACTGCTGTCAGAAGGAGTGGACAATCTTTTAGTCTTTAAATATGGATTTCCAAATTTTTCCTCAGATACACATTTGAAGGCCCAGACCTGATCATTTCTAATGTGGAACCAGGAGATGATGGCGTGTACACCTGCCAGATCATCACAAAACTGGATATGGTTGAAGCTAGCAGTACCCTGATTTTGTGCGGTAAGCAGCCTGTAGGACCGACCCCAGCAGGTGGTCAAATACTGGATATAGAGATCTGTCAGTTATAGTGTAAAGTGATGGGCTTGTATAAACGTTTGTTGTATGTTGCTGTCTTCTTTAGATCGCCCAGACCCACCTGTCCTCCTTCAGGTCACCAATACCAAACATCGGGCAGTGAGCCTCAGCTGGACTCCAGGAGACGACCACAACAGCCCCATCCTAGGTTTAGTACACAGCCCACACGTACAGACAGACATACACTGCATGTGCATACATGTATCATTTTTTCCTAAATTAAGGCATTTTTTTTCTTTTTGTAGAATATGTGGTTGAATTTGAGGACCAAGATATGAAGGAGAGGGGCTGGGAAGAGCTGAAGAGGGTAGAAGCTAACAAGAAGCATGCAAACCTCCCACTGTGGCCCTACATGTCATACCGTTTTCGGGTCATTGCCATCAATGACCAGGGCAAAAGCGACCCCAGCATTCCGTCTGACATCTACAAAACACCTGCTGATGGTAATGGCGTAGTGTTTCTTTTAATCTCTGAAGGTTTTTCCATTATCACATTCTATAAAAATGTAATTTAATCTGATGTCCTTTCACAGCTCCTGACAGTAACCCCGAAGATGTGAGGAGTGAGTCCATCGACCCAGACACTCTGGTCATTACCTGGGAGGTGAACCAGAGCCCTTAATGCACAATCCGAAAAGATTATTTAAAAAATAAATTAAAAGGAGCAGACAAACTCATTACCCTGTCTCTACAGGAAATGGACAAGCGTAACTTGAACGGTCCTGACTTTAAGTACCGGGTGATGTGGAGGAGAGTGGTGGGCAGCGGGCCCGATTGGCATGAACAATACACAAACGCACCACCATTCGTAGTCAATGACGTGCGCAACTTTTCTGCCTTTGAGATGAAAGTCCAGGCTGTCAATGAGAAAGGGCGGGGACCTGAGCCGGATCCTGTCATCGGCTACTCCGGAGAAGATGGTAAAATGAAGTAACAGTAAACTGTTTGCTGTTCCCGATGATATTTGTAATCAGCATTTTGGGTCATTGTTCCCAGTCCCACTGGAGGCTCCGCTGAATGTAGGCATCCTCCTGGTGAACAGCACGACCATCAGAGTGACTTGGGCAGCCGTAGACAAGGAGACAGTCCGAGGACACTTGCTGGGATACAAGGTACCTCCTATCTGTCCTCATGAATAATAAATACTGTTGCAGAGGAGAGGCGTTCACGCCTTCTTTGTGGTTTCAAGGTCGATCAGAATAAACAGCGATTTTTATTTTGAACGATATCACCTTGTGTGATGTATCAATTGTCACAGCTGCACTGCAGCATGCTATATCTATTTAAACTTGGCTCTATTTTAAGATCTACTTTCACGTAATTTTGAGATTTTTACTATGCCACAAAAAGAAAAACTCAAATAATGGTCACAGCACAAACCTGCCTACTCTTAGTTAATGTTGTGGTTCCAGATCTACTTGACCAGAAAGGGCTCTAGGGTACACCACCAAGCCAGAAGGGCCCGGGAGTCAGAGAGCACCGTCGTGATGCAGACTGGGGCCAGCGAGGAGAAGAAGTTGATCAGTAATCTCCAACCATACTCCCACTATGACCTGGCTGTGAGCGTGTTCAACAGCAAGGGCGAAGGACCCCTTTCTGAGACGCTGCTGTTCATGACTCCCGAAGGAGGTGAAAATGAGAAGGAAAAGACAATTACAGATGCAAATAATGACAGCTGGTGCATGGGAGGAGGGGTGGATGTGTGATTGTGAGAGAGTAAACAACACTAATCTGGAGGACAACTGAGTAGAGGGCATTGAGAGGAAGGGAAAGTAGCACCAGGACCGATATTATTGAGCAAGCAGATGTTGGCAAATATATGTGCCACTACAGCAAAATTGTATTACTGTGAATTTGTGAATAGTGAGTTTAACTACAAGAGTGACTAATCTTGTTTGTGTTGCTGCTAGTTCCTGGCCCACCGATGTCCCTGGTACTGGACAGTCCGTCAGAGACAGAGATAACCCTCCACTGGATGCCTCCAGATCAACCCAACGGAATCCTCATTGGATACGTGCTGCAGTATCAACAGAGTGAGAACGATTCCACCGTGTTTCTGTCAAAAATCCAGCATGAGGTTTATGATTTTGTCTTTAATGAAAGCTGCATCTGCGGTGTAAATGACACCGCCCAATCAATCGATGTGGATTTAGAGAAATGTCAGAACCCCCGTAATGATGCTCATCAGTCAGTCACACGTCACCTGACGTAGCACCAATAACCGAGAGCTAAAGATCAAGTAATGATGGAATGTTTCTTCGGCCGTGCTCAGTTGTGCAGAGCGATGACAGCCCCATGCAGACGGAGAACATAGTTAATCCCCAGACCACCAGCCTGATGCTGAAGGGACTAGATCGTCACAGCCATTACCGCTTCTTTCTGATGGGGCGCACTGCCGCAGGGCTGGGAGAACCCATCAAAAAAGATGGCGCCACCACGCTAGAGGGATGTAAGTGTCGAGCACACAATTGGAAACCAATAGACCTCTTTGGTCGTTTCGTTTGATTCCTCTGTCTGAATGTCTCGCAGTGCCTCCTGCCAACATTAGCCTGTCGGCAGAGGAAAAGTCAGTCAACCTTAGCTGGGAAGCCAGAAGGAGACATAGAAATATTGGCTTCCAGATCCGCTACCTCAACAAAAATGGTACAAAAAGTGCATTTAGTCAGTCCTTTAATTCCATCATGGGAGTTATTTCCCTCCAAAGAATAGACAGTAGTCCTGTTCATGTACTCCTGCAGATGGCAGCCAGTGGAAGAAGACGGAGAAGGTGAACTCTTCCCAGCTGTTTTACCAGCTCCAGGGCCTGACCCCCGGCACCCAATACCGCCTGCTCTTCACCTACAGGAACAACACTTTCTGGGAGACTGAGATCCAGACAAAAGGAACAAGTACTACAAGCGCTCCTCAGCCTCCATCCCTCTCTCCTTTCATCTTTCTCTGCTCCCTCCTCTGGGCTTCCCACTTCTAAATATAAAACTTGATCCTGCTGAGAGTATCTTCCAGTTCTCTCCTCTGCCTGTGAAACGTTTTCAAAGGCTTGTATTAGCAGAGAGCTGGGTTAGCCGTATGAAATGATCCTTTACTTGTGTTTGGCATATTGTTCTGTATTCTTTGGATCCCGAGTGAAATGTCACCCTGACAGAATACATAATGTTCTCTCTCGCTCTCCTTTGCTCTAGATTATTTTGCTTTACCTTGAAGCCTTTTTGAATCGTTCCTCTCCTGTTTCCCTGTCACACACACACACACACACACACACACACAAAAATCATACTGCTTTCTTTTGCTCTTTATTCCCACTAAAGGAGTGACGGAGGTCTTTGCGAGGAGCTTTGCGACGCAGGGCTGGTTCATCGGTGTCGTGAGTGCGGTTGTGCTGCTGCTGCTCGTCCTGCTCATCCTCTGCTTCATCAAGAGAAGCAAAGGTGGAAAGTATTCAGGCAAGTGCAGGCCAACAAGACGGATGTTCAAATCTTGGCAAATATCGAGACTATATTTTCTTGTGTTACGCAGCTGCTGAGTCACAAACCACCCGAGCTTTCAGGGTCACACTGAAAAATCTGGGGCCGTAAATTCTGATAATGAAAATGAGACTGCAGCAAAGAAAGAAGCCAAGTGGTTACAGGAATATGCACCACTGTTGATCAGATTAATATTACCAGAAATTAGTAGGATACGATTGCACTGGGTTTAAATTTCCCACTAAAATCTCATTTCAATGTCAACGGTGGCTCCAATTAAACATAATTAGCTGGTTCTCACTATCGTCCACATCTCACATGAGAAAAGGATAAAGCAGACATTTAAAGACTGCCAGTTCTAGATGGACGACCAAATAAGGAGGTAAGATTGGGTGACATTCCCATCCACCTGTCCTGAATATTTATGCTGAATTACGCCAGAGTCAGATAATCAATCTTTTTGTGACCGACAGTCACAACTTTGCATTTTATCCTCCTGTCTGAAATGCTGTGATTGTTCTCGGGGTCTTTCTAATATTTAAAGTCGGTCATTTCTTCCTTAGTGAAAGATAAAGAAGAGGGTCCGATGGACTCAGAAGCCCGGCCAATGAAGGATGAGACTTTTGGAGAGTACAGGTCTGTCATCTGAATGCTCGTTTGCTTGACTATTATATTTCTATGGATGGATTAAATGCTGAGTCCTAACACACCCCCAACTCTCTCAGCACTGTTTGCCTTTCCTAATCCTTTTTGGCCCATTTCATTTTCCCTTTTCTCCCTAATGCCTGCTGCTGCTATGCAGATCTCTTGAAAGGTATGCTGTGATTTGATATTCCAAACCTTTTATTTATTCCCCTCTGATAGTGCCTGTCTGAATGCATTAATACATTTGATATTTTCTCTGGTTTTGGATTTTAAAAGAAACATTAAAACAGTTAAAAAAGATTGTTTTATAAGGCTTGGCGTGTTAGGTCAAAGGTCTTTTTTTGGCTGCATCCTAATAAATAAATAAAGCCACTCCTAAGATTTTAAAGCTGAAGTTGTAATGCTCAGTTTTTATTTTTTTCATTTCATAGCACTCCCACTTATTGATCCCTTTTTCTTTCATGATGCAGTGACCTCGAAGAAAAGCGCACGGCCAGCCAGCCTTCCCTGGGCGAGGACAGCAAGCTGTGCAGCGAGGACACCCTGGACTTCAACGGCAGCAGCGCCGTCACCACAGAGCTCAACTTGGACGAGTCCCTGGCCAGCCAGTTCAGCCGCCACAGCGAGAGGCCTGAGCCGCTCCACGGCGTACCAGACAACTCCCCTCTCAACCCCGCCGCCATCCCCCCAGCAACCAACGGCATGCCCAACCTCCTCAATTAACTGTCACACATTTACCAGGACCCATTAGACCAAAACATACCAACACATACAGCTCCCGTCCCCTATACTGACATGCTGATGTGTAGTCTACCGGATGATAATCAATATATCGACTATTCAGATGCAACTAACATCTGACTGACTGGACGATTTTGACCAAAGGAGTGTCCAGAGTAGTGGACAGTGCGATACCATTAATCCGACATGAAGATGTTGTTTTGACACCCTCTCGCTCTCCTCTATGTGTCGTTTTTCAGAATGTCGTGATGACTAACATCTTTTTTTTTTATTCTCCTTTTCTGTCTCTTTGGTTTCTCGGTTGAAAGACAAAGACAGAATGTTGAACAGGTTTACATATCAGAGGGGTTGTGGGAAGATGCAGAATGAAAGAGAGGGATGATAGGGCAGAGCCTAGCGTGAACAGACGCCATGCTGGATAATCACCATGCCTTATATTATTTCACACTTTATGTACGCTGTTTGATATCTCCGATTGTACGTGCCTGACATTATTTTTTTTAAACCAATTTGAACACATGTATATTGTTTCTTTATTTATATAATCATTTGTCATATATTCCTCACTTTTATTTTTCACAAAAGCTCATTCCCATTCTTAAAACTACAGTGAATTTTGTTATTATAAATAACATTAGATGCATAAGGGAAACTCTCTGTGAAAAAAAAAACACGTAGCACCTGGTGTATATAGCTGCTTCTACATTTATATATTTAGCCATTATACAGTGTTATAGATATGTATTTGCTCCTAAGTTCCTGTGCCTGCTGGGTCTGCATAGAGCTCCAGATTGATGTCATTACTCTCTCGCCTTTCCACCAGAAGTGTAATGTCATTATTGGGAATGATATTGTAATTTTTGTGTCGATGCCTATGTGTAGCTCTCTGTAGCCGTCTTTGTCTGTTTCTATGCTGTATTAAAACATGGTTGTCTCTACTTCCAAAGCTTTTCATACCTGTTCATCTCATACAACGCAGACCTGAGGAGCAGTATTGAACCACTCGAGTTTTATTTTCAAGAATGTATTCTTTTTAGGAGTGGGAAGACCTTGTATTTCCAGGTTACTGATTCCAAACAATGCTAAGACAAGGCAGGAGAGGACCTTGACCCCCCACCCCCCAGCAACTGTAAATAGAACCTTTTCAGATTGTTTTAATGAACCCAAAAATGTCTGATAAAAAATGTGCAGGTTTGACCCGCTTGTCTTTAAAAATGTTGTCATTTCTTTTTTCTTCTTTGTACTATTACCTTTGATTGCAGTGACATTTGGCTACTTTAGCAAAACTATTTCATACTTTAGAAAAAAAGATTTTAAAAAAGAAACGAAAAGATATTTAAAAAAAATCCTTGTTCTTTAGATGTTTGCAAACATTTCAAATTTTAAAATGAAGTTAAACAAGTGTACATTAATGTCATGTAGTGATAGTAGTTATGTCACAATGAAAACATCCATGCTCACAACCATCCAACATTCCATCTACCGCAGCTCAGTGACTATCTGTGGAGTTTTTGTACAATGCAGTTATCAGACACAGGAATGCAGCAAACCAGTTTGTGCATACGTTGGGGAGTGCCTACTATATGCAATGTTGCTGCCTCACGTTCTCTCTGCTCAAATAAAAGCTTGACTCTAGCCAAACATCACCTGAAATGTGAGGAGCTAAAATTTAAAGAAAAAGGCTAGAGGCTCCCTGTGGTTGGTTTATCAAACACACTCAGGAGAAATAAAGCTTTTAAAAAATATATCTATTTTCATACAGGAGATGGAAATAACGCAAAATATGTCAACTCTAACTTGACTATCTGCTGCTAAACATCTGTGTTTGTCGGCGTTTGGGGCAAATGTTAGCTTTGCATGAGGAATGAGTGTACACACAGATACTCACTCGACTGCTGCTCGCCGTTTGCTTTCCCATGTGTCCAGAGGTAGGCTGAGGACCTTTGCTTTACCACCGCCGTTTTCCCAGTTTTCGTAATTGTTAACTCAAAAGTTACGTGATTTTTTTTTTTTAAACCCATTATTTTGTTTAGAGGAACCTCTTCACAAAAGCAGATTTTCAACAGTGACTGAGTAGGAGGGAAAAGAAAAGTGGAGTCGGGAGTGATTGTTATTGCCATTGTGTGTTAAGGTGTGGAGTGCACCATTCCTACAATGAGACTGGTGTTTATGTGTATGGTGGCTGAAAGACAGGAACTGTCAGACCACATATGGGGCCAATATACAGTAATTGTAACTGCATCATGAATCTACCATTGTAACTGGAAATATGACTGAAAAATAAAACACGTGGAGCAATCTGTCCAATCTTTTTTGCCATCGGAGGAAGGAGCATGTTGGGCTCAGCGGGAGGTGGTATTGAATTGACAAAAGTAGTCCTTGGTGGGTTTGTTAGTGTAGAGCTCCTTGTTTAGGTACTCCTGTCTGGAAAACACACATACACAAAGAAAGAATGCATGACGCCAACAAAGTAAAGATTCCCATTTTGGATATGAGGCATATTCAGAGTACTGGAGCACCTACACCTTAAACACACTGTGCCCACCTTGCCCTCTGCTCTCCTGCCAGCTGCATGTTATGATGGTCTATCTGAATCCTCAGGTTTCTCCTCAGTTCTGAGGCTCTCCTCTGTTCCTCATCTGCCTCTCTAGACAGCTTCAGGAAATGTAGATGCCAAGCTGCCTCCTGAGCTTTCTGGGCATCACGCTGTCTCTAATCAAGGCAAAAGTAAAGGTGTAAATAATTTAAGTTGAACATGGGTTTAAATATTAACAGTAATATAAATATAGTGCCTGAGTCTTGAGCTGCTGTTCTTTCCTCTCCTTTTGGATGGTGCTCAGCTGCTCTGCGCTCATCCCTTTCCACCTGTCTACAGGAACCTGGCAGGGGCCCCTCCTTCCCAGGCCTAAATGAGCTGCCTCTTGTCTCTCCATCATCATGTCCGAGGTCAGGGTATGCAGCATCTCTGTATGATTCTCTCGTTCTTCTCTCCTGTGCTGCTCCTTCAGTGTCTCCAGCTGCTCTGCAGCCTGTTTCAAAATAGAATCACCTCAATTCTGATCGTAGGATATTAGTTGTAGAACGTGGCTGCTTTTATGTTTTTATTTATTTCTTGATTTGCATGTGGTATTTAGAGAATCTGCATAACTACCATGAACAACATCGCGACCTGTAAGATTTACTGATGTCTCCTGGTGGAAGATCTGATGTTGCTTGGTAGCGGCTAAAAAGTTTGCTGCTTTCCTGCAACAACTATGTGTGTGTGTGTGTGTGTGTGTCACAGACCATTTTCAATTAGTAGGTTTAATTTTACAATCCCATCTGATATTAACACGTCAGAGCTCAGACCCTGAGGAATTCTGTGTGCATCTGTTTGTGTGAAAGCCGTTTACTGTACCAAAGCCTCATTATAGTTGTTGACGGCGATGAGGGCAGCTTTCTTACACTCCTCCTCTTGTGCATGTATCTGAAGCCTTCCAAAATCCTGGTGCACCAGTTCTTTGCTCACCAGCATCGCTGTGACAGAGATGACACAGATGATTAATATGTGGACATGTTCTCCTCCCTGTTTTTCCACTGGTACATTGACCATCGCTCATACTGCACATCACCTTCAGCACATTCACAGATGCATAAAAACTGTCTAGTACGCTCATCCATCAGTGCCAGCGTGCAGTGAGTGCTGTGCGTGGGAGTGTGTGATTGTTTGTGCAGAAAAGAATAACGCATGTGTGGAATTTACAGAGGCTACACCGTAAAGCAAGTTCATCGGTGTTTAAAGTCTGTGGTTTTTCCCACCTCTGTGCTTTTCACCACTGCGTCTTTTCTCATTATCTTCAATCTGTGCTCGCAAGTCTCTCTCCATTTTCACCTGTTCCCTCCTCTTTTGCTCCTTTGTGTTTATATCTCCCTGTAAAGGAAACAAAGACACGGTCCACAGGTGGCTGCTCATAAGCTCTATTTGAAGCATGAACAGAGGTGTAATGCGTGCCAAACAGATGCTTAATAAATACCTGAAAGATTTGCATACTGGCTAGTCCCAGCTGCCCCTCTGGAACGGCGATCCTGACTGCCCCCTTCAGGTCACACTTAAGATCAGCATCTCTGGAATCCTCTGCACGCTGATGAGTGGCCCAGTACTGGGCCAGGTTAGTGTGCAAAGCTGCCCTTTGATTTGTTTCATTAATTTCTTGCTGCAGCAGCAGATCATTGTGATGCTTTCTTAGCTTGTCTAGAATGGTGTGAAAACAAAACACATGTCAGTCTTCTTTATTTAAGGCTAAAAATGTTTTTTGTAGGGCATCATATGTTATTGTATCTGTTGTTCTATGATTTATCACAACATTGCTGAAATTTGATAGGTGTAATTAGTTTACCAAAGGCTTTGTTGCATTGCATCTCCATGTTTTCACTGTGTTTTCTATCTTCAACCTGCTTGCTGAGAGCATTTGTATCAATGCCCATAACACGAAGCCTGGTGTTGAAGATCCGGGCCTTGCGCGCTGCCTCTGCAGACCTTCTCCTCTCCACAGCCTTTTCTATGGTCTGCTCTGCAGGCAAATTCATTTTGGGGACCTCCTCCGTTGCCAGTGGGGCTGAAGGGAGGAGATATGCAGCAATCCTTGAGATATCCTTGTTGGAAAATGAGTGATTTTGTAGATAAAATATGATAGAAAGTCACATTCACATTCCTCCACAACATTTATAAGAGTGGCTCTAACCCTCTTGTAGTGCAAGATCAACATTTCCTGAAAAATTCTTTAAAATTTGTTCATAGGTTTACGAGTTGCTTTGCCAACAATCATTGGCTGTCACATAAGAACAATGCTTACCTCTTGGTGTGGACTTCAGAAGGGCTGTGGCTTTCAATCCCTGTGTTTAGAGACTCTATGGTAACCATGGCAACATTTACCATTTTAAGTTGTGCTTTATTGATAAATACACATGTAAATAGCTCAAGTATAGAGTATATGAAACTGGTATAATTTTACTTCATGTTTCAATTATATTTTAACTTCGGTGACATTTGTGACGATATTACTGTCAAATGTATAATGTACCACATACTGTATAGTCGTTGGTCTTTTCTGGCGATCTCGCGATAAACTGTGAGATTGTGTGTCTCGCGCGCTCGAGTTTTTCCTGTTGGATTCTAAAATGGCGCATTGTTTTCACGATAACTTCGCGTCAATCTAAGTAGGATTATGGAGGTTTACAGGTTGCTAAATTAAATATGCGACCCATCATGTAACCTATACACATTAGAGTGATACGACAGGGAGTTTAATTCATTTACTGGATGTTTGGTCGAAATAATATCTTATACGGAAACAGTGGTTGATAGCAGTAACTAGCTAACATCTTACTAGCTAGCTCATATTAGGGGTATTCTTTTTTCAGAACTGCATCATAAATACAACGAATATGGGTTATTTGAAATTAATAGAGATCGAAAACTTCAAGTCCTACAAAGGAAGGCAGATTATTGGACCGTTTCATAAGTTCACAGCAATCATCGGACCCAATGGATCTGGTATGTTATTGCAAAGACTGCTTGTTAGCATCGGCTAGGGTAAAAGAATTTTACTAATAATTGAAATTTTGTTGCATTTTGAGTACAGACTTGTTACTAAAAGCTTATGTTCACTTAACGGCACTTAGACTTGCATCCGAAATTGCACGATTATATTTGGTCATCTGCGTATCTGGCTCATCATCATTCTCATCGCATAGTTCAATTATATAAACATGATTATAATACATTCTAGTCACCCAAAGGCATTTTACAAAATGTGTTTTATGGTTTGCAGTGTAGTATATAATATTAAAATACGAAAAATACTTTGATTCGTTTATTTTAATCACACAAGGCAGATGCTTGCGTTTTTGCACACGTTAAAACACTCAAAGATGAATCTAGGTTACTAAATAGTGTCTTACTAAATAGTGTCTTGCATTAACTTCGTATACGTAATGGACTGATATGCATATAACTCTGAATGTTGTAGGAAAATCCAATCTTATGGATGCCATCAGTTTCGTGTTGGCAGAAAGAACTAGTAACCTGCGTGTAAAGACTCTGAAAGATTTGATCCATGGAGCACCTGTGGGAAAACCGGCAGCCAACAGAGCTTTTGTCAGTATGGTGTATCAGCAGGACAGTGGAGATGAGCTTGCCTTCACCAGGGTCATCATTGGTATGAGCAACCTTTCACTGTTCTACATGATTTCGTGTCCTCATTACCTAAATTTGAATATAATATCAAATTGTTCTAATTATTTAAGCCATATTTTGTGTGTATAACATGTAACCAGGTTATTGTAACTGAGCAGTTACACAATATAATACAATGGGCAAAAAATGTTTTGCTTTTCATTTTACCTGTACACTTTTAATGTTTAAAAGCAATGATATTATGTAAATTGATAAATGATAAAGTAAGTATTTAAAAAAAAAATAGAGCTAATGTTCATTTTTCATTTGTCTAAGGATCATCCTCTGAGTACCGTATCAATAATAAGGTGGTCGGCCTCCCTGAGTATAGTGAAGAGCTTGAAAAGCTTGGTATTCTGATCAAGGCTCGGAACTTCTTGGTTTTCCAGGTGAGATAGAAATCGTATAAATTTTGTGTTAGAACTGAAATCTTTAATTAAAGTTGTACCGATGGAGGAAATGCGTCAATAGTTATCCTCTATATGGCCTTGAAGCGGACTATTTTACCTCTTTTAAATTTTTATTAGGTTCTTTTTTAAGATTCTGGCAAATACAGCCATATATGTATTTCATCACTGGAAATCATAACTGTGACTTGCCCGCTTAAAAAAATAAGCCAGAAATATTCATTTTAGAAATCTAAATTTATGTTCATTAACTTGGTATTCATGATAGGGGTTATGGAGCCTAGTTTTAGTCTCTCACTCTTCTCTATTTAGGGAGCTGTGGAGTCTATTGCCATGAAAAACCCTAAGGAGCGCACAGCTTTGTTTGAAGAAATCTCACGTTCTGGAGAGCTGGCTCAAGAGTATGACCGCAGGAAAAAGGAGATGGTGAAGGCAGAGGAGGACACCCAGTTTAATTACCATCGTAAGAAAAATATTGCTGCAGAACGGAAAGAAGCCAAGCAAGAGAAAGAAGAGGTAAGAGCTTTGTGATTTCTTGCAGTATTTTTCTACCTGTCATTTGAATACTATGATGTAAAAAACTACAGTAAATATTAAAACCTAACTTTATTCAGTTACCTTACGCTGTGATTCTTTCTCTTTCCTCCAGGCCGAGCGTTATCAGCGCCTGAAAGATGAAGTGGCCAGGGCCAGTATTCAGTTGCAGCTCTTCAAATTGTACCATAATGAGACTGAGATTGAGAAGCTAAACAAAGAGCTGGGCCAGCGGAACAAAGAGATTGATAAGGATCGTAAAAGGATGGACCTGGTGGAAGAGGAGCTGAAGGACAAAAAGAAGGAGCTCGGCAGGCTGATGAGGGAGCAGCAGACCATTGAGAAGGAAATTAAGTAAGCAATAATTTTATGTCTTGACCACTACTAAATGTGTACTTAATACCATTAATTCACGATTAAATGTGTACAATTACTTGAATGTCGCTACAGAGAAAAAGATTCTGAATTGAACCAGAAAAGGCCACAGTACATCAAGGCCAAAGAGAACACCTCACACAAAATCAAGAAGCTCGAGGCTGCACGCAAATCACTGCAAAACGCTCAGAAGATGTACAAGAAACGCAAGGCAGACATGGATGAGCTGGATAAAGAGATGAGGGCGGTGGAGTTGGCCAAGCAGGACTTTGAGGAGCGTATGGAAGAGGAGGCTCAGAGCCAAGGCCAGGACCTCACCCTGGAAGAAAACCAGGTTAGATGATGCCATATTGTACTTTTCCAATAGCCTTTTCATTTATGTTCAAAACTACTTTAAAAAAATGTTGTTTGGATATGAAACAGAATTGGTTCTGTCGTCATGGTTGTATATGACTTTGTCATTACTCTCCAGGTAAAAAAGTACCACCGTCTGAAGGAGGAGGCTAGCAAACGTGCTGCTACACTGGCGCAGGAGCTGGAGAAGTTCAACCGTGACCAGAAAGCTGACCAGGATCGCCTGGACTTGGAGGAGAGAAAGAAAGTGGAGACGGAGGTAATTAAGATAAGAGTAGCAGAGGTCAAGCAGAAGAAAGCTTAATGATAATTAGAATTCATACATTGATGTTATTTCTTCTTCAGGCCAAGATCAAACAGAAGATTCGGGAAATTGAGGAAAACCAGAAGCGTATTGAAAAATTAGAAGATTATATAACGACCAGCAGGTATTTTCAGTTGCAGCCTTTCTGCAGTGCTGTATTCAGTTTGTTGTTTTTATAATGTCTTTTTTTGGTATACCAAGTCATTCATAATCATCTCTTTCCTGTTTTCTCTACAGACAGTCGCTAGATGAGCAGAAGCGCATGGAGGAGGAGCTGACTGAGGAGGTGGAAATGGCCAAGAGGAGAATTGATGAGATTAACATGGAGCTCAACCAGGTACTTAACTGATGCTTACACAAAAAGCCCCACAGTTCCCACCGTTACTATTTCCTGTGGTTCTGTAGGTAATGGAGCAGCTGGGTGACGCCAGAATCGACCGGCAGGAGAACAGTCGTCAGCAGCGCAAGGCTGAGATCATGGAGAGCATCAAAAGATTGTACCCGGGCTCTGTGGTGAGGGAACCTGAATATAATACAGTTTCTGCTTAGTCTGATCCACTTCATAATGTCACACCCTCCCTCTGTTCAGTATGGCCGTCTTATTGACCTGTGCCAGCCCACTCAGAAGAAGTATCAGATTGCTGTGACGAAGGTTCTTGGCAAAAACATGGATGCCATCATTGTTGACTCTGAGAAGACAGGCAGAGACTGTATTCAGTACATTAAGGAACAGAGAGGAGAGCCTGAGACCTTCCTTCCTCTTGACTACCTTGAGGTAAACTGAAGACAAATGTTTGTTTGTTTTCTCAGTTGCGATAAAAAAAAAAACGTATTTTTTTTATTTATTTGTTTATTTTTTTTAATTTTTATTTCGATTAAATCTGGTTTTGTGTCATTAAAGGTGAAACCAACAGATGAGAAACTGAGAGAGCTACGAGGAGCCAAACTGGTGATAGATGTGATTCGATATGAGCCTCCTCAAATCAAGAAAGCTCTCCAGTACGCTTGTGGTAATGCCCTGGTTTGTGACAATGTAGAGGATGCCCGACGGATTGCTTTTGGTGGACCGTATAGGCACAAGGTACATGTCTCCCTGAAGTCACAACTAGAGTTCTATTAGACCTTTTTCATGTCCTGGAGATGGAAGGATTGAATATTAAGTGTCTCTCCCAAACTGTCACCACTCTCTCCTTTTAGACGGTTGCCCTGGATGGTACTCTGTTCCAGAAGTCTGGAGTCATCTCTGGAGGAGCCAGTGATTTGAAGGCCAAGGCCAGGCGCTGGGATGAGAAAGCAGTGGACAAGCTGAAGGAGAAAAAAGAAAAACTTACAGATGAGCTCAAGGTGATATACTGATGATACCTGCATCAGGCACGTCAGAATCTGGATCCCACTGACTTTACATGAACCCACAACACTTTTGTTTTATCCATTTGCTTTGTAGGAGCAAATGAAGGCCAAGAGGAAGGAGGCAGAGTTGCGTCAGGTTCAGTCTCAAGCCCACGGTCTGCAGATGAGACTCAAGTACTCCCAGAGTGATCTGGAGCAGACAAAAACTCGCCACCTGTCCCTCAACATGCAGGTACAGTCTGGTCACACAACCAGCACTTTCCTCGGTGCTGTTGTATTTAAGCTTATTTTGTTTTGTCTCGCAGGAGAAATCTAAGCTGGAGAGTGAGTTGGCCAATTTTGGCCCCCGCATCAATGACATCAAGAGGATCATCCAGTCCCGTGAGAGGGAGATCAATGACCTGCGGGACCGGATGAACCAGGTGAGATGAAGTTATTTAGAAAACTGTCTGTAAAATACTATGTTATATTGTTGGAATGTTCATGCAGATGTTTTGTTTTCAAGGTGGAGGACGAGGTGTTTGTTGAATTCTGTAAGGAGATTGGAGTTAGAAATATCAGAGAATTCGAGGAAGAGAAGGTGAAGAGACAGAATGAGATCGCCAAGAAGCGGTGAGTTTAGTTCTACCATCATCCATATGAGTGGGTGCATTACATGTTGCAGGTCTTTGTCTCAGGCCGACACATACGATTTGTTTCAGTCTTGAATTTGAGACTCAGAAGACCCGTCTGGGTATCCAAGTAGACTATGAGAAGAATCAGCTAAAGGAGGACCAGGAGAAGGTCATGATGTGGGAGCAGACTGTCAAGAAGGACGAGGCTGAAATCGAGCGTCTAAAAAAGGTGAAAACAGGTGCATGAAAACCTGGTGCGTTAATATTATTCATTCTTGAAACTTATTACTTCTCACCTGTTGTTCTGCAGGAGGAGCACAGACACATGAAGATAATCGATGAGACAATGGCCCAACTGCAGGACCTGAAGAACCAGCACCTCACCAAGAAATCTGAAGTCAACGATAAGAATCATGAGATGGAAGAAATCCGCAAAAAACTGGGTGGTGCCAACAAGTCAGTACTAGCACCCTTATATGTGGTTATATCTATGTTGTCTGGTGATCAGAAATGTTTCTGAGCTGGATTTGACGTGATGTCTTACAGAGAGTTGACTCAGCTGCAGAAGGAAGTGACTGCTATCGAAACCAAACTGGAGCAGAAGAGGAGCGACCGTCACAATCTGCTGCAAGCCTGTAAGATGCAGGACATCAGACTGCCTCTTCTCTCCGGAACACTGGATGACATCAACCAGGGAGAGGTAGACGTCGATTACAGATAGAAGCAGTAGATGACCCATAGATCTTTAGATTATTGGATCATATTACGTCTTATGTTCTTCCAGGGGAGTTCCCAGACTGATGACTCCAGCAGCCAGAGGACGTCCAGCAGTATTCTCGCTAAAGAGGCTCTCATTGAGATCGATTACATTAACCTGTCTGAAGACCTGAAGGTATGTTTGCCACATCACACCTGCGTCTTCCATGGATGTGCAGTTGTTCAACTTGGCCTTGTCTTTTTGGGTTTTTTTTTTTTTTTTGTTGTTCTCAGTAGTAAAAAGAGGCCTTTTTCCAGCGCTAACGTTCAAATTATTTCATTCTGAATGAATGCAGGATGCATTGTCAGAAGAGGAGATCAAGGCAGAGACAAACGCGTTGCAGCAGCGTCTGAACGAGCAGCAGAGTATCCTTCAGAGGATCAGTGCTCCCAACATGAAGGCCATGGAGAAGCTTGAGAGTGTCCGCGACAAATTCCAAGAGACCAGCGATGGTGAGATGCAGCAAAATTAGAGACGGGAGGGAAAAGAGGCTTTACATGCATCATCATCATGTGATCTAAATCCTTTCACTCAGAGTTCGAGGCAGCTCGTAAAAGAGCCAAGAAGGCCAAGCAAGCCTTTGAGCAGATCAAGAAGGAAAGGTTCGATCGCTTCAATGCTTGTTTTGAGTCTGTGGCCACGAACATCGATGAGATCTATAAGGCTCTCTCACGCAACAGCAGTGCCCAGGTATTGGTTTTGTTCTTTACAACTTTTGCACCGTGTTAAATGGTATTTATAATGGGTTAAACTGTCCAACATCTGCTTCCTGTAGGCTTTCCTGGGCCCAGAGAATCCAGAGGAGCCCTATCTGGATGGAATCAACTACAACTGTGTGGCTCCAGGGAAGCGGTTCAGGCCCATGGACAACCTGTCTGGAGGAGAGAAGACTGTTGCTGCCCTGGCTCTGCTCTTTGCAATTCACAGGTTATTCCAAACGGGTTTTGATGTAACCCTCATCTTCTCTGCACATCATACTCAAATCCACTTCTTGTCTTCTAGCTACAAACCTGCCCCCTTCTTTGTCCTGGATGAGATTGATGCTGCCTTGGACAACACAAACATCGGCAAGGTCTGTTCACTAATGATGTGATTGTTTCTGTTTGCGATGGGAATACTTTTATCAGCCCAGCTCATAATTTCTCTCTTGTACCCTTAAGGTGGCCAATTACATCAAGGACCAGTCTGTACAGAACTTCCAGGCCATTGTTATTTCCCTCAAGGAGGAATTCTACACCAAGGCAGACTCGCTTATCGGTGTTTATCCAGAGGTTCGTTTTAATATTGGTTTGTTAATATTGCTGCTCTCTAATAAATGACATTGTGGTGTATTCTAATATTGTTTTTTATGAAATTGCCTGACTACATTTTTAGCTGTTGCTAAAAAAAACAGATGAATGATCTTGTGTAAACATGGTTAACTGCAAGCTGAATTTGCTTTGCTTTTTCTTCTGTTCACAGCAAGGAGACTGCGTCATCAGCAAAGTGCTGACCTTCGACCTCTCTCAGTATCCTGATGCCAACCCTAATCCAAACGAGTAGGGTGAGCACTTGCAACACTTGACACACCGACAAGTTGGACATGGTCTGATAGATCAAGTATTCTGTAGTAGTCACTGATCATGTATTCTCTAGATCCCGTCTTATTCTTTATTGACTTTAATGTTAGCGTAGATGTTTTTTTTTGGGTTGAGAGGTTCTCAGTAGAGACAACCAGGATGTATGTACTACAGTATATATAAACCAACCGTTTCTTAATTTGACCACAAGCGTAATTATTATAATCAGCAAACTGAATAATAATCATCATGTGGAAATGAGAGGATTTATGACCTTTTTTTATTCGACTGATGTGTTAAGTTTGTGTTTTCACATCTTTTAATACTATTCATGACCCTCTTTTTTCATTGGTGTGCTTTCAAAACCTCCTCCCGTGTCCTAAGTTGTTTTTGCAGTTTTCATGTCTGTCTTCTGTAAAGCCTAATCAGCAAAGTTGTTACAGTATGGTGGGTTTATTCCCGTAGCTAAATAAAGACTGTAGTTGGCTGTTAGGAGATCAGAGAACCGTCATCAGATTCACTGCTGTGTGCAAAACACTGTGTGTGTTCACACTCAGCTGTAGGTACATGCAAACCACATGAGGTCATCGTCAACTCTGTTTTATTACTTTGCTTCAATAAAAACATCAACATTATAAATTCCTCTTTGACATTAATTGCAAGATTACATTTGCTGTCAAAACTATATTTTAATCTTTTTTTTTTTTTTTTTTACATTTAGATGCAAAATTCACAATGATTCTTTGGTTTCAAGTCCTAAAGTAGACTCTGCTTTGCTGGGTCAGACTTATTTTTGGAGGCTCTCAGTTTACAGGATAGTTCTTTTGCAGCAAACAAGCATCGTCTCACAAAGACCCAACCAAAGACTTAACCTTTATTACAATTAATAAAGGTTGCAAGCAGTCAAACACACAACCATCACCATGTTGGGTGTGTTGTTACATTAACATCACGCATAGTGTCACAGAAGTAAAAGAGCTCTGATGATCAGAAGATGTTTCGAAGGCCTGCCGCTGTTTACTTTCAGGCACAAAATGGGAAACAAGTGCAAGAAAATCTGAACAAACAGTTGTGAATGTTTTGTAAGCCCAAATGAGGTTTAAATCAAAGTCAACCATACTCCAGGTATGCTGCCGGTCCAGTCACAGGTTTATTTCATCGAACATAAAAAAGGTGCTTCGGCTTCAGAATTTACCAGGAAAGAACAGTGGGGAGCATGAGCAAAAAAACCCAGTAAACGTTTACCAGCGAAGAAAACAAAACGTGCACGGCGGCACCAGAAGGAAGAGTCGACTGGGGGCACAGTGGGGCTTTTCTGGGCCTGGGTGTACAGAAGGTGGGGCCACTGTCCTCACTAAGGTGAGGGTTTTTTTTTTAGTGAGCCTCAATCTTGCCTCCTTCCTTTAAGACGTTCTGCTCACATCTCGCTGTTGTCCCACAAGGCTCATGGAATGGATAACCTCAACCAGGACTACAAAGAAGTCTGTTTACAGTTTTTTGTTAGCATAAATAAATCTGAAGATTTAGATAATTCATCATATATATATATATATATATATATATATATATATATATATATATATCTCTCTCTCTCTCTCGCTCTCGCTCTCGCTCTCGCTCTCGCTCTCGCTCTCGCTCTCTCTCGCTCTCTCTCTCTCTCTCTCTCTCTCTCTCTCTCTCTCTTTAAATTAAACTGGAGCCAGGCTTCGAGATGGAGGTTCCTATGTGGTCAACAGGACAGGTGAATTCACTAGAGGCGGAGCCAGGGTCCGATGTTAAAAAAAAAATATTTAAAACAACCACATGAACTCTATACTTGCGAGTTAGATCCAGACAACCCCTGCGATGAGGGAATTATGGGTACCGGGCGTCTCTTTCTCCTCACGGCTGGATCTGGTGGGGCAGATGTTTGCGGGGCCATGTCAAGAGCCGGAGGAGGGAGGGGAATGGCACGCTTCTTTTTCCCTGGCGGGATGGGGCCGGAACGTTGACTGAGGACACCCTGCGCCACGTTTTCCATGTCGTCTACGGTCGTGTGCATGGCGTCCGCCATCTCCTGCTTGGTCTGGGACACAAAGTTGGGGTCTTTGGCTAGAGAAGCCAGACCCCCGCTCACCAGAGCCTGGGGGAGAAGGACAAATTCAACGGCTGCTAACAGGGTAAATCTTAGGCACGTGTTAAAAGTCAGTCACGCCTCCTGTCTTACCTCCTGGACGAGCCGGTCGGCGGCAGAACTGGAGCTCTGACTCTGGCTGTCACTGCGGTCAGGCACATAAGGAAACTGCAGAGACAATATTTGTGTCCATCGCTCGTCTGAGCCAATGATGATCACACACAGTGGAGTGTGTGAGGAACTCTCACCTGTGTTCTATCCGTCCTGACTGTGAGGTTCCAGGAGGGTGTATTGTCTAAAGAGAGAAGTGATGAAGACATTTTGATTTCAAAGGAAACATCTGCAAAACCGCTGAAGAGTTTTGGAGAACTGCAGCAGCATGTGAACAGGCACTTAAACCTGCTGACTTGAGCTGGACTGAATGTCACACCTGTCTCTGCATCTTCACCTGGATGATAAAATTCTTCTGGGCTGCCTTCTCTGTCAAGGGACAACCTGAAAGAACAAAAAAAGCTCATCTATCAATGGAAGTGTCCTTGGTGGACAGCACATGGACTCACTCTGCAAAAGCGTTGTTGTTGGTGTTGCTTTTTGGTGCTGTCGGGGTGAAAAAATCCGAGTGTGGAGGAGCTTCAGGCTGGGTGTCGGAGAACTTGAGTGGCCGCTGATTAGTCACATGCTGGGGGTGCTCGTTGGCTGAATCGGAGGAGAACGCGTCCCCACGGTTACCGAACAGACTGTGAGATCGCTACAAACACAGGTCCGAGCAGTGAGGCGATCGTGCTTAGGCTCTGATTATTGTTTTTGTGTAATTGTTTTTACATGGTAAATGCCTTCTTCTCCCGCCTCCATCGCTTTGTCCATCTCCTCCTCATTCTGCAGGTCCCCTGAAATGGTTCTGTGCATCTCTGGAGCCAGCTCCTCATCGATGGCCCTCAGACCCGCCTGAAAACCAGATGCAGAAAAAGAAGCTCAATGTAACAAAAGTTGTTAATCTGCTATTGTCACCCCTGTCTTTAAATCCGGTGACTCAACCTCTCTGTATAACTACCGACCAATAAGAATTCTTCCGGATATTTCCAAAATCGCAGAAAAATGGGTGGCAGAGCAGATTGTCCATTACTTAAACGGCAGCTCCCCCTCTCTCCACGCATGCAGTTTGGTTTCAGAGCCAAGCATTCCACTGAAATGGCTACATGCCTCTTCATTGAGAAAATAAAATGTTTTCTCAATAAGGGTGGAGTTGTAGGAGCAGTGTTCTTGGACCTCAGGAAAGCTTTCGATACAGTAAATCACTCTGTTCTTCTTACCAAGCTCTCAAAATTTAATTTCTCTCACAACGCTGTGAGCTGGATAGAATCATATCTGCATGATCAAACACAATCTGTGTTAGTTAACAACTGCGGATCTGATTCTCTTAGGCTAACCTCTGGAGTCCCTCAGGGATCAATATTAGACCCCCTTCTATTTAGTCTTTATATCAATGATTTGCCCACTGTTTGGCTTGAGGCTGAATGCTTAATGTATGCAGATGATACGGTTTTCTTTGTTCATGGTCGCTCCAAAGACACTGTTGCTGCTATACTCTCTAAAACAATGTCCTGTGTTACAACTTGGTTGCAGGAATGCTGTCTACAGCTAAATGTTTCTAAAACTGTAGGCATGTATTTCACTAAAACAAATAGAGTATCACCTGATCCCGACATACATATTAATGGAGAAAAAATACAAATTCTCAGTCAATATAAATATCTTGGGTAATAGTAGACTCACAGCTTTCCTTTAAAGCCCATATTGACAAATTGTGTAAAAAAAATCAAGTTAAATCTTGCAAATTTCCGTGCAATTTGAAACGAAATGTCAACTGAAGCCGCAAAAATGTACTTGCACTCAATGATTCTTAGTGACTTCAACTATTGAATATGTATCTTATATTATATTGCATAGGTATTGTGTGCTCCGTGCTTCCTTAACAGTTTTATGTATATGTCATTTGTTATATTAATGTTTTTTCAAGTATCTAACTACACTCTTCTTTTGTAAATGGATTTTATTGCTTTTTACATCATGGCCAGGGGACCACAGATGAAAACTAGCCTTTTGGCTAATTCTGGCTTTTTTAAATTTTTATGAAATTGAAGTTTTATGAAATTGTATTGTCCCCTTTTAAATAAACTAAGACTAAGTTCTCCCAAACAAGAAAACATTTTTCAAAATCAGAATCTTTGTATTTGTGACAAAAATACTATGCTCACCTGGATCTCTGGGCCCGACGCGCTCTTCTTGGTGGGCCGGTAGCCGTAGTACTCCTCCTGACACTTCAAGAACTTCCGGAAATGATCCTGAAGAAGGAAGGTGGCATAGAATTTCCCCACGGTCACCTCATCATCTGAAAGCAGAGAGACATTCCGGTGCTGTCAGACAGACAAAATCAACCATTTCCCAAAGGCGAGCCAGTCGGTAGTCACCTCCTAAAGGGGGGATGACCTGATCCAGGAGTTTCATGCTTGTGCGTTTCCAGATCTGTTTTATGATGGCTCGTAGTTCCTCGTTGGCCTTCTCAAAATTACCTGTTCAGAACCATCCAATGAAATGTCAATAAGATTTACCGTAAGAATGTAAATCTTACGGGGGTTTTTGTACCTTCGGTTTTGATCTTGAGAGCAGTCCTGACCAGAGCAAAGAGGGTAGCGTTGAAGGTGACCGTGCCGTCGCTGTTCAGAGGCATGTTCATGCCAATTAGCCGCTACAGAGTTGACGGAGCACCAAAGAAACAGAAATCAAACTAAGCAGAGCATTCGAGTGAGTCTTATGGAGTCGATAAAGCACCTTGCACGCAGCTCGATGAGGACAGAATTTGCCGAAACCAAGTGGAGGTTGGATGCGTCGCAGCAGAGTTACCACGTCCAGGTGTTTAATTCTCCCCCTGTGACATCAAAGAATCATCTGCTCAGGTAATGAAACGTCCACTGTGCACGTGAGAGCGCGAGCAAAGTTCGGGCGTACGTGGCCTCGGGGTCGTATTCTGCCCAGATCTTCTTAAACTCGTCCAGATGGTGCGGACCGAGGAGGGACCAGTCCCGCGTCAGGTAATCAAAGTTGTCCATGATCACAGCGACAAACAGGTTCAGGATCTCAAATGAAAAAAAAAAAAAAAAAGATGTCAGCCTGCGGCTGTTTCATCGTGAAATCGTGATGTTGCTCACCAGGAAGGCACACAGACAGTAGAAGCTCAGGAAGTAGATGACAGCAAAGTTGGACCCACAGGTGTATTCCTCTCCTGGCAGGACCTCAGACTTGGGGTCACACTTCTTTCCGTACATGGAAGCCATCATGACCTCCTGCCAGCCCTCTCCAGTGGCACATCTGGACATGACAACAGAGACCTTAGCTCGACCTTGTAACCGATGGTAACCTAGCTGACAGTCCAGGCTCACTCCAGGCTCACCGGAATAACATGAGAACAGCCTGAGGGAATGTCTGGAAGTTGTTGTTGCGGTGGATTTGGGTGCCATCCACTAAGGCCACCTTTCCAAATACCTAAGGAGGGTGTACCACAAACACAGAAATGTTGAAAATGCGCAGAATCACAGTTCATTCCTCTAGGAAGAGGAAGTTACCTGCATCCCAATGACGGCGTAGATAAAGAAGAGCATCACGATGAGCAGAGCTACATGAGGGAGAGCCTGAGGACAGAACACCGGCCCAGTCACAGTCACACTCTCTGGGTCAAGAGAGAATGGTACTAAAACAAGAACTGACGATGGAGGCCAGAGCAGCAGACCTGGAAAGACTTGATGAAGGTCCACAGCAGGTTACGGATTCCCTCTGAGCGGTTCAGCAGCTTGACCAGACGCATGACACGGAAGAGTCGGAAGAACGTGATGGACACCGACGCGTTTTCAGAGTCCTACACCCGAAAAAACAGGATTTGATAAAAAGGAAAAAACACAAAATATGCTGTTTTTCATTAAGGCAAACGTTTGGCTCACCGCAATCGCTTGCATGGGGTTTGTATCCTGTGCCAATGAAGAGACGACACGATGAAGACCCATCAGCAACATTTGATAAAGGTTATTATATATACGAGGATCTCGAAGCAGACGTAGCATTAACCCACTGTTAAACATTTGTATTACACAAATCACAAAGAAAGGTTATTATTAGAGATGCTTTTTCACCTCTGATGAGTTGACACCTCTTAGTTGCTGAGAACTACGTTAATATCAATTTGTAACTCATGCGAAAGGACAGAGCCACACTGAAAATATTACTATTTTAGGCCAGGGCACTTGTCATTAATACTTTTTAATGCATTAATACGGCTATATTCAACGCCGGGGTGCTGCGGGTGTGAACTGGAACAAGAACATCTCGAGGTGTTATCATCTGACACAGGGATTAGACAGACAGACAGACAGACAGACAGACAGACAGACAGACAGACAGTTTAGTGGAGATCACAGTGAAGTGCTCACACAGCAAGGCTCATGCAGCGGTGTGGTGCAGATCAGATATTTACAGCGCAGCCATGGAGACAGTACAGTCCTCCACTGGAGGCCAGGGCAGTCTGTGGAGGACAGACAGACGAGTGAGCCGTGGGGGTGTCAGGTGGATGGATGGAGGACAGACGACAGAGAGAGAACGGTGAGGAAATCTGTTACAAGCTGGTGTTTGTGCGTGGTAAAGGTGTGGCTGATGCACTGCAAAAGATGGCCGAACAACGACAGGACAGAGGAAAGAATGAGCTCGTGTGCCGTTCACGTCACGTCTGCTTTGTGCAGACCGATAAAATATTAATCAAAAGGAGGTGTGGAATGATGTAATCAGAGTGAGCAGTTTTGGTTGTTTGGTGATGGTGAAGGATGCAATGAGACAGCGGAGTGGATGACGAAGGGTGGAGATGGTTGACAGTACTGACCACTTCCTGTGAGCTAGTACCAATCAGCTGTGGGGGTCACAGTTATATTTTTCGGAGTCAGAGCATTGATCAAATTCAAATCAGACACATAAATTCACTTTTTTAAACTCATCAGGATATCAGCTGTGATTATCATCAGCAGCATCTGATTTCAGGATCAACAAAACGACTCACATCAACTTCACTCAGGATGACATCCACCACGCTGCCGATGACGATGATGAAGTCAAAGACATTCCAGGGGTCTCCAAAGTAGCCCTGCAGGAAGAGGTGAGGACACTCGTTAACAGGAACCATTACAACTGACCATTAGACTTTTTTAACCTTTATTTTGAAGGCCATAAGTTTGAGAATCATCTCCACGGTGAACAGCACAGTGAAGATCAGGTTCAGCATATCTGAGAGCTTGGTCACGTGGTCCGACTGGTTGCAGTGCTGTTGAAAATGGAAACGAACGTTAGTCCCGCTGTAGCCATTAATATGGAGTGTTGTCTGCGTTGAAGCGCACCTGCATGCCCAGGCAGAGCGTGTTGAGCATAATCAGGAAGAACATGAGGTACTCGAAGTAGCAGGAGGTGACAATGTACCAGACTCGGTACTGGTAGGGGTTTTTGGGGATGTAGCACCTCAGAGGACGAGCTTTCAGGGCGTACTGCACGCACTGCCGCTGCAGGGGGAGCAGAGGGCCGGTTGGGAGACGTCGATTCGGGTTCTCTCAGTGTGGTGATCTACGAGCGTGGGTCCCCTACCTGGTTCTTGTCCAGCTCACAGTCTTTATACTCCTGCTCACCCTGCTCCTGGAAAGTGACGATGACGAAGCCCACGAAGATGTTCATCATGAAGAAGGCGATGAGGATGATGTAGATGATGAAGAAGATGGACACATCCACGCGATTGTTGAAGACAGGGCCCATGTCTTCTTTGTCTGAATCGATGGCCCGGTACAACAGCCTGTACACAGACACGGTGAGATGAAAGGAGGAAACCAGCGGGACGAAGATAGAGTCAGGATCATTTGTGGAGATGAAATGTTAGCAGATAGGGTGATATACTGCCTTTCAAACCTTCTCTGGCTCAGGATAACATCATTATTTGCCTAACTCAATATCACTATAATGAAATGATCATGATGAAAGTCAGAGAGACAGGAAGGCAAACTCACTCTGGCCAGCCTTCAATTGTGGAGACGGTGAAGAGAGCGAGCATGCCGTAGAGCACGTTGTCAAAGTTGAAGTCGCTGTTGAGCCACTCCCTGTTGGCCAGCACCGTGTCCTGCAGGGAATTCTCCATGTGCTTTAAGAAGAACCCCCTGAGAACAGACCCAGGACGCTCCCTCAGGAACAGCCTGCTAGTGCACCATTTTCCTGCGTGGGACTGTATGTTCCTTACCAGCATTCTGCCTCGGTCATTTTGGATGAATCTGTGCAGCTGTAGAATTTACCCTATAGGAGGGGAGGTGGGGGCGTTAGTGACTAATATATACCTGAGCCGCAGGAGGTCTAGAATTAAAGCAGAACCGTCTGGAAATAACCGGATCAAAGCGCCCACGTGGTGGTTTCATTCTCTCAAACGCACCTTGAAGAGCTGGACTCCGATACAGGCAAACATGAAATTCAGCAGCATGGTGACCAGGACGATGTTGCCAATGGTTTTGATGGCTACGAACACACACTGGACCACGTGCTGCCGTCACACACAAACAGTCATTAAAGAGTGGCAAGTACGCATCTGATGTCCTTCTTCTATCGGTAATGGTACCAGTTGTGTTTGTATTTTATTTAATTACTGCATTTGTACAGGTTATCTAGTCATTTTCAGCAGTTTCAACGTAATGTTCTTGCTGTTGGTTTCAGAGCCAGACTTGTACCTTTAAGCCCTTGGCCCTGTTGATGGCTCTCAGGGGTCTCAGCACCCTTAGCACCCTGAGAATCTTCACCACCGAAATAGCGCTGGATCTGCATGAAAGACACGTATCTATCTTTTTACACGTATCTATTAAACAAATGCTCAGAATTGTTTTAATACGGTTGATGCAGAGGTCTGATTACTCACTCCATCCCCATGGAAAGCAGGGAGACCCCGACCACAATCAGATCCAGGATGTTAAAGGAGTTCCGACAGAAGGAGCCCTTGTGCATGAATGCTCCATACACTGTCATCTATTGGGCAGAAACATGAGGTATGACAGAACTATTAACCTAAACAAATCAGAAGAAGTTTTTGAAAAGTCTTATCTGTGCTGTGAGAGCTCACATCACCTTCAGAACGATCTCAATGGTGAAGACCGTCGTAAAAACAATGTCTGCGTAAGACAAAATCTGCAGCAAAAGCAAGAAAGATGCCTCAGTTTGGTCTTCTTCCAGCTGCTACTGTTGCCCACGCAGAGGAAGATCTGATTCTGGTTGGTTACCTGGTTCCTGTAGGACTTTGGGTCAATGGGGTCCTCAGCAGCCAATGAGATGGAGGACAGCAGGATGAAGAGGAGGATCAAGTTGGTGAAGGATGAAGCATTTATGATCTTGTAACACAGCTTACGGAACCTTGATGGATAAAGGCAGACAGAGATCAGCCTCTGTGCTTGTAACCTGTCCTGTTGCCATGATGATTGCCAGCTTGGGGTTTCTCTTCATACTTGTTTTGAGGTCCAAATATGAAAAAGGAGCTGGCTTCAGGCAACGGAACAGCTTCCTCCTTCAGCTGCAGGTCGGCCATTGGTCTGGGTCGAGGGCTGATGGGAATTTCAGGCTCCACCTCCTCATCATCCCCTACAGTGTGGAAGAAACAAGCAGTTAAGCACAGGCTATTTAGTGATCTCAGCAGTATTACACCCTGAAGAGGGATCTCTCTGTTTAACAGACATCCTGTGTGTTACCTGGGAAGTCATTAGGCGGGAAAGGATCTTTCACTTCATTGACATTGGACTCGAACTCATCGATTTTAAGCTGATGCAAACGAAAAGCATCAGTATTAATAATAAAAACTTTTGTGAATAACACCACTGGTGCCAGACTGAATGCTAACCTTAGCTGTGGTGGGCATGCCCTCCATCTTGGCTCTCTGATCTGCCAGTTTCTTTGCTATCCTCTCTCTCTCCTCGTCTGTCTTGTCGGGCATTTTGGACCTGGATGGTTGGTTGGATGCAAGAAAGGAGAGTCTGAGCCGGACCGTCTGAGGACCTCACGTCGTCCTTATAATAATTCACCTGAGTAATTTTTTCCTCAGTTTCTCCTCTGCTTTTTCTTTCTGAGCAGAAGTGAGACTCTCTGCTTCTGCCAGGTTGTCCACAGCGATGGCCAAGAAGACGTTGAGGAGGATGTCTGACGTCAGAGCTCAGAAAAAGCAAAAGTTGTTCATGTTTATAACATGGTTCTTATATTTTGGGATGCCAACATCGTCACGGTGACTCTGATATGGTCTTTAAATGAGCGTTTAACTACTAGCAAGGCGGTCAAACTGCAGTGTAGGGCTGACGACAGGTGAAGGATACAGTTTCCACAGACGAAGAGGACGATGAAGTAGATGGCAACCAGGATGCCTGGAAACACGGGCCCTCCATAGGCCATGATTCCATTATACATGATGTCTGTCCACTCCTCTCCTGTCAGGATCTGCAGGGAATTCCGGCGTTTATAAAAGATTCCTGTCGCGTTTCAGACGCTGCTCAGCGCTTACCTGGAACACACTGATGAGGGCCTGCGGAAAATTGTCAAAGTTGCTGCGCCTTGGTCTGTGATCGGAGAAGTTGAATTTCCCCCCGAACACCTGCATCCCCAGCAGCGAGAAAATGACAATGAAGAGGAAGAGGAGGAGGAGCAGAGAGGCGATGGAGCGCACCGAGTTCAGGAGAGAAGCCACGAGGTTACTCAAAGAGGTCCAGTACCTGTAAAACACAGAGTTGTTTAATGCAGCTCAACAAAACCACAGGCTGATGCAACACCGGGGCTGTGGAGATCTTACTTTGTGACCTTTAGGATCCTCAACAGTCGGATGCACCTGAGCACAGAGAACCCCAGCGGGGTCACGGCTCCAGCAGAGAAGAGGATCATCTCCAGGATTCCGCACAGCACCACGAAGAAGTCAAAGCGGTTGAACAAGGACATGAAGTATGCTCTGAGGCCCAGCGCGTACATCTTGATGAACATTTCAACGATGAAGAGCACCAGCAGCACGCGACTGGCCATGTCTGTTCAGGAAAGGGATGAAAAGATGGAACCAGCAACAAAGTTTATATAAAAAAAAGAATGCCTTTATTGACCTCTGACCTTGTAAGGAAGTGAGCCACTCTGGTTGGTGGTGGTGCTCTGTGGCTATGGTCAGAGTGTTGAGGAAGACCAGGAACATCACCACCCAGTAAAAGCTCTTGGTTTTCACATACACCAGACACTTCATCCTGAAGAAACGATTCCAGCGACGGGCCAGACGGCTGAAACACGTGGAATAAAACCAGCTTAATAATCCACGCCGCCATGAACTGTAAAAACATGCAACGCTTTCAGAAGTCTCACTAGTAGTAGATGATCTGGCTTTTGCCTTCCAGGCCGTACAGGCTGTCTGTGTCCGAGTCTCCGCTGGTTAAAGGCAGCAGTCCTGACAACAGAATAGCGTTAATAAGCCTCGTGGTTATACACAGAGGAACGGGAGCTCAGGTGGTTCCCGGCGCTGACCTTTTCCCTCACGGTCTGCATCCAGGACTTCAGCGTGCGTGATCCACTCCATGTAGCCGTGCAGGTCTTCATCCAGCTGCTGACGCTCGCGCAGCTTCTGGAACTCTCCACGTGACCGGGCCTTCTCTCGTTCTTTGGTGAACTCTCTGGGAGGAAGAGTAAAGCCGGCCATGCTTTGACAGAACCGTGGAAGGATGAGACGGAGCTGAGGGGAGCAGTTGTCTTACCCACTGAGAACCCCCAGAACCAGGTTGAGAACAAAAAAGGAACCCAGCAGAATGAGAGGGACGAAGTAAAGCCAGGGCCACTCGTTTCCGATGGCGTCATTCACCTGGAAGTCAACACTGGAATAAACAAACAACTCACATTCACAACAGCTGACGTTTAGGGGATTCACAGACCCAGTAGAGTACTTTGGTCCATCCCTCCATGGTGATGCACTGGTAGACTGTAAGCATGGCAAAGCCGATGTTGTCGAAGTGCGTGATGCCATTATTGGGTCCCTCCCAGCCGGGCCGGCACTCGGAGCCGTTGATGGTGCAGCGGCGTCCGTTGCCAGCCTGAGCGCAGGGCGCAGGCAGCTCCCCTTCCGCTGTGGAGTAGATATCTGTGCACCAAACAGACCAAAGCGCTGAGCGCATCGAGGATTCGATAATAATTGTGTGTTTGTAGCCTGACTGTCCTACTTGTGCCAGTGTAATAGCAGGTTTTGTGCATTTTGCACTTGAAGAGCTCCAGTCCCATGATGGCATAGATAGTGACCAGCAAGAAGACGAGCAGGGCGATGTGCAGCAGCGGTAGCATGGCCTTGAGGATGGAGTTCATCACCACCTGCAGGCCTGAGAGCCAACAATAAAATCAGAGCGTGTGAAAACGGTCACATTTAATCAAACGATGCACTATAACAGCCTCTTACTGGGGACTCCAGAGACGAGGCGCAAGGGCCGCAGCACTCTGAAGGCTCTCAGGGCCTTCATGTCAAAGCCCCCGCCCTTCTCTAGTGGCACACCTGCGATCTTGTTGATGGTATCCAAGGCGAAGGTAAAGAGGCTGCAGGAAACGATCACCAAAACACACAGCGAAGTGTATGCGGTAGTTTTGATACGGATAATGGACATTAAAATTCCAACCGACGTGCCCCAAGTGCTCCTGGGTGTGGTTAAATGAAATCTCAGGTCTCGTCTTACCCCATGAAAACGATGACAAAGTCCAGTATGTTCCAGCAGTTCCGTAAATAGGCACCCTCGTGAAACACAAACCCATATGCCACTATCTTCAAGAAGCACTCCAGCGTGAATATAACCAGGAAAATATACTCCAAACTCTCCTGCAAAACAGGAAAATAAAGAAACAAACTGAAACAGGATGATGGATTTCACAGAGTTTACAAGGATCCTGCGGTCAGGTGTGGAAGGAGCTTAGAAAATGATGACTTTGGGACCTAACATCCTAAAATAGATCGAGATAATTGATGTCACTGGTATTAAATAAACTCATTAGCTTTAATAACCTCTGTAGATTTTGCAGGTTTAATCTGAGCTAGCAGCCAGTCACGCTGCGAATTAAAAATCACAACAGATATAAAGTCTTTTCTTACAAAGGCAACTTAAAATAATCTTCGCTGCCTCTTCTTTTTATTGACGGATGTGTTAAATATAGGATGTCCACAAATGTTCTCACACTCAGCAGAGTGAGCCCCAGCACTGCTGCAGCGTTCCAGCCCTTTCTTTTCTGAGTGTGTATGAAGGTGGTTATATGAGGCACCATTTGTGGTCCATCCGTCAGAAGGGGGAGACGCCGCTCGGGCCGACCTACTTCTGAAAGCGAGGCGATGAAGCCCATCGGCTCTTCTTACATCGCTCACCGCTGAGGAATGGGCGAGGAGTAAGAAAGGTGCGGGAGGAGGCCGGTGAGTCAGCCAAAGCAAAGATATTAGAGAGATGGGATCAGGGTCGGGTGTAGCTGTGCGATGGGCCGCGAATCAATTAGCTTAACTCAATACCAAGAGCACTGATGCTAGTGTAGAAATTCATTGAGGTGACATATTGACATCTGAGCTCCTGTCAGGACCCTTTGACACAGCGATCCACACGTCAAACTCCTCGGTTTCAAAGCACAGTTGATCAATAACACATCAAATATACCGACATCCCTAATGAGGAGGAACGTCTGCTCAGGACACCACACCGTCAGTTCATACATTTAAAATACTGATCATGACTCCACTCAAATGATTCGGTAAGAATATTTAAATGCAATCATGTGTTATATTTATTGGCAGTGATATACTGAGATCCTGGTCAGAAAAGGTCGGCTAACCAGAGTTAGAAGACAAATAATCAACACTATGTTAGATGGCATGTTCTATCACAAAGACAGATGGAGTTCCAAAAAAAGACCCGAGCTCTGTCTGGGAGCATTTAAACGATCAGCGGACCAGCTGAAGCTCGGGCTCGAACCAGACACACACACAGACACACATACCTTGGACCACACAAAACCTGAGGGAAATTTCTTCTTGATGTCTGAAGGGAAGCATGACAGTGTTTTCACACTCACCAGGCTTGCATTAGTGTTATTACTGTCTTCTTCAGGCATGGGCAGGAACACAGCTAAAGCCACACAGTTTGCAAAGATGGTCAACAGGATGATAATCTCGAAGGCTCTGCACAGGGGGAGTCAGGGTCGTAATGAAAAAAATACGGGTAACTGACAGACATCACAACAAATCTATCAATATTCATCTGTTGCAGGTTGTTGGTAGAAAAATAAAACCATGAACCCCATCTTTATATCAGTGAAAGGAGCAGTCAGCAAACATGGACCACATGTAACCTTGCCTGCTGTGCTACATCATTCTCACCAGTAGGGGCGCTGGAACGTGAATTCCCCTGCCAGCTCAGCATCATGTCTACTTGTGATGCCAGGAGACAGCTGCACGGCCCAAGAATAAGACCGAACCATTTAAACACAGACAGCTCATCAGAAAAAGATAGTTCTGCTGCCAGTATCAACACATTCTAGCAACTATGGATTATAGTTTAGATCATTTCTGTAACTTTACAGAATCACTGAAAATGACTGGGTGGCTTCAAAAATACTGACATGGACAAAAATTGACTAAATATAAATAGTTCTCCTATGATAAAGATCTGACTCAATCAGAGATCAGACAGAACTGGTTCAGTCAGCCGTGACACGAACTTTAGATTAACAGCTCCAGGTGAGAATACGAAGGCCTGAGTTTGACGTGGGGCTGTCAGATACATAACAGACACTTTAACACTCTGAGGATGGTCTTAACACAGATATGATCTGATTTCTGCACTTCTCTGCCTGGCTGATTATATACTGGCCTTCATACTGGTTTACACAACTGCTATCAAGGTTTAACAGGGGTTAACAAAAAACCATAAACTGGACATAAAGGATACTTCCACTCCACGATGTTGATGCAGGCTTTACGGAAGGGATTTTTGAGGGTGAAGAAGAAGAGGGACCTCGCCGGTCGAGGGTTGCCCCCTGTGGCCTGTAGCTTCTTCAGCTTCTCCCTCTGCTTCCTCTTCAACTCCTCTTCATTCATGATGACCGGCTTTGTGGCATCTGCATTGGTCGCCATCTCGACACCGCCACCTGAGACGAGCTCCAAAGGTGAATCCACTCACAGAATAATCCCAAACCGAGCTGCCGACGGACCCCCTTTGCCAATCACTCCACTGGGATCCAGGCCTGCTTATCCTGAGTGCGCTCCTCTGCCACCTTCTCCCCTCTCTTTGCCTCACCCACAGTCACAAACCTCTCCTAGGGACTCAAGGCCTGTGACAGAAAAAGCCCCCTCAGCAGGGTAAATAACAGCAGAGGGGCTGGAGGAGCAGTTGGCCCTGCTCTGGTTTAAATTTAGAGCGTGATCCACTGGCAGGGCCATGCTTGGGAATGGGAAAACTGGTGGGTCTGCAGGGGTGGAAGGTAGACGTCTGGGGAGAAGAGAACAAAAACCCAAGCAAACTATCTGCCAGGTGTCTGAAAGCAGAACAGCACTGGGCTCTGTTATGATCTGTGGAATTGAATGATCAATTTGCCTTATTGAATCAACTTAGTGTGAAGCACAGATGAAGATAACATAACAACATTCATTAAATGCATATAGGTAACTTATACATGCAACTTGTATATTACTGCAGTATTAAAGATAACTGCTCACAATTATTTGGAATATAACATGGAAATCAATACATAAATACAGAAAATACATATGCCAGTACATTTTGTATGAACATTTAATTTTCAATAAAACACAGGTTGTTTTTTTTCGTAAACACCACAGACGATAACTGGGTGAGTGTAGTCCATGACGCACTTAAAATATAAGGTACTCTACCGCCCTCTAGTGTCCATGATCAGAGATGCCGGTTGTTGCTGCAGAGGTCAACACGTCACCACCAGAGAATCTAAAGTCTTGCACACATTTGGAGGACTTTGTTTATTTCTCATCAGGCCGAATGTGTAGCAGTGCAAAGTACAATTCTTCAGCTGAGTTTCATATGAACAGAAAAACTAATTATGAGATAACAAATAATATTTAATCAATCACAAAGACAGATCACAGAAACCCGTACCGACAGCCAATCTGACTTTCCTTCTCATAATCAACCCCTTTGACTGGGCCTTTCAGTAGTAAAATGCACATGAGAACTCATTGTTACATCGATATATGTGAAGCATTACCTATCACAGTTGATTATATTACAGGCAGCAGCAGACCTTTAACTGGAATTTAAACCCTCGCATTCATTTCTTTTCCCTAATTGCTTTGCACAGCAAGAATGAACACAACACTATATATATATATATATATATATATATATATATATATATATATATATATATATATATATATATATATATATATATATATATATATATATATATATATACACATATATATATATACATATATATATATACATATACACATATATATATATACATATACACATATATATATATATATACACATATATATATATATATACACATATATATATATATATATATATATATATATATATATATATATATATATCAGACCGCGACTGCTAACACTTCAAGGCTAAAGCTTCGCTGGAATGTGCAGGACCACAGATCCACACAAGGGTAAAAGAAAAAAGGCATTCAAAACTTGAACATCATGCTTATCAATGACAGTATAGTTAAAATAGTAACTATACTGAAATTCAAATGAAATGTGCAATACTACAAAATTCACAAGTGGAGTACAATTTGTAGCCAGTCTAAAAGTTAAACAGACCCATCTCAACTCACATACTTCTATTTACCTGTTCTTCGGTAACGTCATAATCTGCTAAACAAAATTGGAAAAAAATGTTTTAGCAAACATTCACGAGATTTTGAGGCAATCAGCTGCTGCATCGTAAGCTGCTCACAGGAATAATTTCACAGTTGGGAATGAGTAAGATTCAGGATGAGACAAAATGCCAACTGCACAGGTTCAACAAGCAGCTCAACTCAGGGATAATGTAAGAAAAAAAATGGATAATTTCTAAGACTGAACGCAATTTATGAAAAAATGAAAGCAGTGCTTAAACTCAAACATGAAGGCGAGAAAAACTTGATTGTTTCACAGAACTACATATGGGGTCATTATTGTAACAAAACTATGTGTAAATGTGTGATACCATCTGCAAATGCATAGCCCCATTTGTAAATGTGTACACAAATTTGTAAACATGTATTCAGGCTTCAACTGTGCGCACATTTTCAAATGTGTAATACAACCTGCAGATGTATGTGGAGACAAATATGGGCACTCGCACAGGTACTGATGGCTGAAAAGTTGGAGCATTTTAGCTGTAGATGCCAAAATTTACAGACAAATCATCAGTTACAGATTGAGAGGCCGGAGAAGTCACATGACCACCCGACCTGTAACTGATGACTTTTCTGTAATCTTTAGCTTTTATAGCAAAATACTCTGATCTTTTAGCCACTGATAAATGTGCAAATGCACTAATTAGTCCACACATAAAGCTCCATCTTGGCATCTGTAGATCTGTTTTAAACATTTACAAGTGGGCGCACAATTTACTCTTGGATATGTTTGCAAAACTGTGCATACATTTACAAAAGCACAACGCATTTATAGATTTTGCCACACATTTACATGTAGTCTTGCTGCAATAAAGATCCCACAACACAGGCTGTGCCATTTCATGCCAACAACAGGTGGAGACAAAATCAACTTTTACTAAATATAATTAAGGAAAACAAGTGCACCTCTTTAGCTGAAAGTGTTTGTGTGGTGTGAGCATAAGGTGCTTTTGTTATTTAGTATATTTGAGACGTTGAGTTCAGATACTCAGACGTTGAGTTCAGATACGCATCCATGACACGTCTGTCTCCTTTGGAAAACTGTTTTCTCACATGAAGCAATATTAAAACCAAACTGATTATTGACTCCCTTTTCCTTATATTGTGTGCGACTTTCAGAGTTTTGCTGTGTGAATTAGTGCAAATTATTTTCACTTCAAGTTCCTGCTAATTGTGTCTGTGCCATTTAAATCAAATTAATGTAAACATGTCAGGCAGTACTTTTAGACCTGACCTAGTTTTTGTCTTAAGTACATATCTTTGTGACCCAAAGGTTTTTAAATAGACCAACCTTTTTGCTAGATTAGCACAACAGAATATATTTGAGTGGGGAGCTGCTTCTTCAGGGGTGCAGAGCAAAGTCAAAGCTGGTGATAGCAGAAGAGCACTGAGCAAAGAGAGGTTACCTTCTCTACACCACAGGTCACCTCTTGAGTTTAACTAAGCATTTTATGGCGGTCAAAGACAGTCTTGCGTTGCTCCTGGACCTGCTTTTTCCAGCGCTGCTGTGCACCCTCCACCCTCTCCAGGACCGTGTTTCCTCTCGGTGTGACGCTGCTCATTGGTGGGTGCATTTCCTGAGAATACGCAAAGAAAGGTGCACACATTGAGTAAATTCAAGGACTTTACAACCAGCTTGAAACCAATAAATATATAAAGCCGAGCAGTTACTTCAGAGTCCTCCTCATTGTGCAGTGTCTGTGCGAGTGGGTCAGGTTTGCGAATAAGAGGGTCCACCAGAAGCAGGAACAGCATGTAGAGCAGCAGCGCGCCAACCACAGACAAGAAAATGATGATGGTCACCTGTAACAAACAATATTTCAATCTTCTTCCATTTCTGTGTTTGCTGCTTGAAAGACAAACAGTCCTCATGACACAATTCATGAACAACATGTCAAAAAGTCCAATTCATCCTGAGCCCAAGTCAGCAGTACCTTGATAGTGTTGGTACTTCTTTCCTCGTACTTGCACTCGCACAACAGACAGTAAGCTTCCACATCATTTCCTGGAACCGGCATGGGGTCCACAACATGGAGGCAGTTACTGAAGATTACAAAATTACAATAATGATGATAATAATAATAATAATAATAATTTCTGGGCAAATTCAGACAAATGCCAGGAGGATGTCCTAGTTAACACTGTTAGCATCAAAACTAAGCACTTCAACCAACACACTGTAAATTGTTACTTACCAATCCTTCTGTGTGACATTTTTGTTATATATGTGGCCGCTGTTGTTTCTGTAGGGTGGGCAGATGCATTTGCAGCGAACATCATCAAAGCTCTGGAAATTAAAGGTGTCAAACTGATGATTTAAGTTTAACAATGCAGCAGTCTATTCTGACTTCACACGATAACGCCAACACACAAAAAACTCACCCAAACCCCCTTTAAAGACAGGCACCGTTAGACCAAAATACACTAATACTGTTTCACGCTTTATGTATTTGACCAAAGCTCATTTAATTCTGCTTTACAAAGCAGATTATTGTCCTATTTTACTATTTACGCGACAGTGTTTCACTATCGATTGGATTTTATGACCTAGCATTTATTGCATGCGTTTTTAAGGTATAAGGAAAACATTTTGATCACAAACAGGTTAATGAATGTCACTTCCGAGGACTATAATTTACCTTCGCCTCTGTCACACCAACATTATCCAGCAGAAACAGGGTCAATAAGGCGACTGCCGCCAACGTCCAGAATCCCTCCCTGTCGGACGGCATTTTCCCGCAGTCAAACCACGACAAGACGGACGCACGATCACCTGTAAAGTGGTCAAACGCGGTGGTAAATGGAGGCGTTGCAGTTAGCTAGACAGAAGTAAAACAAAATGGATGAACATGGGAAAGGGGAAGCTAAAAACAACAACAACAAAAAAGTAAGTAGAACTAAATAACGAAGGTCAAGCGTATGACTGATCTGACTTTGGACTTCCGGGTTGTGGTCACACGGGGGTACAAAAAACATGCAGCGCTACTGCCACCTACCGGACATAAATATTACCGGCGTAAGTCACAATATGAGGGGAAATGACCTACTTGGCGGAGTTCTGCGCTCTCTGAGTGCTTTTTTTTTTTTTTTTTTTTTAAATAAAACATCATAAAACAGGAGTTCTTTTTCGATACTATTGTTATAAATCTCCTCAAAGGTCAAAACCAATCTAATTCTCAAAATGTGGATCTCACGAGGATCTCAGTGTTACTAATATTAATGAACTGATGCTATCATTAAAAAACAACTCTATAGTAGTATTATTAGTATAATATTATACAGCCTTTTTTTTACTTCAAATAGTTGAATTGTTTTTGGCTTCAATAGTTTAAACAAAGGTCATTGATCGAGGTTACACAGAGGAAAGACTCACTGTGTTCACACTGACATCATAGCTCATTATACAGAAATAACCTGTAGTCTCAATTGATCTCTCTGACCACCAACTCAAGTGGTTCCTTCCAAATTAGTAAGACATTGATTACTACGGCTAATTTAAAGTATGAGCATTTTACTGTGCAGAGAAAGGTGAAAGCAGGATTACTGGGGAATCAGGTTATTGATTGGGTCAAGAAGGGAGGGCTTACAGTCCAAATTTCAGCTGGGAGATGAGATTTGGCATAAAAAGATTGTTGCCTAAAAGCTAAAAAAATATATATATTCTAACACATTATTATGCAGACTTAATAGGAATATTTCCAAACACCATTTCTTGTATTTCTTATCTGTTGTGTAGGTTTCTTCAGGTCACTTGGCTGGATGCTGGTTTAAACTGTAATTGGCAACTAGACCTTAAAGTTTCTACTAAAACACCTAATCAGTAATTAAGACACGTCTTACTCAAAGCCATATATAAGCCTGTTTTTTCCCCTACATTTCTGTTGGGGCTTAATTTGGATCCTCGTTATATCTCAATAATAAGACACATATGCTTACCAATAGTACCCTAACATAATACATATTATAATATACATGTAGCACATTATGTATATTTACATACATGTAATGAAAATGTGTTTGTACTTGTTGATCTTAGTAGTATAACAGCACCAGTACCAGAAACAGTTACTGAAAGTAATCATTACTCAGCAAATCATTTTTCCCCACAGATATAACTCTAAAAAAACAAAACAAAACAAAAAACTGTTCATTTTTGTGGCTCTATTACTTCCTCTCAGTACTGTCCTCCTAAGCCACTTAGTTTTCTGTCCCCCGTGACGCATGCATGCCTGCCCTTTACACCCTCAGGCCAATTAAAGCATCAATGACATTGGCCAGAGCTCAGTGCCAGGTCTTATTATCTGTTCAGACCTCTCACAAAGAAGAAAAGAGCCACTCAGAGCCTTTTAAATAATAAAAAAAGATTGACATGAGTTAAATGAAAGGGAAAATTGAAAGAAATCTAAAACACACTTACAGTATTTTGTCTTCACTGTCAACAAAAATGCAGAGGATAAAAAGATGAATAAATGAGGAAACATCAGGTCCTTGTTTTTGTCAAGCTGCCTTAAGTTTATTGACTGAATCACATTATTCAAACAATTAATTTCCACAGCACTGAAAGCAGCAGGCTTTTTGCCCACTAGGAGATGCTATAAGGCCCAAGGCAAAGCAAACAGAAGCCAGACCAGCAGCTTTTCTTCACCATCCCTGTGGTCAGCAGGGATGCAGGACTGGAAGGAAGCGCAACGTAAACAAGCTTGAATTCATTAAATAAGAAAGATAAAGGCAAAACGGGTAATATTTTTCTGTCAGTAGAACCCACAAACACAGCTAAAAAGCTTGCTATTACTGAAACTACAAACTGATGTATAAGTGTCTGTCAGGAAAGGCTGCAAAACTGGCATCTTTCCAATTCTCCTGTCTCTGCTTGTGCAACATGAGGAGAACAGTCTGAATAACAAGCCTATATCTGCTTTATTCTTTCTTCAGCTGAGGTGATGCATGGTGGGCAGCAGCACTATTCTAATAGACACGTGTGGTAATTACAGTAGTGGGAGGCAGCAGACAGTGGCGATCCAGGGACAGTGCAAAACTATAAATCACAACTCCTGGTTCCGCCCTCCAGAGCGTGGCTGATCACGCTCAACCAAAAAGCAATTCTGTCAACATGTGTTTGCACATTTATCTTCATAAGCAGCCAGCTTGTTTTGGACTCCGGCGACCGAATTTTCCCTCCAGGGGTAATCAAACACGGGCCGACGTTTGTGTCAGAGTCCGGCCCTAGCTTCACCAATTAGCTACACTTGAGGTGTCTCAAACATAATTATTCTTTGTTAAAGATAAAAAACTGAGGGAACAAAAAAAACGTCACCTGATATCAACTTTCAAACCACATGATGTGACAATAGAGGTGTTGGAAGTAGTAGGAAGTGATGGTGACTGGCTAATTCAGTGTGCGTGTCCTCTCCAGCTTTATTCGTACGGACAGCTGCCTGTCAGCCAGCTGAGCCCGTGTGGGGTGGAGGTGTCTGCTGAGGACCTGGTGTCAGGAAGGTGAGATGTAGATGCAGATACGTTGAGCCGACCTGAAATTGATGCAGGAGAGAGCCTCTCCTGCCTCTCAGGGACACAGATTCTCAGTGAGGAAGCGGAGACTGCTGGAGCAGGAGACTCAGCCAGACAGAACACGAAAGCCGAGATCGGCCGTGACACATGATGGACACAAATGCAGAGGGAGAAGCTGCCTTCTGTTCCTCTCTTTTCCCCCCCTATATTCCCTATCCTACACCTCCAGCTGAGCCGCACACATCCCTGGAGAGGGCAAAAGGAGAAGAATCACAGTGGTTTCCAGCTGAACTCTGACCCGCGTGTAATATGTGGTTCCTTGATGCTTCCCAAGATAATAAAAGAGGCTTCAAAGAAATCTTTGCAATCACAGAACTGTGGCATGTTGGGTGGAAAAAAAGAAAAAAAAAAAAACAAACCTGCGTGCTGCCAGAAATCCACATGCTTCTTTCAATGCCGACCAAGGGTCAGGCAGGAAGACAGCTGAAAACAACAGCGAGAAATGAAAGGCGACATGAATTGAAAGGTAAATAAATAGCTGCAGGGGAGGATAGACGTTTGTTGTCGGTATGAAAGGATGTGTTGCATGCTTTGGTCTCGGAAAAGCTGCCAGTTGCTTTAACAAGGCCTGGCAGGCCAGTCAATAGGCTGTCAGGCCCTAATGTACACATTTCTATCGACACCATCGCCCAGGGTAATACTGACTGATGCATAAAACCTTTCGGAATAAATCTGCTGCACATCTGCCTGATCAAGACAATCAGCGATCCAAAATGGAAGCTCATTTGTCATGTGACGTATGTCCCGCTAAATGCAACCCATAATGTATGCCGCGTGGCACATCCTTCCCTCTCCCAGCCTCAAAAAGATGACAGATCAGAAAATGTGGTCAGCTGTAATCTCTATATGAAGGGCCACAAACATGCTAAGTGCTGTCAATGGTGGCGGGATGTTTCATGAGATCTGGGGGAATCGCAGTGAATTAACCCACATCGCTGTCTTTATTTTGATTTTTCATGTGGCATTTTCATGTGACCCCCTGCAGGCCACATCTGCATAGTGATATATATCTATATATTTTTTATTTTATTTTATTTATATATCTTTTTTATTCTACGGGCTCCTCCTCCTCCAAATGTCACTGTGACTCACCATCTTCCATCTGGGCGTTTAGTGCCATCTCTCCTGGCAGCTCGCCGGCGTGCCAGAGAGGCGAGCCCCTGGCTCTCTTACAGAGCCCACAACAGAAGGATACTTGACACAGGTAATAGAGATGAAAAATCTGCCTTTATTATAGTGAGGGATCCCATCATGGCCAGCAAATGGCCATTTTCATATTATTTTGTGACAGCCGGCGTTGAAGACTGGATATGAACGTATTCTAGTGAAATTTCCTGTAAATGTTGATAATGGCCCAAGGAACAGATGATTACATTTCGGTAATGCGGCCAAGATCAAAGGCCTAGGGGCTTTGCTCATAAAGCAGTCTACTATGTTATGCAACCTTGTATTACTACTGCCTGTATACGATACTACTCGTGTAGGTCAGCATATGTGGGAAAATGAGCTGTTTGGCAGAGGTCTGTGCTCTGAGCGCTTTTGTAATTTCTGAAATAAAGTGGAGACTATTTTTGGAATGGAACCCAATGTGAGGTATTGATTTTGGTAAATGAAAGTGTGCAAGATGTTGTCTGCCAGAACATTTCTACGTATTGAAGGTCTTTCCACCAACTTACGGTGATAGTGTTGGGGATACAATAAAAACTCATCACTGGCATCTGAAATTTAAATGATAGATATTAATAATTGATTTCCCACAGTAGATGATTTAAAAAAATAAAATATTGGACAACAAAATCCAGATATTAACTGTAAACATTTTTAAATTTCTCAGCTCATTTTGCGTTATGATTTTGGTTTTTGAAGGGGAGAAAGCTCAGGTAATGTGTTACGACCAGCTCCAGAGCCTTTGGCCTCTATGTGACCAATCTGCTTTTATAGTGCAGCTCAACCACTGCAGCACGTATCCAGCTTTCATTTATCCATCTTCCAGAAGCCATTAGAGGGATCTGGACTTTTACATTTGACAGGCCACTTCCTAGAGTGATCAAGAGTTGGTTTTATCCTTCTGTCAGACCAGGCTGTTGATCAAGGCAATTTAGGAGCCTTCCCTCGTACAAGGTCTAGCACTTGTTGCTGAGGCTAATCTCGTAACTTTTCCTGCCTTTCCATGACACCCGTGTGAATGACTCCTGCCCTTGGTTGTCCTCACAGACAAACGTCTGCTTTGCCACCAGCTGGTCACCCGGAAGTCACCGACAAGCTGTCACAATTTTCCCCCCCAGCACCTGCTATGGATTCAGTTTGAAGTTAGCCGTGCATGGCCCTGCCACAGAGAGAATCACATACATCTTAAAAACATCTTAAAACAATCAAAAACAGATGAAAACATGAAAGATTTGGACAACAAAAGCATCTTAGAAACAACTCTAGTACCTCACTGAACAGTCTCTGACAGTGGTCCTTATCAGACCCTCTCCCTTCTTCTGCTCTTCATCTTTGTCTTTCATCTTTCTACGTCTGCATCAGTCTATTTGTTTTGCCCGTGGGCCATCTGCCTCAGGCCTCTGGTTCTGCCTCAGTCCTTTCCTGCCATAGAGTGGGACGTCTAGCTATATTCTCATCTGTATCTCATCACCAGTTAGCTCAAAGTCTGGGACTCCTTCGCTTTATTAAAGTAATCGATGAGAAACTATGAATTTAGGACTCAGTGGTTCAATTAAGTGGAGTTGGGAGGGTACACCATGACCCACCTTGTCCTGGCTGGCTTTTGTTTTATCCAAATGATTTAGAAAAAGCTCAGTGAATGGAGACGTGTAAAACAGAACAAGAACGAGGTTTAACGAAAAGGAGAGAGTTCAGGGAAGAAAAGAGAAAGAAGCAGAAGGAGGAGGTGAGAAATGCTCCAGTGCCTGGCTGACACACAGAGTCCCTCCAGAGGTGGAAGATGAAAAGGAGAATGGAGGAGAAGGAGAGAGGGTGGGAAAAGGAGGGGAAGTTTGATGGGGGCAGTCAACTCCACCACCCTGCAACAGCCTTCCTTCTCTTCCTCCGCCTCCCAGCAGAAAATCTATGCTGGCGCTCTTAGTATTCCTCGCACCTCTCGCCCAGGCTCTGCAGAGGACGGAGCAGACAAGTGGACGGCTAGTGAGGGCCCTGGCCAGTCGTGTGTGATACTGGTTAGGCCTGTTTTAACCCCCCACCCACCAACCCCCAATGGCCTGACAGGACGGACAGAACACCAGGCCTCTTGAAAGTCCCCCTACCAGGGATCTGATTGGATGAATTCACATCCTCACAATCATTTATTGCTAGACATTTATGAAAGGTTTTGCTCATTTTCAGAATCCCCTTTTACCATTTCTCTAAAAAAAATAACATTTGTCACAGTTATGACAAATGAACGATCCTAATCAAGGTGGTACTGATTAGGGGAAAAAACAGTTTTCAGCTGGAATTAACATTCCTCAAATGCAGCTGTTGTGTAAGGGAGGATCCCCAGGCCACCCAGAAAAAATCCAAATCAATGAGAAAAACCCACATCAGGACAGTATTAGTCCTCTGCAAAGCAAACAGCGTTTGGCGTGAAGCGTGTGTGCACAGCCAGTGTTGCTTGGATAACTAAATGTAGGTAAATAAACAGCAGGGCTCCACATGTGTGAGCATCTTTAGATGCAGCTCAGCTTGGCAAAACACTTACTAAAAATGACAATGTTATTGATCAGCAGTTGCAGCGTAATCTCCAGACAATGCTTTGTTGTCCCTAATATCTTTTTTTCCCTACGTCCCCACTCCTCTGTCACCTTGAGCTCGGTTCGTCATGCTTGTGCGATCGCTCTAAAGGTCACAGCTTGTAGCTACTGTCATTGGCTGTCACTCTCTCACACTTCTTCCCGTCTTCTGCCTCTCTCCTCCTTCACGTCGTTCTTTGACACACTATTCTTTCTTCATGTCTGTGAATACGGACTGAAGCGCCACTCTTGGCACAGAGTAACGGGAACCAAAGCATCGCAGTGTTCCACACGCTCTGTCTGAGGCTGATCTGTGGAGGCTGATCTTGGAATAGTCATTCTTCAGTGGGGATGCAAAGCACTGCGTGGTTTTCACAACTGAACTGTGCACCATGTGGCACCATATGAGGAAAGAAACAAGTACTGAAACTTGTTGCTGTGATGCCATTCAAATTTCGACAGGAAGTGGCGCCGAAGTGCCTCACATTCCACTGCTCGCTGTGACAGCATGTGGCTAATTGAAACATGTTTGAGTGAGAGGAAGAGGAGAATAGGGGGAGAATGATTAAAGAGACAGCAAATACAGGTGTGGCGCTTTATCTGTTGGGGAGGTGAGGGCTAATCACGGCAAATTTTAATCAGTTCAGATCAATTATTCATGGTCAGGGGCCTAGCAAGCTGATTTCTAAAATGCCCCGTCTCTCGCTCCCTCTCTCTGACAGCCGTGTATGAATTATTCATTCTGCATTTACACAAAACAGAGAACTCCATCTCTGATACCTGATCAGTCAGTTGGAAACATTATGCAACAGGGAATGACAATTAGAAATCGGGAAACGAGTCTCTTGGTATGAGCACAAACACGCAAACAAAAATCCCGCTTAGAAAAGCAAGTGCGGAAGAAGAGCAAACTTCCAGGGAGAGGCTTTGAAAAAATATTCGAAACGCCTAATGAGCTCCAGTAAAATCAAGATTATCCTCATCCTTTGTGCAGACCTCATCCATCAGTTTATCTAAGTGACCTCCTCCTCCTGCGATCACCGCTTCTGACCAGGGACTCAGCCCAGCTCCATGTTCAGGCTTTAATCATTTTCTTTGCAGCTCCATCCTCCTACTCCCTAGAAAAAACACTTCCTGCAGCCCCTGCTGGTCATCCAGAATGATGCCTCCGCCTCATTTTCTTCCTACCCTCGTCCACATCCTGTTGCAGCCGATTCTGAGTGTATATTTAAAAAAAAAAACCCTTGCTGCTGGTGGGAGAGCCCGTATGTTTGCGCCTCAAGGGCAGCGTTGATCACTGGCAGGCGCAGCTCTGTGTCCCCTGGTCATCTTTCCAGGCGGGTTAACACTCTTATCTGCTGGCTCCCTGAAGGTGGAATGACCTTCGCGCTCTGGTCTGAAAAGCAGAGTCATCTGTCATTTACAGGAAACTGGTGCTTCATGCATCTTCATATCCTAATGCTATTTAGTCTGTAAAAATGAGACTTGTAGCTGCTCCCGTCTGACTAAGATCTTACTTTGTACGTTGCGAGTTTACAGTACTTAAGAGGACACATTGCCACCCAGAATAGAGTGTATACTAGGATATATTCAAGGACAGAGGATGTATAGCAGGCTGCAGGTATGTTAGTGAAGAGGTGGTCAGGCAGAGAAAGCCAGATAAATAGACAGCAAAGCAATGAGGAAGTGTAATTCTTGCTAGCTGCTGTTTATCACGCCGCAGCTGACAGCCACCGACCATAAGTCACCAAATAATCACTCTCAATAATTCAGAGGCTTCTCTTTTGCTCCTCCGTCCCCTTTGCCTGCCCTTGAACATTTCCCAGTGGCAGAAGGTCAGGCCGCGTGCAAAGCGTCTCCACGAATGCGGCTCGAGAGCAGCCAGGTCTGACATCTTTGAGGGCTGGAGAACAGGACGAAGGACTGCCGAGGCAGAAGCAGAACCTGTTGTTCGTTCCTGCCAGTGTATCTTAGCAATCCCACATCTGTCTGGCTGGACTAATAGGCTATCAGAATTGACATCTCCATGGGAACGCCCAACCGCATCACTAATACACATTTCACATTTCAGTGCTGTTTCCCCACATTCCAGTAATATCCTCCTGCACTAGGGCGGAACTCAGAGCCAGAGCTGCTTTTGCGTGTCCTGTTTGTGGCTTTCCCTCCTCTCCTCAGGTAAAATATGCTCACGTTAATTGTTCTTGATTCCATCTGCCAAAAATAAAAGCGTAAAAGTCCTGAAGGCTGTGATCACTGGACCAGACGGTGATATTAGTAAATGTATCACCTCTCAAGCAGCACGCATTCTGACGGACAGCTGGCCCGTCCATTCATCCTTGTCATGTCGCTGTCAGAACCAGGCTGCAGACGAGTGATGTCCATCCCTGTCAGGCCCAGCGCTGACTGCTTCTCTTTGAATGATAGAATCGTAGAGTCTATCTACACACAAGGACAGATCAATTTTTTCCACTCCGTCCCTTGTGTCACTGCGCTCTCTCTCTCTCTCTCTCGCCGCACATGGATAATCACTCTGGTATGTTCTTGAAGATTTGACTATTTTTCTCCATCTGAATCTCAATGTGCAGCTTTATTTCATTAGTAGGGCTCTAACCCATCTCTGTGCATCCATCATGTGCCTGGGTGATCACGTGTGCTCCTTTGGAATTAAAACGTCCCCATGTCTGCGGCTGCAAAAATATCATTGTTTGGTTTTGGTTCTGCTTTATGATGCAGTTTATACAGCGGCACTGATTCCTCCGTGGCCTTCCACTTTGTCTGCCTCGCATCAGGAACGGTAAATAAGTGGTAATGAGAGTGAAATGGGAGGGGAAATCGGCCGACATGGTCCTGTCATCACTTTAGAAGGTTGCGACCCCAAAGCGCGGTGGCACAGGCCTGCTAAATTATTCAGGCTGTGTCTCAAGCCCCGATCTCTGGAGGAGACGGGCCTGTGATTGCTGGCAGCGGACTGACTGACATTTGCACATGAAAATCACTCCCGTTTCCCACCAAACAGCAGTTGTACCCAGAGAAAACTGCAGAGGGACCCCGGTCGTGTTTGATGGGGGGGGTGGAGGGTGGCTGTGGGAAGCAGGAAGGGTGGGTTTTTACTGCGGCTGAAAATCTCAGCTGCCTGACGGAGATGCAAACAGACGGAGTTCTGCTAGATAAATACAGATTAAAGCAAATTAGAGTAACGATAAAATGTGGAGAGATGCTGATTAAAATTGGACTGGCGGGGCACTACCCAGGGGGTCTGGCTGTCTCATAAATCATTTTTCTGAGTGGGGGTCAAGGGCCATTTGACTGAGACCTGAGCAGAAATGTGATTTCAGTTGTGGGAATGTTTTCTCACAATAATGCAACCATGCTGCATGCATATCTTAGAAAACATATTGATTAAATGCCAGCAGCCTGCACAAAGAAATGGTAGATGACCATGTCAAAAAAATATAAATATAATACTGTGTTCTTAAACCCATGTTATCTCAGATAATGGTTAATGACGCATTTAACTGGTCGTGGCCTATACATTACGTTATCCAGAGTAATTACAATCTGAGCTATGATTGTAATCTAATTTTATACATCCTGAGGAGATAGTTACAAAAAAGTGTTTTAGTCTTAAAGGTGAAATGTGTGGCCAATTAAAGCTGGAGATTTTTTTGATAATGAGATTCTGCTGCCAAAGAGAAGCAGAAGTGTGTGTGAAACCAGACAGAGAGAGAGAAGATCCCTCTGTATGCTACACCATGTCTCTGAGCTAAATGCTAGCCGAGCTGGGGTGAGGGGCAGGGGGGAGGCAGAGCACGGAGGTACAGAGGATAACTGGCCCTGTAGGGAGGGATGAAGGAGGAGAAATCGGCTGGAGGGGGCAGACGAAGGAGGAGGCGGAGCGTTGGATAGATGACAAATTGTGATTAATAAATGTGGTTTGCGACGGCTGTGTAGAGGGTTGTTATTAATAGAGAGAATTAGAGCGGCTGTGCAACTCAATCTGCACACTGTCACTCTGCATCAGGCCCCCATAATCAGAGCCTAATGAAACAGCACAGTGCCGGGATGTGGACCCATCCGCACCCGAGTGCACTCAGTAAATCGACCACAGTGCAGAGCGCGCACATGCTCAGGTGGCGGAGAAAGCAGGGCATTTAGAAACACAGTATTATATCTCTGAACAAACAAACTCATTCTTTATTCTATGTAACATATTTCCCTCCAATAATATGTCTCTGCACCCAAATGATTAATAAAAAAACAAACAAAAAAAACCATAAATGTCAAGATGCTCCTGTAAATATAAGGCTGTAAATATCTTGTCCAATAAGTCTTCTCCCCTCTTCTCCACCTGTCAATTTTTACTCCACAGCACCTCTTAGTACCCCTAATGACCTCTAAATTGATCTACAAGAAAGTCATCTACATAGTAAAGAACGGGAGCTTGATAGCCTGATTCCTGTCACCGTTAGCCAAGGAAGACATGAGCAGGGGCCCCCGGGGAGCCACGGCTCTTTTGGCAGCTTTTATATGTCTTCTTCCTTCAGAGCTTAGTGTGTGCTGGTTGCACGTGCAGAGCATGGGCTCCGAAGCTCAAAACAAAGCTCAATATATCACATGAGCGTACCACAGGTGACATATATTGGAGCTGGAATTGTGTCACCTGCATGAAATACTTGGTTTCTGCTTTAGTACAACAATAATATGGGCAAGCCAACAGCGTGCATGAATACTGGTAACAGATGTGTGAGTCATGATCGCCTAAAAGCAAATTTACTGAATAAAGAATGAGATTTAGAAAAAAAAATCTAAATAATGCTTAATGAAAGTTCAAATGAGTGTGGACTCTTGGGGGGTGGTGGGGAGAATTCTCTCAAAAAGAGAATGGTGAGAGAGCCAGACAGCTCAAAGACGTGGATATTTCAATATTAATCACCTCAGTAATATTTTAACAGGCTTTAAAAATCCAATCCTGAGCATATTGCCTCTGTCTACTGGCGGTGATTATCAGCCCCCTTGCTGGCCTCCGCCTCCTCTTCCAAAACTGACTGAAAGGCAAACTGGGACTGACACGGCATTTAGCTCAACCTCGTCCTGCTCATGATGACATCACCTGCTGGGACTTTTACCCCCCCACCCACCCACACCAGCTTTAGAAAAATCACCTTTCCAAAAAACACAGATAATGCACCTCCTCGTGACCCGAAGCGTCGCGTCGGATGATGCCAGACGGTGGTCATCATGGGAGGGGGAGGTCAAGGAGGCAGCGGCTGATGAAAAAGGGAGTCATCAATACTGTATGGAGACCCGTCCCCCGTATTCCCACAGCTCCCACCATTAAAGTTTAAACAAGCCCGTGCACAATTGTGCTTGGCTGACAGGTGACATAAGTCTCTGAGGACGTGATAATATGAGCTGAGAACAAGCACATCAGAATTAAAGCCTGTTTTGTGATAGATAAGTTCTATTTACTCACTGAAGAAAGCTGAGACCAACACAAGGCCTTCCGAAGCCTTTGAGCTGTGTTTGTGCCGGCGGAGAGCATGCAGCTATTGTGTGAAGCGATGTTTGTGGGGCAGGGTGTCTCACTAATGAGGCTTCGTGGCTGTGGGGTGCAAGTCTTATGGTCAGGGAAACATTTAGTGTCTTCCCTTTGTTCTTCACACATCCTGCAGGGAGAGCTTTGAGTCCGTCTCCTTCTGCTCTCCTCGCCAACCCTGCACAGAAGACGAGGGAGGAAAAAACAGTCTACTTTGGTTCGGTGAGGCTTTATCAAACTCTAGGCTTCCAAAGAGTTGGCCCCTAACGACAGGTGTGAGTCCGGCTAACGGGGCTCAATTAGGAGGGGACATCAGTGCGCCGCAGATCTTCGTGAGGCTCAACTACGAATAATGGCCATTAAAAAATAGAGATAAAATAGAGTACATAGATCGGGATTGGCTGAGAGAGAGAGAGAGAGAGAGAGAGAGCGAGAGAGAGAGCGAGAGAGAGAGAGAGAGAGAGAGAGAGAGCGAGCGAGAGAGATCTAACAGGTGTCGGAGTGCCTGTGGACCAAACACCGCGGTAAGGGATACGGAGAACAGACGCGCCGAATGGAGCGTTAGTTTGTCCTTCATTTGGAATTACTTTACAGGCGCACACAAAGATTTGTGTCATATATTAGGTATCATTTTCTGGGAAGTCAGCCCCTTGATCAGATTGTCCTACCGGACAAAAAGAGATGGGATTTAAGAAAGTCTGATCACTTGCTGGCACATCCTGCGCGCCGAAGTATTTCGATCTTTTTTGTCAGAGCGGAGCGGTCGGGCCAGTGAATTCTATCACCCAAGACATTTGCAAAATAGAGAAAAAAGTAAGTAAGTTAGTGGTCATTTTTTTAAATGTTTTTTTCTTTTCGTGATTTTTGCAGAGGAATATTCGCTGTTCTCAGCGCGCTGCTTATTTATTTCGTGTCACTCGAGAAAAAAAATCTGATTTTGATAATTCTATAACATTAATTTATTAAAAATACATTTTTATTTAGAGTGAGGTAATAAAAGGACAAATAAGTTATTAATTTGTTTTTTTTTTTCTCCTCGTTGTTCCAGATCCAGATGTAGAAAGAAGACATCACACCTTTATGGGCAGGTCGTAAGAGGATGATTACAGGGAGAGAACTCCATTTCCCCCTCATAATGAGACGGTCAGAGTGAAAGAAAATACTGCAATTTTAAGTTATCACAGTCTGTCAAAACAAACAAGCAAAAAAAAAACTACCAAAAAAAAAACAAAAAACAAAAATCCAAACCTGTAAATACCCCAGACGGATCACCAGTCCCTCCATTTCCACTCTAAAATGATTTTGTCGTTAGTCCTCATTTCAGTGCTTCATTAAGCTCTGCTGTCATAATAGCAGCCTCAGTTCCAGTTCTGGATTCTGTCTGATATTCATAATTAACTGTATGATAACAGGGAAATCAAAAAAAGCTGGACCAGATTTCAACAAGAGCATTGTGGGGTTTCTTTGGGATGTGTCACCACAGACCTGAGACACTGAGACTTTTATGTTAAGTCACTTAAACGTGAAAGCCTTTTTCAGCAATAAGCTGAAAAATATCTCTACCTGCTCCAGTGGACATCTTTAATATTCCTTTAGGTTTTCCATACTCTTGGGCTCCCTTTTTTTTTATCAATCCCCACGCTTTTTCCTGCATTTGTATCACCTTTTCCTACCACGCTGGTCCTCTGAGAGCTTTCATCCTGGCCGGCACTATTCCAGCTAAGGGGGAAGAGGACTTCCTGACGCTGGCCGCGTCGCGGCTCAGCCGCAGGAAGCGTGTGATTGGAGCTGCCGTCGGCGTGGCCATGGTTTTAATACTGCTGGTGGCCATTCCGCTACTGGTCCACACGACCAAAGGAAGGAACACTGGGCCTGCAAGGAGCCATTATGAAATGTTGGGAAGCTGCAAGATGGTATGCGACCCCTACACCACATCTCAGCCTGGCCAGGAGCTAACAGCTGTGTCTCCACCACCCCAGGATTACTCTGGGAAGAAAATAAAATCTGGGCTTCGTGGGCCACCGGGGATACCCGGCCCTCCTGGAGTACGAGGCCCCCCTGGAGAGCCAGGAAAACCAGGGCCACAAGGGCCCCCAGGCCCAGGCCCTGGCGGCTACTCACCTTCACTCTACATTCCTAAAATTGCCTTTTATGCCGGGCTACGCAAGCAGCACGAGGGGAGCGAAATACTAAAATTCGATGATGTTGTGACCAATGTCGGCAACTACTACGAGCCCAGCACCGGCAAGTTCACCTGTCCTCTGCCAGGCATCTACTTCTTCACCTACCATGTTCTTATGAGAGGTGGTGATGGCACCAGCATGTGGGCAGACCTGAAGAAGAATGGACTGGTCAGTAGACGTGTGTGTGTGTGTGTGTGTGTGTGTGTGTGTGTGTGTGTGTGTGTGTGAGAGAGAGAACGATAAATCATATGGGCATGCATAGACGTATGTGCACTAAAGAAAAAATGTGCACATGGGTTTTGTTTGTATGCATGCACACAAACATGCCACTCTTTTTTCCCCTTGACCATCTGTTCGCGTTGCCCAGCGCTCACCTCTGTAACATTGAGCTCTTCAGATTCGGGGCACATTCCACTTAGCAGGTGACAACATGACAGCCAAAGAATGGAATCGCTACCGTTCTGCTCATTAGGGGAATTCATGTTATACAGTCTGCAAATCACAGCTACAGATATCTGCATTCCCATGTGTCCCCGACCGAGATGACAACTCGCAGAATGCGGCCGCTGCCATCCAGAGGAACAGTCTAATTAGTAAGGATCTTACACCGGAGCTTGATTATCACCTAAACAGAAGTGCAAAAGAGCACCAGAGAAACGTCTGTCAGTGTGCGGGCCAGTCAGTTTCCACCTCGGCTAAATAAATAATAAATGTAAAATTGACAGTCTACTCATCCGCCCTCTCATTCCCCAGATGCTAATTAAAGACAGAGGGGCTGATGGGGAGGAAAGGAAGGAAGAGGTGGAAGAGGTGAATGATTGGAATGACAGTTTCATGTTGCTTTTTCACATCCACGCGTGCTTTCATTCAAATGGACTCCTTTCAGAGCTCAAATGATACAAAAGAAGCCCCTCCTCTTGTGTCACTTTTGGAATAATTTTGGGACTACTATAAAATACAATTAGCCAATTTTTGGATGGTATGTGTGCTAGAATCCGCCCGCCCACTGACCTATGCTGTCATTCAAGCTACAACCCGGTAAATAATTTACGCATCTAAATTAGATCTCGGAACACTTGCTATATTTTTGCCTCCCGTCCCCTCCCCGGCTCACTCATTGATTGTCCATTAATTATCTTTCAGCCAACTCAGTCGTCTTCATCTAACTCTGCCCGGCGCCCATCAGTGGGCCCGTGCTCCTGAAAGGCTCCCTTCAACAGCACACGCGTGTCACGCAGGGATGCTGCCTCACGTTTGAGGCGGCCTGATGCTGGGTTTGGCTGCTGGTTGTGTAGGTGCTCTTGCTTTAGTGGATATTTTGCTAACTGACTTGTGTTAAATTTAACAGCGACTGAGGTCGTCTGCAGTCTTGGCTTTGTCAGGCAGCCCGTGCGTAACGCATCAGCAGCGAGACAGGTTGAGTGAGGATGAATGAACTGCAGGGGGTCTGGACACGGCGGGGGCACACATTTGAAGTAAGAGGAACGGGGGCGGCGGGGGGGGGCAAAACAAGACAAGCGAGTTGATAGGAGGACTGGGGTGGAGCAGAAGAAGATAGATGACTTAATGGAGGTGTGGAGACAGTGGGCTGCTAGACGAGGCATCGGGGAGGCTGCTGGTGAAGGCAATGAGATTACACACGATTGCCAGTGGACACCCACTCGGTCTGGCCTTGACAAATGAGCAAGGTCAGAAAGAGAGACAAACTGGTTTACATTCACACACAAACAGTTTACCCAGTTTCTGCACATTAAGGAACCTGCGGCTGTGCCACTCTGCTAATGATATTTAAATTGGAGCCCCGTGGTGGTCGTTGGAGTGTGAGTCGTGTCACGTGAGTGCGGCATAAAGGATCTCAGGAGGCTGTACCAAGTGTGGCGGGATTCCAATAGATCCAATAGCTATTACCTTCTGCAAATCCCCACCCTGTAAAGCCAACCTGCTCACACCTCAATCTAACCTCCACAAATCATTGCAGCACGACACGGCTCCAGAGTCAGGGGATTTGTGATCCGAGATCTGGCAGCGGGGAGATGTCACACTTCAGCCGCTTGTGTGTTTGAAATGCAACTGTTACATATGTTACATGTAGTACCATCACATCTCCATGTCCATAAATGCTAGTGGATGCTAGCATGCCTCATAAAGGATGGAAATCTTGTGTAAATCTCCATCTAATATATAAAGCTTTATAAAAACTACTTTCTATACACTGTCCAGGGTAACCAAATACATTCTGGCTAATGCTCCCTTTTAATCTCTCCCTTGGTTGTTTTTTTCTTATGTGTCATGGTCTTAAATAACTGAGTTAAAGGTCAGATTATTACATTGTAATGTTGAAGTGTCATCACTTGCTGTAATGGCCAGTACCTATATTAACTTTCCCTGTACAAAGACAGAGCTATGCCGCAGGTGCAATATACAGTAATTAACCTCAAGGAAGTGTGAAGGGACTGGATAAGAAGAATTTGTTCTATAAGACTTAGTGCTATTTTCTTATGTGTAGGAGAGCTATATAACCCAGGATCCTGCGTGCTGTGCACAGGTTTTTAACCATTGTGCCACATTGTGACTTAATAATAATAATAATAATAATAATAATAATAATAATGATAACTGTTAATTATGTCTAATGCATTGACCATTCAATCGCTGTCTAGCAGTGATCGAATGGTCAGTGGATTCTGTGACACAGAGCAAATATCTTCTCTAATAGGTTCTTTTTTCCTGCTGTCTATTCTTTGTATTTAAATGTAGAGAAATAAAATCAAATGTCATTAAATCTGCTTTTATCAGATAGAAATAAAGACTGGCTCATAATAGCAGTATAGCTGTGGTTCGCCGTGGTTTTCACCGCCTAATCCCGGACTCCCAGAAGACAGGGAAAACCTATTCAATAAATATTCTATTGTCACTATAACCCCACATCCATTCACCCCTCCCCCGCGCGAGTCCTCTACCATTCTGCAATGTGTTTTGGTCCCTTAGGTAAGTTTAAAAGCTACTTTTCTATTGTCTCCCCTCTAAGAGGGCAGTATATCACTGTGAATGAATCCTGTCACTTTTATTACCAGTGGAGCACAGCAGGGCAGATAAAAACAAGACTTCATATACTGCCGCCGCGTCTCCACGGCCTCACAAAAAAGCCTTGCCTGATCAGACCACCCCTCCCTCCCCTTTCCTCAAAACCTCATCCCCTTTTTGTTTATCCCTCCCTTTTCTGTCCTTTTGTTTATCCTTGTCTGTCTTCTTCACTGTGGCTCCGCTCGTATTGAAAATGACACTGCTGGCTCCCCTCCTCCCCCGCCTCGACAAACCCTTCTTCCCCCCCACTTCTCGCCTGTGGCCCCTCTGCTCTCCGGCGTGTTTACCGGAGGTCCTATAATGAAAGGGGCACAACAGACACAGAGAAAGCCACAGAGCGGCCCTGGGGACCCCCGGCACATGGCTCACAGCCAATCCAGCTCCAGGATCAGCCACAGTGAGAAGTCTGGTTCACACGGCTCAGTCTATGTCCTCCAGCCATATCCATCTCCTCTGCCGGCTTTCTGCCCTAATCCTAATCCCCGATGCAGGCCGCATCCCAGATCTGTATTAATGAGTCGCTTGCACGGCAACATCAGCGCCATTTTGTAATCATTTAACGCTTAATGATTTTTTTTTTTTACCAAGCAACTCAACGATATCTCGTTATAATTAAAATCTAATGTCACACATAGAGACAAGTAGATCCATCTGGAGGGTGGGGTTGGGGGTGGGGTGGTGGGGAGCAGATCCCCATATGTCTCAGTCGGTTTGACTGTTGGGTGAAATAATGAGCTGAATGACATATGGCTGCCATCGACAGGAAGTCACAACAACAGCCTCGCCGTCAGTTCGGCCGAAGATGCAAATGTGATATCGGCTGTCATTACACACGTCAAGAAGAACAACAATCTAACCTTTATAGATGACACTGGTCTCTGGCCAGTATTTGAGAAATGGTCTAATTAGAGTGTAGGAAAGGTTAGATTACAGTCAATCTTTAATGGCATTAATTGAGCAGCATGGGCTGAAAAGGAAATGAAGACTTTTGAATGTTTGTGTGTGTTCCGCTTTGGTGTTTAAACACTATAAATCCCACTGTTCAGTGAAAGCAAATTAAATTCCTAATAGCTGAGTAGAATCGCGATGACATGGATATAGTGGATTTGTTCTGAGGACCAGGTTTGCGTTCTGTCCTAACAAGGCTCCCGTTGTAGTGTGGCAACAGCAGCGGTTAGTTTTACCGTGAGAGTTGAGCCGCGGGTCTCAGGAGATATACAACCCTGACCCTTAATCTATTGGGTTTCAGCCTGCCGTTCACTGTCTGACAACTTTTTTTGTGCTGATTGCGACAGCCAGCTCCTTTAAGGAAAAAACTGATAGCGTCAAACTAGTATAGGTTGGAGTGAGAACATTTTGGCTTTTTTTTTTTTTTTTCACATAAGGTATTTCAAGCTCTGTCGCTCGGCAGTCGACTCTCCACAAACTGATGCGTGCTCGTTGGGGAGTCAGAGGCCCTGGCCACGAGTGACAGATCCTGCTGTGGCTGTCATGGAGATGCATGAGCTTGTCTGGCTGCTGGCACAAACTGAGCGCTCCCATTCATCCATCCATTTGTCCGTCCATCTGAGCATGTACAACTACTGATTCCAATTATACATGTTAACAAATATGTAAAGATCCACTGCTGCCTGGTCAATAAGACTCAGGCGGGGAGCTGTCTGGCTTCGCCGCTGGCTACTCAGTATCCTGCGTATCGAGCTGCCCGCAGATCATAAGCAACAGGTCAATAGCTGGTGCAAATAGTGGAGCTGTTCCTCACATGTGCCCGTTTCCCTATAGACCACCTGTTGTCCCTGGTGAATCAGCTTATGTCTGCAACCCAATTAGATCTCCATCTCTGGTCCGTTACCCCGAGCCCCCTGCAGCTGATTGATACGGAGGAGAGTGGTCGTGTTCCCAGTCCACTTCAGGGGTCACAGGTCACGATTTGGTCCGTTTGTTTATCCAGTTTGAATGCAGAGTTGAACCTGTGAGTGTGACCAGCACAACAACCCCTGCAACATTTGCACTACTGGTGCACATGTCCTGGTGTGCAGCTGAACACATCTGTGGTCCAGAAAGTCTCTCCAAACTCAGATATCCTGTATCTTTCTCCTGTTACTTGAATTATTTGAGGTATACAGTCAAATTACTAAACTGTTTGCTAGAAACATGTTTACCTCAGCTGGGAGTGCAACCTGGCTTCTGTAGTGTTTTGAGAACTTTCCTCTAAGTGTCAGTGACATTTGCAAGTGTTTGATCTATGTTCTAACTGTGGGTGCCTCTGTGGGTGACAGGTAAGAGCCAGCGCCATTGCTCAGGACGCTGATCAGAACTACGACTATGCCTCCAACAGTGTGATCCTGCACTTGGACGTGGGCGATGAGGTGTGCGTGCAGCTGGACGGAGGGAAGGTCCACGGTGGGAACACAAACAAATACAGCACCTTCTCCGGCTTCCTCATCTACCCCGACTGAGAACACGGACCCCCGACATGTACGCCTACACCACCACACACAAATGGTGCACATACATTGACACACTAACTGTATGCGCATGCAACAAATAAAAGGAAAGGCAAAAAATATGTAAATGACAAACAAATTACTGAATTATAACCTGGAATTATATTGGCACCTTTTATTGTGTATGTCAGATGGTGGCTCTGAAATATCAAGAATAGTTCTGTATTATTAAATAAGAGTATAAGAATATAACAAACAGAATCAGTCCAATTGTTGTTGAGTGCAATAATGGGAGCCATTCATGGAGCTGACTCTAGGTTGAGGCAAACACACATCTGCTCTAATCCTCTTTTTCTTTTAACTTCCTGTGGCCTCCAATCAAAAGGCCTGGCTACGTGTCGCAGCCCATAACCACGTCCAACATTTTCTGTCCACCTCATGCAGGATATAACAAAGATTTAACTAAACATATGATTATATACAGTTACATTTTATGAATTGTGTGTTTTAATTAAAAAGTGCGTTATTATTGATTGTGTGTGTGCATATGATGAAATACAGTATGGATGAATGGAAAAACGGAGGCACTGGTTTATTTACATTAAATGTTGTATCAGAGGATTTAAATAAAGTGGGTACCTTTTTTTTTCCTTTTTTTCGTTTTGAGGTCCAGTTATATCATCATTAAATGTCCTCCAAGGTTGGGTTATCTGGTATGTTCCATAGGCTGAGTAGGTACTTGCTATTAAAATATGTATACCTCCTCTGTGTTTTTGCATTTATTTGGTCACTCCTAATGTGGACGAGCCGGTTGTGTCGAATGCTGAGAAATTGAATGCATCACATGATCACGTGTGTGGATTTTCAGGGATTGTAGGAGCCGCCTCACGCCTTCTGCGGCATGGATTTCCAATACCTCTTTAGACACTGTCTAAGGCACATAAACATTAACACCACTGTATCGATCAAAGTTTGTGATACACACGATATCAACAAAATCCGGACATTTTAAAAAGCAACAATATTGTGATTGATTGTCCAGCACTGATATTGTTTACTGGGGTTTAAGAAAAATCTCACGCACTAAAAACAATTCTCACGCACTATTTTAAATTTATTGACAAGCTCAATTCATTATACTGACCAAGCTGCTGCTGCAGTTATTCTACTCAATTACCTCACTTTTATGCTCGACTAATAACAGTAAACTAACCATCCATCCAAATTAATAATCCTAATCCAGACATTAGATACGCATGTCTGAATAAATAGACTAAGCTTTTTTGTGTTAATAGTCTGGTAATTGCTTTACCATTTAGAATTCCACTTCATGAAGACTAATTATACTAGAAAGTCTTTTAGGTAATTTAGTAAGGTCATTATGCTTTCAAGTCCAAATTTCTAATACTAAATATATTTATATTGACAGTATGTAAAGAATCATGGTTACTGCCAAAAAAAAAAACAAAATACAATGCAACTAAGAAAGAGTGCACGAGTCATTCCAGACTTCAAGGATTTGGTAAAAGTGATGCTGAACAACAGCGAGATGCTGCAGCACCATGCCTGGCCTCAGCCGCCAGCTCTTTCTCCTGGTAAATTCCAGCTGAAAGTTAATTGGACAGGGAGAGGTCTGAGACAGGCTGCACTGAGGCCCATTAATGATTCCCCTGTCGAACACAGAGCCACCAGGATCACAGATTCACAAATAGGAGGATTAAAATAATCAATAGCCTTGACTTCTATCGACCACACGCACGCACAAACACACACGCAGAGTAATTAGTGGACACCTATTCAGCCGTGGACTATGACACCCTGCTGGACCCTACCCCATAGACATAAGTTGCACTCTCTACTATCTGTGGTGGCTAATGAGGGGAAATAGTTGGAGCCGCCGCTGAAGAAAAGGTCAGGAAAACGTCATTCTTCTGCTCCCTGGGCTGTAGCATTGTAGCATTTGCTCACCAAATAAATTCCCAGAATCAACTGAACTCAAGACAAAAATATGCATGTGTAAAAATGATTTAAGTCAACCATATAGTCAATCAAAAAGAAAGATAAAAATGGCCCAGAAAAGACAGCAGGTAAGTTTACTCAGGCAGATTTGGGTATTGCTCAGTATCATGTAATTAAATTATTTGTTATATGTTGTAATATTAATTTATTCCTTATGCGTTAAAAAAGATAATGTGCTTAAAGTTTCTATGAATACAGATTTTACTAGCAACACTGCCATCTAGTGGTAGTTAGGCTGAAATATTGTCCAGGCCAAAAGAGTGATTTAAGAAAAACATTTATTTAAATGCAGCAATAAAACTGGGTTGCATTAAAATATGACAGCACGTCTGAAATGTCTCTTCTTACAAATACAATATTTATTCTTTTGTCTTGTGCTACTGGAATGATGTCTTGACAGTGCCAGAAGGTGACTCCATTTTGAATTAACAGTAGCAGTCATAGCCGAGGTCGCGTGAGTCCTTACAGTGGGGAATGTAAAAGGCACTTCTTAAATTAAATGTTGGGAAAAATATAGCTAAAAAAAAAAAAAGATGAAATATTGTGGTAGGGGCTGTAGAAGCTAAGTGTAAAGGACAGGTCAATGCAACAGGAGACGGTTTTCTTCTTCATCCGTTCATGACCATCTTGACCAGCTCTGCAAAGGAAAAAAGAGACAAAAGTGAGATTCTTGGGAGAGATGATCTCAGAGACCTCCTCCCACTACAGCATCTGGTGCTAAAGCCCATCCTCCTCATCCAGTTTCCATCAGCCTGGGTGAGAAGTGCTGCATTTTGGAAGCAGATCCCCATTTACTGCTCACCATTAACACAAAAACTGCAGGAGGGTTACTAAGAGGAAGAGATCATCGTCTCTAGCCAAAGCACCTGGCCCTGTCTACAATCCAAGGAGAGCTGGTTAGAGAAGCTATCTTCGCTGCTTGCGATCCTCTAGTAGAGAAGCAGAGAAAAAAGGAGAAGATCGAAGGAGCTACAATCCACTTAGAGTTCAGCTTCCATCAGCACAGAGGAGAAAATAATCTGCACAGGAGCAACTGGTTGCTGGTTAGTAGAAAGAGACTGGCCCACTCCTTCAAAGCTGGTGGCTATCCTTGAATGTAAACCATATCTACAAATCATGAACCAAACTAAGAGAAACCCACAGACACAAACAAACAGCTTTTTAAAAAAGAAAAATACAGCAAATGACATGCAACAGCCGAGCAGAACTTCAGATAAACACACCAATCAGCTCACAAAAGACTAACTGGTGGCCACCAGACTTCCCCTGAATGAGACCAGTCGCTTCTATGTGTCCAGTAGATCCCCCTAAAACTGAGGGCAATCCCAGACCCATGCAGAGGGGCATGCTGCAGCCAGGGGCCCAGACAGAGGGCTGCAGGGGACAGAGAGACAGCAGGAGGCATGGGCCAAAGCCTCAAGACCCAAGATGAGAGGGACCACCAGGCTTTCCCACAAGTCCCTACTGATGTGCCCTGCAATAGCACACTGTCCATGTTCGATAATTTAAAGTGATTAGTGGGATGAATTAGTGGATTAATGGGAGCTTTAGCAACTAAAACGCAGGAAGCCTGGAGATGCCTTCTCACTGTATACCCAATGCCCGTACCGGCCCTCAGCCTGACATGATGTGGCGGACAAATGCTGTGGAGATACAACAGGTAACACACTGTCAGCATTGGACATTTATGATCAATAAACCAGAGGAGTAAACGGGACATAACAGACAGAAACCTAAACAGATGCTCTCTACCGTCCTCTTCTGTCATTTTATATCTGCAGTTAGCATAAAGGGAATATATTCAATACTCTGTTTTTGAGTATTTTTGTATCAAAACAGCCCTCGTGAGCTGTATTACATTGCAGTATTACGGTGCTCACGCTGGCTCTGCTGAAAACTTACTGGTTGATAAAAATAAAAGTATCATACACAGACTGCAGAACAGCGGCTAGCATCCCCGTTTTTCGGCAATTGCTCTCACCTTCATAGTTGATGCAGCCGTTTGCGTCTTCGTGTCCCGCCAATAGAGTCTCCACTTCCTCTTCTGTCATTTTCTCACCTTGAAAGTCAACACTCATTTACATTTACGGCCGCAATACTGAATTGAATAAGGTGTTTATTTCCATTCATTTTGAATAGATATAATCATTCAAGAAATACATTTTCTTACCACTGAAAATAAAATGTGTGCAATTTAAATTAATTCTAAAAAAGGCAAGTTAAATGAGAAGTCCTTTGTTTTAGGTTTTTATGTCAGCGCAGACTCTAAACTTGATAAAGCCTGCTAGTTACCTAATGTGGTGAGGACGTGACGAAGCTCTGCTCCCATTACTGTGCCGTTTCCTTCCTTATCAAAGACACGAAGTCCCTCGACAAAATCCTCCATGGAGCCCTGGTCTTTACTCTTAGCAATCGCCTGCAACATGGGCAGGAACTGCTCAAAGTCGAGCATCTTGGTGTTCATCTCTGTAAAAAAAAAAAAAAAAAAGGTGAAAAACAGTCATATAACCGTAGTCCCCGAGCCTCCAGTGCTCAGATGCAATTTAGCCCCACAGCTTTTTTTTTTTGCTCACCTTCAGGTTTGGGGTTGCCCAGGACTTTGGCCACATCAGCATTGATGGGGTTCTGTCCCAGGGCACGCATGACCTCCCCACACTGGCTGTAGCCGATCTTCCCATCTCCAACCTTGTCAAACAGCAGGAAGGCTTCCTTATACTCTACAAGATTAAGACACACGCTGGATTATTGATATGGACGACTACCAAGCAGAGAAAAGCAGATGCGGATGCGGGATAGAAAGAAAGAGACGACGAACTGGGGAACTGTGAAAGTAAGAACAGCTTAGAGAGAACGTGTCACAACAAGTGATAGATGGTATGTGCTTCTGTGTTGTTGCTGGAAGAATTTGACACACCTCTCAAACATCCCACTTAATGAATTAATTGGAGGTCATCAGTCCGGTTGTGACGTTTCACCTACACACCAACATCACCACCACCACCACCACTCCTGGAATGCAACCTCACATGTTCTTTCCCTTTTGTTGAAGTCTCACATGCATGGACTTAAATGGAAAACAGGCCTGAAAGTTTGTAAAATCGGTTTTTCTGACGAAACAATAATTTGTAGAGGAGGTAACCAACATCTACCAATGATTTACATCAATTATTCCTTTTTTTTTAAGTGTCTGCTACATTGTATTTGGTAGAATGATCACACAGGACTATTCTAAAACTGCTGCAATGATAAATAAAAAAATACATAATGATAATAATTTGCAGCACTTCTGAGTCAAACCAGTAGTGCACAAACTCAACAATCCAAAGTATTCGCAAACTACAACAGGTTTCTTTTGCAAAATGCTTCCACTTGACTGAAACTATAAAACCTCCCTCAACCATGGCAATGTTATCATGCATTATATGGCTGAGCAACACGTATTTGCTCCCCATAAACCTCTTCAAGACCTCATTCAACAGAGAGATGTGGACTATGATTGTTAAAGAAAAAGCCTTTCCCTTGAGTACTTCCCTACAAAGTCCAGGCACTGTTGTGGAGTTTTTCCTCTTCTGAGGAATGCGACTCTTCCCTCTGAGCCTGTGAGCACTTTTCCTAACACCATATTTGGTATCAGAGGAGTGGAGCAAAGGAGGAGGAGAGTCACTGTACCCTGCTATGTCCACGGAGATTAAACAAACCTGCTTGAGGACAAAAACCATCCACCTCTGTGTCTATTGCCAAAAAAGGGAACACCATTTGTGGTGTAGATAATGGGCAAAATTGAGATCTCGTAAGATCTAAGAAAGATAAACAAAACATAATGTGTGAAACGGATATGAGAGTTGGTTTGTTTCAGATTAAGAATTGGTGTTAGTGCATGATCACATGCACACTGCAACACATGGTTCGGGTTGGCCTATGCATGTATCCCTGTTATTCAAGGTGCAAATAAGTCTCCTTTGAAATGTTAATGTTGATTGGTTAATCCACAACCAACGTGCAGGTTCCACCATAAACAATAAACTAATAAGCAGACAGCAGTTCAACCCGTATAACTGACTTACCATGAATCTGATCCTGGTTAAACTCAATCTGAAAAGAACAAGTGGTTGCAAGTGGAAAAGTGGTGAGACGGTATAGGTAGAAAGAGAAAAACCATAGCCTGAAGACAGGCGAGCAGAACCCAGGAGCTACAGGGACATGAGCGTTCCATGCAAGGCTGAAAGCAACAAGGGACGGGTGGAAATTGACATGACATTAAGTTGACTCACCGGCGATCTGATCTTCAGAGAAATCCGACTGTTCAAAGAGAAACCAGGCTATATGAAACAGTTATCTCTACAGCACATTGTAAAGTTAGCATGAATGAACTCTTCGGGGTTCGGACATGTTTTAGAAAGATAGCTTCACTCAAACCAACCTATACAAATTAAAGACAACGACTGATGCACTTTGAATCCAGCAGTGGTGTTGTATAATTAGTAACTATATTTATTGCGCAAATTAATGCCAGCTCCAAAAAAAGTTGCACTTCCGTTAACGGGCAGTGAGGCAACTCAAACACAAAAACTTTACATTTCCATAAAACTCGTGAAAGACTAGAAATTACGCACTGTAATGATTGTTAAATGATGCAGGAAAAGAAAATCCTACCATAGCTGTGTGGTTTGAGATGCGCCCGGGAGATCGGCAAACTAAAGAATGTGTGACGATTCTCACAGAGGAGCGCAGGGAGAAAAGGCTGAACGATGTGCGTCGTGACGTCACACGGGCTACGCATGACGTTTCAGCCACGCCATTGGCTGGCCGTCCACACTCCATATATGGAGATGTAGCGGCAGGAGACGTCGGTATAGGTTGTGATTTAAAGTGCAGGATAACACAAAATGTCTCCAAACATGTGTTTTGAGGTTGTATATACTAATATGATAGAAAATCTCAATGATACGAGTGACTTTAATTGATTTATCAAATTCTCAAAATAGCCAAGGGCTTCTTATTCTGCTTATTTTATATTATATCTGTTGTATAATATATATATATATATATATATATATATATATATATATATATATATAATGTAGATGTCTGTGGACCTCCTGTCCTATCTGTGGTCCCACTGTGAGCATGTAGACATCTTAATGTGACCCATTTATCCTGCCAGCGTAAATGGGCTAGTCTCACTTGAGATACACACACATGAAGATAGCAGCCAAGCAGCAGCAACATATAAAGCCTATAAATCTAATGTGGGCATCACTAGTTTAGAATAGATTTGGATTTGTAACCTGAATTGATTTGTATAAATTCCGTAATTCTATTCTATCTAGATTATTCAAATGCCTACAATTAGAGAACAAGGATCCTGAAACAATCTCCAACATCAGTTTTAAGGTGTATTATTATTCTTACAAATGTTGATTGTGTTTAAACAGTGAAACCAAAGTGGTTGCCAGTCAGATAACACTAAATCATTGAAATAATTTGGAACTCTTTGCTCACTACTTTACATGACTGTTATGAAGCGTACTATAACTGCTGAAGGCAATTTACAAACGGTAATTTTAATAATAAATATTTATATATTGAAATATAATCATGTTTACAGTACATCATGTTTCATTATTTTAACAATCTTTACATAGAGTATATTTGTAAATTGAGGGGATGGCTGCACCTCTTAGATGGAAAGAGTAATGGGGCAGGGAACAGAGCCTTTCTCTCTAAGGAGGTCACTGACGGTCTGAGACTGACAGCTCGTGCTCCATTTTACGTCTGTGTTAAAAGATATTTTGCAAATACACTGCAATATATATATATATATATATATATATATATATATATATATATATATATATATATATATATATAAAATCTTGGTGTGTGTATTTGCAAATATCTTTTACACACATATAGCTACATTACTTCCAAGATACAGCCGAGATTTATTAATGTCCCACATTAGCTTTATCAATGAAAACAGCTAACTCGATAGCGTATACTCACCTCCAAAGTACTGGGGTCAAATGGTATCTGAAGGACGCAGCACCTGGTTTCTGCTTGAGCTTGTTTTTGGCACTGTAGGAGCAGCAGGAATGCAGGGATAAGGAGGACCCAGTCTGGCTTGGGTCTACCAGTGAAGGAGATCAATGGAGGGTTCTCAGGTGCCATTCTTAAAAAGTGATCTGACTAAAGTTGTCACTGATTTCTGCACCAGCTGTTCTGCGTGACAGCGAAAGATGATTATCCAGCTATGAAGTATGTTAGCAGAACCTGGTGGAGTGCGAGGAAACCTGGATGTGATGCTAAAGATGCTCAGGGACCTGGCAGGTGAGACGGAAGGAAAAACGTTGTAGGAGGACGAGAGATGAAAAACTCTCTGGTGGAGTAAAGATAGATTCAGATCCTGTGTGTGACCTAACGCAGACATGCTTTTAAACTGGGTCAGAACTGTTTGTGTGTTAGGAGAAAGCGGAGGCAAGAGTTTCAGTGGCAATCTCACACAGATGGATGGTAACAAAGTTATTATATATGCATGTTATATGCACTAATCTTTATAGACAGTGTTTTTCAAGTATTTGTCTCAAATAATAAGAAAATGTAATCTAATACTTGTATTGAGAAAATAAATATGTGTAGCATTTTACTATTATCAACATGGTGTTTGGGATACGTTTCTTCCCACTGATTGCCAAAGCAGAGTGACAGCATATTCCCTTTAATGTAAGAGATGTTTAAATGTAAAACAGGTGAGATGCAGTAACCGTGGTGTCCGGCAGAGATCGTATTGAGTCTCGTATTATTGTTTATGAAAATAGCATTTATGAGGTGTTAAATATATTTTGGAGGCAGATGACAGGTTGGAAAAAATGGAACAACAGGTGACAAATAACAGCAGTGAACAAAGCAAAATATCATCTGATGACAAAATACATAAAGGTGATAATCAACATATGGAGGGAGTATTTAAAGAGTCGGATACATGTGTGGTGATTTAAAAAAACTGTTAAAAATCATCATCATTCATGTATAAACAAAAATATATAACACGCCTTATCAGATAGTTTTATAACGTGCCGTTTTTTTGGAAGACCTGTCATAGAAAATATCGCCACTAGATGTCGGTAACATACACTAACTCAATAGCTCATCAGCCTCCACTAAGCGAAATAAAGTCGATTTTCTTCTTCCACTACTTTACTCATAGTACTGCATTTAATAAATAACAGAAAAACTACTAATACTACTACTACTACTACTACTACTATTACTAATAATATATAATAATAATAATAATAATAATAATAAGAAGAAGAAGAAGATCTAAGAAGACTGACTTACAAACACTTTATTTACAACTACAATAAATACATAAGTTAGTTATCAAAATATTAGAAAAAACTGCAAATTGTCGTCGGCAACAGAGCACAAAACATCATGAAAACACCAGGTATCAATAAAGCTATGTCGTCGACATTTTATAAAACTAAACTCAAGCCTCAGCCTGCACCTGAAGAAGAAGAATTACAACTAAATTCCTGATGTACTATAATGAACCAGTGGGATTTAACGCTCACTATGTTGATTGGCCCAGATTAACAACTTGGCGTCACCCTTCCAATAATAATCAATGCTGTCCACCTGTCATTGAGTTTTGGGCCCAATCCATCGTGTGCCTAATGGGCCTGGAAATCACCGTTTACGCGGCTCCAGCGTCAAACAAAGAGCCTTTAAGGCGAGACCAACGGTACTTCTGGCGTTTAAAAGCTTAAACGCGCAGCGACTGGCGCCCTGCAACAAAAGCATTGGTGATCACTGCGAGTAGAATAACTCCAGAAATATGATCTTTTATTTTACGGAGTATTACCGGAGTCTTCCAGCCTGCAGCCTATTCACTTCGCAGCTGATTGCCGATGAGTTCAAGCGAGTAGACAGCTCCGCTTTTAAGAAGATTAGAAGCGCTCACGTTTTCCTCATCAGTTGTACAGCAAAAATCCAGTAGAAAATGGTTAATAATGACAATAGACTGTCTCCTTTCAATTTGATTATTCACTGTATATGCAGTTGTAGTCTTTAAAAGCATATGTGAAGTTTAGGAGGCTGTACAATCTGTAAATTCATTTTCAAAATTATTAGACACCTCTACTGCAAATGTACCAGAATGACTTTTGGTCACTTTGCATTCAGTGCTGTAAAGAAACTAACAGTCTAACTTGAGTGAAATGTTTCAACAGATCCTGTGAGGTGTGCCCTCTAAATGACTAATGAAATATGGCTGTACTGCCACCTAATACCATTCAGTCCTCCTGCTTCAGCAAATCTCTAAACTACCTGGATTTATTTAATGATATTAGCACCCTCCGTCGGCTGCCATGGTAATGATCAGGCCGCTCCAGCTGCCTCTAGATCACATTAGCCCAGCTTTATATTGACAAGTGCTTGCCTGATAGACAATGTGCGGCTGGGATGGGGTTTAGAGCAGTCTAGCCTAATAGCATACTGCAGGAGTGCAAAGGAGTTGCAGGCCAGATGCTGCAATTCCCTTGTGCCCTGAGGACTGGCATCACTATTAGGGGCACGCCTCTTCCGTAGGTCTGTGGAGCTTTAAACCTACCACTATACCACAACCCCACCTCGCCCTCCACATACACCACGGGGACCATGAAACCAGTGGCAACTGATTCCCTGCCATTCTTCCAGCAAAAGAGAGGCCCACCAGGACGCCTGGTTCTGCACTCGCACCTTTTAAAGCTCCCGCTGCGACAAAAGCTGAAGGAGTAGCGCCGCGCTCACCTTGTGACAGCATGGAACAGCTGCTCGGGATTTACGACTGAGACTTAAAACGAACCAAAAGCAAATTCTGACTCTAATTCGACTAAAGTACTGGCTTCGATTTTTTTAAATATACAAATGTTAATGGTTATTTTGCACCTCATTCACCAAATCCTCTCACTCGATTAGAAATGCGCTTTCAGCCGTTAGACTTATTTATATTGCAGCCGTGTCTAGTTGCTGTATTGCATAATGGTCGCACTTGGGAATCAACCTGGCCATCAGGGATGCTTGCACCTGGATCACAGACACATTCATGGCTCTCTGCCACACACCTTCCAGTTCAGTCCCAATTAAAAATCACCTCATTTATCCTTGGATTTTCAGTTATTCAACATGGCTTGACGTCCCTGCACCACAGAGGTTTTATCTTCACGTCCTAAATTACCGCCTGAATTGAAGGATTTTGTGCCGGGCCCACAGATTACCGCCAAGTGATTAGTGGTTGTGTAATCCTTTCTTCAGCCCTCCCTTCAAACACTTGACATGCCTGTCTCTCGTGACCGGCAGCCCGGCAGATGGATCCCACCCCACCTCCTGGCTGCAGCACACCCAAAACACTGTTGACGTTCTGGGACGGAGGTCGTGGCATCCTGAATATGAAATCAGGCACCTTTGTTTGATGGCTCTTCTCCCCACTTAGTGAGAATTGCCTCAGGCACGTTTCATTCTGTAGCTACATTTCGAGCTTGGAATGTCTTCCACATCCATTAGCCTGAAGGAAGAGGAATAATCTGCAAACAATCTGCTCACATTAGCAGGATGAGATGGTGCTAGATCTTATCAAAACACACTGGGTGAACCAGAAGAGCTCTGAGTGTTATAATCATATGGACACTTCAAATCACTCACCCCACCCAAAAACAGATTTATACATGACACACGGGCGTATAAAGACGTTTTTTTTCCTGGGTAGGTACCAAGAGCACAGCTATCATATACCAAGTGTACCAAGTGCAAAGAGCAAGAACACTGGCTGCAGGTGGGCAGTCAAAACACAGAACTTATCCACCCTATTTTTGTGTTGTTACAAAAACAAAAGGCTGTGATATGTGCGTGCCTGTGTGTGTGTGTGTGTGTGTGTGTGTGTGTGTGTGTGTGTGTGTGTGTGTGTGTGTGTGTGTGCAAGTTCCCAAGTCTCAGTTTGACCTACTTGGTCTCCTCAGGAAAGTCTGCAATATATGTTGTATGTAATTTAGCATCACTGGAACAGGAAAAAAAACATTGAGAAAGCCTACACACACACACACACACACACACACACACACACACACACACACACACACACCAAAAGTTAGATCTCATGCAGTCTCCTAAGTTTAACACGTGTCCATTTTTCTGAGGTCAGCCGAACACAACACAGTCTCAGCTATGCCCCCATTCTGTGCCAAACACCCCCACCCCCTTATATGCCCCGGCCCCTCTTGCAAATCCACACTCCCTCCATCTTTTATGATGACTACAAGGGATTCAGCTTTCAGCGGCGGTCCGGGCAGCATGTGTGTAGAGTTTAATTCCTATTGTATTCGTGCAGCCTTGGTGTGTGTGTGTGCGCGCGCGTGTGTGTGTGTGTGTGTGTGTGTGTGTGTGTGTGTGTGTGTGTGTGTGTGTGAGTGTCTCTGTGTTTTAGCAAGAGAGGGAGATGGAGATGAAGAAAAAGACAGGAACAAGGACCCATCTGTCAGCACAGGGCATGAATCCCTCCCATTCGACACTGAGTCCCAGGGGACACAAGCGAGAGACAACTCACTTGTGGCAGTGTTTTTCCTTCTTTTCTCTAAGAAATGGGGTTACCCCGGTTAATAACAACAGCACTTGAAAGAGACTGGTACTTTTTTTCAGCAATATCTTAAAACTAAATCTTTTTGGCAGCATGCAAAGAGTTTTGGGTACAAAAAGTAAACAAACAACAAATACAGTGTCAATCATTGCAGTGTAATTATCTTATGTATCTTCTGTAGCATTCATGAAATGCACCATTGCACATGTTTATTAAATACTTGGAGGTAAAAAATGTATGATTAAAAGTTGGTTTAGATCAGATGTGTGCATCATGACCTCTTCCAGAAGGCTGACTATGTATGTTACTGCTTTAATGGGAGCAGGACACACAATTCCCTGCTGTTAGTCAGTCAGTCATTGGGGAAACTGATGGGGATTGTGGGACACTGCGAAGCTCCAATTCCCTGTGCAGGCTGCAGGTGTGTTGGAGGCCAGTGCTCACACTCGTGGGACAAGAGAGCGTTTTGGGGTTTAGGGTGCAAACTACCTGGGGAGCTTTGGAAGCATCACATTAGCCAGGACTGTTAACACACACGCGTCATGTCTGGTTCACATGGCGCAACAGATAAGGCATGCTGTGAGCTCAGAAGGCGTCTGTTTCTCTGCACCCACATGCCTTTGTGGCCCCGGCACCGAGGGGCGATTAGGGCCGTTAGAGAGAAGTGCTGTTTCAGCACGAGACATCGTCTCAGTCAAGCGGTGACGCGTGAGCACCCAAGCAACAGATGCCCCCGCCCCCAACGCTTCTTATATCCAGCCATCTGTTCCGTTCAATAAATCGTTAGATAAGTGCGTGTTTGTTACGCGATGCCGAGATTAGCCACGTGACTACGTCTTATTACCAAGAGTGGTATAAGCTCAAAGACGCGCCGGAGCTGCGGCGCGGTTTGGCAAAGTTTGGCCTCTCTCTGTCTCGGGCACAGCTGTGCGCAGTCGCGCGCACAATGGGATCAATGTGGGGGCACGTGCGACTCGCGAGACTCTGGCCGTCAATGGCCGGTGATGACAATAGACCCCCGCAGAGGCACGGCCCGCCACGCACGACGTTTAGGGGCAGCTATTGTGCCGTGGAATTTAGTCAAAAATGGAGAAAAAGCTTAACGCGATTAGTTTATGAACAATAAAGTTGCTTCGAAATTATTCACGTTGCGTTACTGTGAAACGTTGGTTAATGCGCCACGATGACGCGCGTTTGAACTGTATAAACACAAAAGTAACGCACATTAAAAGTCTCAGGACCCAAGAACAGCTGATTTATTTGTGCTTATTGATCAGAATTATCTGGTATTGCGCTTTTAACGCCAATTTTCTGTCCCTGTCTGCTTATGATGACACTAGTCGTTCCAGTTATCAGGCAGCCCGCGGGGAATCAGTGTCCGCAGAATATGACGCTAAAAATGCAAGAAAACAATTGAATGCTTGGATGAACAAAATACACCTGCTCTTTGCACACTAATCTGTCAAATCATTTAAAGACGCACATATGGAAGAGCGTCTCCTTTACTCCGGGAAGAACAGCCCTACACTGTGTTTAAACAAGTGGAAAATTTCTAATCCAACCGTCTAATGAGGAGATGGACAATCGATTAAGGTAGTTAACGCATGGAATTAATCCTACATGGTGGATTTGTATCAGTACAGCTTTACCAACTAGACGCTGTATTTTGAGCAGGACCTGTTTTATTTTTTTTTTTTTTTAGAGAGGGGTAACTCCTGCGTTTTTGCACATAAAAAATTACAGTAGTAGTATAGCCTAAAGTAATACTTTTGGTAGATTATTAACCTGGACCTAGAAAAACCCATTAAAAAAAAATAAAATGAACGTGGTTTGAAATTGTCGGTGTATTCAAGTATGAGATCTTATTTCTCATAAGATCTTAAAGATCTTTGGTATAATCCATCACCCTCTCCATGTTTTAGGACCTCCTACGCGTGCACCCTGGCGCGCGTACTCTGTCCATCACTCATTTACGGGATTAGAAAACTTCAGGCCACGAGCCCGCCACGCGCGATTGTATACTCTATTGTGGGTGGGGCGCCGGAGGGAGGGGCCAGCCGGGCTAAAGGCAAAAAAGAAGGCCGCTGCTGCCATTCGGGGATGAAAGTTTGTAAGACGCGCTGATGGCACTCTGAGGGAGCGGAGCAGTTTGGGAGTTTGGATGCTCGTAGACAGAAAACTAGCAACTCTGGACTAACTCAGCGGTTTAAAGTGCCCAGTTTTTGCCGTGATTTTGCGCAGAGAGAGTTAAAAACCCAAACAGGTGAGTTCATATATTTGTTAATGTCACTTAATTTAATGGGTCAGGCGTATTTTAAATATTATATTGAAGCGAAAATTGAATAAACTTTTCCTAACATGGCAGCAGCAGAACCTTTTGCGTTTGCAGTGCGTTTTAAAATCAGTGATACCAGACACAGTTGCGTGTCTGAAGTTCTAATTTCATATCTGTCCGTCCCACTGTCACGCATTAATGCACAATAATTAACTAGGACACCTTTCTCTAAAAACAATAGAAAATACTGCTTTGTCCGAATTACACTGTTCTTTTCCGCATGCACTGCATCAGTACTTACACTCAAAGTGTAAAAAATGTATTTATATTTATTCGCCCAAAAATACTTTACATTTTTAAAAATGCAGAATAAGCACTGATTCTCCGTATGTGCGTTGAGTTTTATGTTGCCAGTTTAATCTTTGAGATTTATTTCTGAGTAAATCCCGTCGTGTCCCAGATTGGCAGCAGCAGCAATGCTGTAACAGCAGGGGACTAGTCCGGCACCTCGTTCTAATACAGGGGGGGACATCATAATATCGCAACCCAGTACTTTAAAAAAGGGAATATATTACGGGGTTTGTTCTAATTAAAATTTGGAACGTTTTTAACCACAAACAATAGGGATAAACCCCCACCTGTGAGCAGTTTACATTACAGTGCTGAAATCATGTAGTAATTCGTTTAAAAATGGGGTTATCAGTTATCACACTTCTTCTCCACCGTTGCTATCCTTAAAAACTTTGCTTTATGCAATATTGGTTAATAAACAGATTTTTTTTGTGTGTGTGTGTGTCCCCAGATCAAAATGATGACCAAATCGTTTGGAAAGACTGGAATGAGTGAGCTGGTGAGCTCCCTTGGCTGGCTTGAAGAAGAGGATGCAAGCTCTCAGGATGGGGAAGAAAGTCCGGAGATGCTGGGCCACCACGGCCTAACCGTAGGGAGCCGGATCCACTCGTGCACAGAAATGGGCAGTGAGGACATGGAAGAAGAAGAAGAGGAGGAGGAAGATGAGGAGGAAATTGGACCAAATGGAGAAAATGCTCCCAAAAGAAGAGGCCCTAAAAAGAAGAAAATGACCAAAGCTAGACAGGAGAGGTTCCGTGCACGGCGAGTCAAAGCAAACGCCAGGGAGCGCTCCCGTATGCACGGGCTGAACGATGCCCTGGATAATTTGCGCAGAGTGATGCCCTGCTACTCCAAGACACAGAAGCTGTCAAAGATCGAAACTCTGCGGCTCGCCCGCAACTACATCTGGGCTTTGTCAGAGGTGCTGGAGAGTGGTCAGTCTCCTGAGAGCCATGGCTTTGTGGAGATGCTGTGCAAAGGTCTGTCTCAGCCCACCAGTAACCTGGTGGCCGGCTGTCTGCAGCTCGGGGCCGGTCCCGTGATGCTCAACAAGCCGGAGGACAAGTGTGGAGGCCCTGGGGTCGGTGGTGTCGGGGGTCAGGCTGGCCATCCCCTCAGCTACCCATCTCCTGGCCTTCCCAGCCCCCCCTACGGCTCCCTAGAAGCCTCCCATCTCCTCCATATGAAGAACTATAAGGCGACTGTATATGAAAACCGCTCTCCTAACGACTGCAGCAGCGGCAGCCCGCCTTACGACGGCCCCCTCACTCCCCCTCTGAGCATCAGTGGCAACTTTGCCCTGAAGCAAGAGCCATCTCCTCATGACTCAGAGAGGAACTATACACCCCACCCTGGCCACCATACTCACTACCTCTCGTCCCACCATTACCCCACTCCCACGACTGGCAGCTTAACAGGGGTGCCTCCGGGTCACCCACTCTTTCAGGCTTCGCGCTACGAGCTGCCCCTGGAGGTGACCTTTGACTCATTCACTCCGTCTCACCTGATCACTTCTCAGATGGGCTCCATCTGACTGCAGAAGTGTGGTTCTAAATAATCAGCTGTAATAACATTAGCTTTTTTTTCACCAGAATAAAATAAGGTCTGTATTTTTGAGTCCGGTATTGTTGGAGACACGCGATACTCAGAGAACGAACACCTCAACTCAATCTACCTGATACAAACACGCACCCTGAACTTTCATTCCTTTATTTATTTTCTTTTGTTGTGATATATTCATATTTGGATATTGTTTTTTTTTTTTTAAAAAAGGTGCCCCATTGTAACCAGGCAACTGAAGAGTCATTTCCACTGTTACTGCTGTAGGACTATACAGATAGAATTTCTGTGTAGACACTGTTAGAATATCTTCATCTCTGCTCTTTAAAATGATATCAGAAGACATCCGTGTAAATTGTGCCCCGAGGCCAACAAAACAAAATCTCCCCATCACCATGAGACAAACAATGCATTTATTTATACCTGTATTTAATATTTATTTTGGCTATGTCTTGTCCTTTTTATATTTTTCTCAGCACAGTCTTTGTTCTACTGTCTTTTTTTGCTTTGATGTCAGACACTGGCAGCTGTACTGTATTTAAATTATTTATTTGAGGTCTTTCAGGCTCTCGTTCATTTGGTGTCACAATTTGTTGTATCACCCTGTTGTAAATACTTTGCTGTTTCGCACTTAATTGAATAAATATTCTTATATTATATGCTATTTCTATAGTATCAACAGCAGCCGCGAGTTTTCTTATTTCTTTGAACATTCATTTGAATGTTTCACAATGTCTTTTGAAGGGGCAGTTCCTGATTTTACAGCACAAAAACAGTTAAGTTTTCACGTATCACGTCAGCCCACAATGACCTGATAACCCTTAAGAATAAGAATGCTTTGATGGAAAATAATTACAAACAGTGAGAAGCTGTAAAGGATTTAGAACAATGAAGAAAATGATTGTTATAACACTCAATTGATGATTAACTCAGCTCATTTGATACCAAAGCTGTCAAAAGGGTCCAAACACTAAAATGCTGGAATAAAGCAACATTATGTGGCTGAATTTGTGTGATCCACGTGTGTTGCCATTCAGCGCCCCACTCTGGTGTGTGTGTGTGTGTGTGTCGAGGTCAGGCGTCAGGCAGGAGGCTGCTGTGAACCCTGGGAAAACAGCTCAGAGGAACAGGTGAATGTTTCACCGAGGTCTTTCTGAGCCTCTGCTGTTTTTCGTCTTTCCCACGTGTCTGATTTTCCCATGTCGTTCATGCCAAAACACTGAAGGGCAAGAGCCTTTTTTTTCCCTTTTACTGTATATAAATCATCATTATGAACCCAAAGACAGAGTTTTTTAAGGAGACACAGCATCTCCAGCTGCTATCTTTCACACCATTATTATAATTTAATCATAGAGCCAATAAACCGGTAATCCCTAATTTTTAATCCGGATTCTTCTGGAATGGCAAGGTTCCTAACATTTTATATCACTCCACTGTCGACACAAGTTTCAGTTTTGACTTTAATAATGGTGTTAAAGAGCATGATGGCTCTTGAATTGGACAAAGAGCCATGGTGGCAGCGTGAAAACAGAGAGAGCAGGAGTGTGTTGGAGTGTTCTTTAGACAATTGTAAGTAGAGGGGAATGTACCCCCGTACCCCCCTGCCCCTTCAACCACCTCTCCAAAGGTTTGTCTTTTCCAGTCCCGGCAACAGTGGTGGAAGAGTGCCGGAGAAAAAGGGAACGATTGTTTTATTGGGCGCCACTGGCCCATTGTGAACGCAGCCTGTTCTTTCTCTTGACCTGTGACCTGTATTGTTGTAGGGCTTCTCGTTCGGGGAGGGCAGACAGCTGGGGGAACTGCGGGAGGGCTGATGGACAGCTGGGCCAATTTGGGGGGAGAGAGAGAGAGAGAGAGAGAGAGAGAGAGAGAGTGAGAAAGAGAGTGAGGGTATGAGAGATAGACGGATGTTAGAGGCAAAGGTGAATGATTGTGTGGGGGAAAGAGAAGAGGGCAGGAGAGGTGAACAAGGTCCTCGCCGCTCATTCACAAAGTCGTCCCCTGCGTTGTTGCGGGTCAGCCTTGTCGTGGACAGACACATTGCTTCACACGCGGGTGCAAATCTGGCCTGTGAGAAAGTGCCGAAAGTGTGAGCTACAACAGCCTGATTTATGTCATCGTGGTTTATTTTGACCCCCCCAACTCTGTGGGAGCAGAGAACCCAGATTATCCTCCAAAGTCCACATCTATGAGTGGGTGGACATGGAAAATTAACCATGCAAATGATCATCAGATATGAGATTACGATAGAGGGAGTTGAAGAAGGGAACAAGATCGCAGCTCCAGGATCCAGGTTCAACAAATCAGGAACACTTTAAAGATGAATGACAACGACTCTTGACAAATTTACTGCAGCGAGACAACAAGGGTCCCTCCATGAGTAGAGAACAAGCTCGGTACTCTGACTGTAGCCAAGAGGGCAGCAAGCAGATCACGACCCGCAGTTCAATTCCTCGCAGAGAGCAAGCCCACACAGAAATCACTTTGATTTCAACTTATTTTTGAACTTTCAACATAGATTTGTCCCCAGATTCTCCTTCTGCTTTAACACCATGTGACCTGACATCTGAACAAAAGAAGCTAAAATAAACACAAAACAACCCCCCCAAAAAATCTAAAATCAAAAAGAGCCTGCACTCATTCCCACTCACGTGGTGCATATATTGTATTTTCATTCGGGCAGGACACTTAATCTACTGGCCAAACAAGAGACTGGCTTGCACTAAAATGAAAAGGTCCTGATCCATAGGAGCTAGATAGAGGGATAAAGCATTGTGATTAAGATTGTATTAATGGTGCCATAGGAGGCTGGAAGGCTTTAATCAGTGTCTGTGTGCCGGTAATCCCTCTGCCTTTAAGCTGGGGTGAACACAGTGATCCTCCCTCCTTCTGGGCCACAGTGAGCTCTCTCTCTCTCACACACACACACGCCTCTGTAGGGAACACGAGGATATGGCTGCCCAGGTTGAGAGGTGGAGCACCCTGAAAGAGACGCCCCAGACTTAGAGGAGCAGCTGGTGGAAGAAAGAGTAAGGAGATGGATGGAGGAAGAGAACGGCCGAAGAACACAATGAAGGATGGCGAGGCCGGTGTCACAGAGACGATTTGAAATGATGATTGGAGTGGTCATGGTCAACATGTTCAAAGCGCCACAGCTGAAGTGAAGTGTCCACATCACGCCATTGATGGAATAATGTTGCACAATTAACGTCAACCTCCTCCTGAAAACATTTCTGTGTGGAGTGTGGAGCATGTAAATTAGAAATTAATAGCTGTACCTCCAAGAAAAATGAGTTGCACATGGGTGGGGAGCATAGGGCAGGCTCCTCATTACCTATGGGAGTGGATGAAAGTGACGTTGTGTGCATGAGGAGAAGGGGAGGACCGTCTCCTCCCAGGGTTCTCCATGAGTGTTAGGGTGTAGGAGTTAAAGAGCTTCTAATGGGATCTGGATTCGGTCATGTTTACCCTGCCTCCCCCCCATGCACGCCCATTGCATTGTGGAAGTTGCTGGGCTTTGGGACACCACAATAGGCTGAGTGTAGGGACAGATGGAGGTTCCTTTGGAAGAGGGCACAAAAAGCAGCCGAGGTAGGAGGGCCGCGGCGTGCAGGCAGCCGGGGTGCGGTGCTACCAGAGATGTGGGAGAACATTAGGGCTGGAGGAGGGAGAGAACATACTAAAATAAGGGGGTTTTGGATTTGTCCTAATTATAATGCAAGAGTTGATGCAGGACTTTCTTTAGCTTTTACAAATTCGTGTGGGCCTCAAGCATCACTTCTCCTTTTATTGACATTAGGAAAAAATAAAGACTGTAGGCCTGACAATGCTAGTATGATGTTCCTCTCATTTTACCTTTATTTAAAGGTTTATCCAAGTCAGCTAAGAGGGTAAATGATCTTATTTATTTATGGAAGTGCAGTGTCTGGACTATCAGGGGAGGCGGTTTGGTGATAGATGCTGATGAGGAGGGAAGAGAGACGTTGGAGGAGGGTCGTGGGAGGTACCAGGCCAACCAGGCAACAGATGGGGCTTGGTGGAAGGCTCAGGTTGTAAACTTTCTGTTAGCAACATCTGTCCGTTTGTCCATCTGTTACACTGTTTACAGTTTATTTAGCATCAGGTCATTAATAAAACTATATGGGTATTAGATCAGAACGTGGGCCCAGCAGGGCTATGCAGATTCCTTTAAGCTTGATCATTTATTTAAAAACATTTGAATTCACGCCTGTAATAAAGCCGGGCTGGTGTGGGAACGCCAGTTAAAGCCCCCCGGCTCAATTATGATCCAATGAAATTAACCGTTTCACAGCATTCCCACAAATGAGCTGATGGATCACATCTGCACCGCTTCCGGACAGGCCCTGTTGTGCCATTCTTTCCTCATTTTCTGGAGCAGATATAAGTGGATTTATGCAACATGGGAACATAAACCTCTTATTACAGTTACATTAGCAATTACTGTAAACAGGCCTCCTATAATCTGTGTGTTTATGTTAATATACCACTTAATTAAAACATTTAAGGAAGCACATTAACACGCTTGATTTAAAAGACAGAAAAATGAATTTACACGGAACTCTTTCTGCAGCATCACCGACATTAAAGCCTGAGGCTGGAGAGTCTCGTTGGAAATGTTACATCACCTGCGTATACTTTATTTTTGTGCTAAAAATATTTGTCTTCAATTTGCTCTGCGGACAAGGGATAAAGCAGCATTAAAGAGGCTGATCTAGGCTCAGTGGCCAGAGTGTTACATTAGACATTAATCCAAAACAGCGTAAGGCTGGAGAAGGGATATCATTTAATCCAGCACTCCACTGAACCCTCCGGTCAGACATGGAGACAGGCCACCTAAACTGAGCCAAGCATGAGTTTCTCTTGTGTGAAAAGGCACAAAAGTAATCAAAACAAGAAACCTTAAAAGCAAAATTAGAGCAGTGAAGCATTACAGTAAAACAAGAGCTCTCCGTGGAGTGTTTCCACGGGCACCTTCTACACAGTGGGCCACAGAATCTGTCAAAGTTTTCTAAATCTCAGCCCTCATGAGGTTAAGCGTGCGTCCTGATGAGCCCACGGTGCTCACTGTCCGCCTATATGTAACAGATGTTAGTGGGGCAACAGTTGGTATTGAATGGGAGGGGCTTCAGGCCATCTGTCCAGGGTCAAGGTTTGAAAAGGGGCTGGTGGAGTTGGTGGCACGTTCAGGAAAATGGTAAGTATTTAGTTGAAAAGAGGGAATATAGCCCACAGATTAATCCTGCTCAATGTGTTCATTCATTCCTGATGGCTTTTGTGACGGTTTTGGGTTTAAGGTGCCAAAAAGTGCGACTGTGACGCAGGGAATAAAGACACATTTGGTGTAAAGGCACCACCTTGTGGGACAAATCAAAACTGCAACATTTTATTAAAAACATTTTATTGTTATTTAAAAATGATTCCCCATAAAAAGAATATCACTGTGATATCCAATACACCGAATTCATCTGAGATTTAATGATTTCAAGAGCGTGATCTATGAAATCACGTAAACAGGCCATCTTCTTGTGGCAAACCTTTCTCTGTGAGGAAAATAGAGGTGTATGTGAAACCAAAGCAACAGCTCAGGTTTGGTGCACAATCAGCACAGATAGCACTTACATGGAAGACCTTCAGCCTCTCCTGTTCCATCAGACAATATTCACCCACAGTCAACTCAGTGAAGTCTTTATTCATGGTGAGGAAGCCACAGTTGGGGTAGCGCTTCACATGTTCAGACCTGGAACAAAATAACAAAAATGTCCAATGGTATGTTGTTTTTGTTTAGCAGAAAGCAGAATCATGAGTTTATAAAGTAAAACAAACTGAAACATGTGGCTTCAACTCATCCTAAAACAATATCTGAAGTGATAAAAACCTGAGGAAATGACGTTGTTCTTACCAGGGATCGTCATCTGGCTCCCAGCCTTCCAGCTCAATCAGGCAGAAAAAACAGCAAGCCACGTCGGGCTCATTCTGACTGGGACAGTGGACAAAACCAGCCTTAGCCATCTACAGGATAGCGCCACCATGTTAGCCTCCGCAAAAAAAGAAACTGCTACATCAAATGTTTCATCAGCTGATAACGGAGATAGCAGGTGGGAACCAGAGGGTCATCTTTGGACTGTTCGCTGGAGCGCTCTTAGTCAATTGAGATGTTAGCAGGCCATCCATCACCCCCAGGCCAGAGAGGGTAACGAGCCTCTGGATGGCATGCAATGAGACATTGACACCTGCTTAATTGCATCACAAGTTGTCACGGATTTAGGCTGAAGGCCTTGTGGTAAAAATACTGTACAGACAAGACTGGAGCATCACCAGGCATTATTTTTAACCTGAGTTCGCTGTAGACCGACTTGGAGAGATTCTAGTGCCTTTTCTTGATATTAAGCCTCCTCATTCATCCACATTATGACAGGATTTCCTGGAGCATTCCAGGAACAAGTTCGCTGTGGGACTTTGGTGGCATCTACGTCACTTTAGGACTGATTGGATCTGATGACGCTGCTGTGGCGCAAGTGTTTAGCATGAGAACGGATCGGGGGGAGGTCAGGTTCAGTGAAGGGTCAGAGAGAAACACGGGTGTTTCCCAGGAAACTGTCACGTAGGGCTGTAAAATGTCACCGCCGTTTGTGTCAAACCAAAGGAGTTTAAAAAAATAAATACAAATATCCGGCATGTTCGGGTAAACTCAGAGTCGACTAATAAATTACGCGACAAAAAAGGGCGATTATAGAGCGAATACAGCCTAAAAGTTGAGTGGGGGGGAAAAAAAAAACATTGCTTAGGTTGTTTATTTAGAGAATAAATTTAACAGTTTTACCTTTTCGGGTGTGCAGTTACATTCTTCTCGAAACGGCCAGTCCACAAAGGTTTGCTCGCGTAGTTCCTGGCTGTACATCTTTTCATACAAATAAAACCTTTCTATTAAGACGTCTATGCTGGCCATCACTTCAAACCTCGGCTTAATTCACTGTTCTTTTCTTCTCGATGCAGAGCTGCGGACGACGCTTCCAAACGTCCGCAGGTGGCTGCAGTGAACTTATTAAATCGAGCTCGGGTTCAGGTGAGAGGTGGAACCATGACGTCAGGGACATATTCAGGTTTACGTTCAGAAATAAAACCAAAGCATTATCATATTTTATTATCACCGCAGCTTTGCTCTGATTTGAACAGTGTCATGCACAGTATTATGACGCGCAGCTTATGATGCAAAAAAGGCCTAATTTAGCCTAACTACAACTTTCAAAATGCTATTCATTTTTTCAACTATATGTTCGGGTCATATCAGAAGTCAGCCCTATTAGGACTACACCTGTACTCAGCATAACTTCTACACATAGTAAAAATGCTACCTTGCATATTATTTTGTACTAGTTTACGGTCACTCATTTGCTGCCCATGAGCATTATCCCCACCTGGTGGTGAAACTGGGACATGTATGACGTGACATTAAAAAGAAAATTCCTCTACTGCAGTAAAAGCAGGAAGGCAACTTCATTCACTAGACTGAATTCACTTTTTTCCCCAGATTTATACCTAAAACTTGAAAAAATGGTACATTTGGTAAATTTACTTTTATGTATTTACATTTTTCTATATTTATCTTTTATCAAGCCAAGTGAGATTATTTCTGTAGAACATATACATATATATTGTACTCTGTAATTCATTAGAAAAAAGATAAAAAAAACAACAATACTACTACTACTACTACTACTAATAATAATAATAATAATAATAATGCAGCTGTCCAAATTAATGGTGTGTGGTGTAAATTTTATTGGCCTGTTTATTACTGTCAGAGGCGGAGGCAGTCTTGGCGTGCACAGCATTCCTGTAATTCTATTCCTGAGATCGCGGGGTGCTAAAATGTGCTTACACCTGTAAACTGCTCTCCCTCCTCCTTCCAACCCTGACTCCCAGCTGAAGGCGGAGACCGTGGGATTCATATAACGTGTGTTAGAGTTGGCAACTCCTCGTAAGGCCCAGCTCTGTAAGATCTCGGTAGAATCGAGCAGTGGCCCATCTGGTAGCTCCGCAGCCTGTGCAGTGTCTTGCTGCTGCTGCAGATTAACATCCACCTCTTACACATGAGTGTTACTGTTCTGACTTTTCCATACATTCACATTCTCACACATTCTCTCAATATTTCTCAGCTTTGGTGTGTATATCGTTCCCACCGTTTGCGTTGGAAGAGATGGCGACTCTGCAGGAGCTGCATCACTCCAACCTTATGCTGATCATGGTCACACATCGTTTCTCTATCCAATTTGCAGCCGTTCAGAGTCCTTGCCGAACATCCCGGGCAAAGATTTTTATTCTGTGTAACCTATTTTAATACACATTCACTATTCAAACTCCGCCACCACCTCTGAGTCTTTGCTCTTTCTCCTTCTGAGTCTGCTTTTTCCTCTTATCACACTCCTCTGCGATTAACCGCTGAAATCTCCTGCAATAGCTGTGTAGGGTGGAAGGGAGGGAGGGAGGAGGTGTGATGCAGAAGGGAGGTGACACAGCCAATGAGTTTGTGGTCTCTCTCTCCACATGTCGTTTACATTGGCATTGTGGGCTGAAGGCCATGCAGTCTGTGTGTGTGTGAAGCCCTTGGAGTCCCTGCATCCAAAACTGGGTTCAGGATCTGACCTGAGGAACTTTTAGCTGCTGCAGGACTTAGCAGAAACTGCTCGTTTTGTGGAGATTCTCCTGATACGATCTTCAGAGAAGCCATCAATGTGGAGTGCAGGTGAAACACACTTTTATTATTCACTGCTGCTCTGTTTCTGTGTGTGTGTGTGTGTCTATGTGTCTGTCTGTGTGCATGTATATGTGTGTGTGTGTGTGTGTGTGTGTGTGAGAACGTTCAACAACAACTGTAATAATTTGAGGGTAAACTATGAACCCAGGATTACATAATTAAAACTGACTCCATGACAACGCTCCACGTGCAGTGACACGACCCGAGACGTGCCGGCATTTTGTCTCAACACCCAGGATTTCTGTGGCGCCGTATGACAGCTATCGGTTACGGGGTAAATAATCCAAACAATCCAGAGGTGCTTCAGAAAGAAAGGCGCCTTCTCCGGAAGAATGTCATGGCCATGTGAGACTGTAACAGTCAATATCAACATTCCCCATCCATCAGACACCCACCTGTGTACACACACACACACACACACACACACACACACATACACGCACACACGCACACACTATACAAAGCATATTTCTCAAGCAGGTGTAAATACAAAGGTTTTATTAATATCTCTGTATTTCTTCTGTTTGGTTGACAAAAAAAAAGAAGAAAAAAATCCAACAGTTCTTTAAAATCCATATCTAAAATTCATGATTGGCTTTTTAATTCCCTCATTAAATTTAAAGAGTACGTGCGAAATCAAAGCGAACTCTCGTTAACTACCAGAAGCCACAGTCGGCTCCCAGATGAGGCAGCTCGGCCTGTGCCACATACAGGATTTCCTTCATACAGGATTCAGCTCCAGATCGATATTCTAAATTTAGTGAGCTGATTATCCGTCACTGTTGCAAACTGATATGCTAAACTGTCAGACTTGCAGGCTGCTTGAAGGGGAATGCAGACGTCCTTATCTCAGCTCGAGATGGCTTTCTTTTTCTTTTTCTTTTTCTTTTTTCTTTGCTGTGTGCGCTCAAACCTGCCATTTGATACGGCTGCATGAGTTTAACATTAGAACAGATTTTTAATTTGATAAACTGCAACGTTTATTCCGTTTAAATGTCCAACGTTACGACAGGAAGTGCTGGTAAACCTGTTATGCTTGGCGCTCGGCTGACTCCGTCACCTTTGACCTTCATGGACAGCCTCTGAATTCACCACCGCGGTGCCCGCAGACACTTGAAGGGTGATATGCAACCCAGCCAGGGAATCTGTGGCCCCGCGATCCTTTTCATTACACCCCGTAAGAAAGTATTCAGTGAGAAAAAGAGCAAAATAATATTTCTGCAACATGCCTACGCAGCGCCTGCGGGGCCAGGGCCGGTGAAATATGACTCGGAAGATCAGCTGGAGTTACGTTCTGACACACACATTCAGGCTGTTGTACGGAACAGTGTTGCTGTGTGGTATACTTTAGCAAGTGTAGATTTACTGAGGTTGTAGCCTGCAGGGAAGAACGAGGCAGACGGATGATTGTGCCGTGTGATTGGAGCGCTCCTTCGCTGTCAGCAGTTGTTGCTTCAGACTGCTGCTTCTCACTAACTCGCACCCTAAAAGTGTTTATCGGTGTTGTATTGTGAGTTAAATGTTGAAATATGTTGGCTTATAAACAGTGATTGAACTTTTTGGGCACCCCATACTCCTGCTTCTACCAGGCCATTGATGCTGCGCTGCCCCAGCTGTGCCCCGCTGTGTGTCATTCCCTTATTTTTGCCCCCGTGTGTGTTGACATGGATCTCTGTGCATCTGAGTCTCTCAGGCTCGATGCAATAATTTCTCAGTGTGGAACTTTTCCAGACTGGCACAGGGTAGCGGAGGGTGGAACTTAACAGGGTGAATTACAATCCCGGGCCGGCGAAAAAATACTGCGTTGACAGATACGTACCAGCAGGGGGCAGCACTAAATTACTACTTGTCCCAATTTAAGATTCACCTTCAAATTTCTGCACAAAACTGTTTTCAAATACAGATTATCAACGCTTGCAGCTTTATTTTCATGTTTATTCAGCATTCTAACACGTGCTGGGTATACTCTATTTTTGTTTATAATTTCTGTTATTTACAAGAATATGATCATTTAACGTAACCAGGAGACAATAAAAAAGTACTCTAAAAGTACTCTATTGTGATAATAATATCTAGAAAGTATAAACTCCATCATATGTGCAGTAAAATTAACACATTTTGGACATACAAATATCTCTAACAAAGGCTTGCTATGAAACAACTCTGTTTTGAAAATGTTTTGATAAATACCCACATGAAATAATAGGCATATATTGGCCCTGCGGCAGCGAGCACCTATCCAAAGGTTAAAGAGGTCAGCACATTATCAATATTTGCCGCTGGCAGACAATGGCAACCTAATAGGCTACATCCCCCTCCTCTTTACCCCCCTTTCTTCCTGTTTCCCTCCATCATCTCCCGGCCTCACACCTGCCTAGCGAGGCCATCTGTCTCCTCCCTTCAGACCCCTCACCTGCCTCCCCAGCCCCCGTCCCCTATCCTTCGTTATACCTGCGAGCGACACACGATCGCCGTGCTCCGATTTCAGCCTCTCATCATTACATCCATTAAAGTGGCGCTGGACCCTGGGCCCCCGTTGGCCTGACAGCACATTAGCACTTGGACCATTGAACGCCAACAAGGACCCACTCTGAATTATTGATACCAACACTACTAATGAGGAAACCCGATCAGGGTTCTATTGCTGACGCACAAACTCTCTCGGACAGACTTCGTTAAACTACCTGCAACAAGTACTGTTGCAGCTGTCGGCGTCTTATTTTGGCGAAGCTAACATTCCCGGCGCTCAGGCCATTTCCTGCAGGAATGCTGCATCTTTGTGTGTTATGACAAATGTCCCAAAGGCACAAATTCTTTTTGTTTCCAGATTCCACCTCCTGTCCCGGCACGTGCTTGTTCAACAGCTGCGAATCCATCGTTTTTCTCACCACGTTAGCGTATCGCAGAGGTAAAAACTGAGTCAGTCCACAGCTCTCTCACGTTCCATCCGCAGTGGGTTTCTGCCGGCCGTAGTATCTGTAAGGTTCGGTGTTGCAAACCGGCCCAGTTTGCCAGCTGCTGTGCTCACTGACACTGGAGGTGTCAGCCATCCTCCTTAGTATTCACTCCAACACCCTGTGACTCACAGCCTCAGCCTGAGAGCACTGGGGGGGGGTTGGTTTAGTGATGGAAAAGAGAAAGCGAACAGGACAAGAGGAAGCGCTGTGAACATCAGGCAGCCTTTGTTTTTTTTTTTTTCCCGTAGCCCCCGGCTCACGTTTATGCCTGCGTGTTTGCAAGCGTGTCTGCTCGAGGGGATTCTATTCTTTTTTTTTTTGCCAGTTTTGTTAAGCTCTCAGGAATCCTTCGAGCTTCTCAATTACACCGTGGCTGTATGACTGTCTCGCTCAGAGCGAGGTAGAGCAACAGCAGACATCATTTGATTGGCTTCTCGGTGTGCAGGACCGTAAGAAGCCACCTCTTCAGTCGGGGGCTGCGTTGTTGTGCTGCACTCTTTCCTTCCCCGCAGCCCCTCTGCTGCACCCGACTCTGCCTCCGTGTCGCAATCCTCTCAGCCGTCTCTCCTCTTGTCACTCCGCATCTCTTCATTCCTCTGTCACTTTGTGTTTAGGTTAATCTCTGCCCCTCCTTCTTCAACCTCATCCGCTCTGTCACTTTCTATTCCATCTCCTTGCATGCCCACCCCATCCACCCCCCCTCTGCAGTTGGAAGGTTGAACGAAATCGCAGGAGTTGATAAAATGTGTAACCTTGTCCGTGCAGGTCTAAGAGGGGACAGTGGAAACCAGGGAAGAAGGACAGAGCCAGATAAACAGGTTAATCCCTACAAACATATGGAGTCAAAGGACACAAAGAGAGGGAGGGAAATAAAGAGGACCTGAAGAAGAGAGCTGACAATCAGGCTCTCGGCAGGAGGAAAACCACTGGAAATGGGAGAATTGGGAACTGGGGGAGACGGCATTTTACGCTGGGCTTTGTCTCCACTTCAGGACTTCCACCCCGATGACAGGCGCCTGCTGCTGTTCCCATTGGTTGAGGCAGCCACCAATCAGAACAGGAGCATATAAGACGCCTTTGGGTTATACACAACCCCAAAACCCAAGAAGAAGCACAGGAGGGGAGAGGAAGCCAGAGAGAGGGGAAAAAAGAAGCTATCAGAGAGAACTCAAAGCAGACATGTCCGCCTGCCCAGGACCTTCCCTGAAACTCCAGGAGAGCCAGTGTCAGCGCCGAGGAGAACCTGCCTGTTGGAGACCAGTGAAATCCCCTTTGGCTGCTGTGGAGGAGAAGATCTGAGCGCTGCACACTCCCCCTGTGATTGGCTGTGACACTTTAGGCTCCCCCCTCTTCAACTACCTCTTTTTAGTCTCTCTCTCTCATCTCACTCGCATTCCCACTCACCTCTGTGCTTCAACCCCCCCACATACCAACATCAGGCTTACCTGGCCACAACTGCGGGGAGGCTGAATCCCCCTCCTCCACTCACTCACTCACTCGCTCGCTCGCACTCGTCTCTCCCTCTCCCTCTCTCGCTCTCACACACACACTCACACACACAGTTTTTTCTACCTGGAGAGGGCAGGAGCGAGGGACAGCATGTGCGGCGGCGGCAGCAGCAGCCACATCCAGCTCTGCCTCTCTGAGTTGCGTGGACAGTGAAGAGGGACTCTGACCAGACATTTTTGGAGCCTTCGTCCCACAGCGAGAACAAGACGGGACAGCGAGGCAGCGACTGTGAAGCCGGGGACGCCGGGGGCAGCACGAAGCGATGCTTTTGGGTGAGCTGTCCCTCGCAGGGATTTCGCAGAGGTTAATCATGTTGTGGGATCACTAATCCCTACTTAAACTTGGCCACCGGCGGCTCTTCATTGCCGGCGCTCTCTTGCTCGGTCTCCGTTCTGCTCGGGCATCTGTCGCTGTCAAGCTGGTCGATGGTGCTTTAAATCGCAGCTGGCGCTTGTTATTATCATAATTGCCTGCCGTTAATGTGAAGAGCGTGATTGATGACAGGGAAGGTCAAGGTGTTTGGGGCCGGACCAGATGGCGATGGCTTCTTTGGTCACATGACCAGAGGATCCGCCATCCTGTTATCCTGTCATTCCATTCAAGTGACAACTGTTGTGAAGGAACATCAATAATAATGACAGTAATAAAGTCCCTGTTTGTTCATTGCTGATTTGTTACAGTTGCCGGTTTCTCCTGTTCTAGTGAATAATGACAACACTGGCCAGGTGTGGTTTTATTTTTGTTGTTGTTGTTTTTGGACAGAAACAACAAGGTGGAAACCTTTGCAGTGCTGCGTGGTGGAGCGCGCTGTTTTTTTCTGAGTCAGCCAGGGTTTTCTCTTTAAGTATTCAGGTCTCACGTTGGCCATGTCTGAGCCAGGGGAGTCTGTGCGTTCTCTGAACGTCCACACACACGAAAGAAACTTGCCAGTGCGAGTCCAGCCAAGACGTGCCGCCGCTGTGGATGTGGGCTCATCCAGAAACATGTGAAAAAGTGCTCCAGAATCCTCCTGTTTGCGTTGGGTCAAGTCTATGCGAGTGTGTGAGGTCATCGTTTGCTTTTGTTAAGTGTGTGTGTGTAAGTGTGTGTGTGTGTTGCTGTGCTCTTCACTGGAGAAGCCACTTTGTTTTAACGCATGCCTGGGCTGATTCGGGGGCAGCCTCGCTCCTCTGCGTTCCCGGCAGGCATGTTTTGGGAGCAGACATCTCTTAATGATTATGGGGACTTGTGTAGTTTAAAGCGTTTGCGTTCAATTACATCGCTCATCCGCAGGTTTCAGACGATAAAGTTCTGCGTGCTAAATTGTTTCTTTTGTTTTACGCGGAAATCTGTTTTGCTCTGTTGTGTTGCTCTGGTTACGCTTCCAGTTTTGGCCGCTGGAAAAAAAGTGAGAAATTACTCAACTCGCGCTCCAGTGAAGTGTTGACAAGCGCTATCTTGATCGGGTTTGCTGAAGGTAGCTGGATGTGTCAACAGTAGCATTAACCCAACCCTCCACTGCAGCTATCTCAGGCAAAAATCGTTTGACATGATAAGGGATGTAGCCTGAAAATGGAGCCGTCCCAAAGCGTTCTGCTCCATTTACGTGATGATGATGTGGCCGTTGACATTTATCTGTCCTCCGAAAAGGGTAATGTCATTGTAATGACCTTTACATTTCTGGGGCTGCCCCTCCCCCAATCAGGACAGTTCCTGACATAAACGTGCAAGACTGGTGATAACACATCTCAAATGGCAAAATCTCTCCTTTTCTAGGTTGATTCTGACATCTTTACACTGTGTTTGTACTAATGTGTCATCAGCAGTGTCTGCGGGGCTGTCTGTGCATCCCTGCTCATTGCTTTGGTATGACCTTGAATAACCTTGCCAGCATTGCGATCGCAAACCTGCAATCGATATCTTCATAGCTAATTCCCCGCCCTGGCACGGGCTGCTGCGGTACCGATGGCAGTCTTGAAGCCGGATGTGGTGTTCGGTGTTCATCACAGAGCTGTAGCGAAGCTCTCTGAGCACTGCGCTAACTTAGTGGGGGTTTGGTGGGGGCGGGGGAGGGCTGCTGCTGCTGCTGACGCCATGCGGGTTTGCATATTAATCCTTGACCAACAGCAGCGCATGATCACTGTGGGTCCATTCGATTTACTGTGATGTGGCTGAGATCCACCACCATGTGGTCTAGCTGTCCTCCTACGCTCGCAGCCTGCTAACGCCTGGAGGGAACTTCAGCCACAGAAGCTGTTATTTGATAGGAAATCTGCCACTGCATCACCGTCCTGTCACCCACACCGCTGCCTGAAGACGCGGAACGATGATTGTTTGGACGTTCCGCTCGGTGCCGCCCCCTTGTTTTTGCTAGCGTCAGTCACGATCTTTATGTGATATTTGTCGTGCCAACTGTCTGGGTGGCTGGGATCAGAGTCGAACTGTCAACGCAGCGCCACGCGGTCTGGCCATCTCTACGCCTTTGTGTTTGCGTGCCCGACCGAGCCGCAGCTGTCTTCACAAAAGTCGCTGCCATGTTGACCTGCCTGCGCGGCTATCGCGCTCTCTACCATCTCTTCTGTCGACAGCGCGCACACACTCACCTGGTTCCGGAGGTCAGCTCAAACAGAAACCTCAGAACATGCGTCTGAGTGCATCAGCGCTTCGACCGCGCCTGGTTTTACATACCTGGACTATTTCGTCTAGAGTTTGTTGTCAGGGCGGAGGGAAGGTGGTTGTGACACGCCGCTGTGTGACCTCTGAACCTGCGTTCATCTTTTCGTTGCTGATTTATCGTGAATTGACACTTGGGAAGATCCAACTTGAGGTGAAATCTGAGAGGCGTGGCTGGGACGAAGACCCTGTTCTGCCCCTGGACACCGCCCGGTTTTTCGGTTTGCAGTGGGGGCTTCCTGATCTGATCGCAACCATCAGATTCTTTTCCTTCACCTCTTGCTATTCCCAGGTCCTCCGTTTGTTTATGCTGCAGCGAGAGTGTGTCAGCAGGCTGTCAATACTGTCTGTAAGAGACTCTAATGAATAGGGCTGTTATGGGACTGCTGGGAATGCTAACCCGTTGTGAGTGTGTTAGCGTGTGTATGAATTCCACAGCTTTGCCGAAATCACTGCAGATTCTTCATGAAAAGCACATTTGAGATCGCTGCAGGCCCCTAAAACTACCTTACACTATCAGAGAAGATATCCTTGCATCCCTATGGACAGGTGGTCCGATGCTGCTGCTCTCTGAACCGCAAAAATGCACCTGCGCAGTATTTGCGAGGCATCCCGAGGCCTACGAGCCCCCACTGGGAGACCAGGCCTACACTTCAACAGTGGCTTCGATCACGGAGTGGAAAGAAACAACGGTGATTCTGTGGATCGCATCAGTCGCATCAGTCCAAGCTAATGTTTGGTGGCCTGGATGTTGCATTAATCATGCTCCCTCTGTTTCCCTGCGCTCAGAAGAGCTAAGGCAGAGGAGGAGGAGGAGGAGGAGAGGAGAAGAGAGAGGAAATGCAGACAGATGAAAATGGAGAGAAAAGTGTCCTTATGAAACACAATTACTGGAGCTTCGTCCATCTCTTTGGGGGGAAGAGGAAATTCCTCTGAGGGCCGTTGAGATAGAGTTTCACACTGAGACCAAAATCAATTCTTCAGATGGATCAAGGTCAGCTGACGAGGGGGCGTGGCTACAGAGGAGGACAAGGTGCCCTAAAGCCCTAACCCTAACTGTAACTATGTTGACATGCTGTGGATCTTCATCCATGGTGGGATGGACTGTATTTTTATCATTACATTATTGCTGACATTAATTTTCTAATGGTTATTACAGTTTTTATTTTTAGTGCTCAAGGCTGGAAAAACATCATTTTCTAACACTGAATATGTAGACATTTAGATATTTTGGCACTTGTGCTTATCATAAAAGGAAACAGAAATACACATGCTAGCGCTCCCTACCGGTATGGAAGGTTTGTGTGTAGTATAAATGTTTCCTTTAAATTTGCGTTCAGACAGGGACATCTCCCTGCTCTGAAGGGTTCCTGAAGGGATAATACAAGAATCCGCGACGCCTCGAGCGAGCTTTTAATCCTTAATGTTACACGAAGAGCTCAAAATAACTCGAATCCCCACCTTTAACACCTTCTCTTGCCAAGTGAGGCCGCTCCAATTTGTTAAATGGCACACGTAAAGACTGACGGGATAAAAAGCTGCCGACTGGCTGATCTGAGGCCTGTTCTCTCTCTCTCTCTCTCTCTCTCTCTCTCTCTCTCTCTCTCTCTCTCCCACTAATATCTGGATGTTGCTACAGTTTGGAGCGGAGGGGAGAAGGCAGGTAGTTAAAGTATCCACGTGGCGCAGGGCTTAGTTCTGTCTCCTGGTATGTTCACCTGTCTCCACGCAGGTTCTTCTCAGATCAAAACAGCCCTACCCTAGAGAGAGAGACAGGACTCTGCCAGGACCTGCATCATGGCTCCATGCCCTGCCTCGGGGAAGTGGGGGAGGAGAAAGGGAGGCTCAAAAGGGTTAGATGCCCGGAGGTGTGGATCGGAAGGCTATAAGGGACACGCGGGTAACGTGGTGTCTGGTTGCATATCCCGCATTTTAGTCTCCTCAGATGTGCACTTTTACACATTTATGCAAAAGAGCTGACCTCAGAGATCAGCAGTGCAGAATTTACGCACTGTCGATTTCTTTTAACGCAGAAGAAGTCTCCATTACGAGTCGCACGGGTGCTTGAACTCCCGCGTAGGCGCTCATTGCTGCTTTTGGCTCACACTGGGACTCAGAGGCAGCGGTCGTTGTTAGCGTTTAAAAGAGGTTGGAGAATGAGCGAAAACAAGCACGTTGGTAACATTAGCATCCTGAGGATTAGTCCAGTTATAAATACCAGTGTGGCTAACAACAAAAAAGAGATTTCATTGACACATTATTCACTGAATGTTGCTGGTTATTTTAGGCGGTGCTGGCTACTTCAGCAGGCGTTGTGATGCTGCATCACAATGGAGACGTTGGTCGGCCGTAGTAACAATAACTGCTGTGTTTTCAGCGTCTGCCTAAATGTTCTCATTTGTGCCCCTGAAAGCTCGCGCAAATATGAGAGATTGTATTTACTGTAGCAACAAAAATGGTTTTTGCCTCAATGCCGGGCCAATAATCACCAGCTAACCACCGCCACAAATCTTCATTAGAGGATTAGCCGACAACAAGTCAGCTTGTGTTCTTTTCCTATTATTGGTGGCCCAGAGTCCTGAGCCTTCAGCCCTGTCGTCTCCCAAAGCTGTCTCTTCTCTTCTGGTTCAACCTGTGAACGCGGCTCTTCGGGCAACTGTGTAATCATGTACAGCTCTGAATACCTGACATATGATTTATTTCCCCACATATTATGACTTACACCTGTAATGTGTGTGTGTGTGTGTGTGTGTGTGTGTGTGTGTGTGTGTGTGTATGTATGTGTGTATATATATATATATATATATATATATAGGCAGGCGTAATACAAGCTTAGAAGGTTGCCTTATGATCAAAATGTCTGTGTAGATTCTCACTCAACTTATGATCAAAGCCACTCGGCCTTTGAACATGGCCTGTGATCCTTGGGAGATCAAAAGGCATATTCACTCTGGAATTCACCAAACTAATCACCTGTTCCTTGGCTCATTATCCTCATTTCCTGAAAATGTCATTAAAATCCGTTCAGAACCTATTGAGTTATTTTGTTCACAGCGAAACAAACAGAGACGTCGGCTGTCGCATAACGTCCTTTGCGGAGGTAATTAAGCTAATGCTAACTGACACTATCTTAGCTAGCCTTCCATGCCGTGCAGCCATACATTGTGCACCCTGCAGTGTGAATAAAGGACTGACTTATCCAAAATGTTCTCTGACACGGTTCACAAGGCTGTACTGCTCAGTGAAAATATGGCAGTGACCGTGCACGTGTGCACCACCACTTCATGCCTGTTACTGTTTTTTTGTCACCCCAGCTTCTCCCCACATGTACGCTACGCCCACACCCTGTCAGTTTGTACCCTGAAGGTGCATCAGCTGCCCAGTGGGCACTTAAACTCAAGACAGAACAAATTAAGGTCACAGTGGAGGGGGGGGGGGGGGGGGGGTTGGGGGGCAGCCAGCGCCTGGCCACGCAATCTGCCGAGGTTGCCTTTGTGCTTGTGTGTGCAAATACTTTTACCTTTCAAAGCACGGCACGTCTCCAGAGAGGGCTCTGGTCAAACGGCTGTTGTCCTACATGCTGACCTTGGCGGCGCTGTTGCGTTTGTGTTCAGCAGCCTTTTCTCGGCCTTTGTCTTGTCTGAAGAATACTCCAGGATTGAGTTCCTTTTGTGTATGGTGACCGCTGATAATCTTTACTGGTCTTAACCAGTTCCATCCTGCACACTTTTTGACGTCATGGATCCAAGGATGTGAGCACTTTTGTATCCAAAGTCGGCACTATTTGTCCATCTTTACTAAAGCTACGATTACATCCAGTGTGTGACTATTAAAGTGATTGGAACACATAAACTCCCCATTGGGAAGCAGATAGTGGATTACTTACACACTTTTAGTGAATGAATAAAAGTATTTCTCTATTGTTTTATATCATTGCCAGGGAAGACAAACACAATCAAGATGTTTCGCTCAGGGTTACATTGATCCTTTTGTTCCCCTTCTGTGGTGTGAAAACACTCTCTGGGTAGTCTTTCGCACCAAATGCATGAAACAAAAGATAACGAGTTAAAACAAACCATGACTGGGAGTCAATACAGCGTTTTCATCCAGATTTTCTTTCTGTTTGCAGTCTTGACTGCTGCCTGCCTGTTTTGAAAATTATGCCTTCAGAAAATTCGTCGTATGCGGCGGCCGTTTGATTCGTCTTGGACGCGATTGAGGGGTGGCGTTCAGACCGACCGGTGGACCCGTCTCTATCAGCCTCAGACCTAAAACCTCCCCTCAAGGGCAATATTGTATTCTGCCTGACTGTGCACGTCTGTGTAATCCATAGCCGCAGGGCGGGTGACCTTCACAGCAGGCAGCCTCACAGCATGCTGCGGCAAAGGCACTTGGGGAACAGAACAGGCTGGGTGAAGCCATGCTGCGGGAAGTCTACGGCTACATAATTAGCTTTAGCTTTTTCCGTCCTCTATGTTTACTGCGTATGTTATGCTATATATGTATTGCAGTGGTCATCAAGGGAGGTATGGTACTTTTTCCAGTCTCCAAAATGTCTGTGCTTGAAAAATGCTTTCAAAAGCAAATTCGCCAACTTTGGAGTGTAATTAAATTAAAGTACAGTTCTGTAGTAAAAACAGTTATGGTCATAGTTTTGTATTTTGTCTGCCTAACGACGGTGCTGAACTGGTTTCATTGCTACTGTGATCCTCTGAGGAGAAGTGAGGCGAGAGCCACAGAAGGTTATCGACGGCTGTGTTTGGAGACGACGCAGCCAAACACGCCGCTGCTCTCCGGTGATTCATATCTCCTTGGGGAGCGGCCAAAGGAGAGGAAGCTTAGTGGCAGCTGTGGTGTTGTGTGAGCATGGTGCAGAACAAGGTGAGAGTCCTCCTGGCCCTCTGCTCTCTCTCTCTCTCTCTCTCTCTCTCTCTCTCTCTCTCTCTCATCTGCTGTCTCTCGCTCTTACAACATGTACCCATAAAGAGGGGACACTCAGGAACTGTCAGAGGAGTTTAATCAAAACTGCTGTGAGAGTGCCCGGTATCCTCAGGTCTATGCCCTCTTTCAGGCTGCACCCTCTGCAGCATGAGACTTACAGTACCAGCAGAGACGATCCCGTGGACGTGCACAGAGGACATGTGCAGCAGTGCAACCGTCATAAGGCACTGTTGCGTCACATGTGTCTTTGCATACATGCTGCACAGAAAGCACACAGAGCATGAGACGCTAGAGTCAAAATCTTTTTTCATCTTAAAATGCAGTTTTCGAACTACAGTTGCTAGATTGATAAATGTGCCACTTTCAGCAGGAAGCAAACTGACTGATAAGATTTCTCTTTTTATTATTATTTCTCTGATCCTAAACCAGGGAATCAGTATCAGAAACTTTGACTGTTCCTCTCAGATGGACCACAGAGTGACACGAGGAGCCAAATTACATGCGATAAACAACCTCTTCACAAGCGGTGGCATTGATTCGGACGTGGCGTCAGTGTCAGGGAACGTAATGGCGCTAGATCTCTGTTATAGACCCGACGAGCATGCCAACAAATCATCACGCACAGGAACGACACTGTCGGTGTTAAGCAGATTCGCAGAAAGTGGTTTTGTGCAGTCAGTCAGTGAGTAAGACCCCCTCCACACGCCACTCAAACAAACATTGACAATGTGTACCAGCATGCTCTGTGATTAGCATGCTAGTCTCAGAGCAACAGCCAGGAGACCCAGGGGAGCATTTGGATGAGTCAAGAAGAAGTCTGACGACAAAATGAAGAATTTATCACACATCCACACACACACACACACACACACACTGGTGTAAGAGGTCAAACAATGCATCAATCCATACAGCCATTGTTAGCATTAACTTTACCATTGACTTAATGAGAGAGAGAGAGAGAGAGAGAGAGAGAGAGAGAGTTTGTGCTTGACGTCCTCTTTTAGTACTAACTTTTTTTTTAGGTTCTAGGGAAACAGACACAAAAGGAGCAGACGTCATGCAGTTGAAAAAGAAGCCTAAATAACAAAAAAAGTGTACATATATACGTATATATAGTATTTTTCATTCTCCATTGGATTCTCCATTTTACACGCCATTGGTAAAATGGTGTTTCTGACAAGCGAGATGATATAAATGGGTCACAACGCTCACAAACATACAGATACAAAATGCATTTGTACTCTTGCTATTGAGAAAACAATTTTCCAGCAATTCAGCAGTAATGTCATGTAAATGTGTTGTGGGCCTCCACAGCATGCTGATGGAGGAGGGAGCGCCCGCAGGAGAGACAGGACCGCGCGCGCGCGTGTGTGTGTGTGTGTGTTGTGATGGTCAGGTAGTGAACCTTTTTAGCAGAAATTTAATAGATCTAGAATTGATGACAGTCACACACTCCACGCAGCAGCCACACTAGCAATTACTCAGCTGCCCACTGCAGGAAAAAAAGGAACACTTCTGTGTGGCAGCAAAGCTAATTTGTCTCCTGGTTTGGAACGGAATTGGAAATGGTGACCTTGACCGGGAAAATGGCAGCCGCAACCAATAACGGTCCGGAACGGTCTGTTTACGAGCACATATTCACGATCTGTAAATATACCCTATATAATCTCTGCAGGTGAGTCCTGGCCGGTTGTGCATGCTGAACAGTGGATGTTTGCTAATAGATCTGGGATATGAGCGTGCCTGACACCTCTGGCACTCATTAGCATGGCAAATCTGCACAGGGAGATGCAGCGAGACCACATGCGTGTCCTGCTGTGACGGCAGGGCGGAGGAGAGCAGAGGCCTGAATTTGGATGTGCGGCGTATGGAGTCAAGATAAGCATCTTTTCTGCAGCTTTCCTCCAACACTGTTTGTTCCATTACCATTCACTGCAGAGACGGAGAGAGAGAGAGGAAGGAAAAGAGAGAGCGGGGGTTGGGGGGGTTGTGGAAGTAAATAGAAGGTGGGGGGATGAGGCGGAGGAGTTGCGGGGGGGTGCAGGAAGTGGAAGAGATTGGGAGTGAGTCTTAAAAAGAGATGAGAAGGAGTAGCAGAGCACAGAGAGAAGCTGTGGGTGACCAGACGGTGAGGAACCTGGAGTCTGGGAGGTCCGTGCACGTACGCAGTGAGGTCTTCCACTCATGTTGTCATGATGTTCAAATCCAGGTGTGTTCATCTGATTTATCCTAAGCAGATTACAGTCGTTAGCTGATAAATCACATCAGTTTATGCTGTTTACATGATCACATGACTCATCTGATAACTAAAGATCTGATTTCATGGTTGGTTGGCTCTTGGTGGACAGAGGTCACCCTCACTGGTGCAGACAAACACGCGTAAAAACAGCATAAAAAAGTATTTGCTTTACACAAATAGTGGACGGACAGTGGGCGCCGGCCATGTTCGCTGCACGAGGTCCAGCAGCTTCTTTCATCACCTTCCCTTCTTTCCTGCATTCTCCCCGGTAAGGCCTAATCCACCCCCACCCCACCCCCTCCGGGCTCCAGCTCCGTGGCACAATTACAGAGATGATATCCACTGTCAGTCAGCAGCTCACAGATGAACCCAGGCCTCTTTAACATGCTAATGGAATGCCAGATTCAATCAGGCCTTTGTGTGTGTGTGTGTGTGTGTGTGTGTGTGTGTGTGTGTGTGTGTGTGTGCGGGGGGGTGGTCAGTAACAACAAGACCTGGGCAGGAAAACTCGCCAAGCACCGCGTAACTCTTTTTTATCTGTGCTGCTGGTGCGAGGAAGAGGCAGCAGACACCAACGTTGGATGAGGGATTCTGACTTCTGGGTGCTGAGTTTTCCATGCACAACAAGCGTTCTCAGTCTTAATAAAAAAATAAATAATTACCACAAACAAATGCATCTATTTAAGCCCACATTTTCATCGAATCAAGTCAAAATGGCTTCTAAAAAAAGAGAAAGCTGAATCAGCAGCAGAGCCTCACTGCTGTGGCCGCGTCGCTCGTATCGAAATGACAAAGTTAGCTGCTGAATGAGTCAGCCGTGCATGAAAATCTGCTGCTTCACCACGAAAATTAGCCAGTTTAGCATCTCCAATCCACCCGCGAGGACAGAGGCATGGCTCAAAGAAATGGAGGTAGCAGATAAGGGAAACAAAGCGGACGTCCATTTTACAGATTCGCTGGCCGCTGAATCAGCAGATGAAGCCAACACTAAGTTGGTTCTGCCAGGACTTCTTCCCTGCGCCTCTGGCGCTGTTAAAACCTGAGGCCGAGAGGCTGCAAAGGAAACGGCTCTCTGATGATGTATGTGATCACGTCTGCCGTAAAAGTCAACAAAAGTCTGCGAGAAGGAGCGCAATGGCGTTGACACTGCGACGCGAGTTGATACCTGATTAAAGCGGGATGGAAACGCGCCGCAAAGCATCGATCCAAATACCGCCTTTGAGTTTGAGCCCGAGCGTTGTGACGTAACGGCTTCGTTTGATGCGGTGCACCTTTCAGCGTGCACATCACTCTACAGTCAGTGTCTGATATCCTCGTTATTCTAATTACAGCGCCGCTTTGCGGAGCTTCTCGAACGGCGAGCCTCCTTTTCATCTGCAGAACTGTGCGTTTGAGAACTCCGTGGGAGTGTGATTAGAAGACGCTCACAGATTCTTTCATACATCATGCATCGACTTAAGACGATTCTTTATGTGCGAGCGTGTGCGGCTCTGAGTGCATTCATCTGGAAATGAGGCCTTTACGTAAGCAGCCGCAGCTCTCTGACGAACGTGTGCGAAGCTGCCTCTGTCGGGGTACAACGGCTCCTCTTTGACGGATGGGTTCTGGTCCGCTCCAAGGAGGTTTGTCGTCCTTCACGTAAGGAGCGATGCTGGGGGAATAGCCATCCTTGTTGGGACTTTTTGTTAACCTTTAAAAGTCTACGGCAGTCCCCCCCACCCCGGGTGCTCCGAGCGTGCCCGCCGTCTGCACTTGTGTCCAGGTGATGCTGATTCAAACCAAAGTGCTGTTTGTGGTCACACCAATGACAACGTCTTTAAATGACATTAAAGATATGGCACCCCCCCCCCACCCCCCAACACTCCCCTGGCACTTAAAGAGATTGTTCCCCGGCTGGCCTGCTCAGGGAATAAAGTGTGTTAGAGGACACGCTGGTGTGTCGGGCTGCTCCATATTCATAGCCGGTGTGCTGCAGGGTTGAAATACAAACAGTGGCTGTCACAGAGAGTCACCTCCCCCCACTCTATTAGGCTGATAGCAGATTGCCCTCTACCCTCCTTGGGGAATAGAAGTCAATGAAAAGCAATGGCAGGCACTGCGGTGCAGCCTGGTTCTTGTTAAATGCGGGTACCTTTTTCCCCACCTGGTCATTCCTGCTTGGTCTCTCTTTCTTCAGGGCTGGGGGTTTAATCTCAGAGAGAATCTGAGCCCCCCTCCCCATCGACTCCCCTCCCCTTTTGTTTGCTGCCCTAGGAGGTGTATTTGGCTGATCCACCTGTTTGCGGCTGACTGATAGAATTCCTCACCTGAGGGCACGGGCCTGTGCTGGTTGCATGGGAAGCAAGTTGTCTGCTATTGTTGCACGCGGGTGTGTGAGCGGCTCAAAGAAGAAAATCGGTGGTGGTGGTGAGGGGCTATAGTTTGGGTGGGGGTAGTGTAGTGTTTGAACAGGGGCAGGTGTAGAGGTCCTATGTATGTGTGTGTGTGTGTGTGTGTGTGTTCTGATGATTCGTCTTTCACCAGGTGAGACGTCCCCTTCAGGCAGAGCCGACACATCTATTCTGTCATCATGTTACAAAACTGCATGGTCTTCAGCCATGGGGGGAAGGAGGGGGGCATTGGAACAATACACAATAGCTAGAAACCTGAGAGAGGGGTGTCACCAGAGAATTTGGGTTTTGAAGGTGTTTGTATTTTTTGGGTATCTGCCGTGTGGGTCCCTTTTTGACCTCCACCTCACCTGTGCAGATGCACTCTGAGGTTTTTGTGCATTTTCTGGTTTGTACACGCGACTGGGTTGCTTTTCCCATCTCTGCGTTTCTCTCGGCGCCGTCGTCGTTGCGCCGTTGCGTCTCCACAGTGGGGCTGTGTTGAGCCGCGCTGTTCTCTCCGTGCCCCGTCGTCCCCAGCTGTCCCCTCCCATTACCTCTGACAGCCATTTGTCTGTCTTTACTGACCTCAAAACAGCACAAATGCTCACTGTCAACACGCTGATTTACGGCCCGCTCTGGCCGAGCGTCGCGCGGTGAAAACCATTTTCTGCAGAGTTCAGACGTAATTATATGCTTTCGGAGCGTAGCAGCGAGAGAGATAAACATCGCGCTGGAATGTAGCGTGCCTGCAGAAAAGGCCAGCTCCTGCATATTTTCATCATGTTTTCTAATCGTGTCCTGAAACGGGTGGTGCAAGATGCAACATGAAACCCAGCGTGGGGCTATTTGATGTCATTGTCAGAGGCCTGGCTGCTTTAAAGAGGACAGCACTCACATGATGTGACTGGTTCACCTTTGTTGTCCTCAGACGGACAAATAATGCGGATTTGATGTAAATAAATGAAATTAGTGCGCAAAAGGATTTGACTTTACAGAGCTGACTGCAGCTTTATGCCATATCTCCATATCAGGAAGGTCATAACCTGCTCCGGAGAGGGAGCCAGCGAGGGAGGGAGAGAGCGAGAGATCCGTGTGCATGCATGGGCTTGTCGATGTGCGGGCGCGTCTCCCTGTTTGTTTGTTGTATCGGCACGCATTCCCGTCAACCTGAAGAGTAACAAAAGCAGACAGCCTCCAAAGTTGTGTTTCTGGCAGACAAGGACCTGGCAGGGAGCTTCATCAGAGGGATTACAAGGGTGTGCATCTGCCGCCGTGAATCATACCTTCTCCATTACCATCGTGCATATTTTGCGTATCTTCGCTATTAGGCAGAGAGACCACAGGAAGAGCGTTTCCACTCACATTCCAGCTCATCATTCATGTGTCACATGTCCTCCTCCAGCTCCCGTCTGTTGTGGAATCCCCAGTAAAATCTTCTATGTCTACCAAAGAGACAGACGGGCAATTAAATCCCAGCCGTGATTCGGCTACTTAGACTAGATCAAGGTGAGATTGTTTCGGGGGAGGCTTTTTAGGGCGCGCCACTGTCATATTATCTCACTGGGGTGTCATTACCACCTAATCCTGCAAGTGCTCCAGAACAGTCTACTTGAAATGGACGGCTCTGATCATATCACACAGTGCAACTACTAAGTGTATGTTTTTCTGCTCTGGAGCAACATGATACACACTTTGTATCTAAAGATGGGAACTATGTGATGTGATGAGCTTTCAGTTGATTACTGGAAGATGTTTTAAATAAGTCTTGCTCCTATGTTGTTATGCTCAGACATTTTGCCACACATGCTGCCGTCTGTAGTTTACCTCACATTGCAGTGACATTAACAGAAATTACTGCTCTCCAAATTAGCAGGTTGGGTTAAATCCAAAAGACCCGTAATTAGAGGGAAAGTATCACGCCCTCCCACTGATGCAAAAAATGTACAGAGGCAAGTATGTTAGCTATGCACCTACTGACTGTGTATGTGTGTTCTTGTACATGCTAGATAGTGAGGAACAGAATACACATCTGATCCTCACAAATCCGAGGGCCTTTTTGAGGGTTAAGACTTGGTTTAAGGTCAAGGTTATGGGGTTAAGGGTGAGGATTAAGGGTATATGTTGTTGTTTGGGTTAGGGTAAGGGGCTGGGTAATGTGTTCTGTCATTAAAATCCTCACAAAGTTTGAAATACAAGTGTGTGTGTGTGTGTGTGTGCGCGTGTGTGCGTGCGTGTGTAGTTCATTAATTTGTACAAAGTTACTAGAACATGTTCTGACTAAGACTTAATCAGAGGAGTTGGCGCAGATGTAACTTGGCACTCCTGACCTTTTAAAATGATCACCTATGACACATACACACACACACACACACACACACACACACACACACATGTTCAGACACAAGTTTCGGCTTTCTCACAGTTTTCTTTTCCCTAATCTGTGCACCAAATAACAGTAAGAATGTCAGGCAGTAACTCAGACAGATCTCTGCCTGCATCCAACAATCTGCTGTGGATGCTTTACTGCAAAGGATCAACACACAACATAAGACAGGTGGGAGAGATGCAGAAACTGTTGAAATAAAAACAGTTTCAGAGGCCCAAAGGAAGCCACTATCTCAGGGTTCTCAGAGGGGATCTGCAGCACACTCTTGTGGTCATTCAGAGCTAAATCTGTGGCAGGTTTGGGGAGGGAAGGTAATGATCATGGTGATGGATATAGTTTAAAAACGTCCTCATGTGTCTCCTAGCATTATATTAGTCCAACACGGCAGCACACCAGCACCTGTGAGTTGAATGTGTGTAAGTTGTTCCTACCACAGAAGGAGGAGGCTGCTTGCAGGAGGACTGCTGCTAAAGCTCTCCGTGACAGGAGGACAAATGAAAGAGAGCAGATAAGAACACTGTCAAACACTCCAGGGTAATGACCTGGCCAGCAGGTCATGAAGGTTGCGGCACAAGGTCACTGCTGTGTTGTTAACCAATGCGAGCAGTTCCGTGTGTCATGATGGACTGAAAGATCAGAGAGGCTCTTTGTGTGTACAAACTGAAACATCTGGAGCATCCTCTCTGCATCTGTACACATGTGCATGCATGAGATCATGCCAACTACTATATTTGTCCTTCCCCCAGCCTTTTGAACCGAGGCTTTGGCCAGACCTGTGGTTCGGCTGATTGCGCTTTGCGGTCAGGTGAAAGGGAGGCACACTGTCCCGCTGGGTCTGGGACAGAAATGGAATACCAAGTGGAAGGGGGCCAGATTTTCATTCTCTCTGCTCCTCTAGGTCCCTGTGTGTCTTACACTCTATCACACTGCCTCGCTGCAGAAATGAATTGGCTATTGCTGTAGGCCGGAGCACAGCTGGGTACAGCACAGAATACACATCAGGCTGATCATAAGAGAGCTGGACCGAATAAGAGTGAGTCATAAGCGAGGCAGACGTGGTCAGAGAGATGGAGGAAGAAAGATGGCCGACCATCCGCTGCACACTGCTACAGCAATATTCCCCACTGTCTTATTCAGTGAGCCAACATGTGCTTAGACGCTGTGAAACGTCAGGCTGCAAGGCGTTAACGGCGCTTCACGAGTGTTATTAGCATTATTAGCATATTTGTCTTGTCCAACATCAGACGTGTGACCAGAACAGAACCTCAAAGTGAGTCCTGGTATCTCCTCCCCCTCTAGTCCATGTGGAGGACAGGTGCCCACTTGACAGCCTGGCAGTAAAGCAGCTTGGCAGCCTGACGGTTACCACCGCTCTCCCTCTCTCCGCTTGTGCTGCCAAGGACTCTGTCACATCTGTGCTTGTCCGGTTCGGCTGGTGCCAACCACCCTGCACCAATTGTTCTTCCCTGAATGCACCCAGCACCCATGGGAAAGCAGGCCGAACGGTGTGGCGCAACCGACGCTGCCTGTTAGCTAATGTGAAGACGTAATTTGACTCCCTGAGCCAAGATTCTGGGAAAGCTTCCTGTCATGTAGCGTAGACGTCAACATTTAAAGTGTTTTTCCATTTTATGATTTACACAACATTGTGGTTACACAAATAAATAGGCAGTAAGCAGCGAAAATGTTTTCTCTCTCTCTCTCTTTTTCCCTTTATTGCACACTGACACAAATCAGTGAGTCACTCTGGGAAATGAAAATGCAGACCATGAATTTGGATGTGAAAGTGTGTATGTGGCCAGAGGCAGATTTCAGATATCAGCACCATGCACGCTGGCGAGTTATTTTAAAATGCGACAATCCTCCTTTCTCGCCTTTGATCGCCCTTGCCCTGTTCCATGATTTTAACCCTGCACTCTATGTATTTTAAACCTACAGCAAAACTCTTCATCTTAAAATCTCTCTATACTTAAACCCACAGCCAAAATGTAATAATCAGCAAGGTTCAGTCCTCAAAGACGGAGCCATGGAAGGTCGCAGTCCTCTCAAAGTGCCCCGCGGGCTGTTTGGGAGCTGTGATGATGGCAGCTATGAGCTGGGTAGGATTCCTGGCGTGTCAGAGGATTTAGCAACATCCAAATGTCTGATCGAGTCCCCTCGGCTCATCCAGATTGGCCCGTCTCTCCTGTTGCATCACACAGACAGTCTAATCAGGTCCCAAAAGTCAAATAAGGTTCACAGAATTTAACCACAGCACATAGTAAATGAACCGCTCCGTCATTTTTCAGTTATCGCATTTATTTCTTACAGCTCTCTTAAAAACTACATTTCTTTTTCAAGCTTTAGTTTCTAAACACATGTTTAATATTTGCAGAGTGCTTTCTGACAACCACACACTGACGTTTTCAAGGAAACACCACGTTAACGTTCCCTGTGCGTGGTAGCTTTGGCGGGATCACATTCAAGTAGCTGCACCCTGAAAATGGAACTTCAGTCGCACAGGTGCCGTGTTTCATTTGATTTACCCTGTGGGATGGTCTTTGGGGAGAGGTTTCAATAATTACTTTATTGATCGAAAGGAGAAATTCAAAAATAATGAATACACTGGAAGAAAGTAACCGCGCATTTAATCCATGAGCATGACACACACTCTAGCCTCCGCCACGGATTTATGGCGCTCGTATTTGTACTGTGGGAGGGGAACTCTCCGTTCCCATGTCAGCCTACTTTTGTCTGACGGACCCCAGCTGACAGCCACAGCCTTTAGTCGTAAGTACAGACTCGCTCGGGAGCTGCAGACGTCACAGTCGGACCTCCTTCAGCCGGTGCTCATTCCTCCTGTGCAGCGCAAACACGCACAAACACGTACACAAACAGTCGGGGGCCAGGCGTGAGTGCACAGGCCATGTATCAAGCGTGGCGTCATGACAAAGGCAGTAAAAATGCAGCGGATTAATAACATTTTGAGTGGAGCATACCCGAGGGAGGCGTTGCCTCCATCAGTCACTGCAGGAGCGGTGGAGGAGAAAATCATTACAAGACCTGCAATCGTCTCCCATCTGAGCAGAGACAATCCAGGATGAGCTCACTTGAACTGGAAAAATGGCGCAGTCGGACTTCACAGAGGACTGTGACCCTCTGCAAACACGTCCTGTTGTTGTTTTGCACGTTCACACTTGTTTGCTCAGCAGATTAAAATTACAAGTGTCTACAACATTGATACAATGCACTGGGCCAATGGCTGAGGCATAGCTGGATGCCAGCTGGGCTTTACTTTCAAACACCGTCTGCATCCATCTCTCCCTCTCTCTCTCTTTTTCTTTGGAGAATTCATATGCAAACACCACGCTGTCGATACTGTGCTCCCCAATCACCCCATTTGACTCAAAGCTGGGTAAAAATACAACACAAATCACCACCTAAACGTGTGGAGGCAGGTAGACAACAGATAGCAAGAGGGAGCACAGTGAGGGACAGTGAGCAAGGCAGCGAGAGAGAGAGAGAGAAAGAGTAGCTTAAAGCAATCCCAAAAAGCAGAGCAGCAGAGCTTTAAGTCTCGGGGGAATTTGAAAGCCGCAGAAATCCAGTTGCTGATATTAAGAGGCTTAATCTGAGAGCTTGCTCAGGCTGAGTTTTGCTGTGTGGGCCCCGTCGCTATCATCCTTGACAGAGGTTAAAGTAGACGGGGGGGGGGTGACAAACGGGAGCATTGGTGAGAACAGGGTGTCATGTTCTACAGCATTATAGCTGCCGTGCACGCTTCGGTCCAACAATTAAACTTTGCCGTATGCTGCCTGTGTGTGTGTTAGGGTCAGGGGGTGAGTTGGGATAGTCAGGCGTAGGTTAAGGGACTGAGTAATACATTAGGTCTATGAAAGTCCTCACAAAGATAGTACAAGGATGTGTGTGAGACTGAGATGAGCTATGAAACGCTCCATTTCCTCCACAGTCGGCCCTCATCAAAGCATGCAGCTGTTGTACTCTCATCATGAAGCAACACATGCTAAGATGAATGTCATTATCATCCAACTGCAAAGATCTCCCACGAGAGGAGGAGACTAGCAGGTAGGTGGATGGATGGATTCCCCTCCTGCTTCTGTAGCGCTTCTGCTTCATTTGCTGCTGATGATCTCAGTGTGATCAAAAACTCTGTCAGTTCTACAAAGCCCAGCCCAAGCCCCGGGATCACCGTCCTTGCTCCGCGGCGCTGCTGTCATCTTGCGACATCTGTCCTCAGCAGTGGAGAGTTCCTTATGTCCCAAACGCTGTTTTGTCTGCCAGTCTGAGGCAGACTGGCAGACCTTGTGTGTTCCCCCAGGGCACCACAGAGCTTCGCCGCGTCTGCACAGCAGTAATTGCTTCACGGCACGATTATGGCTCATTATGTGCTTTAGAATTCAGTGGTTCCTTCAGGTAACAACAACTCGCCATCGGTACCAGGCAGTCGTGATTGTGGTCTCAGATATGTGAATTACAGGAATGGTAATGGAGCTCTGTCTTTCCTGGTGCAGGAGGCATAAACCGGGCCGGAGCAGCAGTTCCAACTTTCCTGCGGACCCCGGCGATGATCCAGCCTCACCTGGACATGAAGTCCTTCTTGCAGTTCCCCATGGAAACTCCCCCGCCTCCACACAGCATGAGCCTCTTCCACAACTTCAACACGGTGAGAACAAACAGAGAGATGCTCGCTCGCTGCAGTCTCCTGGTGCTCTGTCTTTTAGCCATCTGACGCGCACCCTTCCCTCATTAAAGCAAATTAAACAGCAGTTCTGAGACCACTTTTATAGCCATGCACTTCAAACGCAACGCTCGGGTTGATGTAATATTTATTTTAACTGAGAGGGAGCTTCCTTTTTTGTTTCTGGGGGCCGTCGACTAACATCTAGATTATACCGCTGAGGCATTTAGCATTCCTCCAACTCAGCATAATCCGCCAAGACACCAGGAGGGAAGGTTGTATTCTTCTATCATGGCAGGATATAAAATCAGTGAACTTTGCGTGTACAGTTCTACATTTTCTGCACCTAAGATGTCAGTTCAGGACGGGGACACGCAGCAACATCCTGAATGTCAGCTGCAGACGCTTTCAGACCCGTTTTTATAAGTCATTCTAACCACATAAGTACAGTCATTTACCTGACGTTTACATTGCAGTCCATCCATCAGATATGCGCTAACAGAGCCACTGACGTGACGCAGGCGCTCCGTTTCCACTCTGGCTGTGTGTTATTGCAGCTTTCCTCCTCCCTGTCAGTATTACTCTCTCTCTTCGCCTCACATCCCTCACTTCAGCATGTTAACTTTGCCTGGAGCGGCCCGACGACCTGAGCGTTGATAGCTGACGCTGAGCGGTGTTCTGCAGCACTGCCACCAGGAGATGGGGCCATAGGAGAGACTCAGAGGCCACTCTGACCTCGTAGCTCAGCGCGCTCTGACTGCGTTACAGACAAACAGCTGATTGTCTTGGCCTTGGCGGGCTGTTTTTATGAAGAGGCAGCAGCGGCAGATGGAGGCTTCGTTAATAGCAGCTTTGTCATGGAGTTTTTTTTAATCGCAAGGTCAGGTGCAGCTGGAGAAGAATAGTGGAGATTTGCAGCATCCCTGATGCTAAATAGGATCAAAAAGCTCACAGGAAAAACGGAGAGAGACAAATTTCCCAGCAGTAGGAGTGCAGACGATCATATCGTCCTCCTCCGATGACGGGCAATTCGTGCTGAGACTACAGTCTTAAAGAGAGTCACACTGTTGGAGACCAGCCCTGCAGCGAAGGAATGACATTTCCTACAACCACGTACTGCTTTATTTGTTCCTCTAATCTGATTTGTCCTGGCCCTGCCTGTCTCATCCTGTGTACTTGTGAGACAGTGATGAGGCTGAATTATTTATCCCGGGGAGACGATACAGATGCTGCGTACCTTCTCGGGCTGCCAACTCAGGAATTTTGTAGCAGAAATGTTGCCTAATCATGCGCACGCAGGCTCTCAGCAACATGACCCATGAACGTGCACACCAGGGGTCTGTATAGGGTCCCCAGCAATCTGGGCACAATCTTTTAGTAAACAACATTGACATGCTTAAAATAATGAAGATATTAATTCAAGACAGTATTTTCATGGCTTAAATGAGTACACAATAAAGACCTTTCACTGCTCCACACCAGCCATTTAGAGGCTGTTGCTCATGGGTCTTTTTCAGATATCACTGTGCTGATGTCAGGTTTAAAGAATGACTACTATTTTCCAGACGCGTTAGAGGAGAGCGACGGCCAGGCTCGTTCACGTGGAGGTCACCACGCGAAGCAACCGAAGTTTGAACCTAAAAATCATATGGTTTGAACTCGGGGGCAGGGTGTGCTGAGCCGAGCGTTGGGGGGCGCATGCAGGACGCGCAATCTCCAATGCATCTGGACAGATCGGGTATCGGCAAAGACGGGGGAGAGAGCGGGAGAGAGCGAGAAGGGGAGGAGAAAACTGGAGAGCGGCACGAGGGGAATGCAGGGAAAGATGAGGCAGAAAGGGAAGTAAGGAGAAGAGAGCAGGAAGCTGAGCAGAGGAGGTCAGGATGACATGGTTGTGACTGAGCCAAAGGTTTAAGGAAGTCCTTTCAGCACGCAGAGCTTCACTCTTCAGCATTTCAGAGAGATGCAGGGAGTGAAAAAGAGGACAAAGAGCAAATATAGACGTCAGCCAGCGATGCATCACTAGGCACAAATCCTAGAGTCAGAGAGAGAGAGTTACAGCAGCCGGACGGGGGACTGAATGAGTGAGGACGGTGCAGCGCACTGTCACACAGATGCTGAGACCCAAACATACACCTCAGCCTGCGGCACACACACTGGGGGACCAATGCAGGTCCAGTCCAACACTGAGGAGAAAAAGGTGAGTGTGTCAAGGCGCTGAGCTTCTTCGCTTCTTAGCTTCTCGCCGTTCTTTGAAAAAAAAAAAAAAAATGGGCACAAATTTCTCCCCCGTTGTAGAACTTCAAAGTGTGTTTTTATCTGGTGCAGCGCAGACTTTAATGTGAGTCCCAGAGCGCTCCCATGGAGAGCAGGACTTTCTTCATTCCTGGTCCTTCCAACACCAGTGAAACAGAAAGGGGAAAAAAAGAATGTCATTTTTTTTTTCAGGGAGAAGCACCACCGAGTGGAATGTTTGTGTATAATGTAAGTCAGGCTTATAACGTGCAGCTTGCTTTTGCTTGCTGCTGGTGTGTTCTCCACCTGCCCTCTCTTATGGTCTCCAGAGCCATAGTAAAGCACCTCTCTGAACAGTACCGGGCAGTTATTTAGAAAATGAACTCCTTATGTTTTCCCTATATCACATTGGAAGATGCCAGCCTTTCACAATTCCAAATCAGGAATTATATAAACCTAAACTGGATGAATTTCAATAAGGACTAAAATGGCATCTGAGTCTTTGACACAGTAGCTAGAAGATAATTAAAAGACAGCAGCAGGGTGACAAAGCGGCCCCCGTTTGTTGTTTCTGGAGCTTTTTTCAATGTCTTGTTTGGCTCCACCAGAGCTGTCAAAACATTCAAGGTGGACTTTTCCAAAACTTGTTTCGTGCCAGTTTGATAACATTGTGTTTGTCCACGTGTAATAAACACAGAGGCCAGTCTGAAATGTTTGCTTTGTCAAAAATTAGCCCAGAAAAAGAAAAAAAGACTTATTTGGAAAAACCCTTTTTGAGTTACATCACATTTGTTATTCTTCATGAGAACATGTTTTGGAAAGTACTTCAGTGAGAGTAAACCGACATCCAAAAAGTCTTGGAGGCAGCTGGGCTGTTTTTAATAGTTCAAAAAAAGAACTGGAATGGATCATAGCTGACCCACACCCAGAGTTCTGGAGGGACGGAGGAGGGGAACACGTGTTACTCCACCATGCTCTGCCAGGGTCAGCCTTCCTGGGAGCAGCGTGACACTAATATAAACATAAAGCTAATTAATATCCCCGCAGCAGACACCAGAAGACAGGACTCTGCTCGGTCTCCAAAGTGGCTGAATCAACAACAGTCATGAGTATCTGCACACCAACCTCATGGAAGCAGAGCCAGAATGTGCAATGTGAGGATATCCGGCCTGGGCCTCTTTCGCTTCACTCTCCCCCCCCCCCCGTTGCCCTTTATCTGTGCACCCACACCAATTCATCTTGCTCTCCCGTTTGCTCACCGATCCACTCGTCTGGGTGGTGCTTTTCTGCGCAGTCCCGACCCTCCGGCCTCCTACTTGTTCCTTTCCCTCTCTGTTTACCTCCTTTTCTTTGGAGTTGCCAAGTAACAAAGGCCATGCAGAAAATTCTTGGAGTATGAGAGCACTCATTTTAATCGCTCGCTTCTCTCCGCGACTCCTTGGGCAAAAGGCTCGAGCCATTTGCTGTAGCGGCGGGCGGGGCGCTGCGGGTGCGAGGTGGTTCGTAATAAACGCCGATTGCCCGAATTAAATGTGGCGAGCAGGCAAATTAAGTCATTTAAAATGTGTTTTGCATGTAGAGGACTCTCTGGAATGTTCATTCACCACTGTATAAATCAAAAGCACACAGACCTATATCAGCATGTCTGTGAGCTAAAGTATAACAGGACGCTTTAGCTTCAGATACGACCTAGTGTGAGGTTATAGATTGCTTAAGTAGGTATAAATCATGGAGTCGGTATTTGCAGGGCCGTTTGTGTCTGAGACAGAGTTGAAGTGGGCAGCCAAGCCACAGCCATGTCGAGCCGCTAAAGAGGGTCAGTTAAATTTATACGAGGCGACTTAACGCCAACGCGTGATGGAGACCTCAGTTGAAACAATTAGAAGAGATGCAAGCAGGCAGGTTAAAGCACTTTGGCTGGATGTGACAAGTGGGCCAGTTGTAGCTGCCCGTTGTCAACGGCGGCCAATGTTTGTGAATCACGTCGCTAAAAGGGAACACCAAGCGGATGCTGTTTATAGACGATGAAGCGTTTTGTGTTTGCTCTGAAAAGCCCCGGCGCTGCTCCCAGCGGGTCCGACACAGGCGCGTTAATCACACATTTGCTCTTCTGTCTCCTTGTCGTTGTTCTGTCAGATGGACCCGGTGCAGAAGGCCGTCATAAACCACACCTTCGGGATGCCACTGATCAAGACCAAGCGGCCCGTCATCTCCTGCAACGTCTGCCAAATCCGGTTCAACTCAGAGGTACAGAACGTGTGCACAGCCCCTTCTGGATTTTTCCATTTTTGCATTTCCATTTTGTTCATACCGTGCACGTTTCTTTTTTTTTTTTTTTTCCTTTGGAATGTGGTGAGGACTACATGAGGACTACATCCCATTTTCTAAGTTTTGGACACAAAGGAAGTTGTTGTCGGGGGCTGTGTTCTGAATTATGACCCCTTTGGAATTTAGCTACGAGTTCAAAGAAGCAGAACACAGTATCTTTACAATTTGCTTCTTTTTTCTCGAGTTTTTGTGGAATTCCTTTGCATTTGCTCAGCCCGTAAAACAGTGGAGCTCAGTAATGTGCCATCCAGGCCTTCAGCTCTTCTCCAGCTACACTTTCAGTCTTGCTGGATAAATACCAGCGCCATCCATGACACATCCGACAAAGTTACATTTCTGTTTAACAGTTCTGTCAGCACTTTATACAATAAATGTATATGTGATGAGTGTCCTCATAAGCATTAAACACCAAAAGCCATCAGGAATCCAAAGTGCTTGATGACCCGAGGCAGCGCCATGGTGTCCGAGGCGTTGGGCTCTTACCAAGCCTGATTATTTGTTCGGTTAGCGGGAAACTGGGCTCAGAATTTTAAGATAAATTGCGTTGCGTTTTTATCTGGCTGCCCATCTGGTGCAAATTATTACTGAACTCATAATGGGAGTTTAATGGCACATCACACCCACGAGCAACTTGCAGTGATGAAAAATGAACAGAAACTAAAAGCATGCGTAAAAAACAAAGTCACCGTTTTTTGGCGTATAGCAGAAATGTGTCAGCGCCGTTTCTGTTTTTTTGGTTATTTTTTTTGCAGGGTATAATTTGGCTGTGATTGCGGTGCAGATGACAGGGTGTGTGCCCAACATTAAGGAGTGGATTAGTTCTATATATACTCTCCAGGTCTACAATCATGGCCTCCATGTGGTTGCGAAACTTCTGGACTGTAATCTCGCTTTACGCAGAATTTCCTGATCCGGTTCTCCATAAGGACAGTAAACAAACTCAGTTAACACACCGCTGTTTGCAATCACAGAGAGAAAAAAGACTCCTCTTTAAAATGGTACATGAGGACAATAGTGAGTGAAGCCAAAGCAAATGAATCATTTTGTGCAAATGTGATAAAACATCACGATTGACTGCCGTGTTTGTATGAACAGGGACACGATACTAAAAGTCTGGCTGCACATGACATCACCATCGCAGCCTCGCAACATTTATATGCTATGATATGATGGCTGAGTTCCACAACAAATATTATTGGGGTTTGCAGGGAACAGACAGTATTTATGTAACGTAACGTAAGCCGCCGAGCTTTGCTGGTTCCCCCCCCTCGCGTTCCTCAGCGCAGCAGAAGATGGAAGCCAGAAGATGACATTAGTCTGGCCTGCGCAGCGCTGGAGCAGCACGGCGTTGGGAGGGAGTGATCGTTTGAAGGAAAAGACCAAACAGATGCATCGATAACACCAACCAAAACAAACACCGTGTTTTCTGCAGCCCAGAATGTCTTCTGGCACGAACCGTGATTTTCCTGACATATATCTATACTCAGACATTAAAACGGTGAATCATTCAGCGAGAGGCCGGCTTAAACTTGCGTCCTTGAGGAGGTCTCGTCAAGGTTAAATTCTCTTCTTCTCAATTTTACTTGAAAAAACATCAAGATAAATAATATCAGACCTGCTGTAAACTACAATGGCATCAATATTCATCAAGGGAAGCGAAATGTGCATCAGCTGGGTTGTTTTAGTGAGAAAGTGAAGCATAAATGGTAGTTTTCCCTCAGAGCTGAGAGAGAGGAAAAGCAGGCAGCGTTATTCCAGTGCTGTCAACACCTTGTCTGTGTTACCATGGTATGACACCCGCTCCTAATGCTGAGTCAGGATTAATATTCGACTGTGATGAATCTATTCTCTGAGGAGATGATTTCCCCTCTGATCTGATCTGATTAACTCAATGAAAATGAGGTGATTTGGGCTCAGAAACATGGTCAGTGTTTCTGACTTCAAAGGTTCTTCCTACTCTCATCTTGTTTTTTCCCCTCATTTCACGCATCATTTTGCTGTCATTTATTTGTCCTTTTTGATCTTTTCCTGTGCTGCTCCCTCTCTTTTCTCTGCTTCCCTCACTCTCTCCCTGCAACCGTTTCTCCTCCTTTCCGTCCGTCTGCATTATTTACAGTGTGGAAAATGTCCAAATTTCCTGCCTCGACTTATTATAAGATGCATTCGTCAAGGACATGGATTAGCGTCTGGCTCTAACAGCCCGGTGCATCTTGGGAAAGAGGGATGAGACTTGGGGGGGGTGAGAAAGGAAAAAAAAGCAGGGGGAGGGTGTGTCTCGTTGCCCTTGTGCAGCGTCCTGGTGTGAGGTTTTAAATGGAGGTTTATGCAGAATAACCTTGGTGGCGTGCTGCATTATTGACATCACAGGCTCTGTCACGCTGCATTGACCAGCGTCGCAGCTGCTGCAGCACACCCTGGCTGCTATGCATCCCCTCCACCTCCGTGTCGCTCGTGTTTTTAACTTCCTTTTCCCTGCTCGGTGTTATCCCACTCACATCACTTTGTGCTTTTACATAAACTTGCTTTTTTCTTTTCATGGACTTTGCCTCCAGCTCTGCTGTAACATCCTGGTTTTCCTACCAGAATGATAACCATGCTGGAAATTGCTGTTACATTTAAACCCTGCAGCCTTGTTTCTCTCTCTATGTCTTTGATTTCCCTCTTTTATTCTTCTCGGTAAAACTCTCCTCAGCACCTAACAGCTTGCCAGAATTTGTTCCTCCTTTGATATAATTTCTCTCCTTGGCAATGACACCTTGGTTAGATCTCTTTCCAGGCCATGCATGGTTATTACACTGTTGTACCTCCCTTTATTCCCTCTTTCATCTCCAGATCATTCTCTCCGCAGCGTTCAGATCCACCCGCCGCCCTCTCCACCTCGCTCTGCAGGCTTTACCCGAGCGGCTCCTTCAGGTCGCCTTAATAAGCTACAGTTGCTTAGGGTGGGCTAATCCATATTGAGTAAGCAATTTATCTCGACATTATCCAAGAAACAAGTGACCGAAGCCAATACAGCAATTGCAGCCGGTTTAGCGTATCAGCTCCCATCCTGGATGCCATCAGGGACACATGTTCAGCAAACATTTGAAACCAGTTCAGCGTCTTCCCCCTGAAGAGCTTGCGGTCATTGTAATGCTGGTCAAATTATTTGAGACTTTCAGCACCTGCGGCAGCTGCCAGCCGCTACTCAGCAGCCATATCTGTCCCTGGCGACTCGCTTTAATCCTCGCACTTAATAATCATCTTCAACATTCACCTCTTGATATAGATATTATTCAGGCGGTGGGCATTTGGAGAGAATCGTCGCCTCAGTTTATTACGTAGCAGCAATGAAGCTTGTCTTTTTTGCATTTGGAACAAAGAAAATTGTGCAGGAACACTTAAGCCACCCAAGTTTATGTTAATTATTCTTTTGTCAGCATGGACAGCGATGACAGCCCACTGGAGACAGCTTAGCATAGCAGCCCTGCATCTCATCCACCATGTTGTCAGTGACTCAAATAAATACCACTGGGCAAACACACAAACATACAGGGTGTAGCGACAGTTCCCCCCCACCCCGATGTCACCTCTTGATAAATGACTCACCTCTGCTGTTTATTCTCTGAACAAACACATTAGCATTACCACAGGTAGCTAGCTTTTCATCACTGGATTAATCCACAAGCTTTTGTAATATCTGAGCCGGTTTGTTTACGTTTCCTGGAATAGAGGACAATGTCAGCTCTCTAAAAACTTCCAGACTCAGAGTCTCTGCCCTCCTTTTTTTTTTAACATTCTGAGATATTGCCGACATGCTTAGCTGTCTGCTAGCATGTATATTTAGACAGTAATCGCACCACAGCGAGTCTGAGCAGCTGAGGGAGATCACAATATTTACTTTGTTGGTATGCGAGCTTCATGCTGAACATATATACTGTAATAATGTATATGTGTATATGTGTTCAGCCTAATAGTGTTGGTCGCGTGGGAATTATTGGCTTCCCATGCAGGCAGATAGTATGGCATCTCCGAACCTCAGTTTCCTTTAGCGTGTCTGTCACCATGACTGAGGTAATAAGTTGGACATTTTGACTGCGAGGGTGGAGTTTCAGAACTTTGAGTTGCTGCACTCATACTGATTGTATCTTAAATTACTATTAATCTTGAGACCTGACGTTATGATGCCGAGGGTAACAGACGTGTCCTGGATGAATCCCTCAAAGCATCGATAAATATTTTTTGTTCCCAGGCGCGTAATCCATCTGTCCATCCATGTAAGCCCACCTGCTGTCAATAGCTCTGGTGTCCACAGCGTATTAAATAACATGCCATTATAATGACATACAGTACATGTATGTGTGTGTGTGTGTGTGTGTGTAAAACCTAACCTTCAATGTTTAATTCACCTGTTGGCACTGGAGCTACACCATTAACGCATCTTTTCTATGTTTAGAGCCAGGCAGAAGCTCATTACAAAGGAAACCGACATGCCAGGAGGGTCAAAGGCATCGAGACCTCAAAGAGTCGTCCTCAAGACGGGGATAAACCTCCTGCTGCGCCCCCCATCACCTCCCCGTCCCCGACCGGAGCCACTGGCACCAACCCAGACAGCGAGCCAAGCAAAGCTGGTGAGAGAGTATAAAAGAAAATAACAGGAAAGGGGGGAGAGTGTTTGCATGAGTTCTGCCACGGCAAGAATCATTCTGATCAGCGCGAGGCGTTCAGAGGCTTATCGTTGTTGTGGGAAAAAGAAATTAAAATTATGTAAGAGTTCCAAAGCCACCTAAAAACAGCAGCTCTGCAGTTTTTTTTGACGGGGGCGGGGGGGGGTTATGTCTGATGAGGGAACAGCAGAATTGATGGTCCTAAATTCGTACAGCTGAGCAACATATTTACTCCAGTCCAATCCCTGACATATTGCTGGCTTCAAACTGCTGCATTTTTAAGTGGTGACCATGCAGCAACAGGCAGAACATTATGATCTGCTTTGTACCAGATGGAGACGATTTGGCCTTACATTTCATTTAGAATCAGTTCTGAGGAAATATCAAATCACATTTTGGAATAATGAAATGAAGCCCGATTAAAAGCAACTGCTGTTAATCGGTACAGTCAAAGATAGCGATAGTCTGGCTAACAGCTGGGTAGCACACAGAGGAGAAGACCGACCAACATGGGGACCACGTTTTTGTCACAAACGCCTGCTGACTGACAGGAGGGCCGTCAGTGTGAAGGCGTCATTATCCTATTATCCTACCACAGACAGTTCTCTGTGTTCCTCCCATCCAGCCGCACCGATGCGCCGTCCGGCTTAGCCCTGGATTGACGAGCGCATTTAGAAAGCGAGCAGGTGAGTCGGGCAGCCCACGGCATGGCAGCTTCTTGGCACATCTTTAAAGAAGCCCGCCTCGGCGGCGTGCATATGTTTGCCCAGTCTTCTGTGCGTGATTGAGAAACAGCATTTGTCAGAGTCAAAATAGACCACGAGCCTCGGTTTTCTGGTAATGAGTGCTAAGACCGATTAAACAAGATACAGATGACACCACCGCAGAGGCGTGTGGGGGAGACGGAGACCCGATCCCCCATTAATGATCTGACATTAATGAAAACTAATTCACTTAGGGCAAATTCATTTATTCAGAGGATGGGGCTCCAGTCTCTGCTTTGTAATTTTAGTTTTCTATTATCTATTTTTCCTAATTCTTCCCAGTTTGCTATCTGCCTTGGCGACAGGTACCGTGTCCCCTTGCCCTTCTCTCTTCTCTCCATCCAGAATTTTCCATTCCCTCACTGTCACCACTGTGTCCTTGTATCACACACACATACACACAAACACACAAGCAGGCGAGACAAAGAATATACCAGCCATGTTTTGTTGACATTTACAAATGTTTCCGCAGATGACAGTTTGCTGACATTTCCACATTATTGACAGGAGGGCAGAGAACAAACACGATAAACGCAAAGATAAAACTCAGGTGCAGTAAAGGTCAAATTCAACACGCCCACGGCGAGGCCTGGGCTGTTCCCGAATCCGTCTATAAAAATAAAGTTAATGTTGATGTTTTATCTGATCCCAGAGTAGCCAAAGAGTCACTGCTTTCACACATGGGGGGATGTGCGGATCTTCAGGAGGCCGTTCACCATTAGTGGGACTCTGGGGTGAGATCCAAGACCCACAATGAGCCAAAACAAGCCAACAAAGATCTGAAAGTAGCACCATGTGAAAGAATACGTTTTTCCATCCAAGCCTCTGTCTCCTGACCCTGGAACCTCGTCTGGCTCTGGTCCGCCCCGCGGTCTCGAGAGACTGTCTTTTCGGGGCAGGAAGTTGCACATGGCTTTGGGAGAGGAGCTTCTGGAGGACGGACGCTCCGGTTTGAAATGCGGGGAAATGATACAGCTGTCGCGCTAGCGCAGAACAGTTTTCTCTGAGATATATAGACGTTACACTTTGAGCATACATGCACACATATGGAAACAGATGTCTTTTGGGGCCGGGCAAGCAAAGCCAGATGGAGAGCCGAGAATATTTCCCCTTATGCAAATCCGCATTTACACACACTGATCTGTCGCAAGTTTTGAATGACTCCTCCTCACAATAAGTTTTACTGCTGTGCACCCTTACCGGTCACAAACACGCAGCAGCAGCAGCAGCGGGCCCTGCTGAGGGCAACCTCAGCAGGGCCCGCTGAGGGCAACCGTGGGCCCACTGCTGCCTGCACCACTGCTCTTAACCTTCTGGCTCTTGCCAGGTCACACTTTTTTATTGCCCCCAAACTGTTTTTGCGGTCAGAGCTGTGCCTAAAGCGGAGGCCTTTGGTTTTAAAGGATTTGGCCGGGCGAGCTGGAAGTTTGGCCGGGCCTGCGGGTGACGGAGTGGCAGCTGTTGACTTGGAGAGAAGCTCAGCTCTTCCCTCCCTCTGTCTTCTCTTTATCCCTGTGGTGTCTGACACTCCCGCTCTAATGAAGGGCCCTGTAAAAACCACCCTCATATTAAAGTCATCTTCACTTCACACAAGCGCATACAGCAAAGTCAGTTCAACCGTTGACTGACTGATGTGACTATTGAGTTTGCGACCTCGGTCGCTTGGTTTTTCAGTTAAATGTCAAAGAACTGTGATTTTTCTCGTGAACACGGCTATTTACGGCAGTCCGCCCGCTCGAAACAGCATCATAAACCAAATTTGCAAAGTGTGACTCAGAGTTCGGAAGCGGGCCAGACTGAGGAGAAGGCACCCAACTGCATTATGAATGAGGTTTAGTTTTCATGGGGACGGCATTGAGTTTCGTAGCTCATTAATCATGGAGGAGCAGGCATGGCAGCAGCGCTGGCAGATCACGAACACATCATGTTATCACCGACAGTGGACATATCAGCCCCTTGTTAAACTTCCTGTTTTTGTTTGTCGTCTTGCTTTTCTGGGACGCTGCATCGACGAGCTGCAGCTGTGAATGCACCGAGGTCTGTTTACTTTGGTTCAAGTTGTGCTACTTTATTTAGAAAATCCATTTAATCCCCCCCCCTCCACTCTCCATGCAGGACTGACTCCTGTAACAGCCCTGTTGTTCAAAGTTTAATTTAAAACTCCATATCAGGGCAAACGTGCACATGCAGGCATGCTCCTCAGTAATGGTTTTCACACGGCAAGAAGCTCTCTTAGAAACACAGCAAACAACGGAACTACCTTCGGGCCTGACTTTGAATAGCTGTGTATTAAATTCCACGGCTTTATCAACAAACGCCATCCCTGTGGACAGCATTATATACATAGCTTTAATTTCCTGGAGTGGATTAAGTGGCCGCTCAGACCCACCGCACTATTGTGTCAGGCATCTGGACTGAGTTATCTGCTTTCTGCTGACCTCTCCCAGTGAATAATGCCTTCCTCTGTTTGGCCGTGAGGTCGTCTTGGAAGAAAACGGTCACTTAAATACTCAATCAATGTTTAATTAGTCTTGCAGTATATCTCTGTGAGTCTCCCAGTTTGTGTGTGTGTGTGTGTGTGTGTGTGTGTGTGTGTGTGTGTGTGTGTGTGTGTGTGTGTGTGTGTGTGTGTGTGTGTGTGTGTGTGTGTGAGGGGAAGACAGCCATGACTCTGCATGACCTGCACTTAATATGTGGCTTTGCTGGGTGGAACCTTGTGGATTCTCTCTCTCATAGTGAATATATTGCATCTATATAGATAATAGATCATTCCTTAAACAGGAATAAACCATCTTTGTATTATATAGATGGCTGCATGGCTCTGTGTCCCAGTACCGATATGGTGACCTCAGTGTCAACCCCAGAAAAACTGCGAGCTCTTCGCAGGGCTGGAGCTCCTGACTGTGAGAGTTGAGAGTAATCGCTAAAATTAAACATTATTTTGTTGGATAACTGGATACAGTGACACTCCAAGAGCAACACAAATAAAACAGAGTAGTTACAGTAATATTAGTCATTCATCAGCATCAGCATAAACTGGAAACCCGGAACTCAAGACCAGGCCTTCAAAAGAAGAAAAAAGGAGACAGTTACCAACACAGAGACTGAGTCAGTCATTACTGATGAATATTACAAATCAGCTACATGCAACACACAGTTTTCATTAGAAACTCTTCACTTTACTGTCAGTTTCTGTGCTTCCCAGCTCCCAGCCTGGTGTGTGGATGTAGCCAGGCTGACCTGAAGGCTCTAAATCACAGAGAAGACTCCAGGGAGAGAACAGGAACCTGTCCAATCACCTCCCACTTGTTCAAATAAATGCTTTTGATGTTTTTGACTTTTTTTTGTTGAATTTCTGCTAGCGCCTATAAATCCCAATGGAAATGCGTTAAAGCTGCGTAAACCTTCTTTTAATCTGAAGGGATTTTTTTTTTTTTTTTTTACACATTTACATTACAAGTTGCTACAAGGTTTCCAGGCTCTTTAGTCTCAAGCTGAACCCATAAAAGGATGAGTTTAGTATCAACAGGCAGTCTGACATATTTAAGTGTGAAGAGACGTGGAGTGGCAGAGCTCCATGATTATAAATCTCTCATATTTAACTGTGCACCTCCACTCCTTCCTACTTATTTTTAACTTAAACCATATGTTTGGAATTCTGTAGATTCTGGGTTGTTTCTCAGCGTCGGGATGGAGTATGTGCATGTGTTCAGACCTGCCTTCATACAGGGGGAAGCTGTCTTCTGTCATTCTTTTTCCGTGCACTTGTAGGTACAAGCTCTTAAATCAACCTCACCAGCTCGCTTTGGCAGCGTGTCGAGGGTTTAGACACACACTTCTCCCAGGGTCGTTAATGGACCACATAGAGCTCGAAAACACGAACTTAATAAAGTTGTTTCACAGCTGGAAACGTCATCTGGAAAAATGGAGATCGTTTTAGACTTGAGCAGCGGTGGAACAGAGCAATGTGATGACGTAGTTGGGAGTTAGTTTTGGTGTCATTCTGGAGCTGAAATGACCATGCTTTAGTCACGGGGAGGGTGCAACAATAACATGACTTCATGTACGGATTCCTGACAAAACGACAAAGCGAGAGGGGAGCTCTGAATTCGAAATGGACAGGTGAAGCCAATATTTCTTTTCTTCCCAGAAAAGAAAAAGAAACCCCCCGTGTTTGCCCTTTAATACCATAATCCATCGGTGCTTTTGTATTTGGGCGTGCACCCTGTGGAGTTTGGAGGAGGCCCACTGTGGACCGGGGGAGTTCCGCTCACCCCTCCCAGATTTAGGGCTCCAAAGTTGTTGAATTTGGGAGCAGCTAACTAGAAACATGTGCCTGGAAATCTACATGTTAACATGCTCTGTCGTGTTAAATAAAACATCATCTGAGGAACGCAGAAGAGGAGCAATAGTATCTGGTGCTTCAGCCTCAGCCAGAATCAACAGGTGTGTGGAAGAAAGTCAAAACAGGAACAGTAGGCCTCTGCAGAAACCACATTTCAACTGCATGAGTGAGAGCTGGAAAGATGAAAACACACTGAGAATGTTCTGCTGTGTGTCCCCGAGCTGCTGCGTCACAAAAACAAGGAACCCTGTTTGACCAACCATGGCAGAGAGAAATTAGAGCTTCCCTTTAGAAATCTTCAGTACTGGTGTGCACAACACAGCGTGATGTGGAACTGGGAGGGGTTGACCACATGGTTTGGCTTTTACACTTCATGTTATGCTTTAACCATAAGAGGTCTTTGATTTTCTCTGCGTTTATTTTCATCTTTATTTTTGTAGATGAGCTGCAGCCTCTGTCACAGTCAAATGGGCCTCTACTCGCCCCAGGGTCCCTCCCCACTTTGACCACCCCACCGACCCCACCCATGGACTCCCCAGCGCCCTCCATGTGCCCCCTCATGCCCACACCCACTCCTCCCCCGTCCTCCACCTCCCCTGGGTGTAGCAGCGGTGGCTCAGAGCAGGCCGGGCCCAGGCAGCTGGTTTCGGGAGGCTCCAGCGCCTCGGCCTCCAGCAGCCCGTCGAATCCAGAGACGGAGGAAGACAAGGCCAAGAAGCTGCTGTACTGCTCGCTGTGCAAGGTGGCCGTCAACTCGCTGTCACAGCTGGAGGCTCACAACAAAGGTGGGTTCAGGTCATGAAAAAACCCAGTTAAATCCAGAAAATCTGTGGGACAGTGGTGAATCTACCATCAACAAGCAATCAATCAACCAATAATCTTCTCATCATGAAGAGAAGGAAGAATGATTCGTTCATTTGTATGGCAGCTTTTAAAAAGCACAATTAGTTGACAAACAGCTAAAAACAGCAGAAGAACAGAATTTAGAGACAGTTTAAAGGATAAAATAATGAGTCAGTGCAAGTTCTCATAAAAGCCTGTCTATAAGAGTGGGATTCCAGAAGAGACACAAAAGAATTGACTGTTCCGGCCAGCTTCAGCTGCTCGAGCGGGTCATTCCGTAGTCAAGGGACCCTGACTTCTATGACCCTGTTACTTTGGGTCCTCATCCTTGACTTCATAACAAGCAGAAGGGCCCCGCTTGAGGATCTGAGGCTGCAGACTGGTTCTGACAAGGACGACAACGCGCTCACGTCTGGGGGTCCAACCCGTACGGGTCATTTCTATAGATGACTTAATGTTTGCCCAGTGTCCATACAGCAAACACATAGCATTCCATACATTCCCAGTTCATTATAAATGTCTATATTTGTCTGCTCTTCAGAAGTTAATAGAAGTTTAATAGAAAGACAAACTTACAATTGTTTGTCTGCCTTCACTGTCCTCACCAATACTTCAGCTGCTGACTTGACAGCGTGTCAATCAAGGTTACCGAGGGCAACACGGATCAGCAGAAAAATGATCTGTTTGACACTGGCAGGATTGCAGGCTGTAACAGAGCAGGCATCTCCAGGTTTCAGCTATGTGAGCGCTCTCTCTCCACTTTCATCACCGACCAGAAGCTCCTACACTTCTCCCCTTCTTAAATATTCAGGATTTACTTTACGCAGCATGCAGCACCAGAATCTGTTCCCCATACAGCCTGAAACCTTCTGCAAAAAAAAAAAAAAAAAAAAAACATCTGCAGAGGAGGATGGTTAAGGCGGATGAGCGGTGAGGGAATTAGGCTGAGGAACAAGGGAGTATCTTTGTGTGTGTGTGTGTGTGTGTGTTTGTAATTCACACTTTAGCATTAATTCCTACAGTGCTCACTCATGACGCCACTCTCTCATGGTTCTTAATAGCCTTTGGTGCTCGTCGCCTGTTTTTGACCTTCGCGCAGAGATTTTTCCAGCATGTTTTCGACATCAGACAATAAGACACAGCTCAGCTCAGCGTGACTGCATCACACACGGCCAGGGTAAAACTCAGCGCAGCCAGCTTGAAAATAGCCCAAATAGCACATCTTACCGCAGTAAGGAACAAAAGCACGATCGCTAAAACATTATGTTTTGATTTACATTATCTATAGAACTATAGACTATGTGCCAATTAAATATTCGTGTGTGTGTGTGTGTGTGTGTGTGTGTGTGTCAAAATCATCTGGAAGCAATCAGAATCAATGCTGTAACTGTCTGCTGGATTCCAAAATAAAATCATGTGGCCTACAGATGCAGGAGTGGGACAGAGCAATCAACAAAAACAGAAAAAAAAAGCTACCAAAAAAAAAAAAAAAGAACACAGAGAGATACGATATCCATCTATCATTTTTACATTTATGCAATAGTTTGCTGCACAGTTTATGTGTTTACACTGCAATTCGAGCCGACGGAGGCAGAAATCCACTGACCAAAAATAGAACAAAGGCGAAAACATAAATCCCAAGAGCACATACGTGGCTATGAGAAAGAAGTCAATACTTAATCTTCCCTAATAGAACACATAGCCTTCATGTTCCTCAGCAGGAGCAGCCCATCGCAGGGATCTTTCTTCTGTAACCACAACTCTGTTCAGAGGGACTTTGGAGATTGACGCAGATACAAATTGCAGGATGGTTTAATTTGAGAGGAGAGAGGCAGTATTAAAGAGGAGTACAGGAGATCGATCTGTGCTGTGCTGTCAATGTGGCACAGTTCCAAAAGAATAAAAACTACAAATGTAACGCAATCAGTGGAATACATTACATTTTTTTGAAATAGAGTGTGACCCTGGTTAACCTGAAATTGCTATAGATAGAAAGACAGGTAATCTTTTGTTTGTGTGAGTAATATGTGTGTGTAGTAAGTGTGTCCACTGTTGCTTCAGGTGTAATTGATGCAATCATCAAAACCAGAACTGAAACTCTGTTTTCTCAGCAGGACTGTTTATGCTCCCTGTGAATAAACACCGAGACTCAAAAACATGCGTTAAAGCACTGACAACAAGGATGCGGGTGTGAAAACTGGTGGTGTTAGAACCCCTTCTCACCAGCGCTGCCTGAGCCCGACATTCTTTCATCAGCGTTGTTGCGCGGCTGCTGCCCTCTAGTGGAATTATTTTGTGATTGCCACAGTCAGACAGAAGCAACCTTCCTCACATCATTCAGCAATATCAAAATGATCAAATAAAATCAATGACATATGATTTTGCTTTTTTCTTTAAAATCGTAAAATCACTGACATATGAGTTTGCTTTTTTGTCTTTTAGGTACCAAACACAAAACTATTCTTGAGGCAAGAAGTGGGTTGGGTCCTATCAAAGCATATCCTCGCTTGGGTCCCAAACCCAGTGGAGAGCAGGGAGGGGGGCCAGTGGACCCCAATACTCAGGAACGAACCTTCCACTGTGAGATCTGCAACGTGCGGGTCAACTCTGAACTTCAGCTTAAACAGGTAGAGTGGAGCAATGATGCGACATCTATGAAAAATATGTTTTGTGTGTTTAACAGGTTTCTTCCTGGGTCAGTGTGAGAGATACTTTTATAATTGTGCCCCCGTGTTCTTTACTTTTAGCACATATCAAGTCGAAGGCACCGGGACGGCATGGCGGGCAAGCCTAACCCCCTCCTCAGTCGACATAAGAAGCACAGGGGAGCTGATCTGACGGTAACCTTTCACCATTAGACTCTAACATCTCCTGTGACACAGTCAGTACAGCCCACTGCTTTGGCTGTGTACCTCTTCTAAACATTCCCATCTGCATCGCTATTATATTTGTTTTTCTCTGCCTATTTTGACCTTCTGGGACTAATTACTTGACCCCCTCTCTCTATACACACTCACTCCTCTCCGCAGTCTTCTTTGACCTTCTCCAAGGATCTCACCAAAGCTTTGGGCGCGGGGCTTCTGCCCAACCCCCTGGCCGTTGCCGCGGCAATGGCTGCCGCGGCCTCTTCGAACCCGCTGGCTCTCCGCGCAGCAGCACCTGCACCCCACCCACACCATCATCTATTGCAAGGCCCGCCGCTGAGCCACGCCATCTTAAGGCCCGCACCGGGGCCCATCCGTACCACGCACGGGCCCATCCTCTTCTCCCCGTACTGACACCGGGTCCTGTGAGGAACAGCAACTCCAAAAGCACACTGTGAAGATTCAAACATACCCAACCAACGGTGACTGATAGGAGACACAAAACCCAACCATTTAAATACTGAACTGAGAGAAAAGCAGGGGAAAAGAGGTGCAGAAGTAGAATTCTCTCTTCCCTCCTTTTACCTGGAACTCTCTCTTCCTTTCAAGGATGTGTGTGTGTGGGGGGGGGGAAGGGGGCTCAGATGGAATGAACAGAGGAGAGATTGTCATTATGCATTAACCTCTCTTGTACATCTGTCATTTCCCTCCCTACCTCTCCCTTGCACTGAGGACCTGCCTCGGCCTCCTCAACAGGACAGAAGAAACACATGCAGACCTCTCTCAAAGCATTACACCACATGTGGTGTTACATCTTCTGGACCAGGTTGGTTTGCTCCTGTCATCTCAGCTCAGCTCAGTGTGTTTTTTTGTCTCATCCTATGCACCTCAAAGCCCAAGACACTAATGTTCTGTCAGTAGGGTAGCTGCTTCCATGGGTCTATGCTGTATGCAGCACATGTAGCTTTGGTGGCCTCCGCGACACAGTGCACCTCCCCTGGTGCTGGAGGATTGAAACTCTTTGGTTCTAGACTCCAGGTCCTCGCTAGGAACAACCAGACGTTGGCCGACAGGCAGCCAGTTGCCACGTGTGAACAGGTCTTACGGATGTGGGGTTGAGAGTGCAGAGAAGTGACTGCAGGGGACTACAGTCTACTTTTATTTACTGGGAGGGTGAGGTGAGAGGAGGGCTGGCGCGGGTCGTTGACCCAAGGCGGACTGTGCAGACACACAGGCCCAAACGACTCTGTGTTTTAAAATAGACTGTACCAAAACAGACGGCTGCAGGGCACATCTGCCATCCTCTATAAAGATCAGAGAACAGCCTTGAAAAAGGGAAGAGAGGACGGAGAAACAAGGGTTAGTCACACATCGGTACGTACTGTACCGCTGTCTTTGATTCCTGATGGAGAAAGGAATAGTTCAGACGTACTCGACAATAGTTCTACTTCCATAAACATCATCGGCGTCTTCATCTTTGCCTCCGTTCAAGGGAGAGAGGTCTCGCTCGGCTGCGACCCTGTGTGCTGAAGCATTTGTTTCTGCAGCCTCGTGATGCGCTCCTGCCATGTCGGGCTTGTGCATCACTGGGGTTGAACTCTTCTATTCCTGCCTGTTACCTCCTCCTCCTTTCATAGAGGGTGCATTGATGCTGGCAATCATATATAACGCTCACAGAGAACATTAGAGCGAGATGAAAGCCAAATACAGTCTTTGAGAAATGATCTTGAGCCGGACGGACAGCCATCCAAGGCCGGCTCAGGACTTCTGGGGAAACTTCCTGTCTTACAACTGAAAGCCATGAAATCCACCATGATTTGTTTCTCTTTTACAGAGACTGGTGAGCACTTTTGTTTGGGCTAGACTGTTGGTTTGCATTTTAAATCGCACATTGAAAACAAATCATTCTAACGATAACGAGCAGAACAGGACAGCGCAACAGAAATATTTTTGTAGGTAGGAAACTGTCAGCGGCATCATTCACGAGGGGGGAGAAGACGTAAAGGAATGACTGACTGGATGAGTGTGGACGCAGACAGGCAGACCAAACCACTGACCAGGGAGCTGCGGTAGCTCGCTCAGCAGCAGCTGATCTTGCCAGACACCTTGAAACTACACTGTGCCCTTTCACTGAGAAGCAATGAGCTCTTATGTCTTACCTTCGTCTGAATATTGCAATGCAATGAGCATTTTTTATCAGAGTGACTCGTTATCATTGTGACACTGTTGTGATATATTGTCTGGAATCATTAGTAAAGTGAGAGCACACCAGCTGACGGACCTTCCTGTTCTTTTGTGCAGAGTGCAAGGCCCTGGAGGGCACAAATGAGGGACAGTGAGACACAGAGGTGCAGCTGAGCTTAGGGACCGACCCTTCATATTAAAGGGCCTTTTTGTGTGGTCACCTCACCTTAGGGAACAGGGTACAAGCCAGAATTAAAGCTCGGTTTGTTCTACAGGCCTTCATTTTCATTTGGACTTACCACGTTGCATTGTTTTTTTTTTCTCCTCTGTGTGCGAGAAATGTCGACTGTACTTTCAAGTGGAAATCGTGATGAACATAATAATCATCATGCCATTACTTAAAAGAAGTTGGTGTCCGCTTCCACTGTTGTGCTATTGTTTTTTTGTTGCTGAAACAGCATTTTATCACAGAGTTGATTTTAAGAGCGAGGGTCCGTGCTCTCCTTTGGTGTGTGTATCATGTGTATTTGAGTGCATACTGAGACCTGCTCCATCCTCGTACTGTCCACCAGTCGGAGGCAGCCTGAAACTACTTGTATAAAGTGGCCTAACACAGTAATGGAAATAAAAAAAAAATAGATTAAGGAAATCATGGGATTTGATCAATAATCTAGCCTGAAATAAAGTTGTGCAATCTTGCATCTGTAGGTCATGCGAGTAGCAGCTCTATAGGTACCTTCATGCTGATTCACCGTCATTATCCACATACAGGAAATAAATCTTAGATTCCTTTTTTTCTGGGCAGATATTTCATGTTAGCTGTGTTTTAGGCTACTAGCCTTAGCCTTATTCTGCCCTCAGCCTCTCCCAGAGCAGAGAGGCCTTGACGTAATCTTTGTCTTGCCAATAAAGTTATTTTTGAATTTCACTGTCTGAAGGAGACAAAGCAATACCTGACTCATTCTGGCTACTCTTGTTTATTGCAATAAAAAAAATACAATAAATGTGTATGTGAGTAAAACATTATAAATGTAATTTAAATAAAAAAGGAATCTTTATGGTAAATCCTTACGTATCAAGAAAACCATGGTGGGAAAAAAATAAATGTCAATAAATCATTCAATGAAATAAACAAATTTCAGTGTTGCTATTGTTTATCATGGATGGGATTGATAATTGTATTTGTCACTAATGTGTGTACAGACTAGTGCTTTATTATTGATTACATTCATCTTGTCTACTTTTTAAATAACTATGTTTAATTTTTCTTTTTTTTAAGACAAAAAAAGGTATGAATTTCTTTACCTTGACATGTTTCGGCGTTCACTGCCGCCTTCATCAGAAAACTGTCATCACACTGCTGTGCCGTGCCTTTATCAGCTGGTGTTTCCGGACGTAGCCGGCGTGACGGATGGATCATGTGATCTGCCACGCCGGCTACGTCCTCCATCGCCTGCTGGTCACTGAAGGAGAGAATCCCAGGTGTGTGTGAGCAGGAAGGCTCCTTCATCCCTGCTGATGGTGTGTGCGCTCAGACACCACAAGGAGCTTAAAAAGAAATAAAAGGAAAAGATCATATTTAATGCAAAGTTGCTCAACTACTTTTCTGGAATGTAAATGGTGCACACGGAGCTGCTGTGTGTCGGACTGGTGATGCATTGTTCAGCCTGAAGAAGAGCAGCTTTGTTCATAGCACAAAGTCATAGTTAACGTTCATATTTCTCTGGAATATTCTCAAAAACGCCCAAACAGCTACCGGTGTTAACGCAACAATACGCAATCTGACCGCTAGATGGCCCCGCCGCCTCATCTGGGCGACAAGGATATTCCCGAGGCACCAGAGAGCGTTTGTGCCTTATGAGTATTGTCTCCTGATCATCAGTACTTTGAAGCAATTTAACAAAAATAAATTTCCAGTATTTTTCCAGTCATTTTCCAGTACTAATATAAACAGCTATGTCATTGTGAGGGGCGCACTTCAGCCTTTCAGTTTTGTGAACATAGAAGAGGACATTTTAGAGCTCCAAATATCTGTGAGGGTACTTTCTTTGCTTTTAAAAATATGCTGCAGCACTTAATGACGTCATCATTTTGTGAGAATTTGTTATATAATGCAGTATATGTACTATATACAAATATGTAGTTTATATGTATATGAACATGCAAGTTAAAATTTACAGGATCTCTTTTAAATTCAAGAAAACAAGATTAAAAGCCATGAATTTCTCCAACACATTATACCTGAAAGCAAAAGAAATAACCTAGCATCACTCTCTAGTGATGCATCACACTTTTAAGAAGCAGCAGCTTTTTGGATGAGAGCTCCATGCATCTAGATTTGGTGATAAAACGCCAGGATGGTCACCTAGTGAACTTCAAATAGAATCTGAAGAGGTAGCTGCGGAACAGGTACTTCTTTTCTAAATGGACGCCTCGAGCAGAGAGAAGAGGGCATGTTCTTTGGGCTCTTTCTTTCCTCGCTGATGTCTCTGCACAGTTTTGCCTCACTTGTGCTACAAAAGAGAGATGACAAACCCACACCTCAGTATAGGTGTAGTCCTGATCAGGCTGCCAGAATAATAAAATCACAGTGTAACAGTGTGTAAACAGATGTGTAAACAGATGTCTACAGTTCTCTTCTGTTGTTCTGTATCTAACAACCCAATGAATCCCAAAAAGGAAAGCACAGTGGATACATGGGTGAAATGGGTAAAATGACATGTTTCTTTAAAAAAACTTGAGACATCGTATTGAGCTGGAATTGCTCGTCATCAGCACAACGAATGTCCTTCATCAGCATCGAATCAAAAGGTTAATGGAAGCGTGCGCTCTCCTGTCTGCCTCCACATCCATAAGACAGAAGTTCCAGGGACATCAGCTAGGAGCTAATTAGCCCAGACCCTGCAAAGAGTCTCACAGAGAGAGAGAGAGAGAGAGAGAAATCACCACAATGAAGATGAGTCTATAATGTCATTTCCTTAACTAGTCAACAAATTGAGTTAAGACCAACTGTGCTGCTTCAGTCTGGTTTGTTTGTCTCTTCATTACACCTACATGTGTTCTGTACCACTAACACAACATTAATGTTATATTGCCTCTGAAATACTATGCAGGTTCTTCTCATAGCGTCTCAGACGTTTATGGAAAGAGGCTCTTATTCATTCTCTGACACACGTTCATCAACCCTGCCTTGGCTGTCATACCTCTGCAGAGCAGCGAGCATATCTGGAGACAAAAAAAAAAAAACAACAGTGTTAGAGGGATCAGCTCTTGTAATATCCCATACTCTTCAGGGAAATTAAGAAATCCATACAATAACTCCCACCCAGGGTCATAGAAACCCAGGCCTAATCTCTCAGGTCATCTCTGATTACAAGGGAATCGTGTCATACAACGATCATTCAGGTGCAGGGAAATAAACCCTGAGTGTAGGCCTGTCCCCAAAGGCTCCAAAGTGACAATTTCTCAAAGCATTGCTCGCCAAAGGCCTTTTGGCGACTTTTCACATATCTGAGGGGCTGAACAGGGAGCAGTTGTCATGGCAGCAGCCTCCTGCAGCCGCACGTGTTGGAGGACGGCCCGCAGCCGAGCGGTCGAGGCGAACCGACGCGGCACTGCCGATGTCGAGAAGTAATCTAATAAACCTTTTCACCAACAGCGAAGTGCACCGAGGCCGAGCTGTTAGTCCTTGACTTTACAGACAGAATTTCAAAATTCTCTGAGTAAACAGGTTCGAAATATTCATGGCCATACAAAAGTGTAGGCTAAGTGGAGTTTTTGTATATATCCTCAGTGAACAGACAGCATGTCTGTCACCGATATATGTCACACAGTTTTTTAACTTTTTCTTTTTTTTACAGAAGGTGCTGGAAATGTAACACCGTGGAAATATCACACTCAAACACACTCAAACACACAACTCCCACATAATCCAAGATCCAAAAAGAGGTTTAATCAGCCAAAAACAGGTCACTACACAGGAGGTCAGGCAAGAAAGGAAAAGGCACAAAAGGAGGAGGATAAAACTTATGGACAAAAAAGGTCAAACACTTTAGATCAAGCAAGGAAATCAGACTTGGACAATGACACTGAGGTAAGACAAGCATGCACTGACCAAGACAGACTGGGGCTTAAATACAGTGACACAATGAGACACAGGTGCAAGCCATCAGGGGCATGGCAAGCGTGAGAGTAGGGAACCAAGGAGAGGAAGAGACAACCAGCCAAACCAAAGCAAACGGAAAACATGAACTGACCAAAATGGGTGGACATAGAAACAATACTGCCTGACAGGACATGACAGGAAGAGTGATAGACAGTCAGTCAGCAACTGTTTAAAGAAGAAACATATGAGGTGGATAATGACTCTTTCTTAACACTGCTTAGCACACATGCGTTATTATACAGGAACATACAAAGAGCATATACACATGCAATCACAAAAGGAGAGGTGTCAACGACAGAGCAATATAATCATATATTTACAGAAAATGGGTTTGAACCCAGCGACACCAAAAAATAACAACCAAAAATAAAAATAAACCTTCTTCAACACCCCATGATTCCGTGATGAGCAGAGACCTTGAGAGGTTGATGAACTAAGATAAGATAAGATAAGATAAGATAAGATAAGATAAGATAAGATAAGATAAGATAAGATAAGATAAGATAAAAAGTAAGCTAAGATAAGCACATAGCTCCTTGATAATTTGTTCCCAGAGGTGTCAGTGAGTCACAGATGTCTTTATAAGGATGTTCTGCTTGAATTTCCCTGTATGCGGGGCGAACCCTGGAGCATCAGAGGAAATGCTGGTGACGAAATAGCGGCAGACACCAGCGCAGCTTCAGAACCGGACTCAGAACAGAACGTGAACGATAGGATGCCAGATTTAATTAGACAATGAATTACTGGCGGAAGGAAACACATACTGCTGTCATTCAACTGTTTCCTGTTTTGACAGCAAGTCATCATTTTATCATCTGACGTGCGCGTCCGCTTTTATACCAGTCCAAGGCAGCAGCTCACATTAGCGCTGTCACTCATCATAAGCGTTAACTGTGGACATAAACCTAAATTATCAACACTTTGAATGCAGCAGAGTGATAGCGGAGGAGCACGGTTAGGACACAGCTTTTTCTTTTCATCCTTTTCCAACGCTGGTAATGCCAAAGTGGTCGAAATGGACAGAATCCCAATTGGGACACCTTTCAATACTTGACACACTATCAGCCGTCTGAGATGCGGTTAATCTAAACAGATGTGACAAAGTTTTCTCCAGAGTTTTCAACATGCTGTCATCAAGTGTGATTGCACAGCTCATTTGGCGTTCAGCGTTTTCATGGAGAAATTTAATATTTCTGATGGAATGAACCTTTGATGGACCAGTTGATCACATTAAGAGCAATAAACTATAACTAAATACTGTAATACTTAAACAGACGGTAAAACAAATAACAAAAGTGAAAAAATGAGTGTGAAAAATAGCTCCGATCGAATGATCGAGTTGTTAAATATTTAAGATTATTACACAGGAGACATTTTAGACTGGGAGACTAGGAAAAGCTCACTTTTAGTTACTAATGTGACAAATGACACCCCTTCTTTAACAACTGCTTTAACAAGTCAAAAGATTTATTTTACTCATTCTGAGAGAGGATTCAATACTTTTATCCAGCTGGACTGGCTGCTCTTCCCACTCTTTCTAGATACTGCCTTATCAGAGGCAAATAATAGCACATTAATTCTAATCAGGACGCAGCGCTGTCAGCTAAAAATCTCATTATACAGACTTATAATGAATTATGATGTATGTTATTATCAGATAGCGATGTGTAACAAGTTTATAATGTGCTTCCCATGCTCTTGGCATGATAAAGTGCCCTCCATGTGGTATCTTATCGGCTTTTATCGTCCTTGACCATCTCTGGCACACTGTTTCTACAGTAAGTGAGGTGTAATAAATGTGCGGTTCATCCATCAGTGATGCTGATGACATACCTAAAACATAATCCGTAATTCGCCCTGATGTGCACGGAAGACGTGGTGCCAGCTGTGTTTACCAGGACACTGTGTGTTATGGACGTACATAATCACTTTACCAGCCTCTGCCTGTCTGTTATGGATGGTTGTTGTCATTTACAGAGGAGGGCCCGGGGTCATCAGTCATCCGTACGTGCAAATACATGTCTGCGCCGCCGTGTGCAGATAGCTCAGTAAAAAGCTCTCATATGGAATCCCTAGACAAAGTGCTTTATTGGGAGCACGCACAATTACCCAGACGAGCACATGGGTATGGTCAACAGCCGCAGACTCAGTTCTGACCTTTGAGGTGCATCCAATTCACATCACATCATTCACATTCACATTACAGAATCATTTCTATTGAGTAGAAACACACAACAGTTAAAGTCACAAATCATCCCCACACCAATAAAACTGATGGATGAAGAGGGAAACAGTGTCTATATGCTTCCACCTGTAGGCATTCCTTAAAGCCAGCAGCAATCATCCCAGTCACATGACTGATTGTATTGATTTCTTAAATTTTAGCAGTTGTAAATGGACTCAATCACAGAAGAAAAAGCATAAAAATAATGGCAGTCTTCAAGTGACCAATAACCCGGTCATTCATCGTTAACTCTGAAGAAACCGTCATAACTGGAAGCCAGCCCAACGTTCTGCCTGTGAACGACCGGTTCAATACGGTTGCAGCTCTGTCTTCATCCTGATGTCACGGTTGATTAGCATCCAACCTCTTCATACCACAAAAGCAATAACAGCTGTTTCTTCGAGCTAACGTGGCCGGCAGATTTGGTGCACGGAGCTCTGTGAATAATGTGTTTCATTGTCCCAGTCTCCTGCGAAAACGGGCAAGATGGAGCCCTGAAGTGCCAGCAGTCATCCACAGCCAATCTTTTATTGTCTGTAAAATTACCTTTACTCCATGCCCACTTGTTGTCATGAATATATATTGAAAGAAAAACCCATCCATCATCTGCATATAGTGTGAAACAGTCATTGCTGGATCTCACTCTGTTAAAGCATATTAATATTCCAACTTCTAGCAAATAACCAGATAAGTCCTGTCCTAATCCAGCCCCAGAGGAAATGAGACTGGTTATTAATAAAGACTTCTGATCAATATGGCTTCCAGCTGTGTCATGGAAAATTTCCCACAGTGTCTTACAGTGGACTTATGCATCTGTTTAAAACATGTGTTTGGTGGTAGCGCTTGTCAAATATCGCTAATCTCCTCCTCATTTTTTAATTTCTATTACTGCGTCAGTCAGAACAGGCGCACAGGAAGTGACATTTTGAAAAAGAATAATTAAGAACACAATAATAAGCCTTGAAGTGTTTGACGGATTCCAATTTTTCTCTCAGTCGCCATGCTAGGCTTTGACCCTGCAATTTGATAATTTCCCTCGACAGTCTTTTATGAGAGTCCCCGGACAGAATGAAATAAGCAGAATGGAAAGGTCACGTCTGGTCACGCTGTCTAATATCCAGGTGTGATGGCAGCTCAGTTGCAATATTTCCGTTATTCGACATCGGTAATGAGCTACAGCCTCTGTGTTACAGAACTTTAGTGTAAACTCGTGCGCTTCTGCAAATACAGGAGGAGTATTTACTTATACGTGATACTCATCAGATAAGACTATTTTAATGGCCAACTACAGATATTAAAAGCCTGCTAAAATATTCAGATGGCTATAGTAAAATTCGACGCGTTTGTTTTCTGCAGCCAGTTAGGCCCTTGAACGCACCATCAGGATGAATACTGCCAACATACAAGACCCAACACATTTTGGGTGGACAAATAGAAATAATAATTCCGTGTGCATAAAACACAGCGAAAGTACATGATTATAGAAGTTTTATCAACAACTGTGCAAACTAAAGGGTGCATGCAGCTCACACAGACTGCCTTTATGAGTGGTTGTCAGAGCATTCTGACAGCGTGATGAGCAGAAAATAGGCAATGCTCTCACAGAATACAGCAGAACATTCTGCCAATCTGAAAAAGGCTGGGAGATTTAAGAGCCACATTGGCATCAGAGGGCCTTATTTTCTCCCATAGGCCTTCAATCATCACAGAGAAAGGACCAAAGTGGACCAAAATCTTTCTGCACAGAGAGCAGAAAAACACTTACAGGAGATCTTTGGGGAAGAAAGGACGTCTGTTGGTTTAACGGCACAATTTCCCGTATTTATTGCGGCTGGATGCAAATTGACTTTCAAAGCACATCAGCATCCATGCCAGTCTTAAAGAAATAGTCTTCAAATTAACATTTAGATGAAAGCGACACTGAAGGACCTCCCAGTTCTTCTGAGTCAGAGTTCATGGAGGAGAGGGGAGAGTGAAAAAAACACACTCATCAAAGTCATTTTCCACGCCTAAAGCAGAGCATAACACGAATCCACCATTGATCAGAGCCCATTAACTCGATTACTGACAGGTGTGTCTTATGATCCACTGTGTGTGTGTGTGTGTGTGTGTGTGTGTGTGTGTGTGTGTGTGTTTGGGGGTCGGGGGAGAGAGAGAGACTTGTATCGTCTAGATCAGTTGATTTTATTTTAGCCACCACGTCGCCACGAGCGAGAGCCACCCTGCGTGTGAAGTGACTGCTTTGCTCTCACTGTGTTCACACATGCTCAATCCCCTTTGGACTCATTGGCTGAGCGGTGCGTGCAACACTGGCCAGCATACAAACCACAGATTAGTCATCCTCCAGGTTATAGGACCCCATCACGGACCGACTGTTCTCCTGCATCACATTTGTTTTTAGTCCTTCCGGATGCTAATTCTTCCATAACATCTCCCCCATGCAAGGGCCGCCTTGTCACTGGTCACTGTCCTGGGTGGAGCTTCCTTTTTTTTTTTGTTTTAATTCTCTCAGGCAATGAAAGCCTTCACTAATGGATGATTGACAGCTCCAGTAAAGAAGTAATAGAAGAGTGTGACTGCACTCAAGGCTCTATCTCTTGCGCTCCACCATGAGAAATTTATTCATGTCTACGTGCACCTCAGGACTCATACAGTTTTAGCTGATGGAGAAGTGGAATTATGTAAAACAACAAAACTTCCTGTTAACATTAACATTAATTATCAGGTCAGGAAAAGTGGATAAACACATAAAAGTACAGAAACCAATTTACATTTATTGTAAATTGATTTGGAGTGATCTTTATACTAACTGGACTGGTCTGCAGGTCCTTTTACCTTTTCGCCATGCGGGTCACCGGGAGTACAGTTACTGTTTCCTACCTGCATCATCCTGCCACACACACTGAAATTATCCAATCACCTGCTCACTGTTGGGAACTTGTACAAAGTGAGAATGCAACAGTTGTGGTTGTCATCAGTTTAGTGCTGATTATCACTAGAATTGCATCCTAAAAAGATTAGTGCCCATTTTAATGAGCCTGAGTGGCTACTGACTGGAACATGGGAGTATGGTCGACCAAAAAGAAAATGAATATGAGACACACAGAAACACAACTCATTGGGCAAGAATCACCTGGAGCCGGAAATAAAAATGGTCCTTGTGACGTGTGTGTGTGTGTGTGTGTGTGTGTGTGTGTGTGTGTGTGTGTGTGTGTGTGTGCATGCGTTGCGTGCGTCGTGGTCATCAATGAGCAGACTACGCAGTCTTCTACGCGATACAAGTCCTGATACTCCACCTACGCTCTGGATGCTGATTGGCGTTACGCGGCTATTCAGCTATTATTTATTACCCTCAAGCGTGAACACCTCATCTGTCCAGAGCGGCACTCACAGCAGGATCTATCACTTTGCTCTGCTCCAGGGCGCACTGATTTCCAAAAATTATCTTCTCGATAGAAAGCAGGTAAGAAAAAAAGAAAAAAAAAACTGTCACACTTTACCGTTTTGTTTGTAATAGTTTTAATGAACCGGTAAAATCTAGTTTCGGGGAGGAATATCTTGATTGATTCTGTGAGAATGATAGGAGAAAAGAATCAAAAAATGACTATGTATAAGAACACTTAAGCCTCCAATCGTGCGCTTTTACGCGCCAATTACGCAGCGGGCTTTACGCAACGATGGGCTCCGATTGTTAAAACCTTTCGAAGTTCGGATGAAATAACCATACTGTTGTGCCTACTGTAAATATTATCAGACAGGTGTCGGTTGTAAAAATGAGGACAGGCTTGCTGCTGGTGACTGTGGTCCTCCTAATGAAACTTCGATGCAGTCAGTCCAGATGCGAGGAGACCGGATCGCGGAGCTCAAGTTCAGATGTAGGTGTCTTCGTGCGCACCAACCCTAACGATTATCATTCTGTCAGATGTTTACAAGGAAATATTTGTTTGCTTTTTTAATTTACTTTTTCAGCAGACTGTTGGTTTGGACGGTCTGAAGCGGAACATTCTGAAGCGGTACAGTGATTTGGATTATGACAGCTTCGTGGGTTTGATGGGCAGAAGAAATGCCGGTAAGATTCTCTTTTACTGGTTCTCCTTTCAATATTCATAACATATAGAAGGCGTCTCAGACATGGATATGTATTATTTCAGTAGCTCATCCAAAATGTTTTCTTGAGTGTGTTTAATCCAAAGTTTAATAATTCATTCATATTAAGAAATGTCTGTTTCTCCTTCCTTATCTTATTTTGAATCTGCCAGATGCAGACACTGTGCAGTCACCACAAAAAAGTAAGACTTTCAGACCAAACGGATCCTCTTTTGATTCCTTTATTGAATTCTCACAAAGCAGAACTCTGAATTGCTTTCATTCACTCTCCTTCATCAGGAGAACTGCACGACATTTTTGTTGGTCTCATGGGAAGAAGAAACTCAGAACCTGGTGAGTGTGGTAATTTAAAAAAACAAGAAGAAATGAGTCTGCTGGGTTTCTCCAGCATTTAGATGTTTCTCTTTTCATCAGACGGACAAGATGTCTGAATGACACTAATTTGTAATGCCTGCCCTCACAGATAATGGCCCCTGGAGGAGAGAGTATCCAGAGAGGAGGGGGATCTTGCTCAACAAATGCAGGCTGAGGTCAGGGCTCCTAAAACAAAAAAAAAACACAGTATTTACTTAGAAAATAGAGTTTAATAACATAAATAAACCCAGTTAACTGCACAGTTGATGTCCTTCACATTATCCTAATCCAGTTCGTGTTAAGAAATAACACACTGTTGATATTCGTAGTGCAGGAGTAAATAACGCTGCGTTTTCTTGCAGGTTTCTTCAGGGGCCATAAACATTGAAACGATGAGGCAACTTTTTGCAGCAGAAGGACAGAATCGCATGACGGAGACCCGATTCATGATGTAAATTTGCATTAAAAAAAAACACAAAGTACTAGATTTGCTTTCTGTCTCCAGGACCAATAGATGTAAGAGCTGATATTTTGTTTCTTTATCACATTTCTTTTTTTCTTTTAGTGTTCTGGATAATAAACAACATTTTTATAAATATTGAGTGCATTTGCCTGCAGGAGGAATTCAGCTGTTTTATGATATTGCACCTCTACAGAGGTCATAAAAAAGAGCAGGTGGCGTAAAGTTCACACTTCCAAACCAGTTCATCTCACATCATTTAAAGATTTAAAAAAACATCCATGCAGCTGTTTGTTCTTAAATATTTCATTAAAAAAAAAGCAAAAATCAGATAACTGATTTAATTTTATTTAGGATCCAGGACACAGCGAGAACATTAAGTAAAGAATTTAAAGATGTGACACCTGTAATCTCACCCCTTTCAAAATTAAAAATGAAGAAATACAAATTCAAGAATTTTTCACGTGGCCTGCTTTATTGCTGACTCAGGTGTGGTACGTGACTGTTGCGCACTTACACACGACTGCGTGGATGTAGAGATTTACTGTAAATGCTCGTTAAGTCATAATTGAAACCAAATGTTTGTCCTTTAGCCATTTGACGCCGCCAGTGAATCAGACATTAACCCCACGCACCATGGTCTCTGTGCATCAAACATCCCCTTGTCAGGGGGCAACATTAGTAAATAAATGCAATCCTGTACCGTCCTGCATGCTAGGCTAACAGGTAACCCGCCCTGCGTCACTGCACTTCCTGTACCAGCCTCATCTGGCCTTTGATGGGATTCACATCTTTTTTTCCTGAAGCGGTTTTAGTTTGGTTTCCTCCCACCAAAGACGTTGGTGCGGTGTGACTCCTTAACTCCGTCGCGCCCTGCGTCCACTTTAGTCTCGTGTGCACGGTGGGCTGCCATCGAGAGCTGAAGCTCAGACCTTTGTGGCCCACAGCGGGGTGGTAGCGCGGCCTGTAGCCGTACGCTCTCAGGTGGTAGGTGTAGTACTCCAGCACGTACATCAGTTGTGCCTCGACATAATGGAAAGATACGGCAAGGTCAGAGCAGCACTGTGGACCCTGTAGGAAAATACATACACACATACATTTTATAAATTATCTGAGTTGTGAGGAAAAGTGCATTCCACATTAAGTTTGGCTGATTGAGAGCTCCGTAGCACAGAGCCATGTCACAAATGCTTGCTGGTTTGGTCCTTGTGGTTTTAATCATAATTTAAAATAGAAAAAACAGAATTAGCCTGTGGCCCTTTGTTGTATTACCATGGAGCTGGATGATAACGCTTTGCCTCAGTTTAGTGCGCAGCAAAACAGTCTAATTACGTTGACAAAAGGTAAATGTCTGACTCTATTTCCCTTTCAAAGACCAAAGACAAAGCGGCTCCGCACGGTCGACGTGTGACATTATCAGTAATGAAACTGTCTCATTTTAATTGCAAACTACAGTTAGGGAGATGCATCATTATCAGCTAATTGAGCAATTTTCCCTTTGTTGACAGGACATCGTGCCCCACTGCAATCATGTTCTCTAAAATGAACTCATCTCTTTTTCAATACGTGGAGCCTCCACAGAGGTCACCACAACAACTCCTTTACAGAAAAACTCTTCTTCCTTTTGGAAAACTAACTGAAAAAACTGCTTAATATATTTTAAAATCACCAAATATTGCTCGTATTTCCAGTGTAAATCTGCACTAATGTTATTAACGGTTTTGTGCCCTCACTTTGATCTCTTCCTAACCTCACTTGCCTCTTTCTAATAAGGTTAATCCACTTTGCGGCCGTCTGCCTGACTTAAACCTCCTTGTATGTTTAGCGTTGCTGCTTTTTGAGGCATTTTTGCTCGTATCGTTGCAGACTGAAAAACAGAAGTGAAGGACTTGCCTCGACAATGGGGTAGTAACAATAGCTCCAGTACCAGAAGCTCTTGGAGAAGGTGCTAGTTAAATGGTGCTCTGGCACGAAGGGGTGAAATGTTTCTCGGTGCAGCGTGTCCCTGGAGTCTCGCGCCAGAACGCCCATCTTCTCCAAACACTGCCCCAGCGCCAGGTCCTCTACAGGGGTGGTGTGTGTGCACACTTTGGTCCGAAAACCTTCCACGAACCGCTTCAGGGCCTCTTTGCTAAGTACGTAGCCCGCCCCTCCGCTCATGTAGCCTTGCTTGGTGTATGGCTTGAAGCGTTTGCCAAAGTAGATGGGCTCGTCGGGGGTGTGGTTCGACAGAACCCAGCGCAGGTTGTCCACCACGACGTAGGTGTCGTCGTCCGCCTTCAGGAACCAGTCCGCATCGTTGGCATGGTGCTCGTACACGTAGTGGAAGGCTCGGATCGTCTTCCAATAGAGCTGGTCACGGCCCTCCTTGGTGCCAAGGCCCACCGTGGGGAAGTCTGGATCCTCCACAGAGCTCATGAACACCATCACATTGCAATGGCGAGTCCAAGTGGCCCTGACATGGCGAGCTCTGCTTTGCAGGTTATACGGACCAGTCATCACCCAACAGAGAACACGCACTTTCTGGTACAACATGTCTGCAACTTCGCTGTCTTCATCTATGGCGACAGAGCAAGAAATACAGTGTAAACTGGTGTGTGGGAGAGAATGATGTGTATACTTTATTATCAAATATATAGAAAATGCCCATATTAAATCAGTTACCTCTCTTCTTTCCTCATTTTACTGCAAATAACTACAAAACCTACAGCCCAGCATCAAGAGAAGGTGCATTTTTGTGCCTAGTTTTAGTAATAAATAGAAAAACTTCAAACACCTTGGTGGTGAGGGTGCAGCAGGTTGAAGAAAGCGGACCCCTCTTTCCTCCAGTTGGTCGGGCTCTCCTCTGCCACCATGGAGCCTCTTTCCTGGGCCTCTGACAACACAGGGTAGCTCCTCTCAAACCACACTTGAGACAGAAAAAATTGGCTGCTGAAGGCTCCGACCAGGAAGCCTAAACAGAAGGCCCATCTGGAGCTGGAGACCTTCATGGTGACACCATCTCCAGCACAACCGTATCCCAGTTACAGCATGACACCTATGAGGGTACACACCAGGAAAGGTTAAAGACCTTGCCAAATGAAAGGATGATTCTCTAGGTGGAATTAAGCCTCATGACTTAACAGTTAGGACATTGTGTAGGAATTCATTTAGCATTATTCTCTATGTTTTCTTTGGTAAAGGCTCTATTCCTGACGTGAAAAAACAGCACACAGATCCTCTTCGCAGTTCAATTTAGATGTATGAATGAATGAGATGCTTCATATTTACGTAAATACGGGCTAGAATTGAAAAGTGTAGTATGTGTGAGAGTGAAGCTCTACTCACATGAACCATACCAGAATTAAAGCCATCAGTTCGAACAAAAACTGCTGCTACAGCGACATAAATCATCGTGTGGCTCCCAGATGGTTTGTGATGGAACGTGCGATCATAATAAATACGATTTTAATGCTAGAATCATTTTTATAAGAGCGTGTACGTTTACCTCTGCTGGCCGTTCAGTCATTTGGGAACGCGGACGAATGCTTTCACTGCCAAAGTCTTCCAGTTTGACAACAACGCCTCCGAGCTGCTCCACCTGGCTGTCACACCGTCAAACGCGGCTGCTACGTCTGCTTTTTGGACGGAAAACGATCCCCCATTTAATAAGGTGATTAGTTGGAAGAGAGAAACCGCGCAGATATACATGAACGCTCTAAAGCTGGAGAAGAGCGAGCTCTCATTGGCTGGTTTGTCGGTGACGTGTACAGGAAGGAAGCGTCTCACCCTCTTCAAAAGAACAGACGTTAAATGGTGATTTGTTTGATTGATTCTTTGACTTTCCAGACGTCAGATGGGTGTTTATTCATAGTAATAGAAAAGGTGTCTTATTGATGACTGAATATGTTTTCTTCCACCTCTGGCCACTGGGTGGCACGTTAACATTTTTCCTGTCTTTGTTGACGTCATGTTCTGATGTCGCACAGTCCGCAACGCGCTGTTGAGTTTTTAGATGATAAATAAAATATATACATTTTTAAAAAATATGCATTCGCTTTAGCTTTTTTGTTTGTTTGTTTCTTGGTTGTCACTCGTGGACATCACCTTATTAGTCCTTTATGCTTCAAGCAGTGTCCCATTGTGCTGTTGTGTCAGACATCCTTTTTATAGATTAATAATTGTCTGACATTGATTCCTAATGACAGTGAGAGTTGCAAAAAAACACAGTAGTCTGACATGTCAGTCATGGTAGACGATTCACTGTAAAGGTAACAAAATAGAAGTAACATTATTCAGGAATGATTCAAAAGTGCTCAAATTGCATACAACTGAAATAAACGGTCACACAGCTTAGTTAGATATAAATAACGGTGGGGCGGGCGGAGACAAAACAAATGCCTCCTCACTGCTTCTGTGATCAACATTCCTGCAGATCCAAGGCGGTTTTGGACTCCTAATCTTTTCCGCAAAAGAATAAGGTCTCTATTTGTAAATTTTTTACTACCTTTGCCTTATGTCGCGTTTAAAAATTAGATAGTAATTTGATAACTTATTCACAGCTTTTCGCTGTGTGGTGTTTAAACTTATACTGACACAAACATTAAGGCACGAACTGGTGCCAGTTATATAACGTTCTTAGAAGCAGCCAGTGCGCATGCTCAGAATGTTTCAACGACAGACAGTCCCACACGGACAGCAGCCAGAGCAAATATTATTATTAACATTATTAATGTGGTTGTTGATGATTCCCACTTATGTACTCCATTTACGCACCTGGGTGTGAAAATAGACCAATGGTTTTTGCTGGTATAATATTCAGCTATTATCCAAAATGCTGCTCAAAAACAACTGCAATAGAGAGAAAAAAATTATAAAAAGGATATTTTTTAATGATTTTGTTGAAAGATTTATTTTTTTCCCCAACTTTAAAGCTGGCTTCGGACGAGGCGTCTCGCATTTGGAACCGACGCAACAAGAGGAGTGGTTGTTAGTTGACCCACCCAGGACGCTTCTCAGCAGAAGTTGGCTCGATTGGGTGGGGGGGGGGGTTTCCGTGTATGTGTGATCTGACGCTCTGAAGTCTGAAAACCTTACCCGAGGTCATCCACAGTAAGTAAGAACCGTTTCTGTCTCTGTCTGAGCTCTCCGGCAATTCTAGTACATAACAGTCTGCGATGTTAACATTTTCTGTCTGTTCTCCGTTCAAAAGTGATGAACCTGGAAATACTCCAAACCAAAGAGCGTGTATAGAACATTAGGGCCACCCATGAGAAAAAAAATGAGAGGAAGTAGGTTTTTTTTGTTTTTTAATCATGCACTTCGAGAAAAAAGGCGAAATGACGAGAATAAAGTCGAAATACAATGTCGAGAATAAAGTCGACATAAAATGTCGAGAATAAAATCGAAATACAATGTCGAGAATAAAGTTGAACTATAATGTCGAGAATAAAATCGAACTATAATGTCGAGAATAAAGTCGTCCTTTTGAGACTATAACAACCAGCGCGTGTGATTGCTTCTTCGAAATGCCATGCAAGTATTTAGATGACTTGGTGAAATTATACGTTGGACGTGGCTTTAGTAACAAAGAATGCTTCATTTTTAGCTCAGAAACACACTGTAGTTATCAGTATTAGGACTTTGTGCCTCTTTCTGCACGCAGCAGCTCCGGACAGCCGAGTCCGCGGGGTTACACTGAGCATGCGCGTGCCGGTAAAAACAGGAAGTACTTGGCTTCGCCGACTTGCAAGGCAAGTACGCACACTTCCCCAGCAAATCAAACAAGTCGGTCTGGGATAAAGCACGAGAAAGGAAAAGACAGTATTGCGGGCTTTGTTAGCCTTCCTTCCTATTCGGCATATTACGAACACAAGCATCCTATTTTTGTAATGGACTTTGCTGAAGGGTCCCGTCTCGACATTATATTTCGACTTTATTCTCGACATTTCGCCTTTTTTCTCAACATTTCGACTTTTTTTCTCGAAGTGCATGATGAAAAAAACTACCTCCTCTCATTTCTTTTCTCATTGGTGACCCTAGTCCTCTTCAGTACTGTGGAAGTCATCAGTCCCTCTAACTATTTTAGGCGAGAGGGGGAAAATAGAATTTTAATAGACATTTTACTTACACGGAGAACCAACACGATGGAGGTCATCCTGCTCCTGTAGCCTTCCTCAGATCTGCGCCTTGACACCTTATATAGACAGATTTGTTTTAATATATAAAATTGAAAATATTTCAACTTAAATATAGATAATTGGTTTGGTGACACGTGTTATCAGATCTCAGAGTTTTTGTGTTTGGGCTGCAGATCGACTTGAAGCTTTCATTTTCTTTGTGTGTGTGTGTGTGTGTGTGTGTGTGTGTGTGTGTGTGTGTGTGTGTTGCGATGCTGCAAGTACACACGGCACGATTTTCGGCGTCTCCCTGGTAGATATCAGCGTGTTCTCAGTGCAGGAAGTGAAATGGAGCAGTAGAGCGGCTGCCCCAGAGCAAAGCAACTAGGAACAACAGGAGATAGAAAAATGGTTTTGCGAGGTCAGTGGACACAGGAGACTCTGACTCAGCCACTGTTCGGATCATTACCCCACTCCACGCCGACTTAGTTTACACCAGTCTGCACGCCACCATCGCTGCAATACAAACCGAACAAAGACTGCGTAGTTGTGACCCTGATGTTGAAACCGTTTGAACTTGTGTCGTCTTGTCATGTTTTTTTTTTTTTTTTTTGAGCTGTACATAGTTGTTTTGTAGATTTAATAAAAGTGTGCCAGTCCGTGTGTAATAAAGGTGTGCAACAACAGACATTTCATTCGTAAGGGCAAGTTACAACAATGACAGTAGAATCATAAATAATGAACAAGAGGCTCGCGCGCTGCGGCCACGCACTTGCCGTGTCAGTCCTTACTGGCAGCGCAGTCGGTCACGCCTCCTGACGGAGAGAATCGCGCCGTGGGGACACGCCCGTCTCAGGCGACTGTTGTAGCATGGACACCCAACGCTCCCGCCGATCCTGTCGAGTTGCGCGGTGCGAACACCCGGGCGCCCCGCTGACTCGAAAAAGTCGTGCCGTGTGAACTTGGCTTTAATGAAGAGCCGTGCCAGACCTTCCTGGCTCGGCCACACACTTCTCCAGCTCTCCCAGGAAGACGCAGGTTCTTCACAAGTTCTTCACTGACTGTCTAATATTAATTCTCTCTTTATTTTATACAGTACTACTCAGAAAATTAGACTATCGTGTAAAAGTTGTTTTATTCAGGCAATCCAACATGAAAGGTGAAACCAATACATTTTATAGACTCATTACAGATGCAAGATTTTACTTTCAGAGGCCTGACATTTTTGTATTTAAAATTCTTTTTTTTTATTGATTTCAAGTAATATTCTAATTTTCTGAGTTTTTGAATTTCAGGTTTTCTGAAGCTGCAAGTCCTAATCAGCAAAAAAATAAAAGCTTGAAATATATTGATTCGCATACTATTTGTCTATATAATATGTACATTTCACCTTTAAAGTTACAGAAATGCATGCACTTTTTCAGCATATTCTTCTTTTCCGAGTAGTACTGTAGATTCATGCTGTTATTACTTAGATGCACATCAAGATTAAGAGGAGTCTGGGCCTGATTTTGCTCGCTGGGCTGCTGCTGGCTGCGCTGCTCCAGAGCCTGAGCCTGAGCCTTCAAGCAGGCCCAACAGTTGACATCACACCCAGACGAGGAGGTACGCTAAAGGAATCCATCCACAGGAAAAACCACTACATCCTTAGCAGCTACGGGGACATTCCCTATCACATGAAGGAGAGCGTGGCAAGGTGCGCTGCTCAGGAACACTTCTCGCTTGCTTCATGTTTGTCTCTGAATTCTCGAGTCCATTTCACTTGTCTGATTTCTCTTCCTGACACAGCCTGTTAGCTTATAATACGTGTGTGTGTGCGGCTGACAAGGAGAGCTTTCGCCTGCCTTTTTCCAATTATCTGTACCCCCGCGTCTGGGCCCATGACGTTGGGGTTGCCTTCCTGGAGTCTCAGCCCGACCCTGAAGAAACCAAACGTCAGAGAGCTGAAGAGTACAGCCAGCACCAGAATAGGTCACACACACACACGCACATACACAAACACAAACTTTGCATGTGCAACTAGTTCCATCGCAGGACTTTTCATTAAATTAGATATATTGAGCAGAATCTGTTATATGTTAATATTGTGTTTTTCTGTGTAGGATCTACAGTCCTGCAGATGAGCTGATTGTCGCGGCGGCAAACAGCCCTCTTCAGTATCCCACCCAGGGCATCGAGGTGCGGCCTCTCAAAACCGTCCTCATTCCTGGTAACCCCATAACACCACACCTAATGTTTTAAAGAAAACAATGTTCTAACTATGCAATAACACATGCAATAACCTGTCATTACCACCAAGTATCCATTGTACCACCTGTCTCCCTCCAGGTTTGGGCCTTAAAGTAGAACACAGCAATAACCCCAGGGTAAGTTTTAGCCATTTTATCGTGGATGAGTTTTACACAGTTAAATTTTTCCTGTAATGTCGAATTTCCCCTCTGAACAGGTGTATTTGATGGCAACCATGGGAGTGTTCAATGTCGCCGCCGTTGTAGACAAGGTTGTTGTTGAAGGAGAAGGTCAGAACAACGTGACCCTCTCCAGTCCTCTCCTGTCGGCTCTGAACAGGCAGCTGCAGTTTGTCACCTACACCCACACCGTGTTCCATCCCAGGACAGCTGACACAGGTAAACAAGAAGACAGATAAGCCGAAAACACATACAGATAAGCCAGATTGTAAAAGTTAAGTAGGCTTGAATAAAAATGGCCTGAGATGACAGCGCTGACAGAAAACCGCTGCTTCTGTTCCTCTTCCTGCATGAGGCAGACGTGTACGCTGCTGCCAGATGGTGTTTCTATTTTTGAGGGCCCTCTGTTTCAGAGCCTACTTGCTCCTTTTCTCACGTCCTCGATTAGCTATCACAAAACGTACAGCTTCGATACGGTACTGTGATTAAAATCGACGTCCCAGGCTTGCCCTATCTGTGTTTGAGTCTTTTATTGTATTGCAAGTCTTTGCGTGGACCAACTCCTTACCCGGCATGCAAACGGTGAAGAATGCATTCTCCCTCATTTCCGTCCGTTTCGGCGGGAGAATAGCAGGATACGGATGTAGACGTTACTCCCGCAGTAAATGTTTTCAAGGAAAACCAGTTACGCAATAATATTTGAGCTCCAAAACTGGTTTCAGGAGCATGCTGTTTGAAATCCGTGCCACCACTTTAATGGTCTGATAGTTACTCAGTGTATGTAATTGCTTCATTTTCTCCCCTGAAATATGAAATGCTGCATCATCAAGGCGGTTTGTCTCCACAGTCCAGTTTGGAACCAAAGGACATCGAGCGCTTTTTACCATCAAAATTGGACACAGAGCCATTCCAAAACTTTACTATCCTGGACCCCAAAAAGGTGAGTTTGAAGTCATGTTTATAAACCTGGCTGGCACCCTTCATGTGCATGTGTGTGTTTCCATAGAGTACAATATAAGCGCGCTTGTGACCATCGCCACAAAGACCTTCCTGCGCTATGACAAACTGAAAGACCTCATCACCAGCATACGGAAATACTACCCCACCGTCACCATAGTGATAGCAGACGATAACGAACACCCCGAGGCAGTGAGAGGGCCTCATGTTGAGCATTACATCATGCCGTTTGGAAAGGTAAAACCGGTGCGTCGCTGAAAAGCATTAGGAATTCTGAGTTCAGGCAACTTGTGAAGCTGCTGCCTTCATCTCTGCAGGGCTGGTTTGCAGGGAGGAACCTGGCCGTGTCTCAGGTGGCCACGAAGTACGTGGTGTGGGTGGACGATGATTTCATCTTCACCGAAAACACCAAGCTGGAGAAGATGGTGGACATCCTGGAGAAGACCACTCTGGATCTGGTGAGAGCCGTTACTTTTCACCTTTGTAAGGCTTTTCTCCATCTCATGTCCCTGCGCTGGTGACGGCAGGTTGGCGGTGCAGTCAGGGAGGTGACGGGTTACACGGCAACATTTCGGCACACCATCTCTGTGGAAGGAGGGGGAGAGGACGGCGACTGTTTGCACATCAGAAATGGCTACCACCACATCATCGAGGGCTTTCCAAGCTGTGTGGTGGCCGACGCTGTCATCAACTTCTTCATGGGGAGGACAGACATGGTGCGTCAGGTGGGCTTCGACCCCAATCTGGCACGCCAGGGTCACTTAGGTTAGTACCTCTGACGTCATCAGTTAGCACACTGTGGGCGTCTATGTTTGCTTTTTCTCAGTGCAGTTAAGATAAATTGGAGAGAAACTGAGGAACAGTTAAGACGAAAGACTTTTCTTCTGGCAGAGTTCTTCATCGACGCTCTGGGCTCTCTCCATATCGGGTCATGCAGCGACATCATAGTAAACCACGCGTCAAAGATCAAACTTCCATGGACCAAAACGGACTCACAAAAGGCCTACGAAAAGTTCCGTTACCCATCATCCCAGTCCACCAGCAGCCTTCACAACGGAGTTTTCTACTTCAAGAACAGGTTGAAGTGCATGAGCAGTCACTGAACCCGGCGTGGCGCGTCTGTTTGCCGCCTGGTTTTAAAGACGTGAAGCTGAAAATGGCTCCCTCTCTTGGTGTATCAGGTACACTGAACCAAACAGAATCGGAGCACATTTGTTTTTGCTCCCTTTTTTCATGAGCTGAACTCAAAGGCTTAGAACATTTTCTGCCTGGAAGCAGACCAGCCCGAGAGCTGACCACACACCTGGTCTGCGGTTGTGACACAGATTTTTTTTTAAAGATATGTGAATACTACTTCAGAGAAGTGGCCCTTTTGTGTACATGGAAAAAGTCTTAGATTTTTTTTAAGTTCAGTTAATGAAAAATGGGAGCAAAAGCAAAGTGTTGATTTTATGTCATTTTTCTCCAGTGGGTATTTGCTTTTTAGATAAATACGATAAATATATTTTTGTATTTGATTTCAAAATAAACATACAATTTGGTGTAAAATCTAACAAATCCGCATCATCAGTTTATATATTTTCTGGTCTGAAGTTGTAATTAATTTTTTAATTCAGTTATTGGCACTTTTATTTTTTTCAGCTCATACTTGCGTGCTTGTGTATATGACAGATTCTCCAATTAAGTGTGTATTTTACTTTCCTGAAGGAGAAAATTATAAATTATATTTTTGTGCCCACAATCACAGTTTGTTATACTTGCTGTTGTGTTGATGATAAAATATTGGATATTTTATTGATTTTGTTTTAAATAGTTGCCTGGGAACATGAAAATGCAGCAGAAGTCTTGCTGGGCAAGTAAAATAAATGAAAATAAATCTTCAGTTTATTGGCGTTCCTTATTTCTTTTAATTTCTGTTGTTTGTTTGACTGGAGTTTGTCTGCCTGGAGCAGCTGGGAGAAGCTGTCATTCTGAGGTTTGACCACCAGATGGAAATAAAAGCTTGGTAGAAAAACTGGAGCGAGTAACTCATCATCTTTAGGATCATCACTATGACCGAAATAACAGGAAACTAGATATAATATCCGTTTTTAAACTTTATGTGAGCTATAACATTTTTTAACCAATGTTGCTGAATTTTTGAGACATTCGGATATTTCTACTTAGCGTTAGAGATGATTAATGCTTCATACTTCCTGTTGTTGGAAAGGTTAATGCATTCTGATCCAGTGTCATTTATTTCCACATTCCGACACTGACAAGCACCTTTTACCAGACAAATCTTACTTGTTATTTTCAAATCATGTTATTAGGTCTGCTGGTAGAATCTGGCTTCATGAACATTTGGCCGGAACCTTGCGTTCTAATGTTCTCATTGAAGTGGACTACTTCTTGCCAATTAGTGAAACACTCCTTTAGCTTTAAAGTGAAAACCCAGAGGGTAGAGTGTCTAGAGGCCTCTTTGAAATATGCAGTGGAAAAAATTAATAACTTGGCTGACAAACATCAAGCAAGCAAATAATTAGGTTTTTTTTACTTACTTACTTTTTTTAATTAATTACTTTTTTTTTTACTCCTGGTTTTGAACCCAAACCCCATTTGGATTTATCAGGTCAAGGTAACGGGATTGTGAGGAGGAAGAAGATTAAAGAGCAGAGGTCTGCGCAGATATTTGGGGGTGAAGGAATCTGAAGTTTTTGGTCTTATGCCTCATGCTTTGGCCGAATTGTTGCAGTTGTTGAGTCCCATTTCTGAGGTCATGCTGATACAAAGAACGCTGTTCTTCTCTGATCAGAAGCTTTTGGCGTGCTTCACATTCCACACTTTCTCTGGAAAAAATGGATTCGCAAACCCGAGAAATGGTGTGCCTGATTTGATGAGACATCTTTTTCCTTGTTTCCACTGTTGTCCTCAATATTTCAAAAATAGGATGGTGACACCGCACACTCAAACACTGTATTTCACAACATACATATACTTTGAAAGCTTGACAGTGCATTTCATTCTTTATTGCAAACATCAGAAACTGAATAAATATCACTATGGTAACATATCAGCAAAAAAGACAGTATGAAAAAGAATATTTATTACAGTTTTTTCAGTCATAAGCAGTGATTCCTCAGCAGAAGTAATGAGGAAAATAGTCTTCCCTGATAATTAATATCAGAATATCAGTTATAAGGCTGATATATGTGAGAAAAATGACAAAACTGTGATGCAATATTTACTGTAGTCCAACCTTCATGCCACAGGGGGCTACTGTCTTTAAATGTGTGGTGGACTGTACAGTTTGGATCAAATATAGGAACAGGAAGCTGAAATAAACGCTCTCTCGGATGAAGCCACTGGTCCCCAACATCCCTCTGCCTCAGACCCAAACGGTTGTGGTGGATTCTGGAGGTTTCTCCTGTGGCACAAAATGGTACCTCTTCAGAGACTCACGTGAGACAGACTGATTGCAAAGTCAGCGCTTGTGCCTGCTCGCTCACCTTCTGCTGCTGGATATACAACACAGCATCGTGGACGGTGACAAAGATATGCTGAGGGTTCATATAGCTCATCAGACCACTGGACGTGAGGATCTTCAGGACGCTCTCTACAAAGACAGAAGGCACCAGTCGCTTTTCAAAGTGTGTCACATTGAGCAGATGTTACTAATAAAGAGGAAAATGATCTGGTTTCTTGGACGGGAGCCTCACCGTTACAGTTTGCCAAATACACGCGGACGCCAACTTTCTGGCATTCAGTACAAATCTGAAAGAAAAAAGAAAAATCAATTAATCAAAAGACTCAAAAAGAACCAACGAGGGGATCATTACCTGGATGTTTTAGGCTAACCTGTGTGAAGAGTCTCGCTCCAGCAACATCGACGAATATCACACTGCTGCAATCGATCAGAACTGCCTGAATATCTGATTCACCTGTTTCTGGGAGAAAAGTTCTTTTATATATATATATATATATATATATATATATTCAGTGTGAACATCATCCACATGGCAATGTTTTTTCCTAGCTTACCAGATTTAAAGAAGTCATTTTCTGAAGAAAATGACGTGTTGGCGATGCCTCTTTCCTAAAGAGCGACGGCAGGATGGAGAATGGGGTTAGAACTGGCGTGAGGCTGTAGTGATACGTCGAGCTAATTCAGTGAGTCGTTCAGCAGTCGTACCACAGTGTTGACGGTGGTCTCCCCCTCACGTTTCTCCAGAGCTTTTCTTGCCTTCTCCCAGCTGCGGATCTTCTCTGGCGTCAGGCCCAGCAGCCTACTCATCTCCTCCCTGAAGAAGTTACGATTCCCATAATAAATAGGCCCATTGTACGTCAGGATCTTCACTCCCGGGACCTCGTAGCACTAAAAGGAAAACAGCAGCGCCTCATTTTTCATCATCTCTGTCAAGCTGTTGCAGGAGTTACCTTTTATATGTCTGGAATTTGGGCTCTACTGTTAGTTCTTGTTTTGATTTCTGCTAGATTAAAAAGTGTTACTGAGCAGTGTGACCTCTCACTTTGCTGTGTTTCTCCAAAGGTCTATAGATCTCTGTGTTGCTTGCACGTCCGAGCACTGAACAGCCAGACCTGTTGAATCATTACAACAGATATAAAGCGAGTCTCTGCTTGAATTCCAGTACGAACGTCTCTATCCATGCTGCAGCAGGGAGAAACGGAAAGTGTACCTCTGTGTGCGGCAGATGACCGTCATCATGGAGAAGACCACTCCGATGGCTAGGCCCAGGTCCACATTAAGCACCACCACAGAGAGCCAGGTTACCACCCAAACCATCTACAGACAGACGTATAATCCACAATAATCCACAACTCCGATTGAAGCTACTCATGAAAGTCATGGCCAAACAGGGCCCTTTGTTACTTTACTCAGTGCACCTACAAAATCAATCTTGCTGATTTTCCACAGCTCAGGTAAATCCTGGAACTGCAAGAACATCTGCCGGAGGCTGGTAACATTGATGCACGCTAGAACGGCCTGTGGGGTGAGGAAAGAGTGATATTTGTGCACTTCAATCTCTGTTTTTCACACCAGTAAGAGATGTAACGATAAATTCACCTTTGGAAGGAAATAGAAGAGCGGTCCAATCAGCAGTAGGACGATCAGAACGACCAGGCTGGTGAACAAGCCGGACAGCTGCAGGGACATCAGTTAAATATGATCTGTAGTTTATAAAGTTGAGATTTTCCAAATGAAGTAATATGTTGACCTCTTGGTCTTAATCAAAAGCGTTAAGAAGCAGATTTGTACCTGCGTGTGTCCTCCGGCACTCTCCAGTATGTTTGTGGTGGCTAACGTAGCCGAGCTGGGGAAGCAGGTAAAGAAAGAGGACACCGTGTTGGAGATCCCGTGAGCCAACAGCTCCTGACATCAGACGACAGAGACGTTTACCACACAACCAGGAACAACACGCAGCTTTTGCTGCTCTCGCTTCTCACCTGGTTGGGATGGATAGAATATCCGTGCTTGTCTGCATAGATCATGGCCAGTGAGACTGACACGGCGTAGCCCACAAACGTTATGGCCACCGTGTCTCCTGCAATGTCAGGGAAAGTGCTCAAGGCGGGGAGTTTGGGCTTCGGGAATCTGGGAATGAGAGAGTTTAAGATCAAACTACTGGAAGATGCTGAGAAATATAGATGTGCCTCATTTTAACTAATTACCCTGCTGGGATGTGGCCGACTATCTCGATTTTGTAATTAGTGTCGAGCGAGGAGGCGAAAGCCACCCCTGTAGCTATAATCACCTGAAGAAGTATTAAAAACAACCATTATCCGTACTGTAACCAGTGGCGAGATCAAATATAAACCAAAATGAAATTAGCTGACTGACTGTGAGGATCTCCACAGGGATGGGTGTGTGCAGGCGCTTCCGATAACGAATGTTGATTTCCTTGACAGGCACCAGGACGGCCAAACACACCAAGGAGATTAACAGCTCCGCCATGTTGGTGTGAGGCAGGTTCTCCACAACTGACCCTAAAGTCTGAACACACAGGCCTGTGAGTCTTCGGTAACCTTCAGATGAGGCTGTCAGCAGATCAGCAACTCTTACTTTGAAAAGAGAGAAGGTCCCCATGTGCCGGGGGAGGCGTAACCCCAGCATGTTCTGTAGCTGTGAGACGGTAACGTGGAAGGCAGCGGCACTGGTGAAAGCCTTGACAATTGGCTCTGACAGATAGGTGGAGAGGAAGCCCAGCTGGAGACCAAACATGCACAGCTGAGAGCACAAAAATTGAGAATTAAAAAAAAAAAAAAAAACATTCACCAAACCTGCAGGTCTTCAGAAAAGTGCACTTTACCATGATGATTCCAGAGAGGAGAGCCACGGCCGAGGCCACGCCGATCCTCTGGGCCTCGAGCTCAGCTGCTGCTGACAGGCTGGTGTTCATCTCCAGCGGTGTGGGAACCAGCTGCTCCACCACAGAACCAGTCATCAAGCTCACCACTGCGAAAGTGCCTGAGAGGAGGAGAACTAGTGCTCAGGAGAAAAGTCTGAGAGCAACGATGGAATCAAAGAAAGACCACCAGAGCTACCTGTGGAGACGTGACGGCCTGTGCCAAAACACATGTAGAGGAACACCGGGAAGAAGGAGGTGTACAGGCCAAATATGGGTGCCACAGACGTGAGCAAAGCAAAGGCCATGCCTGTTTAGATGAAATTCAGATACATATTTTTAGAAAACCTGTAAAATATTAATCTTATGTTTAAAATATAAAGCCAGTCTTTGTTTTATTTTACATAATCTATCACTATATATATATATATATTTTTTTTTTTTAACTAAAGAAGCCTTTAAACTTAAACTTAAATAATTTCAATAATTAAAAAATACATACGCTGTACAGCAAAATATAGTTTAGGTAGTCAAAATACAAATACAGAAGTCATAAATCTTGCAGTCATATATAATACAAAAGTACAGTGTTGGTATACAGTAGTGGAAAAAAACTGCCAAGAATTTAGTTTTGTTTTTGTTTTCTTATTAACAAAACACATATATCATTTGCAGCCACACCTTTTGAAACACAAAACCATTTTTCCACCAATATTTCATTATAATTTTTGAAATTTTAAAATCTTGGGTGCAATGCAATGTAAAAAAGTAGAAAAACAGTGTGAAAGATAAAAAAAATGTACACTCACATATAAACAAAATAACAATAATAAGGAGATTAAGAAAGTGAACAAGAATGAGTTCTTATGCCATCTTCAGTCTTTTTTGTCTTATATTTCCATGGTTACTCACCTTGTGGGATGTGAAGAATACCGACTGTCAGCCCTGCCACGGTGTCTCCTAAAATCCACTTCTTCAGTCTGTACTTGGGCAGCCAGTTGAAAATGGGCACCCTGTCCCTCAACAGGTGGAGGCAAGCTCGCCTGGAGCACGTGCACCCCCCGGCGAGTCGCTCCCGGAGCCGCGGGCTTCCAGCGGCGTTGTCATCGGAGCCGTAGGCCTGCTTGAAGCGGTCCTCCGTGTAAATGTTCCTGTACACGGCCACAGACGCGCTCATAGTTCCTCTCCTGAGAGCATCAATAGCAGCAGTTTGTGCAGACGCTCATGCAGAGTGAATAAAGTTGCTGTCTGTGGCAATAAATATATAACGGCCTGCGTCCTGACCTCAGGAGCCATTGCACCTTCCTGCCGGACTTCTCATAGCCAATGACATGGCTCAGAGCCCAATCTTTTTTGTTACAGTTATGAAGAACTTTTTTTTCCCATCTTTGTTCTGCCTCAGTCAACATAAAGGTGTGCTGGTTGGTTTTTTTCCCCTTTGAAAGACCTCTGGGTCCTACCGCTAAAAGTGTTTTTCCTCTTCTGCGGAACTTTATAGACACACTGTCAGCCTCCGCTCCCTCCCTCCAAACACACTTGGACACACACCGTCCTTTACAATGCACAGGCCAGTCCTTCTTTAAGTCCTGCCTCCAGACGACAACGTGGGAGGTACAAGCTCAGCGGAGGCCCAATTAAGTCATACAAATATACCACTGTGAAATGGCCTTTAAAGTCAGATACTGTTGGCAGAGCTGTGGTGTAACCCCAAACCGCGCCTGTTAGCGACAGATTTCATTTCCGAGAAGTATGGATGTCCGTAATGGGCGAGTGTTTAAACAGTGTAGCCAGGAGGAAAAAAAGAGTGGCGCTACCCGTGAGACCCCTGCGAAACCCGATCACACACGACGGCCTGGTTCACGGATCAAACTACACCTCGGCTCTGATCAGCGCGTGACGTGTTGGCCTTTGTCGGGTACAAAGGAGGTTTCGATAAAAGCGAGATAAAACGGGATCTTTGCGAGCGAACTATTGTGTGGCCGGAATGAAGGACAGGGAAATTTACTGTAAAGCTCGGCGGTGAGTGGGTCTAACCCTGATTAGTATAATCAAAGGAAACGGAGGGTTTATTAATCCGCCCAGTGCTGGGAGCTCAGCATTGGGCGCCATGGATGAATAGACTCCCATTACATGAGACTACGTGAGCAAACACAAGCAACGACAGACATTTTATTGCGCCACATAGACAACACCCAGTCACTTCTGATTTTATCAACATGCATATTTATGGTCTTAAATGTTGGGGCTATACCAGTTGCAGGATTGGAACTGTAAACCTCATTTAAGATGTGATAGAAGCTAGTATCCATCAGGTTCACAGGCTCTAAGGGATCTACTCTAACATATAATCTCTGTTTATGATTCAGACCATCAAATCTGCTGAGATTATAGAGTTGCAGCAGGCCCGGGTCACTTAAATACCCTGAAACCTTTGTGCAGATTTGTTTTTGTCCCTCTGTTGTGTTCCTGGAGCTGCAATGTCCCCTCAGGAGATGGGACCAGCGTTACGACGGACCTTCAGCCGCAGGAATGTGAGCCATTGTTTTGATCAGCTCTAGAGGATTTATAAACGCTGCGATAGCGCGGCGCGTCTGCGGCCTGTTTAAACAAGATATTAATCTGTGGCAAAAGAAACAATGAATGGAAAAGGATATGGAGTGTTTGCCACAAGGTTGGCGAAACGCTTCTGCTCTGCGGCGGTGCAGACAGCGTGTGTCATTTCGAGATTCCAGCCAGCATTCCTTCGCCTTCGGAAAAAAACACCTTTGTGGCAATGTAAACGTGTCATGTGACTCTTCAGACAACTATTGTTTACCTGAGAAAGGAGAAACAAGGACAGGGCGGCACTGACGGTGTTGCGTGACTCGCAGGAGCGCACAGTGGCGGCAACAGCTGTGTCTTAGCGACATGGTCCCTCTCAACATTAATCACCTAATGAAAAATCCACCCACTCCCTCCATGCTGAGAGTGAGTCCTGATCATTCTATTCTTCTCATCCAGGGAGAGGCTCCAGTCCAATGCGGCCTATAGTTCCTGCTATTGTTCTTTATCTGCTTTATGGGATGCTTGTGCTGACCCTCCCCCTCCCCGCCCTGGCACTTTACCTCTGAAATGGCCCCGTCTGTGAGGATGGTCGCTGGCATACCAAGATCTCCCAGTCTTCCCATCCCTTTCCGCTCGCCGTCCATCCATTACGGCTGCGCCTCATGCTGTACGGTTATTTAGACTGTCAGACTCTGATTAACGTCTCCTTGAAGAATTTCTCCCCTCCGCTCATGAATTTGTTGTAATTTGTTACTAACACTGCTCAGAGTTCCTCCAAAGGTTAAGAGCCGGGTACAGAGCAGGAATCTGTCGAGCAGCCCTTTGATGTGTGAATATTTTATGCTATTTTCTGCTCTATTATTTAGTTAACACAGTAGTCAAACCAATGTTCAGCTAACGCCGGCTATTGCTGTCTTCGTTTTCTGTGTCTTGATTACCCTGACTTTAAGATGCTTTCTGTATTTCTGTGACTGTTTAAACCATTCTGCTGAGAGTCAGCAGAACGTCTTCTGACCTCCGCCACACCTCCACTGGATGTGTCCATTTAACGGACATCTTGGTCATGCATCTGCTGGTTTGGTTTATTCATTAAGCAACAAAGATGATTAAAATTGCAGCCCTTTTTAACATAGTGATGTATTCATGTATCGTGCAGAACCTGGCCTACGACCACAAAAGGCTATGTTGCAATGTCCTAGATGAGTTTCCTCCATCAGCTCCGTCAGTCATTCCGCAGCCTCACGTGTTACATTCAAGGCGATGAACTACATCAGCTGCTTCTGTAATGTGTCAGCAATCTTCCGGCTATTATAATCTCACGTAAAGTATTCCAGATTTTTCTTATTATTTTCGTTGTGGAGGGCAGCCTCCATATCTCCGTCTTGGAGACTATCCATTTATTGTTTTCCACAGCTTGTTCCTGATCAGGGCCGCTGGGATGCTGGAGTCTAGACAGGTGAGACAGTGCCCAGAGCGGGACGCACACAGTGACCCACACGCTGAGAAAGGTAGGCACAGAGAGAATGTGCTATCTCCAATCCAGAATCTTTCTGCCAGACTAAATCATGAAAGACAAATAATAAAAAGGTCACACCTTTAACATCCTTACCCAGGCAGCCTGCCTATCATCTTAGGACGACAAAAGAAGAGCCCTGGGTGTGACCTTCCTTTCCTTGCTGACATTCCCTCAGTCTCTTCTCAGGATATCACATCAAAAACTAAAACCTCTTCGCGTCTGAGGCGTTTTTATCCCACAGTTACAGCTACAATCGCTGCGTCAAAGACGCGGTGAGGCTCCACAGTTTTATCAACTCCAGAACAACAATTTAGCCAAGGAGGTATGGGAGCTATTTTCACCCACAGTGAGGAAGAAAGTCTGGTTTTTGGGATGTGTCCCACTGCGGAGCATGCCAACGCATTGTGCAGCTCAAGTACACAACAGCAACACAGCCTTGAACCGCACTGAGAGAGTTGCTGCTGCATTGTCTGCTGCACTTCAGCACTTCTGTCAACACTGGATCCACTCTGAGCTGTGGATCATTCAGGGCCTTTTCAAAACAACGCTGTAACGGCGTTTCCCTTGTTGACGTCATTAAAATGTCCCCACAGCCAACTATAAAGTCTTTGCACCAGATAGAAAACACAACAATGCCCTCAATAAGATCTCTGACTAAAGGTTGGACCTTTGTGTTGATCCGCTGTAGTGGCTCCAGGATTTCGCCCTGTGCGTGAGGATCTGGTGGAGTGGGTACTTGAGACTCAGCAGTGCGGCCGTGGTTTACCTCACACTGAGGTCAGCGCATCATCCTTATTTGGGTTGGGGATTAGGTAATCTGTCCCTAGTTAGTGTAGTTAAGCAAATATATCTGCTTCTTCTTTTCATGAAGTTGTATCAAAAAGTCTTCCACGTGCTCCGAATCTGCAGAGACAGAGGCTACGTCTGTCATGTGGAAGCTTAGATGAGAACAGACAAGCATCAACATGCACGTAAACTCAGAGTTACTGACAGGTTTAATTTCCATATACAGTAATTGGTCTTTGTTTAAACACATCTTGGGGAACAGTGATGTCACTGTAGAGAGCAGCTCCAGATCCAGGCCTGCTGTATACGTCTCTGATGGGGGGGTGGGGGGCATAAAGAAAACACACAACCGACCTCATTCAGAACAAACCTGGCATCGTCTATGTCATTCTGAGCCTGGGCAGCAGGAGGGGGCAGAATTCACGTGTTTAAGTTTGCAGAGTTAAGGATTTTAAGATGAATGTAGAGAACACGTTCTCTGGTCGGTGGTTGTTCTGAGGGTGGTTCAAAGGGCCCGTCACTACACACTTCCAGGCACGTACCACGCTGAAAAGAACTGGGTGGAGGGCCCGGGGATGTGGGCTTTGAATTGTACTGGCAGACGCTGCTGGACCACCTTCCTTCAGCACTGTGACATCACTGGGGTGCACAAGTGAGCCCTGGCAGCGCAGAAGTGGAACAAAAGAGAGGCTTTGTGTAGACTGGATCGGGCTAGAACCAAATAGTGTGCACGTAAATAAACATACAAACCAGCCCAACCACCCTCCTTTCAGCCTCATTCTTATCCCAGAGGCGAGTCTATACATACGTGAGGGCTGCAACACACGCTGAAACTGGGGAAGAAACCCCCCCTCATCAGATTGCTGGTCTTCAGTGTGTGTTTACATTACAGTTGATACATGTTCCAGCAGTGCAGTGAAGAACATGACAAGTTTGGAATATGGGAAACTGACTCTATTGGCAGGATATATAATCAAATGACAGCATGACAATCTGCATCACCCAGAATGTTTTTTTTAATTTAATTTTATTTATTATGTTGCAAATACCCCTGCCCCCACCACCACCACCTCTCTTTCACTTCCATTCTAACGTCTTCAGCATCAAAGGGTGCCCGTGGCTCCAGTTGGATGGCCACTAGCTTCTCATTTCCTCTCCTGCTCTCCAGCCATTCAGTGGTGGCGTGCTCTGTCGGGGGCTGAGCAGACCCCAGGGAGTCTACCAGAAACCTCCGCAAGGCGCTCACCACCGCTTCCTGCTCATTTAAGAGAGCCCTCAGAATGGAGCGCCATTGTCCTCCCGACTGTTATCTGATGGCCCCACTCAACAGGCAGACAAAGCCAAGAGCCTGCCCCTGATCACACACACACACACACACACACACACACACACACACACACACACACACACACACACACACACACACAATTGTTTATTTCTAAAGGAATAAAAACACAGCATAGGCAATTGCAGGACTTCAAATATGCAAACCAATGTATAATGATATGTATTCATGTAAATAAAATTGTGCCAACAATGCAAGAGTTACATATTATATAATCATAACGGTTTACTGTATATGTAATGCAAAGAATTAAATGTAGATTCAAATTAAATCCAGAGCAAACAAAGGCAACTTTGTACATTTGCTGGATGAAGTGAGCCTCTGCAGGGGGTTTGTAAGATAACATGAAGGCCTGTCAAATAACACCCAGGCCAGAGCCAAACCTCCAAAACAGCCCACAGCAACTTTGCATGGCTTTTTTGTGTGTTATTAAAAAAATAAACCCACAGGAAAGGAGAGCTTCCTGTCAGGGGTGATATATTGACAATTCAGACAATTCGGATTTTTTTTGCCCCCACAATTAAAATAAAACAAAAACAAAAAAAACAAACAAAAAAAAACAAAAACCTTCTCTTGACTCTGCTGAGGCGGATTTTTTTAAACCAAAGATGCAAGAGTAAACATGAGCAACAGCAGAAAAAAAGGAGTTAAAAACAAGACAAAACCTCCTGTAGTGAGAGAAGAGAAACGCTGTTCTTTGTTCGTTAAGGGAAAGTTTTAGTGTTCTTCATACACACACACATCCTGGACCCTTCAAATAAGCCTTATGCTGCTAAATTAAAGACAGACAGACAGACAGACAGACAGACAGACAGACAGACAGACAGATATTTGCAGTCAGTCTATTGGCCAGTGCACCTTGTGATACAAGGAGTAAATATAACAGGGAAACTGCGCTATCTTGTGGACAAATGGGAAACCGCAACAACCAAAAGATTTGAACTCCACAGTCAAAAGACTGAGACGCAGCTTTGTTGTTGAACATGTTGAATGGGGTTGGTGTAAGGGGGGTTTCCCCAAAGAGACGTTATTGTGTGCGCTGTATCAAAGAGAGATCTGTCAAAGGAACTTAGGTGTGCTGTGATATCACCCACATGAGTCAGGAGTGGCCATGTCTGCATGCGGTGGAGGTGCAGGTGGGGGTCCTGGCAGCTCACGTTTCATCACAGGAAAGTCTGTGGCTGCAGAGGGGGCAGAGGGGTAGGTATTAAAGAGTATGAGTCAAGTATGGAACTATCAATCCTTCACAGATACAGGCCTGTAGCACTGTAAATTTGATGTCCCATTGTGTGTGTGTATGTGTGTGTGCCTGTGTGTGTGCCTGTGTGTATGTGCGCGTGTGTAAGGAGGGACAGTGAATGAAAAAGAACTCTGTACTTGCCGTACCTCCACAAAGCAGCGGCCAAGAAAACTAGACATCAAATGTAAATACGGCGGATGAGCTGGCGAAACTCAAACTCAGACTGATTCATCCATCTCGATCTCCCCTACTTTCTCCTGCAATGGTAAAAAGTTGAATAATTCTGCCTCTTTGATCTGCACACACAAGTGAGAGTTCATTTCCATTTTTGATTTTTTTCCCTTCCTCTTCCTTTCTGTGAGAGTGCCAGCATCGAGATTTACCTTGGTGTGCAAATGTGCTGGAATAGGTTAAAAGGAAATCTCTGCTCTCTCAAAGCACAAGTGCAGATGTTGTGAAGTTAATTAAAAATTTAGCAATTCGTTTCTCCCGTCCCAATTTAGGCGGCATCAAATGGAGGAAAACAGACGGAAAAACGACTTATGAGAGGAGTCCACACCGCCTGTCTCTCCGCGTGCATGTGGCAAACGTCACCAATTCCTCTTCAGTGATGTAAAATTAATGAAGAGATGGGTGATTATTTATGTGTGTGTGTGTGGGTGTGGGTGTGTGTGTGTGTGTGTATTTAATGGTTAAATTAAACAATCCAAACTCTCTTTTTAATAAGGAAAACCAACCAGCAGACATCGATGAGGGGGTGTTCTTCATCAATGTCAGAGGTCTCCGTGTCTGCATGGGTGAGGCCTGTGTGGCTCGGTGAGCAGCGCTCTTCTCTGCAGACAGTGATAGGTGTGGGGGTGTAAAGACCCCCACATCCACCAATCTCCACACTAAAGCTTGAAGCGTGTTCGCTAAGCTTGCATCAGCGCATCTCCCATCTCCTCCCAAATAATTGTGCCATCCACAGAAAGGATGTCAAGTCTCAAGGTGCTCTCATCACTCCCCCCCCCACCCCCCACCCCCCCGGCCGGTGTGGATGATGCTCCGGGGGGCTTCTGTGCAGGTGTTGCAGCTGCATTCGTACATAATTCCTTTCTACGCGGGCCTTGCTCAGTGTTAGCCTTTGTGTGCTGCCCCCCCACCCCACCAACCCTTTGGGACCCCCCCCCCTTCCTCCACTGAGCGATATTACAAGCGGCAGCCGGGAGCCTCTGATCTACATGCACTGGGCTCCATCCCGGTCCTGGGTGAATAGCGCTTGACTTGTTCAATTTGTTTAGAAGCGGCGTTGTGCGCTTTGAAGCCGCACGCTTTAGCATAAATCATAACCTGTCTCCTTGCTCACAGCCGCTTTGAAATGCAACATCTGCTTTTGAATCCCCTGCTTTACAATTAGCTGAGCAACATCAATAGATTGACTCCTTATAATTTTTTCTTGATAATGAAGCGCTTTGTATACGCGCAGGGGCGCCGGGGGCCGCGGCCTTCTGGTTGTGTTTCAGGCCAAGGTCCTGAGACAGCCACACCTCACCTCACCTCTCCAACTTCTGGGCTACCATCAGACGCACGTGTTAAATTGGGTTACCCTCCACGGTAACCTACTTAGGAAGTGTCGTGGTTGTGGGGCATGTTACCAGGCCGTGTTGTTTACGCTTTCATCACGCTGTTCAGGTTCCCTGTTTGTTGGTTTGTTTTGCAAAGTACAGCCTTCTGTTCAGCTGTGGGAAAAGTGCGGAATCAAAGTCCCGCAGAGCAGCCTGGCGCTGACACGGAGAAGCTTCTCCTGTCACTCTCCATTTGTGTGAATGGCACTGACGCTCAGGTTGGGTCTCTGGGGGCAGCAGCGCAGCGCAGGTGCGTAACCGGAGACTGAGTCTGCCCAAGTTTACACAATCAAGTTTTTAGCACGGCACAGGCGGATGCGCTGGCTGGGATGGAATTACTCCCAATATCGACGGTAGTAGCAAAGTTCAACCTGCAATCCGTGAGGTGAACCTCGTCACCGGGTGCATAAATAATTCTTTTTGCAGGTTGAACGGGGAAATAACAATCCCAAAGATTTTTGCTTTCAAAGTCGAGCATTTGATCAGGAGTCATCAATTAAACTTGCTGAGGTGCAAATTACACCGGGAGGATTAGATGAAAGAGCCTCAGTGTTATTTCCTCCCCTCCTCCTCCTGCTCGGAGCTCGGCTCGGGTGGCGGCACGCACGGCAAACAGCCGGCTGATCCGCAGCACGGCGCTGACAGGGTGACACCTCCCGTCACATTACGCGGGCTGCGCTGACACAGGGGCCTAACAGGTAGTGGCACCGCGGGCGTTCCTTTACAAATACACCCAGTGCCGGGCTTGTGCGGCACTCCTCTGCTCGTGTACCTCCGCTCCTGCTTTGCATCTCTGACTCCCGCTGAAACCTCGCCATTAGAACCACCAACGAGGGGCCCTGTGGCCCCAGACGCCAGGCTGGGGAGCCAGGATGTGATCGGTCTGGATTCTTTTCTCAGCCGGCGGAGACGCAGCTCTGATACAGGCTGATATTCACTCGCAGTCCCGTCTGAGTGCAGTCAGTGGGAATAAGATGCCGATACGACTGCGACAGCCTCACTGTTATGATACTGTTATTGTTAAATGCTTTATGATTGATAAATCCCCATCGTTTCCCCCCCTTTTGTCTCTGCGCTTTTGCTCTGTATTATTCATCTTGTGTAGCAGTGCACAGATAGGCGATTGCAGGGAATTCGTCGTTTTAGGGAATTTACAGAGCAAACCCTATGAATAAACAATCCATTTTCCCGGATAAATTAGTAATCATAAATTTTAAATGCTGTGTTGGGGCTTTGAATTAACATGAAAAGATCACACTCAAATAAACAGCAGGAAATTCATAGTCAGGACCACTTTATCGGCAAAGTCTCCTGATGAATATTATATGAAATATTATGAATGTTATTTCAATTGACTTAGTCATACAAAAGGGAAAACATACGATCAAAGTTACACCAGAGGACACATGTTTGGTTCCGGATAAATTAACGATTAATTTATGATTAAATTCATGATTAAAGTTTTACATATTGTTATTAGACAATTTAACTTTTTAAAACAACATAATAAGATAAGCTTTCTACTCAGCAATCAAGTTTTTATCTTTATTTTAGTCCCGACTGAGCTGGTAAGTTTTTGACTGGGGCCGATGGTAGCTCAGGCTGTAGGGCTCTTGTAGGGCTCTTGGTTCAAGCCCATATACAATATACAACATATACAATGCCTGCAAAAGGCCTGCGTCTGTCCTGAGGTTAAAAAAAAACTCTTCAGTACAGCTAATATGAACTTATTCTCCTATTTAAATAAAGTTGTGTCACCATTATGAGGTGCTGGACAGCTGAGAACACATCAAGAAGTCAGAAGGTTGAGTTGTTAATCATCCAGCTAGTCTGGCCTATTCCTTAATGGAGCCGCTTGTCCAGATATAATGATTCCAGGAACTCTTCATTTGACTACAGTGATGTATATCATCATTAAACTCCGCTGCGTCATTTACTTATTATCTTTTCGTTGCCTACATGCTTTTTTTTTCTTGCTTTGCCACAAGTCTCTTTTCCAGATCAAACACCATATTTTATAGGCCGAAACCTTCAAAGCGCTGCACATCCTGTCGAGATGATGAAATGATCATGAAGCACCATGAAAGTGACATTTGGCAGATGGACCGCATTCATCTTTATCACCAGAGTTCCTGTACTAGGCTCCTTTGATAAAACATGAAACGCATCCCCTGCTCACGGTTTCTGTGACAAGTGTTCGGGCTCCGCGCCGCAGAGGGGATCTTGATGCCGGTTGTGTGTGTCAGCTTGACTTTTTATTGCTATAAAATCCAGGGTTAGGGTTAGCGCTGACTCCAGTTAGCCGCTTGCTAAAAAGGTGAAGAAGGCAGAGATTCCTGCAATCCATTTTTTAACACATGCGCCCTCTCTCCCTCCCTCCTTTCGACTTTCTCTGGGAGTACGGGTGCATGTCAAGTGATTGTTGAATTGAAATATTGATGTGGAGTATCAAAGCGTGGCGTAGCACTCCTGTGTTTCCAGAACTAACCACGGAGCGCTTTGATCAGATACTCCTGTGATCTGACTTCTGAAGTTGTTAAGAGTGCTGGAAAACAAAATGCAAACAAACTTCAAGTGCTCTTGGTATTGATAAAAGTTTTCTTTGACAAGTGGAGGATGTCTGCGTCTGCCCAAGTCGGGAGATTTTGGGGTTTTGGTACATGCTAACGGACAAGAGATGAGGGAATTATGGGAGTTTTCCACTTTCACCCATCAAACAATGTAAACTGTTGCACACGCTCCAGCTGTGATATGACGCAGCGACGCGAGACTGTGTTTCTATGATTTAAACTTTCATTTTAGTTGATTACCAATGGATCTGATATTTAGCTTTGTGAGCCAAAACGGAAATGAACAGGTTTTATTTATTTATTTATTTATTTTTTTTTTACAAAAAAGTACTGTGGTCCTGGTTCTCAGCTCATTTTTATTTTCTAGTCTGATCACAGCTCCAGTTAAACAGCCAGTGAACACACACCTCTAAACGTCACATCTTGGTCAACAGGCACAGGCGCTGCAGAGGGTGCACGCAGTTCCGCTTTTTGAAAATTCCCCACTGAGCCCAGCAACGCAACAGCAAGGTACCACCAGCCCAACTGTGTGCATCAGCGTTTCTTTAATATCCTGCTCACACACTGGGACACACATTTCTGACTCAGTAGGAAACAGGAAACAGGCCCCTGAATGAGGCATCAAATTGTTGCACTGTAAAGTCCAGCTGTTGTACCGAATGTCACGGTAATTATGTCACATCTTGTCCCATCTTGGGTTACTGAATGGCTAAAGAGTGAAACAGTACAGCTAGCAGCAGGCCTTTACATGCCCTCTGTCTCATCCATTAGGCCGCGTTTGTCACCCGAGGGCCATTGACTCGGCGCAGCGCTATAAAACGTCCTCTTTGGCACGGCCACCGGTACAAAGGCTGCTCTCGTCTTGTGTGGGTGCAGATGGTCAAGACAGCTGGGACAATTTTGCGATCTGAAGGGTTTTAAACAGCCCCGCAGGCACTGTAACAACAGCAGGAGTTGTGTGTTTGTGGAAGAGCCTCAACGTCAGGCTCAGACCCTCGAACAGAGATGTTTCTCTCTGTTCTGAAACACACGCGTTCAAACGCCGGCCTTGGTGGGATTTAAACTGCTCCGGATTCCAAATTCGCTGGTAGCCACCCAGTCAGAGCAGCCAGCGGCGTACTGACGGACGGGGGGGGCGGGGGGGGAGGCTGATTACCGGCAATCTGAACAGCTGTTTAATGAACACAGGGACCTCTTTCTCCAGCAGAGTTTTCCCTTGAAAACGGTGGAAGCAGTATCCAGGTCTATTTAAATGAGGTAACATGGGGAAGGTAAGCACCACCACACGAGCATTGTTTTCACAGTTCAAAGTGAGGAGAGAGTACTTTGCACTTCAAAGCCCCTCATCTGGGAGGCAGTACAGTGGGGGTGGGGTGGCGTGGGGTGCAGGGGACAGGAAATAAGAATCGGGGTAATTAACAACTTCTGCTCTGTAATAAACCCGCCGCGCTCATTCTCTGCATTCAGGTACCATTTTGACGTCCTCGGCGCTCCTCTTTACTGGCTCCCTTTGATTCCCAGTGTGCACTTTCTGGTACAAGAGTTCCCCATCAATGCTGATCATTATTTTAAGTCAGTTCTGGATGTGAAAGATGTCATGTTGGGCTTCAATCAAGCACTGAATATTCATTTTTTTTCTTTGTTTTTATCTGTCTAGTTGCAACTTTAAAATATTGTGGAAATTTAGGCAACATTTCCTCATTAATGTATCAATAAACCTTCCCCTGAATGGAATCTTGGCCTTTAAATTGCTGAATTTATTTCAGATTTTCGCAGAGAATTTGTGATTTTAAATTGATTTAAAACACACACACACACACACACACACATACACACACACACACACTGTGATTTTTACACTTTCAGCTTTTGTATCACAGACTTTAGTTTAGTGATGTCCACTTTTATTTAAAACCGTTAATTACAACATTCACACACAGAAATACTTAACATTTCTGTTTGAATGCATACAACCGGGAGATTTCTATTTCACCTGGCTGCTCCTCGGGGTACGTTTGTTTAAGGATCACAGCTCTGTGAAACAGTGAGGAGTGTATGAGTGAGAAAGGAATTTGCATGAGAAAACAGATTCCCAGCCTGGATTTAAATTCTTAACATTGTAATGGTGAACAGATTTACAAAATGAGATTAAGCCTCAATCTGCATTTAATGGAGGAGATCTGAGGCGGCCTCGACTTGAACCCTGCGATGTGAGCACGTCACACAGGGATTCCTATTTGACATGTCAGCCACTGGTGAGAACTCAGGGGCTTTGATTGAGTTTTATCAGCTCGCTTTGTGAGGGAAAACGCCGCCGCTGTGTGTGTGAGCTTCACACCAAGCAGGCCCAGGAGCTGCTCCCAGGCAGCGGGAAGAGGTAAAAATGTGCCAGCCTGTGCTGGAAAAAGTGAATTTAATTTCCTCTGAGCTCACATGTGCCTCTAAGAGATTTAAAAAAAGAAATATGCAGCGTGATGAATTTTTAGGAGTGCATATGTTAACCTGTTAAGTAGAGAGAGAGAGAGAGAGAAAGAGAGAGAGAGCGAGAAAGGGGGGATTTCTTTGCAAAAACGCCAGATTTAACCTTGTTAAACCCTTTCTGGCCTGTTGTTGTCGTCAATAAATAATCATGAACAAAAACTGAACCGCTGCCTCAAAGTTCACACTTTGATGTTAAAGTGACGTTAAAGTGATGTTAAAGTTGTACTGTGATGGTGGCATGCACCCCCCCACACCCCCACCCCCCCTTCTTTCTTTAACACAAATGTATTTATTATTGACTATCATCACCAAAAATAAATTCCATGTGTTTGCTGTCTTTGCTTGAATCTCCACAGTGGAGCTGGAGGAACAGGGAAACACTCCCAGAGAGAAAAGGATTTGACAAAGCTGGCTCTTTTATTCTTAGATCTTATAAACGACTAAGCATTTTGTATTCGCGCAGAATCCTCGTGTCACAAGCTGCTGAGACATTAACAGGCAACAATGTATACTGTTGTTTATTCTCATGTTATTCTTGTGAGAATTAAATTTAAAAAAAAAACAACAAAAGTCTCAGGAAGAGTGAAGAAACTTTTTCATATCTGCGATCTTGATTTTCAGCGTTTGGTTGAAACTGAGTGAAATTACGAGTAGCCCACCCCCTCATATAACAACGCCTAACCCCCCACCACCACCACCACCACCCATTCCGTCCTCCCCATCGGCCCCCCTCCACTCCTGCATCATACCGGAGACCCCGTTGAGAGGATCTTTTGCTCTCTATAAAGAGAAGATGCAGCCCGAGCGCCTCTGAGATGATCGCCGGGATTTACTGCGCGCCTCGCTGCTCCCTGAACTCTGCTTCACCGAACTCACCTTCCGGACTGCCAACGCACTGAAAAACATTCACTTCCCGGCCCGAGGGACATTTGAATGACGCGGGATTTCCCAGCGCGCTCCTCTGAGTCACCGGGGAGCCGAATGTGAGCGTCAGCTCCGCGCTCTAGTCCAGACTTTGCGCGGCGTCGCCTCTCGGCACAGTTTGTGTTGCAGGTGCGCGGAGGAGTGCGAGGACCGATGGCTGCACTGGCGATACAGAGGACTGATAACTTTTTGCACACCTTTTTGCAGGTTTGTTGCAGGATTTGACACTCGCTTTGACGCAGCAGACGGGGATTTTAAAAAGGCGCCCGGTTATCACGCAAAATTATTACCACGACAAACGATATATACTTTTATTACAAGCTAATGAAATATATGCACAGCATTGATTTAGCTTCCTGTGTAGAAAATGCTAAGTCACTTGAGTTTTTGAATGTGTCTTTAAACATTTTTATCACAGTGAATAAGATTTTTCTGTTCATTTACGTTGATTTTAGAGGCGAATCTCATTCGTAATGAATGTTTTTGTAATCAGATCTTTGTTTTCATCCCTGCAGGACCGGACGCCCAGCTCCTCTCCAGAGGGAGCACCCAGCGCCCTCTCCTTTCTGGCCACCACCTGCAGTCAGGCCTGGCAGGTGGGGGGCACCATGGGCTCGGAGGGATCCCAGTTCCCCTACGAGGGCGCCGTCAGCTCCACGTCAGGGATGTTTCAGCTCTGGAGCAACGACATGGCGCCCGGTGCCGCGCTCAGCACGCACCAGATGACCTTCACGGTGCCCAAGGTGCAGTTCCCCGGACACATGCAGTCGAGCCTGCACCACCACCACCACCACACCCACCACCACCACCACGAGCTGCCTCTCACCCCGCCAGCCGAGACTCCGTCTTCCTACTCGTTCGAACTGTCTCCTGTCAAAGTGCTGTCCTCGCAGCCGCAGTCCAACGGCTCCTACTACCCTCAGCACAACGGCGTGGGGCAAAACTTTCCGGGCTTCCTCCAGAACTCCTCGGCCAGGCACCACCTGCCCTCAGGCCACGTGGAGGAAGGGCAGCAATGGTGGAGTCTGCCCCAAGCCAACACCACCCCTTCCAACCACCCCTTCTCGCTGGGAAGGCAGCTTGTTTTGGGCCACCAGCCCCAGATCGCTGCTCTGCTCCAGGGCACCTCCAAAGGTCTGCTGAGCTCCACGCGCCGCTGCCGCCGCTGCAAGTGCCCCAACTGCCAGGCGAACGGCGGAGGGTTGGAGTTCGGAAAGAAGAGACTTCACATCTGCCACATCCCCGAGTGCGGGAAAGTGTACAAGAAGACCTCCCACCTGAAGGCACATCTGCGCTGGCACGCCGGGGAGCGGCCCTTCATCTGCAACTGGCTCTTCTGCGGGAAGAGCTTCACCCGGTCCGATGAGCTTCAGCGGCACCTCCGCACGCACACCGGAGAGAAGCGCTTCGGCTGCCAGCAGTGCGGCAAGAGGTTCATGAGGAGCGACCACCTCTCCAAACACGTCAAGACTCACCAGACCAGAAAGAGCCGGTCTGGGCCGCCCTTGCACAGCACGGACCCTCTGCTCACCACTATCAAAAGAGAGTAATCCACGATCAATCGATGGTAATTAATCACTGAACAGACTGGGACTTGCTGCCATAGGTTTGCACTAAAGGAGAAGCACTGAGCTTCTGAAATATTGCCTGTGGTCAAAGTGCTGTTTTGGACTTTGTGTTGTACCATAAAAAAACTAACTGGGAGAAGTTTCAATGTTTAAAAGCATTGTGTGTTGTTTAAGGTGGAGCACCCTTCGAAAAATACTTGAAGCCTTTTTCCAGTCATATATATGTTTCAAATTTCAGATTTCTGATGGAACCAAACAAACTATTTAGTCAAGGAGGAATTGTTTAAATTCTAACTGCTGGCGAAAACTCTTTTTTTCTTTGATCCCAAATTTTGTAAATACTTTATGCTGCAGAAGTCAGGAAAAGGCAAGATAACTTATCTCAACGCGGCTTTTGCTGATCAGGTTTAGGATTAGATTTAAGCCCCAGAATGGGAGAATAATTCTGCTGTGGTTGATCTCATATTTTCAATCCCAAACAAAAGCGATAATGTCTCCGTCGGCCTTTGGAGCTTTGAAAGAAAAACTGGAATGAGATTAAATCAATTGCAAAATGATCAAAAGTTTTAAATTCTGTAAATTCTGTATAAACATCGTGACCAGTTTTAACGGGACTTCAACCGCATGTAAATTTGAATAAAGACTGTCTTTGCTGAAACGATCAGGCTGCTTCTCATGTCGTTTCTTCCATCGTGACGGCTGATGGTGGAGTTAGCCATTTAATTCATGTGTGAATCTGAGCTGCACCTGGGACTCCTAAAGCTCTAACACTGTATTTATATGATAATTTGTTTGCCTTCAGACAACAATGGCCACTCATTGTGCTGCTGGGGTGAATGTAGAAGTTCCTTAAGAAGACCTGAGCTGGTGGGCTGTTCAAAGAGCATCACACCTCGGGGTTAATAGTCAAACTATTGATGGGGCTGTTTGTCGTGCCCGCTGCAATCAAGTTCACAGTCATGTGGCTTTTAATGAGTGTTTTCTTTCTCACAATGGCTAAGATTGAGTCAACAGATGCAGCACACGGCACTGGGGAGGAATTCCCTGTGAATGGGACCCCTGTTGTTCAGACCCCCTCAGTGGTGACAGGAACTCCCTTTGATTTTGCACCCTTGTGAAAGTTAATACCCCCCCTCACCCCCTCTGTCCCAGAGCTCCATATATCACAGCAGCGTTACGATCAGCAAGGCTTTACTGCTCAGAATGGGCTTTTTATTCAGAGGTCAGCCAAGCAGATGTCAGCTCATCCAGGGGTTCCTTCTGCTTTGTTTTAATCCCGTTTGAACTTTCACCGAGGGGAACGCCATGGAGGAGAGAAGGTGTTAGCTTTCTTTATCTGCGGTAGTCTGATGACCTCTGAGAGCAACTCGGTTAGATCAGTAGCGCTTAGGAATCGCAAGGATGCATAAAATAACTAATTATTCACAATTACAATTCAAAGTCACAAAAGTGATGCACTGTTTTAAAAAAGACACTTTTTATTTATATGGTACAACAGCTCCTGCTCAGTCAAACACGGCATTAATGGACCGGCCCTGTGTTCTATTTGTCTCATTCCTCCTGATTCTATGATGAATTTGTTTTGGGGCCAACATGTACGAACAGTAATTTGCATGAAAACGCACAAGATTAGAGTAACTGCAGACAGACTCTGTGAAACAATGCCCCTCGTCTTTGTAACATCACGGTGTTTCCCCGGGCAGATTATTAACCGCCTTTTATCCCAATGAGAGAAACCTGATCTTTGGTACAGCCATGTGAGCAGGTGGAGGCCCTTTGGGGACCTCTACTGGCCACAAGCGAGAAGCAACCTAACAGTAAGAAAACGGATCCCTTGTCTATATATACAGCAAATGTTATCCACTCTACTGAGATATTTACACATGTCTAACATGAGTGCTGCGTTATAGGCTTCAGGTTTCTGGCACTTTTTATCTGGGTACATTGTTTTAACGAATTAGAATTTGAAACATTCTACAAATATCTTTTTCATTATGGGACAGCAGTGGGCTGCTGCAATGCCAGCTTTAATGTTTTGTATCAGGAGGCAAATGTATTCTGAGGGGACTTCATGCCCACAGAGAACCTCCAGGGGGGTCCCTGCGAGCCCTTTTTTTGTCCACATCAAAGAGCCAGGCTAGTCAAACAGAATAAGAGAGCACACAGGAAACCTCAGCTCTGAGGCAAGAAAAGTGGTTTTTTTTTTCACTTTTGGTTAAAATTTAAGTGTTTTTGTCTTTTTTTTTTTTTTTTTGTCAAGTTTTTTCTGCGTATCCCGTTCACCGGTGAGGCAAACGCAGTGGTCAGCAGGGGAATGACAGGACGTTTTCATGTGGATGTTCTCCTCACACATGGAGCTTTTGCAGCAATGATCAAGTGCAGGAGGAGCTGTTGCCGCTCACACAGGCGCACACATGCACACATTCAGGCACACATGTAACTCCAGTGACCGTCCCAATGAGGAATGGATTTCTTCATCAAACTAATTCACCTCGCCTCCTAAAAGAGAAGAGTCAATACCAAACTAAAGGTTAAAAGCCAAAATTGTCCTTTTGTCATGTTTGCCATCGAGGGCTCCAGCCCAGTAAAATCCCCTCCCAGATGCTGTCTTGAGAAAATTTTGTTTCTTTTGCTGGCACCGTAAAAAAAAAAAAAAAGTTGTTTTAAAGCTGCAGTCCAGAATACCTTCACAATTCCCTCCAGATTCCTTCATTGTCCTCAAGAAAAGTCTTGTGAACCAGGTAACAGTCCAGCCCGGGGCAGACAGACACGTAACACAGCCTCTTGTATCCGCCACTGCAGCCTCAGCGGCTGTCCTCCCGAACCAGGAGACACGTGGCGTCAGAGTTCATAAGTCATCCTCGGCAAGTTGGGCCAGGTTACTGGGGCGGCGTCCAGCTGAGGGGCCCGACAACAGAGCCTGGCTGACGCCTTCCACAGCTTGACCCCTTCGGCAGCCCTCGCCGGCTCTCTGCTGCAGACACAGCAGACGTTTATCACACAGACGCATGAAACTTTCACATTTCTGACAGTTTCTAAATTGTATGTACTAATACCAATGTTGTATCTGGTTAAGTTCTGTTCTGAATCGTTCAATTTTATGCCACTAGGGGGGGATATTACTCTATAACGCAAAAACAAGAGTTGGACAATTACCAGAACTCTTTCAATTTAAACCAGCATATTTAAATTACTGCTTGATGTTGTATAAAAGCACATTATTTCCCCTTTGGTCTGATTCCTGAGGCTGCACCGGTCCTTTTCCCACTACAGTTGATGAATAATTGCTCTGCTGTAATTCAGAGCTCAGCTGCCTGCAGTGTAACGACACTTTAAGCGCAACAGAGGGACACATAAACAGCAGCGCCTAAAAATACTTCCACGTGTGGCGTGTGACCAATACCTGTGTGCTTTGTGCGGTGGGTGTGTACAGCCCGTTTGACACAGCTTGATCAGTGAAGCCTAGTTGGACTTGAGACGGAGAAAGGCCATGGGGGTCAGTGGGCCACGGCCCCGCCACAGCTGGCTGCGGATGCAAACAACACTAAGATCAGCCCATTTGCTGCTACAATTTGTGCACTAGAAGAGTACTCACGTCTCGCAGTGAAAACGCGTCGCCAGCTGCTGGAGCCTGGCCTTGGCTCGGCAGGTATAGCGCGGGCAGGGAGGTGTTATGAGACTGAAGAGACGGCAGCCTGTGCCGATCGATAGAGGCGGAGGAGTGGGGCCGAAGGGCGCTGGCAGCAGACAGAGGGGGTCTCATGCTGCGGCCCAGGCTGTTGGACTTGCTCTCTCGTCGCTGGTACTCAATGGGTGACTGTAAGGCTGAAAAACACAGAAGAGCAACATCGACTCCTGTTACTATCCACATACAAGCTTCAGGGTTTATCCTTGGTTCCTCACCGTTCAGGAAGTTGCGCTGGGATTCCAGGATCTGCACCACGTCATTGACCCAGGCCCTGCAGGTCTCAGTGGACGAGGCCTGCAACTGGAAGTGCACCACGCTCCCGTCAGGGTTGCGTGACGTCAGCACAAAGCGGGCGTCGTCACCATCTACTCCGGGCTCCACCCCAAGACAGCTCACCTGGGAAACAGCACATCTGACTAGCATGCGTGAGGCGTTCGCCCGCCAAGCGGCTTATAAAATACAGCGACAAGTGCAACACTTTAAAGTTATGTGACAAACGCTGATCCGGACAAGAATTTGTTGTATAACTCAAGATCGTGGCAACATTTGATGATGCATCTTTTGTTCAAACATCAGACGCTCACCTTGATGCTGTTCTTAAATATGTATCCAGGGAGGGAGAAACCCTTCTTCCTGTCAATCGGTTCGCTGAAGATCACCAGCTGCTCAAACAGAAAGACCCGTCGCTCTTTAGCCCGTGACAGGAAGCTGCTGTCCTGCTCGGTGACAGTGAAGGTGTCTTGCTGGAGTAGTTTGCCCAGGGCCGTGATCTTTCCCTGGAATCCCAGCCGGAATAAACACAGGACACCAGAATATGATTAGCCTGAGCTAAACGACTAGCACGATATTTGTTGAGGGTGAATCAAATTCCCGACGTTACCTCAAACCCCTGTAGTCTGCCCACGTTCATCATGTCGTTGCAGCGCTTAGGAACAAAACACATCACTTCCACCGCCTTCTGCTCGCAAAACAAACAATGATATTTGGTGAGGATTGCTTTTAAAAAGCAATGATCATTTTTTTTTATTTTCCTTTTGCACTCTGACGCCCACCTCCAGCTCCTCCGTGTCCATCCCGGCTTTGGTGTAATACTTCAGAAAGTCCTGCTCAAATAAACACAGCATGGTCACCACAGCATTCCAGGTTTACTGCGCAGAGTACGACGAGGACATCTGGAGGAATATTTACGAGCGCTAGGCCCACCTTTCATTTGAGGGCCACAGGGCAGAGTTTTATATTTAGGCAGCATTTTGATGCCAGGGATCTCATTTTTACGACCCTCTTCAAAAGACTTTAATGTATAATCTCTGTATCGTGCAGTAAGAACGAGAGATTATACAATTTGCTTTTTCCTCTCCTGCTGGAAAGTAGTCTGAACAGACGTCACCACCCACTGTTCAGTCAACGCGCCTTTCCAGAGGAGCACATGCGTGTTCTGATGCATGCGTGCATGGTTGCAATCATGTGAGTGACCCTGAGGTTGCACAATGAACACCTGTGTGTGTGTGTGTGTGTGTGTGTGTGTGTGTGTGTGCGTGCATGTGTGCCCGTGAACTCCGGGTTTCACCTTGAGCAGCAGCTGGTACTTCATGATCCTCTGGACGGGCTTGATGAGCAGGTCGTTGAGCTGCAGCCTGTGGCCCAGCTCCAGCCGTAAATCCTGACAACATGACAACAATCGTCCATTTAGGACTACATGGCATTGTTTATTTGTTTGTTGAGTGCTGATGTGTCTGGAGAAGAGAAACTGCAATCTGAATAATAAATGGACACATAAAAAACAGCCATGTATAATATATTATAAGGGAATAGACCAACATTTATAGCATCCTGAATGCATTAGCATTAGCGGCAGGGCTGAGTAGCAGGTGGCTCCCGTGAAAAGCCTGAACACTGTTTTCGTTTAGAAAGCCTATTTAGTTTTTACATGGCACCGTTCAGTAAACATAAACTGAGACTCGTTTCACATTGTCATCCAAGTGATGGAAAAAAATATCCAGAAACACAAGTTTTGGCGAGCCTTGAATTAAAGTTGTTGTTTGGGCTCCCTTCAAATGTTCAGGGCCACCAATGATGGAAAGATTCAGGTGACTCAGAAGATCAGAAGAGCGCGCTGGTTTCCACAGCACCAGCTAGCGCAGGAGAAAGATCGATTAGTGCGATTAAAAAAGTTCAGTACAGTGAGGCAAGACTCACCTCGAAGAAGGTCTCAATATACTCTGAGACGATGTGTTCGGATTTGGGCTTGTTCTGACAGTAAACAACATACATATGCAGACGCCTCTCCTGCAAGAGACAAACGGACGTCCCATTAACAACACTCTCACTCAAAAAAAAACAAGAATGTGTCCTGTAAACCTGATAGGGCGGCACCTCCTGTGATTACGTTAGCGTCAGGATGCAGATGTGCTGAGAGTCCTCCTGCACACGGGTGCCGGGTTCTGTATAATTCACCCTGGTTACCCTTCAGAGCCTGTTGATTTAAGACTGTGCCGAGCAACAAGCACAGCTCCGTAACCTAGAAACCAGTGAGCTCCTCCACCTGAATATGGACGTCGTGCAGAGGACAGATGTGTGTGCACGGGCGCGCAATGTCATCGGCGAGGCTGCTTTCAAAGCTCCTCTGTGTTAAAGCTGTTGCATGTTTGCAACATGTTAAAAGCAGATCACCCCCTCTGCTTTTCATTAGGGCAGCGTTTGCAGGCCGCTTGTTTACACAGTTGGACACTATGCACAAATTAGTTCTGAGTTTCTTTATTTTCTCAAAAGCTTTTAAGATGATTACTCAGCAGGCCGAGCCTGAGCGCATTAACAGCTACAGAGAATGAAGGAATAAAGCAACAGAGATGCAGATGTTTGATCTTCAGACAAAATAAAAGTGAGTTTCAGAACACGTTCAGAGTAATAGGCCCTGTCCACCCCAGCAGGAAGGAACTGTACCTTTCTACCGTGTCTGTCCTGCATCTCTCACCGGGCTTCATTTTCACTTTCGTGCAATAGTTGCAATGTTGGAGGAAATCACATCAAAGAGCCTGAGTTGAAGCTTTGTTCTTCTTCTCGCTCTCTTTTCTAGCTGTTTTTTCCCATACTGTTTCCTGAGCAGTCTGACCCAGACTGGAACTTGACCAATGTGTCATTTGTGTGTGTGTGTGTGTGTATGTGTGTGTATGAGAGACGTATCAGTAACAAATATGCTGATGGAGGACAGACGCCAGCGGTTGAGAGAGGAGTACCCTTCAGAATAAACAGGAGCTGCGTGTGTTTTCTTAGCGTTGTTTATCCTCACGCCAAACACACGGAAGGAGACCCAGACACTTCCCATTTGTGCGTGTGTGTGTGTGTGTGTGTGTGTGTGTGTGTGTGTGTGTGTGTGTGTGTGTGTGTTGCGATGCTCACATGCTTGATGAAGAGCTGAGCCAGCCTTTCTGGCTCTGCCACACACTTCTCCAGCTCTCCCAGGAAGTAGCTAGCGGAGGAAAGAAAACACACACACACGTACACACACACACACACACACACACACACACACACACACACACACACACACAATCAGCCCACTGAAACGGAAGTTCCAATTTGTCTCCTGACCTATTGTTCTTCTGTCCTCAGTTCAAAAACACAAAACTCAATTCCAGTTTCTTGTTTGTCTTAGGTTCTGAATGCCAGCGTTGCAAATGTAGAACATTCCGTTTTTTCCTGACAAAGTCTTTTGATTTCCCAATCTTATCCACAATCATAGTGGAAATGCCAAACAAGCAAATGTCAAGATTTACAATAAAAACCTGTCAGAAAAAAATAATAATCCAAATACATTTTTTTACTTTTATCTTTTTTCTAATATTTGATATTTTTGTTTTGTTTTGTTTTTTTACCTGAGAGAAACATTCACGGTAAGAATATATTTTAATGAATAATTTAACCTCAGTTATTACTAGGACCAATTCCTTTTTGGTTCATTCATTTTTAACAGTGTCCCCTTGAGCAAAGCACAACCCACAGAATCAGGACCATGATGCAAGTGAAAGTGCAGAAAAGGTTATTTTAGTGTTGCAAAGCAGAAATTTCAAAAGATACATTTGTTCTTTAATTTGCAGAGTATTCTGTTAGCCACTTGTTAGATTTGCATGTTAAAAAAATTGGTAGAAATGTGCATGGACTAACTGCTAGGCAGTCACCAAACACTGCCTACCAAGTAACTTCACTTGAGCCCCCTAGTGGTCAGTTTTCATGCAGCTGAAACAAATCCGTTTCATTAACCTTGGCTTAACATATATGGAAGTTTACTTTTTACCTAATATTACATGATTATTATTAATAAATACTTTAACAATGATGAGTTTAGATTTTTTTTAAGAACTGGACTTACTCTTTATGCCAGTCATAAATTTGGTGAATATTCCCAAAAACAATTTTGTCTTTTCCCTTCATGTCCTCTGGTATACTTCTGGAGCTCATGGTACCCATGTAGCCCTGAAAGAAAGAAACATATCCATGTCTATTACACATCTACAAATATTTCAACACGCCACATCAATCACATGCATTATTGCAGAGCTTTTATTAACTTTCCAATGGCAAGAATTCTTCTCCCAACCAAAATATCTCCAGCTATTTCAGGCACCAGGAGATGGATTGTCGTGCAAACTGAATACTCTTGAAGCTATTAATTCACAAAAACTACATAAGGGTTTTGGTGGAGGAGTGCAGGCAGACCAAAGCATGGGGGGACGTGGATGATAAGGATTCAGAGCTAAATTCTTTCTGCTGTCAGAGCGGATTGTGTTTATGTTTCTTAGCTGGCAGACTGAGGTTTACCTCCACAATAAGCCCCAGGTCTGCCACATAGTGCTTCTCAGTCTCAATAAGCTCCTTCAGTACATACCTGCAATGATACAAGATGGGAAAGGATTAGCGTTAGAGGCAGGCTTCAGGTTTATTTTGCAGTCGGCACACAGGGAAACAGACATTCCATTTCATTAAACCAACATGATGGACTCTTATTTTAGTCATCTTGTTATGTTAGTTGCATGTTTGCCTCTGAAGCTAGAGGCTCAATTCTGTGACAGCTATTTCTGTGTGTGTAGCATGTGAGGTTGTCGTGACGCCGTACCCGTTAGGGTCAAACATACATGCTTTTCTCTAAGGCACTTCTTCTCTCCTCCTCAGAGTCGGCCGTGGATGACCATTGGCTGGAAGTGTCATCTATCAAGACAGAGCAGCTGTCGTCGGGCAGAGCAGTGGTCATCTGAGCGTCCTGAACAGACACAGACAGAGAGGCTTTTTACAGCAGAGGCCCGGTGTTGTGGATGAATACTGGAAAAAAAAAAAAAAAACATGCTAAGTCTAAAGGAGGGATTGAAAACTGCAAGAGAGATGATAATGACTCCGGTTGCCAGCGTGACCATCGAGAGCAGAGAGACACGGGGAACAAAGACGGTGCGATAAGAAGATTCAGATTCAGATAGTCGCTGTTAACGATCCGTGCCGAGTACATCAGCCAGGGATAAATGGAGAGAGAGAGACATTAAGAGATAAAGAGTTAAAGGCTCTGCAGATGAAAGAGATGAGGTTCAGACGGCTCCAGACGAGAAGATGAACGTGGCTGCTGCATCCTGCCGGCAACGACATCATATTTCTGATTTATGGGGAGCAGTAAAAACGTTTTCACGTCTTGCCACCTGAGGATTCAAACACGGTCTGTGGCTGTGCGCAATTTTCATCCAACAGATCGCTGCTGTTGCTTGTTAGTGCTCCCACAGTGGAGTTGGGCCCTGATCACCTCCACGGCTGCAAGTCCACGTCAGCTCTGCGCCTGCATCTCAGTCCGCTATTACCTGGAAGAGGGCCCCGGAGCTAAAAGGGTGTCAAATTAACGTGCACGACACCTCTTAACTCAAACGTCTTGTGCCAGTGTGGAACGCTGAGCTGAAAATCTCGGCTGTGTTCATCTCCCACACTCGTTCCAGCTGTCTGCAAATAGAAACGCGGACAGGACACAAAGTTACGCTGATCTAATCGATTGTGTTCCTGTGTTAAACGCATGACCTCCTGCTCATGCTTTTTCCTGGAATTGATATCGTTTCCTTTGGGGCCCTGGTGCAAAGATAGATCCACTATGCAAACCGCAGCAAACAGGCGAAGGAGAACACTAGTGCCTCTCACTGACCCAGGTAACCTATTTCGGGGTCTTAACGCGACCCCCTCTCATCTCTGGATATTTTTAGCATAGTTGTTCAACCTTTTTTCTTTAAAGGTCATTCACTTTCCCGGCAGCTAAGCAAACACACAGCCACAGTTATCCATCTTCACCTCGATCCATGTGTTTAATTGTTCCAGCCAAGCAGAGCTTCTCCACCTTAAACACACACATTCATACACGCCATATCCTTCAGACCCATCCGACCGGTCGCTGCGTGATGGGGAAATAAATAAATAGGAAGGAAATGAAAAAAGGCCCAGAATGTTCTCACTTTCGTTTACTTGTTCATCTGCCATCGTTGTGATAAACTGATCTGTCTCCTCAGGAGAAGCTGCAAATTCTCCTGTGTTTGAAAGGGAGGAAAATATTAGAGATAAAGCAATATCGGCATTCTGGACGTGAGCAGAGGTCTCCCAGAGAGAGACGTGGAGGCTCCGCTTAGACCCTCAGCTCCACAGCTTGTGTTGCCCCGCTAGGACTGCTTCAGTCAGGCTGACAGGTCTCTGTGGCTCACTGATTACATCCAGATGTGCCGTGGAAAAGCCCACAGGACAAAGTTAGACTTTTTTGCTCAGAAGCCAACAATAAAATTAGAGAAGTTTTATGAAAAGCTAAAATCTAGGACCTTTAGAACTATTGCATTCTCCAAAAAGCAGCCTTCCAGAACACTTTATTTCCTCAAAAACAAGTAAATGTTTAAGTCTTTCAGGCTCAACAGGAATCTACTGTTCAGGCTTGGTAACGTCTCCTTGGGGATTCTGAACACAAAAATGTTACAAATCAACATATTTGAAGCAATAACATGGGGATTTACTCAAATGGAAGTATTAATTTTATGGCTTTGGTTTCAGAAATTAATTAAACAGGATAAAGGGTCCAACTCAAAGCATAACTCAAAGATCTTGGCAACGCTCACAACCACAACACAAAAGCGGAGTCACTGGAATTTCACAACATTATTGCCAAAGTTGCAGATCTCTGATGATCACTCCTTTTTATCTGTGATGCAAGAAAACAGAAAGCGGAAACCCCAGAGAGCGAGCTGATGAACACATCGATCTGTCTTTGTATTTGTCATCACATCCTGACACTTATTGTGAACAGGAGAGGAGTGCTGACCTCATAATCCTGATGTATCCATTAGTGGCTTCTAATGTGTTGTTGAGACTGAACTTAGGAATCCAGTCCTCAGACATCGACTCACTGTCCGGAGATGAAGCACATTATTCCTCCTCCTCCTAATCTTGTTCATACGCGGCACGCCGACACTGGTGAGTCACGCGGCTGCTCAAGTGAATCCTCGCTCCCCCAACACCCCCTTTGTCATAATTTGTCGTCTCTCCTGCAGATTATTTCCGGTTTTCTCCTCCGAGCATGTCTCTAAGTGGAGCGTGACTCACGGATCACAGAGGCTGCTGTTAGAACAGCCTCCATTGATCTGAGCTGGAGCCTCGGATTCATTTACATTTATGGCTGCACGTGTGTGTATGTGTGTGCACTGGAGCTTCCGTGTGTTTGTTTTGCGTTATAGCAACCCCTCCACATACAGAGGCAGCAAAGGTGCTGCGTGTGGTGCAGACACACCTGCGTGGGCGACACTGATGTGCAGCCAATCAGAGAGTCGGTTACGTAGCTGGGTGACTGTAGCGTAGCCGGTGACAGATCCTCGGGACTTGCCAAGCCATCTCTCCACTCCTGAAACACGCACGTGCACACACAGTCAGACGAACACCCTTAATGTCAGAACACGACATGAACATGATATGAAATGTCTAATGTGCTCGTGTGTTAGAGGCACCAACAATCAACAGCGAAGCAGCAACACTGAGCAACACTGACTGGACGATAAATGCTGACTTTCCTCTGCTGAGATGCTTGGAAAGGTTTTTATTTCTACGCTTTTGTCTTCGGCAGCTTAAAAAAAATGGATTTGAGCATGTTTCCTATGCTTTTGGAAACCTTTGGGAGGCTGTTTGGACTTTCATTGGGTCAGGATCTGGATCAAGTTACTTAGCAAAGAGGTTTATGTTTTTCATGATGGCCTCTGTCACCGACTGATTAATGTGCCAAATTTAGGTTTAGGACCAAGAATCAATTTCAGACCACAAATGTCTTAATTAATAATAGAATCATGAGGTAATGAGCCACACGTGAAACTGTTTATGACTGTTGTCACTGTTGCCTCAGTGACCATCATCTAATAAATACCAGCATCACGTCATACTGGTTTATAATGGCCCTCGGGCATCTCACCAGTTCTCTGTGGGTGATGGGCAGGATGGTGTGAGTATCGTCAGGCCTGGGGGGGCTGCCCAGGTCCTGGCTGTCCTGGCTGTGACTGTGCGACGGAAGGGGTGGAGGTTTCCCCTCTGGCTTGCGCAGCTGGCGCTCTCCCTTCGCTGTGGCGCCGGCGCTGAGTTTGCGGACGGGGTTTGTGAGCCACTTCTTCAAGGTGCTCACAGAGTGTCTGGAACCCGGGGAGCTGGGGGCCGAACTACCCGATGGCTGCGGGGGCAGTGACACCACCGAGGTAGAGATGCTGCCTTCACTGCCTGCTGCTGAGTACGAGTCTGGGGAAAAAAAGAGGGGAAGAAAAAGGAAAACACCTATAAGATTCCTGAATATGAGCAATGATATGAATAATATCTCTGCACATTCCTTAAGCTGGAGCACGATTTACAGAGCACCCATTAGCAAGTATCCCTTAATTTCCCCTTATCTAGAATCTAGAAGAACTACTGATTTCTACTGTCCTTCTATCCAGATGGGTAATACTGAAAGTGTCAACTCTGTTCTTTGAACTCGAAACCATGTCAGGTTTATCTGAGCACACGAGAGATCTGAGCACGAAAATGACAATGAAAGTCACTCACTGCGGAAACACGAACAGGAACGGGCGACGGGAACATTTCAGTTCCAGATTATAACACTCGTGTTGGACAATAACAGCAGATTAAAAGAAGTGTGTGTCAGACAAACAGCTGTTGTAATACGACTGTTGATCGAATCACACGACAAGCTGACGGGGCGACAATGTGTGTGAAAATACAGTATGACTGGTTGCTGCAGGCTGTCGGCCAGCTGGTTCAGTGCGGTGTCAGGAGGACATGGGAAGTGGGCTTCGGGGTGGGGAGCTGAAACCGGACATCCACTGTAATCCTTTGTGGAGAGGATCCTTGCCTGGGACTATTTGTTTGTTCTGTCTCGGCCTCCTTTCTCATCCTGTTCCGATGAACACTGCTGGACTGCCGTGGCCCAGGCAGGTCCTCCTCCAGCTCTTGAGTTTTAATGTTTCATCTCGGTTAAGTCATGCCTCTCATCCACATTTGACCTTTACCTGATCTCTGACCCTTTAGCGCCACCAGGGGCCCAGATGGAGAAGTACTCTCTGCTCTGAGAACTCACAGCTGCTGCACATTATTGTCTTTATCTTCACACAGCCACAGTGATTCTCAAGAAATTTGCATTTAAAGCCACTGAATCAGGTGTCGGACCACTGTGCATTTGTTTACGCGGTTGAGGCTGACCTCGTGCTGACCTTGGCGTTCCCTGTGCGAACCACAATGGAATATCTTATCACTCAACAGCGAGGCTTAAGGCCGCAGGAACCACGCTGACACAGCTCGGCCCATTTTAGCGTCCTCAGAGTGTGACTCAGAATACACTCACAACTGTCCTCTGGGTCCAGGCTTGATGTGATACAGCTTTTCCACACTTTCACCAATGAATTACTTTCCTGCAGAAACACAACAGCAGCCATTGCACAGATCGAAGCACGCAAACCTGTGGTCAAAATGTTTGAGGCATTAATAACTTCAGGCGAAACAAACTGTGCCTGCGGCTCCGCATTGACCATGGTGCTTTGTACATAGATTCAAGCATGAATAATGCATCTGTGTTCATTGACTTTTGCAACATTTTTAGGTCCGCATGTGTGTGTGTGTGTGTGTGTGTGTACTTGTTTTTCTATATATGTGGGTTCCCCATTTGTTGGAATCACTTATTCTGTATTCTTAGCTCCACAGCGCTAACATCTTAAAATTATAGTTGCATCAGTTTGTGTCCACTAGCTCTAATACCAAAAACATGAGAGGTCATAGTAGAAAAGGCCAGATATAAAAGAAATCCCCACAATCTGCATGTGTGTTCCGATTGTGGCCAAAGACGAAAGACTCCAGATGACCAAACCCAGCAGAGGATTAATAGAAAATCTGACCAATGCTGGAGGGGCCTGAAGAATGGAAGACCACACACAAAAACACAGCAGTTGGGGTGGAGGGATTTGTCCTTTCTAAAATGTCTCGACAACAAAACGCTCAAAGCGTCTGAAAGATATTGAGTTGCGGTTGTCAAGGACCCCGAGACGAAGCCTGCACCGTGGCCAAGGTCCCCTACTGTACGGCAGTGGAGGATGTAAAAACTGATGCTGAGCACATGTGATAACCTGAACCCTAGCTCCATACAAGGGCCCGTCCTGGGGGGGTTTGTGTTTCTGCTCCAGCTGGGCCAGGGTCTGGAGGTCACTCTGCGGAGATGCAATCTGTAACGCTGCTTCTAACCTGCACCAGACGCTGACACGCTGTGACCCGGAGGAAATTAAAACTGAGTGCAGCTTCCTGAAACTGTGCATCACGATGGCACAGTGCACCGGTTTACACCACTCAGTGCACGTAATTTATAGATTTCATAAGGTTGTTTGGACGGAATTTATGCAGTTCACCCATGCTTGGCTCTGTGGTTTCAGTCCATTTTACTGTTTTCGCTCGCTCTCCGCACTGTCAAGACCCGAACCAGAGTCTTTACTTCTCCACATTAAAGGAGCAAAAGGAAGATAATGAGCTTCCCTTCAGAGCAACGTTCCATCACTCTCACTACGCATGGCGAAATGAGAGTTTGATGGCATTATACACCCCCTCAGTGAAAACTGGGAGGAAAACAATCCCGCTAACAGGATCCGTGTCTGCTGCATGCTAATAGCCCAGTTACATTCATCTCCATAATGGAGCCACAAAGAAAGGATTACTCATTTTGTTAATGTAACTTGACTATTGTTTATCTGCTTTTGGTAAGCGACCGCCAGCAGGTAACAGCATAAGCTGCTCCCCTAATGGAATGTGGATTTTTTATTTCATTTTTTAATTTTTTAAATACTCTTCAGCCGTGATTGAGAAAACCTTTCTGGTAAACAAAACAAAACAAACAAACAAACAAAAAAACAAACAAAAAACAAACAAAAAACAAACCAAAACATAACAAAACAAAAAACTAACTCTTGACTTCTTTGCAACGCTGTAACTTTTATTTCTACTGTGCAAATGCTTTTTTCAATAATTCGATTTTCCAAAAACAAGAAAAAGAAAAAAAAAACATAACCGGCAAATTGTGTGACTCAGGACACAGCTTTGAGTCATGTGGAAACAAGAAAACATCTGATGCAATATTCTCATCAGGAGGGCCACAAAGGTTTGGATTGTGGATGTTAGCTCGGATAGGATTAAATAACTGTTACGTTTCCTGGCAATTAGCGTGTACGTGTGTGTGTGGGGGGGGGGTGGCTGGGTGGGTTAGCCAACTGAAGAAGTTTTGTTAGAGCTTCCTGTTATTGATCAGGTAATAAGGGGATGTCGCTGAGCCAACAGATGAGGCTAAAAGCGTTGCCTGGAATGGAGCAAACTTGTTTACAGCCACTCTGCTCTGGAGCTCTCTGTCAATCATCTTCCTCCTGGGAACATTGAGACAATTTCGGCGTTACTGACCTCCACTAGAACAGACTTCCAGGTGCCTGTAATCTAGCAGGTTAAGCCAAGGTCAATCGACACAAAAATGTCCATTTAGTCTTAAAGATTTGCAGAGTTACTAGTCAGCACCAGCGGGCCTGAAAGCAACACCACTAGAAACTTTCAAAACACGCAGCTCCCGTCTGAATCTAGTCTAGAATATTGTATTTCCCCCACTCAGAGAAAATGGACTCTGCCTTTCCAGCCCGCTGGATCTGGGCTGCACTCAGGTATTCAGAAGTGCAGGCGAAGAGACCTGCGAGACAATTATGCACTTAATACGCCAACAGGAAAAGATCAGATGTCCTCTGATGAACTGCAGGAACACAAAAGAAGAACTTTGATGCCTTATCCCCATTCTCTGGTTTTAATGGACTAATTAGAGACCTCACATCAATGATTTTCTTTGACATGAAACAAACACAAAAATGAGAAAGGAAATATCAAATGTATTAAATTAATCATATTGTGTATTGCTGTTTTGGAAAGAGGGCAATGCAACGGCTCTCAGTCGGCAGAAAATGTGATTTTCTCCGTACTGTTGATGAATTGTTTGATATTGTTCTCTGCAGGACTCATTACAAACATCTTCTGCATTGAAAGTAAGTCATTAATATGAACTAAATAGTACATTTATTTTTTTTAATACTGCTTTGTGTTTGTGCTACTCATCCCTTTGACCATCATTTTTTTTCTCTCTAATACCATCTTCTCTCGCTTGACTGCGGTGTTTTGAAGACTTGGTCTCTCTGCTGCCCTGCGATCGGGACACGCAGCCTCGGCTCCTGACTCCTGACGTAGAGCTCTGCGCAGCCCCAGAAGTGCTGAGAGCAGCACAAACTCACCCGGGAATTGGCTGAGACAACAGGCACTCAGGAGGAATCATAGCTCTCTCTCTGACTCTTACTGAGGCTTTTTATTATATTACAATTTCATTATTGTTGTTGTTTTTGTTATCAATATTATCATTGCCTGTAATAAAACACACATCATACATACATATAAACATTTTGTAAGATAATCTTGCAGCAATAGTAATAGAAGAAAGGAAATAAAAAAAAAAAATTGTTGGCAATAAGACTACTGACCTAGTTCATGAATACACACACACGCACACACACACACACACCGTCTTGTGCAGCCATCTTTGCAGTGTTATCACACTGACCTTCATCCACTACCCAGTCATTTGTAACCCGAAGCAGTTTATGCAACACCATTAAACCACAACTGAGACCTTACCCTGACTTAAGTCATCAGACTAAACGTTATGCTTGAAGCAATGGTCCCATAATGGCTGTAAATTGTGCTTGGACACCACAACAACAAAAAGACACACATAACTGCATTTGCAAGTAAACACAAGTCACAAGGTGAAACACACCTGCGTCACTCGGGCTCAATGGTGAATTTTTCATCAACATAAAGCATCAAACAGCTCAGTGACAGTAAATCAGACCTGAATTGATGCTGTTGGCATCGATCCCGGTGTCTGCTAAACAACGTAGAGTTCAGACGCTTGACTTGATTGGGATTTACAGGCGTAATTTGACCATTTATCACGGAGACGTGTATTATCATTTCTCTTTTTTTGTCAGTGCCCGCTGTAAATCTGGACCACCGATGAATGTGGTTAGCGGGCCTGAAAATCGCAGACATTCCTCTGGCACCGTTCACATACACACTTGCCAAGTTTATTCCAACATTTGCCTTTGTTATTTTAAAGAAAGGGGAGATCAGATATGTAGAATACACACTCACACACACACACTCACACACACACACACACACACACACCTCCAGCACCTCCAGTGTCTCCAGCACTGAAGCTTGGCAGCTGCTAGTGCTAGTCGTTAGTGTTGCTGTCACTTTCTTTTTCACCGTATCATATAATCCATGACTTTCCAGCATCACCAGAAGCACGAGGACTGCCTACAGGTTTAACCTGCTTAATCTGTGCTCAAAATAACCTTGAATCCATTCCATTTATGTTGTTCAATACTCAAATTCAACCTAATGTTCCAGCATTATAAGAGGAAAAAATCTAATCTGACGTTAGTGAAGGACGATGGCATTCAAAAAAGGTAAAAAAACAAAAAAAAAGTTAAAAGCCTTGGTTCACCCATTTTTTCTGTCTTAATTAAAAAGGTATTATGTGTACTGTAATAAGTAGCGTGTAAATGTGTGTGTGTGTGTGTGTGTGTGTGTGTGTGTAAAAGCACGTGCAAACATGCATGTGTCCACAGATAATAATAGAGATGAAATAAATCCTCTGTTTTTAGAAGCAGGCAGCAATCCTTCATACACACACACAGAGCAGTTCATCACTATTATTATCTGTGCATTAACACTTTCCTTCCTTCAGTCTTTCTCTCTCGCTCTCTTTCTCTTACACACAAACACACACACAAACACACCCAGCAGCAGCAGTGTCGATGGTGTGAATTAAAAACGAGTGTGATCTCAATGGCAGGTGGGGCAGTGCCAGTCAGGAGGCCTGGAGAGGGAGTCGGAGCAGCGCTGCCTGCTGGGCTGTGGGGACACGGAGTCTTACCTCTTGGCCCCAGACCCGTTTGACAGCGCTGGTGTTTTTAAGCACCACAACATAAAAATGTATGATGAAAAAAGGAGGAGATGTACAGCGCTTCATTGTCTGACCAGCACAATAGTGCTGACCTGCAGATGTGAAGATAAGCAAGTGTAGTTATTCTCAGACAGACTTTTTGAGCTTTGCAGACACACTTTCCTTTCCTTGACTCTCTACCTCTCCCCTACTCTCATCGCCATAGCAACTAAACCCAGAGGGGGGGGGAAGTAAAAGGCACATGAGATTATCCATCAGCAGGGCTTGAAATCAACATGTGGGCACACACTCACATGTAGCAAATTAATACAGCCCACAAGTGCACAAGCATGTAATCATTATCCCGCCAGTGTTTGTCCAGGAACATGCCGCTGACCGTTTCCATCAGCCATTTTCACTCATAAGTGAATGCCGTACAGGCCAAAGGTGCTCAGTTACGATAATTAAATAGACATAAATAAATAAATCCATCATTTGCGGTGAGGGGATCTTTATATGGGCATCAAGAGGAAGTCATTAACACGCAGGCTGCAATAGTGAGGTGGAAAACTGGGGCCACCTGTAAATTTAGGAACAGAAAAAGTGGAACCAGCGCTTTTTATTTTTATTCGGTAGCCATTCAACAGGATGTCTTTGACCTGAGCAGATCTAAAAACCGCACATAGCTAGGGCTATTACTGTTCCAAGCTGTTGCTCATTTCCGTTAATTAGGTGTGATTTCAGCTGAGATCTTCGGAGACAGAAGATGAAAAAAAAAAACAGAAAATAACTTATCTTTGGTTGATAACAATGTTTTAGCTAAGGGTTATCCAAAACCACAGGGAATGTTTTATTTTCTCATTTGCCTTCCACAAAACTTTCCTGGAAAAATGTTTTGTTTCTATTCTGCAGCGAGACGCGGGTTCAGCCGTCAGAGCCGGTGCAGTTGGTCAACCATGTTTATTGGCTTAAATGTCTTAATTTACCCAGAGTTTGTTTCATGTTGAGGTAATATTACAAGAGGGGCGACTCCCCACCCCAGAGTTAAAGGCTGTTATTATTGCTGGCCCGAGCGATGCAGAGACAACCGGATCACTTTATGTTTTCCTTTCATCTCCAACACCACCTAAATAACACATGATTTGTCATGGATATAAAAGCAGATAAAAGATAGATTTCCTGGAGACTTTTATAGTCAGTGCAAGAGCAGCAGCTGGAAACTGAACAGAAATTGTTAAAGTGCTTGGCAACAGTGTCAATTTGCACATCACCATAATGGACAAATTTTACTGTACTGATTCATTTTCTTTGCTGGTTGCTGTTGGTGGGAAAGTTGATTTGTTGTTTGAGATGTATAAATGTGAAAATCTGACTATTTGGACTGATTTGATGCGTTTTCAATCATGGTTTGGACCTCTTACATGTTGAATAACATCGTCTGATTTGTAGTCTGAAGCCAATGCTGCAGCTACGCTGACTCAAATATAGTCACTTTCCCATGTTTGCCTGCTATGTTCCAGTTCAGCCTCCTCTTGGGGGAACTGGAACCAGAATCAGAGCCTGAAGGGAACCAAGAGAAATATATATTCAGGCTGCACCATCAGTAACTACGTCCAACCCAAGAGTGAGTAACTTTCATGTTTCGGTAAAAAAAAAAAAAAAAAGAAGAAAAGAAGACCCGTAGAGGCTGAAAGTAAGGGTGGAAACAGAGGGAAGTGGCTCATCTCCCCCTCTGAAGGAGAATTCTTTCTAAACAAGGTATGGAATGCACTCCTGTGTTTCAGAATTTGTTCCCTCAATCTCATCTTTAAATTTACAACAGAGCCCAGAGGAAGAGGAGGAAAGAAGAGGGTGCACAGGAGCCCTGAATGTATGTCCGACCCAGGCCTAAGAGCAGAAATGGATTGAAAGAGAGAGAAAAAAGGTGGCGGGGGATCGAAGCCAGAAGCATGCCTGAGGATAAACTGCTGCGCTCTTGACGGTCACATTCCAAGCCTGGGAATCATGCAACGCTGATCCCAAATTTCAAACATTTTCATCCCCCAGCTGAGCTCCCGGGAGCTGCTTCCACGAGTCCTCGTTCCTCTCGCTGCATTGCTTTCTCCCTGTTTTTCCCTGCAGACAGTGACAGGATGGAGCAGATCTGGAGTCTGGATCTGGGCGGGAGGGCAGGGGGAGGTGATGGGGAGGAGGCTGGGCTGGGTCGCAAAGTTTAAAAATATCTCAGACCGCTGAAACACAAGGCTGGCCCGCAGAAGTCAGGCAGCATAGTTTTCAATTTCAGCTATTTTTGCTGCTTTTTCCATAATATCCGAAGTCTGCCTTATAAGCTGATGACATAAAAATACCCGCCAGGTCTGATACGATCGTTTTCCCTCACGTTTGCCAGGCCACGATAAATCAGACGTGCACTCCACTTGTGGTCAATAACATGTCATGGTTCTGAAGGAAAGCCCGGCCTCCTGCAAATGAACTTAACAACTCTGCTGCAGTACTTTTGAGCAAGGGAGCAAATCCTTCCACCGCTCCAGGAAACAAGTCATCAAAAGTAATGAAGTGGGGGGGTTGGAGGGCGCATATGCATGCTTGAGTCAACACTTGCAAATAAACACAGATGCACCGAGAACAGAAGGCATGGAGTGAATGCATGCAGGGCATCATGCAGGGTTTTGTTTAGAACACAGCTGTAGAAAATCATTAAAGGAAAACACATTTAATTGTCTTATTATTTACAAATCATTATATAATGAGTATTCAGATTCACACATTATATAATCAGCAAAAAAAAATGTGCCAAAATGATTTAAAATCTTCAAACATGGGTGTCAAATCCCTCCATTTTTTTTTGCCTTAAGCTGCTTATGAAGACGTTTTAAATTTAGTTATGACACACTTTTGCATTTCAAGCCTCTTTTCAGACATTTAAAAAAATGAATGTTCTTTCTTTTCAAACGCACGTCCTGATGATCGAACCCTGGGAGATGTTCGGAACGTCACCATTGCCACGTGGGCCGACGATCTGCCTCGCGTGGGTGGGTTCTTACCTCCATCCCACACTTATTCTTTAATCTGTTTCCTCTGTCTGGCAGTACGCATGTGTGTCAGATTTACCTCCGAGTGCGTCCCAAATACCGTGAGGTGTGTGGGAGAGCGCCCTGCATTAGATAATTGTGTCAGTTTAGAATGTAACCGTGCATATCTTGTTTAACATTGCCATTTATGTCGAAGGGAACTGTCGTCCGTGGCCTCAGTGGGAGTCTGTGCAGCCATTTTATGTGAATTCCAACCTTTGCATGAAAGTCACAGTTTGATCCTGGAAAAAGTGGCAAATGTCCACTTTTATGTGTCTGATTTACATTTGCGTTGCGTATAAAAATTCCTTAAATGAGGAAGTGTCTTTATTTGGAAGTAGATCTGCTTGCTGAGGACATGTCAGAGACCTAAGAATAACAGGATTTGCACATTTGCAGGTCTGAAACAGATAAAGTGAGATGTGTTTAATTCCTTTCCACTTACAGTAGACCATCAGTATCACTTTATTACTATTACATAACTCACCCGGTTTGTTACGCAAGCTCTCTCATTAAGTTAAATTTCTCTTCTATGTTGTAACAAATATAGGACAGGCCCAAGTTCAGCTCGTTTGAATCCCATAACTCATCACTAACATAGCAGAAAAGAACGTCCTCCAAAAAGACCGACTACATAAGTCATACCAGTTGTTTGCGCCATCCATCTTAAATTCGAGCCCCTAATGGTTAATTTTAGGGTTTGGGTTAGCAGAGACGTCAGCGTAACCACTATCTCCTGAAGTGGTGTTTTTGAGAGTGTTTTTTTTTTTTTTTCATTGTCTGCAGCTGGAACCTTATTTTTAATCTCCGCCACAACACCTCCTTCACCCACCAGCAGAGACTTTTCCCCCACACATGCAGTCCTGCTACTTCAGCACACTAGCAGCCATCACTTTCCCCAGCTGGTCGTCATGCTAGCAGTACCAAATCCGTAATTTGGCACCACTGTGTTTGTCAGTGAGACAGCGACCAACAGTGTTTAGAAACTAAAATGATGGTCAGTGTGCTCACACCCTGACTGCCAACTGAGTTTGCATGGGTACATGGCTCACCAGCAGTGCTACATTTGCAAATTACGCAACATATTAAATATATTTTAAGCCCACTAATGAACTAATGCTGACTTGTGAGCAAGTGAAGGAACAGAAAATGTGGAGGGATGGAAACGGAGACTCCATGTAATGGAGCTTTCGCCTTGTGTTTGGCAAGCTGCATGATAATTTTTGCATGTTAATTTTGTGCTTAAACTTTTTCATAGCAGGGCCACACTCATCCAAATCTGTGCCATAAAAGTGTTGTGATGTCTTTAGATTTATTATACTTTCTTTTTGTAGCTTGTATGACTCTGTCTGAGTCTTGACTTCCTGTCAGTGAGTGCACCCTCCTACACTGCACGCACAAACACACACACACACAAAGGATCATAATTATTTTTATGGATTTTTTCATAAACATATAACACACATCTGAACAACAAACGCCCAGCCCACATTCCCACAACATGAAGCTAAACTCGCAGGCTGTGTTTCATTATATGTTCATTAGAAAGGGAAAAGAAATATGTGACATGATGCAGAGTCCATAAAAGGCAGCAGAAGCCACTGACCTGCTCATCCTTTCCTTTGGAATTAGTGAGGAGGGCCTAACAAAACTGCATCAGTTGGAGCCAGCGTGTGAATGGAGGCACATGCAGTGTAATAGTCTGATTATGTCTCAGAATGAAATGAATGGTATTTTGCTCTTTAATTCAGCAGAATGTCAGAGGCTGCTGTAGATGGAGGTTGGTTTACGGGCTACATCTAATGGTAAACTGACTATAGGCAAAATAAATATGACAAATCTCTGTATTTTTATTGTGTTTTTGGTTCCCACTACACTAAATAAAGTTCCTTTCACACTCTTGACCTGCGGCGATATTATCCCAGGGCAAGCAGAAGTTGCCGGGGGGGACGCCGGCTCCTGACTGCGGACCCGCATTGTTCTGTGTTTTTCCTGTAAACACCACAACAGAAACAGCAGGTCCCCAGCGGACGACATCCTGACGCAGAAAGGCAAGAGCGAGCGGGCAGAGGGATAATGTACCGTTTCAACACCATTAACAACACCCCCACCACCCCCCATTACAGTGTTAATTATAGAAACTGGTTTACGGTTGATGATTGAGGGGCCTGAATGACCTCCTCAGCATACTTGTAATGACACAGAAATGTACTTTACATGGCTTGAAAACATGGAGCTCGCGGCTCCACATGAACAGTTAAGTCTTCTCCAAGAGGCTAATTTCAGAGCATTTCTTCTCGGGGGGTAGAACGCTCACAGTTCTCCTGCTGAGAACATGAAAGCCGGCCTCTGAGTTCAATAACATTTTACTTTTTGACTGTCGGGATATGGGTTACAGACCTTTTTTTCCAGGCCTTTCTATGCTAATTTGTTAATTCCAAAATGTTTTATTCTCCCCAATACACTGCGTGTTTATACGTTATGATCTAAGCGTGCACATATTTGCTATGATAACACGGCAGAGTGGTGGAGGGGAGAGCTGCGGGCTGTGGAAAAGAAGAATATCCATTACATAAGAGATTAAAGTGGAGGAATCTGAGGTATGCATTCAACAACACTAGCCAGTAATATGAAAACCTACTTTGTGAGCCCCCCCATGCACAGACTCAGCGGGCAGGTCCACTGTTTATCCCTTTGATGTAGGCTTGTAAAGGGGAACAAGCGCGCAGCGTGGAGCCACAGCACTGACTCACATTAGCCACCGCCGGTGTTTTGACTTTGCTCTCGTATCAAAGTGACAGACATCAGGACGAGCTGGAGACGGGAAAAAGAGGATTTGGGCCTCGTGATTCCACAAGTGTCCTAAAAGTCAATGCTTGTGCCCCCTGCTGGTTTCACTTAACCACGCTACTCTAATGGACGAGCACAGACACACACACAGCTGTTTTGTACAGCTTTCTCAGAGGAATGTTTCAGAGTGGTTCAATCCCCTCATCTTTCATCCATCCACGTACTCCACATAACCGACTGACACGCACTTATCATAATGAGCACACTTTCAAATCTCCCTCCCTCTCTCTCCCTGACACGCAGTCTCTCATCCGTTCTGGAAGGATGCATGATACATGTCTTCTTCCCTGTTCTTAATTGCCCCCCTTCCCCACCCCTCCCCCGATGTGCCCGTGACACACAACTGTTGCTTTAGCTGCAGGCGCACAGAGGAGGCTGTGGATTCCAGCGTATGGATTATGCCTGTGCATTTAAACCATATGCTGGAAGGACTGGAAAGACAGATAAGGGGAACGGTGGGTGGATGTCAGAGAACATGTGGAGGAGAAGCACAAAGGAAGGAATGCCGGGGTGTTAAATAAGATCACCTCTTGCCTGGCTTTGATAGCACCTACAGGAACACACATACGTGAGGCAGGAAAAGCAGAACGCAGCATCAGCGACGCGGAGCCTAAACTCAGGAGGAGGAAACTTGGATGGAAGTTTTACGCCGGTTGTGAGACACTGACCTCTGACTCGGGCGTAGCAGCACCCACACTTGGTCAGGACCTTACGGAACAAGTGTTGGCAGCCACAGCCTCTGTGGTGGCGGTGGTGATGGTGGCCCCCTTTCATGCTGGAGCATGAGCCGAGGTGGGCATGGCCCGGCGTTCTCTCCGTCTCTGTCTCTCTCTAGGTTTCTCACTGATCTCGCTTGCTCTCTCGCCCCTCACAGCAAGCAGAGGTCCAAGCAGAAGTGGAAATGCCTGATAAACAAACCGCTGTCCGTCAGGCCCCCCCTCCTGCAGTGGACTTAGAGCCTTCACATCCAGATGGAGAAGAGGGAAAAACAGTCCCCAAAAGCAGAAGCAGCAGCCAGGAGAGAATCCACACTTGCAGGAGGTTTGCTGCTCAGCTCAGAAAACATTCCAAAGAGCTTATCATGATACTGAACGTGCTCCCGACCCTCTGTCTCTCACTTTTCCTCTGTTTTCTTTTCAGTGCTCTCTGCCTCAGTGAACCGCCTGGTCAAATGACATACTGGAAGGCTGCCTTATGGAGAGAGAGAGAGAGAGAGAGAAAGAAGAGAGAGAGAGCGTAAGGGGAGGAGAGAGAAGGGTGGAGTCTGCAGCCCCAGTCGCTGGCTATTCCAGGATAACATTCCCACTCCTCTGATTTTCTCTCCCTTCCTGTTCTCAGCTGTTTTTTCCTCCCTTCTGTTTCCTCACCCGTCTGCTGCCTCGTCCAGCTCCAACGCTGGATGAAATGCCACGCTGCGAGGAGGAGGACTGGAAATAGTAACAGCCGGGTCTGTCATGATACATGATGTTATTTACAGAGGGAAGGCTGCGCAAGACCCCAGGTATCGTGTTTTCCAGTCAGTGTCATCTCCACTGTCTGTGAGCGCGTTCTGCTTCATTGATCACAGCAGAAATTCCTGAGTGTGTCCATTTATGATCACCTCTCTCTCTCTCTCTCTCTCTCTCTCTCTCTCTCTCTCGCTCGCTCTCTGCCTTGCTCTCTGTCAATGGAGCCAGGCAGTTTCAAATTTCACAATAATGGCATGATGGTATTCATCACGTGTGTCTGTGTGTGCGTGTGTCTGTGTGCGTGTGTGTGTGTGTGTGTGTATTGAGTGATGACCGCTATACATTACACTGAGTCATATACCTAATTTTACCATATTACATAATCACAGTGCATTTTTGTGGACATATTGAATTTTATAGGCAAATTGAAACCATCTGAAGTCCATTTTCACACAATCACCTTAAAGACCATATTTTATCACCCAGGTTCATTGTGCTGCCTCTCTGACTTCATGGAATACAAAGATATCTGTAAAACAAGCATATCATTACCACCTTTCACTTGTAAATAATTATCTGTGTACGCATGCATATACATTGCTGAAGCTTAATGAGGCAGCAAGGAGTGTATCTGTGCACTGACATGCGTGCCCAGTGTAATTTGGATCTTCATTTCCATGATTATTGTTTTTTTCTTTTACTTCGAGCTGCAGAGGTTTTTGAATCTGAAGCAGTTTTACCACGTCCACTGCCTTCAAACTCAATCGATGCTTAACTGTGACTCATCAAACTTCTTCACACTGATAAACCAAGGAAGCAAAGTAAAAGGTAAGATCAAACTCTGTATCTTCAGATAATCGCTTTTTCACAGAGCAGCTCGTAGGCCTGAAGCCACCGAGCCGATGACTCAGTGTGTGATCTCATGTCGCATCACGCCATTCTGCACTTTGACTCTGTGGCAACCTGATTACAGCGCAACAAAGGCAGCCGCGCATCAGCACCCACTCAGGTTCCTCTCTGCAGTCTCTGTGGAGACGGCAACTCCACACAGGAATATATATATATATATATATATATATATATATATATATATGTAAACATGTATATATGTAAACATAGCTGCTGAAGATCTATGACGTTTTATGCCAGTATAAGATGGCTGCATGTCAAGGTCAGAGAATATTGAGCTCTTTGCAAGCTTTCATTTAAAAACTCTTTTCAATGAAGGCTTCATCTATCTGCCTGCTGCTTACACAAAATATTTTCTTCTCTCTGCCTGTCAAAAATTTTTCTTTCTTTTGATCAGTTCTCTAGTAATATTTAATAGCAACAGTATTACTCCCAGAGAATGGAATTAAACCTTTCAGTAAATAAACAGCCGGATTATTCCGGGAGACATGTACGCAGAGATGTGAAGAAAATGTTCCTCTCCATTGGAGGAGAATGCAGGTGACGTGCGCTGGGGCATGCATAACTCATTCATCATTCTCGGCTTATCTTTCATCTGCTGCCTCACTTCTTGCCTCTCTCTTCTCCTTTTCCACACACAGCAGATAATTCACATATGCCCGTGCAGATGTACAATTGGCCGCAGTGATAGAAGAAAATCTTCCATGTGTTTTTGCACCAGCCTTGGATGTAAATGTTTGTTTAGCTCAGAGGATGAGATGTGTGTTTTATCTAAGCCCGGCCAGTCAGACAGAGAATTTCCAATGCTTGTTCAGGGAGTAGTCTGGAGTGTGATGTATGAGCTTGCAAATGCACTTTCCTCTACCTATTGATCCTTGATTGCAGTTTTCCTGTAAAACAGACACTGCACCTGGCTGGCCAACCACGACTAAGATGCCCTTGTCCAAAAAGCTCTGCACACGCCACAGACAAGTGCCCGGAAATCAAAGGACCTTAGCGTGCACGCTAATAACTGCAGCACAGCGACTCTCAGTTCAGTAGATCTGTACTTGCATATTTGCAGCGCGCCCCAGCCCCCTACTGACATTAGCCTTTCCTCACCCAGCAGCCTACTGAAATGCTGCCAAAGTATGCTGGCGAAGATTTCATTTTCTCCCTCTAACTCGCTTGTTCTTCTCTGCCTCTGTCTTCATCAGCTCTCATCTGAGCGCAAATTAAGGCAAACTGGGATTTTAGACAAGTTGGTTTGAGGAGGAGTTTTCACAGAATGACTGTACGTTCCCGTCTCATCCACTGAAAACTGCTGTGCACTCACACTCTTCTCATAATTGTCCACTTGTGTTAAGAGAAGTGAGAGGCCATGTGTGTTAGTTTATGGGTGTGTCTTCTTGTACACAAAAAAACTTATTTAAACTTATTTAAACTAATGTCCTCACCTGAAAAGTGAGGACATTATTGTGAAGTGAGGACTGGTTTGGCAGCTCCTCACAACTTCAAGGGTCTGCTTGAGGGTTAAGACTTGGTTTTGAGGTTTAGCTTACACACACCTGGGTTAAGTTTTAGGTCTAGGTTAAAGGGCCTGGGGAATGCATTATGTCACTGACGGTCCTCACACGGACAGAAGTACACAGATGTTGCACAAATTTGCCGCACACATATGCCATCAATTATGAGAACCCACCAGGAGACGCGCACTCATGCGTGCGTGCACTTACAAATCTCTACAAATTTTTACCAACCCAGCTCTCTTTACCCCAGCGAGTTATAAACACCAGAGCTGGGTCTGACCATCTGGAGTCTGGGTCACTGGGACTAAGGCTGACGGAGCTCCAGCTTATGGGCTCAGACGCCATCCAAAGGACAGAATGTTAATTAAAGAAATGCACCATTGGAGACCACACAAGGAGACTCGCTGCTGCGTTCTAAAATACTGGATTCATAATTATCAATACAAGAGGATTTATCATCAAAGAAATCATAAATCACACCGACACTGGGATTAGTGTGCTGCCTGATTCAAGTAACGAAGCCTGAGTAAAACTAAAAAAAAAAAAAAAAAAAAAAAAACCTCAAAGGCTTTAATTATGAGAGCAGGTTGCATGTGTGTTTCTGTTCCATCTGTCACCTTCCTTCCAGGTCACTCTTGTGGACCGAATGCCAGCGGAGCAGTGGCCTGTGAGGTGTCTGACCCGTCTGACCCAAGCCTTCTGGCTGACCCACATTACTGGAACATGACGTGAATTTAACTACACCAAACACACACACACACATATTTACAAGGTGATGAGTGCGTGATTCATGTATTCCTGAGATTTGGGGGAGGGGGGCTAAAGGCAGTACTCACACAGTCATCCTACCAGAACGGCCCACACGCACGTTTATGTATGATGGATGATCTACTACTGAAGCTGACCTAATCAGTATTTTTATGATTACTGATGAGTTCAAATGTACTGAATGTAGAAATAAACAGAGCACAGAAGCAGTTTCATACTTGTGAACAAAACATTTGCAGCTAAAGAGCTATGACTTTTCCTCGGGAGTTTGCATCAAGACTAAAATTAAAGCTGAAAGAAGCACAGGCTCCGTGCAGCAGGAACACGTCGGTAAGCAACGGTTTGCAGGAGTGTAATAACACAAATTGATGTTTTGAGTTCATAACAGACCAGAATTAATTCATTTCCTGGGTTGAAAAAGGCCAACATAGAAAATGTTTTAACTCTCAACATGCACAGTCCAGCCTCGGAGGCCCCGGGGTCATAAGGTCACCTTGGATGACACCTTTCAAGTGTCTCACAAAATCAGTTACCAGAGGCAAGGACTACGATTTTCCATCTTTTACCTCAACATTTTTTCAGGAATGTGGTAATAGATGCCATTAAATATGTTTGTGAGTACCTGCGGAACCAGATTATTTCTTGCATTTCACCTTTAAACTTCGACAGCGGAGTGTTGTCACAACAACAGACCTTGAAGACAAGTATTGTTTGAAAAGGGCGACAGTGTGGACCCTACGATCGACCGTCAAGCCGAAACACGTGGGTGTGTCTGTGGAGCTGAAGGGTCACGTTGTTGGTGCCGGAGATTTTTGCTTTGAGAAGGAGGAAAAAAATTGTATTGGAGAGGAAACAAATGAAAGGAGACCAGGAAAAGTCATTTAAAAATGGGCCAAATCGCATAAACAGGATCTGAATCCATGTTGGCTGGCACCATCCTGTGATTCCAGAGAAGCCACTGGAAGGCATCTTGTTCCTAACATGTACCAGATGGCCGTTATGGTTCCTGGAACTACATCTTTAAAGAAACCAGGGGCCTCTTCTGCTTTCCCTTCCTTTGCTAGTGATTGACAGACTCAAAGACGGAAATGACGCAGCAACAGTCGAACCCTGGTAAATGCACTCACGCTTTTCTGCGCTCTCTGTCTACCGCTTTAAGTAATTATCCCGCAGAGAAATGATAGTTAGATTGATTTTGTTACACTAAAAGGAAATTCTCACAGCAAAACTAAAACTTCTGAGACATAGCCTCACAAATTAAGGAAGATGCACATAGATATAGTTCTTTGATTTGGGATTCTGGTGTTTGCATAAAATTGTGCAAGTGTTTGTCTTATCATAATTTAATATGGATAAACAGTTTAGAAATGGCCTGGAAATGTCTGCGTCTTGTCGTTGCGGTTCAGATGTTTTCCTGTTTTGTGTTTCATTGATTTTTCCATCCAATTTAACCATCCGGAGGAAATTGGGCTGCACAAAAACAGCTGAGCCAAGGAACTTGCCTGGAACAGAGGTACACAATAGTCCTTTTGTCGTCACTCCGTCCACATAACCCTGGTATATTTTTGCTCTTTAGAACCATGAGTCGTGCACAGCAATTATGCGAAGGTAGTAAAACTGCATGTGCTCCATGTACCTGTCTGCTGAACAGCTAACATCCACCACCGAAACCACCTGTACACACATGCACTCCAAACCCGGGTCAAAACACAAAGCTCTTTTATTCCTGTGCACTGGGGGGGAAATAGCAATGCATACAACCATTTGACATCAGTAGTTGGGGCTAGTGCAAATAAACGGGGCCAAAACTGGAAGGAGGGGTGGGGGTTAGGGGGCTGGTGACCATGTTTTTGAGCCCCATCTGGAAATGGTTGCATGTGTATACACAAATTCAGAAATCCTTCAGTTCAGTCACGTACCCAAGTATGGTAGATTACAGTCCAGTAATTTTCTGCCTCCGGGCCTAATAGAGGATACAGGGTGGGGCTTTAAGGGGAATGGGTGACTCCCTGAAGTTAACGCTCCAAAATATCCCTTATCAAATGTGGCACATGGGAACTTTTCCATTACATGGAAGTACACCGCCTTAAGTAGCTCACAATTACAAGAAATGATAGCCAGAAACTGTCAGATGGTAGGAGGGTTTTTTTTCCTAAATAACAGTGAGTACAGGTTTCTTTGAATTCCCTGCACAGAAATCCGAGAAGGCTCAAAGTCGTGTCATGTTTCGATGGCTTTTTAACCTCCGACTGGTTTGGTGAGCACCAATGTTTGGATTAGCATTATGATTCTGCGGTTCACAAAACGGTGGGTCACGTGGAGCGCCGCCCCATCAGGTCTTACCTGTTCTTTCTCTCAGCTCTGGGTTTTCCGTAGCGGGGCCCTGCTGCTCGCACTCCAGTCCCTTCAGCTCCCACTGGCCCCGCGAAGGCTCCTTTTCCTCCTGGCTGGACGGGAGAGCTGCCTCACCTCCCTCTGAGAGCTGCACACAGAGATGCCTTTGTCAACCGCGCTCTCGGGAGGAAGCGACGGTTCAGACTGTGTGTTTTCAGTCACAAAACCACAAAACATTAAAACACTCGCTGAGGTTTTTTTTTTTTTCCACTATGCCGTATCATTTTAGTCCTTTTCTCCATTACACATTGAGGAAGAATGCAACAGCAATTATTCCAGGTCTTGCCATAGAGCTGGGATAAGGAACGGCTCCTCGGGCAGCAGATTTTAATCTTTATTTAAAGACCCTTCAGCACCAGAGCGTGAGTTAACAGAAGCGGGCCTCGGCAGGGCAGGAGGCAGATTATAAATACCATCAGCACATAACACCAGGGAATAATATATGAGGATTTAACTAAATTGTGTGTCCAGATGTTTAGACTCAGTGTAAAGTAATGGTGCAAACACTCTAATGGTTTTACAAAGACCAAAAACTACCATGAGAGTGTTTCTTTTTAATTGTGTTTCAGAAGCAGAAATGTGTGTGTGTGTGTGTGTGTGTGTGTGTGTGTGTGTATACATGAGAGAGAATAAAGAGCAGATTGAGATTAAAGGATGAAGGAAGAAAAACATTTGCCTGGTTGCAGCGAAGCGTTGGGCCTGCATGAGTTTGTTTACGGTCACATGGTTTAATCAGCACTACTCCTGCTTCCTGTTCCTCTCAGACATCCAAGATTCCTCCCCAGCACCTCCTTCCATCCGTCTCCTGGCTGGCACGACCTGACCTTTCTCAGTGTCTGTGACTAAGCTTGACAGGCAAAAACTCGACAGACAGACAGACAGACAGACAGGCAGCTCACCCACTGCTGGATGGGCAAAGCCACGGACGTCAGCACATCAGCCATGGCTCCCAGCATCTGGTCGGTGCGTCCCTGGTTCTTCTGGAGAGCTTTCATTCTCACAGCAAACCTGTGGTTCCCTTCCTCAGAGTTCTGCACTCTTCCTCCGTCCTCCTCAGAGTTCTGCACTCTTCCTCCGTCCTCCTCACAGCGTCTGGACGATCCCTGCTCCTTGGCTCGCGGCATGCTGTGCCACAGTTTGGAACCGTGCCCGTCTTGTCCCACCCAGACTCACAGGAAACTTTGCGCATGTGAATAATCGATCCTGAAACAGCGTTCAGTGTTCTCACTCCCTAACAGGAAACACGTTCTTCCTCAGTCCTTGACGCACAGGTGAGTTTTCCCACCTCTTGAATTAGTCCGTGGGAATGTAGAATCTCCTGAGTTCTCCTGGAAACTCATAGAGGTTTTCTGGCTCCCTCGTGAGGAGCCTCAACTCTTCTTCTTCTCTGACATCCTCTGTAATTGGGAAGTCTCTCTGTCTGAATGCTGAAACAGTAAAACTCTTCAGTACTAACATCACCCTCCCTGAAACTTCCCTTTCTTCTTCTTCATTGGCTATGGCAGATAACCAGCCCCCTCCCCAGAACCTTTCCTTCCATCATTCTTTCTCCTCATTCACTTTTTCCTTCCTTGTCCCACTTACCTGGATTCCTTCCTCCACCTCAGATTCCATGCATGGCTGCGGTATCTCTATCCCCTCTCCGATGGTCTTCATTTAAATTATCCTGGCACTTGAAAAACGTTTTTCTTTTTTTTTCTTTATCTTTCTCTACGTTTTAGACAGGGACACATGATTGTGTGAACTGTGGAGCTGTGGAGCAGCCCCAAATAAGGTATGAATGCTCGGCCAGAGAGCTCCTCTATTTGAGAGATTGTCACCAATCACACGTGCATTTTTCCAGAGCTGAAGTGCCTATTTGTTTGTTTGTACTCTAAAGGTTTAAATTCACAGTTTTGCGCTAATTCTACTATTTTGCGGACAAATTTCCTCAATTTCTTACAGATTCCAAGATGACAAAAGGAAGCTGTTAGCCAAAGGTCAAGCATGAAAGGCAACAGCAAGCTTACGGTCTAACGAAAATTGTATTTGTCTAACGAAAAAAGTATTTTAAAGATGTATCAATAGTTTACACTCATACAATCCTCTCCTGGATCACAAACACACCGAAGACACGAGACACTAGAGAATGATCCAAAAAAAATGATGTAATCTCATGTGCTCATCAGCCCTGGGATCATTCTTCAGGGTTTCTAACCAGCATTTCAACACAGCAGTAATTACCATGTAAACAACTTGTAGCCCGACCAGCTTCATAAATCTGCTGCTTTGCAGACGATCTGGAACAGATGAAGAAGAGACGGCTGCAGAACCTCAGGGGGATGAACGTGGACAAAAACGGTAAATGAAACATCTGTCAGAAGGAGAAAGGTCTGATGACACGATATTTGTAGGTTTGTAAATACTGACTGACTTTTTACTGTACAAAAACAAGAAGTAGTAAATACAGATGTTTCGATAAAATTCAAAAGTCAGACGGCGAAGACCAACGTCCAATTTGTGACTGACTGAAAACAGCCTGCAAACAACTCACAGCCTGGGGTTCAGATACCCGCTGAGACTGTTCGGCCGCATTGCTTCGTGGCGTTCAAAGTTTCCACATCACAGAAGTGGCGACACACGAGCGAGACTCACTTTAATTTTTATAATTAGACTACAATAGACCATAATTACACCACCATCTATTTGAAAATAAAGAATTTCATTTGTGTGTGTGTGTGTGTGTGTGTGTGTGTGTGTGTGTGTGTGTGTGTGTGTGTGTGTGTGTGTGTGTGTTCTGGCTGCTCCCCACTGTTTAAGGGTTAAGACTTGGTCTTAGGTTTAAACCTCAACCTCAACCCTAACCCTAGGCCTGGGTTTAGGTTAAGGTTAGGGTGAAGGGCTGTGGGGAGAGTCCTCACAAACATAGGTGTGTGTGTGGTGTACGTTGAGGGCGTGGGAGGTCTTTTCAGCACATTGAGGTAACTTAAACAGCCGAAGCTGACTGAGTCTGAGCATTAAGGCTGGTCCTGAAACAGACTGTTAATAGTCTAATATTAGCTGAGCACAGGGCAGTCTTTTTGAGGCAAGTCACTAAGCTGACTAAACTTAGCTTTTCGCTTCCCAAGCTTCCTTCTGATTTCATTTGCTCTACCACTGACCTCCGCAGGGCACCGTAGCCATCTGGGGAGAATCTGCAGTTGCAGTGATGAGTGAATGTCTCCGTGAGGAATTTGCAGAATATAGTGGGGAGATACTCCATACCTTAAAAGGACAGTGTGAGCGCTACCAGGAGATGGGAATCAGAAGGAAACGTTTCTCAACTCATACACCAGATTGGTAATCGCTTATCAGAATATATTGGATTTCCTTTGAGAGATGAGAAAGGTTAAAGTAAGCGGTGCTGCCATCCTCTGGTGAAGGATACTTCACTGATATGCTGTGAAACCTTTTCTGTGTCTGTAAGACTTCATTTGAAGACTACTCTTTTTTTTTTTACTTTTTTCTTTTCTTTTAGCTCAAACTAACATCTTTGCCTATAAGCGCCCCAAATGTATATACATATATCCAATAATTTGCTAGTAACACTTTATGTGCATTAATAAGTCACCAAAAATTCACTAATGTTCTTACAAAATTCACTGTAACCACACACACACACACACACACACACACACACACAAAAGTAATTTGTAGCTACCATCGTGTTTGGTAAGAAGCATCAAGGATTGTGACAGCCCATGTTTCCAGTTGCCAGTTCTCCAAGTGCTTTTTGAATTAATGATTGGATTGTCTCGGCGGCTTTGCTAAATTATTATAATCCTCTACAAAAACGGACACCTGATTTGTAAAGTGTTTTGCGCACTAAAGCAGCTTATTGTCAGATAAATGATTCACTTTATGGTCATTGACTGTTGCACTACCAATTTTGACCAGAAGGTGGCGCATTGCGCACCTCTAGCGGACGGCGCTCATTGAATAGCAGAAGACATGATCCTGGACCCAGACACAGACAGGCCCCCATTTATCAATTCATCCTTAGGGCTGATTTATTTACAGGTGATTGTAACCATGATGATCTCAAACCAGATTTTTGTGGTTGCAGTTTAAGGCTCAATCAAGGCCCCAGTGTGTGTCTATTCACATAGAAGACCCTGGGGATTATTCCGAAGGTCAGAAAGCTTGATCTGACTGAAAAAGACAACTTGCATGCTCTGCTCCAAGTTTTCTAAAGCATCTGTGTGGGCTGTACAGTGAGCTGTCTTTTCATGGGAACATTTGCGCCTCCATGTGTTTGGCGTCTGCGTGTGTCATCGCTGCCATGGGGATGATTATCAAGCGGGGGGGCGGGGGGGGGGGCATGGCGGCTTGGAGCTACAGCAGGTTTACTTTGTTCTCACAGCAAATGGATTTCCATGGGAAAACAGACCTCAGATGTTGTTACTGAAAATAGTGAGGCAGGGGGTCCCTCAGAAGTCCAGCACTTTCGGGATCTGTGGACGCTGTGATTCAGCAACAGTTGGAGAAGTTTGCTGTGACACAGCAGATGGACGGGAGGCAGTGAGACTCCATGAGAGCTGATAAAACAAGTGAGAGTCTGGAGAAAGAGCAGAATAACTAAACAGGCTGCGAGGAGAGCAAGACTGGCTGCTACCTCTTTTACTCCCTTAATCCTTAAATCTTCTATAAGCAGGATAAGAGGAGCAAGCATGTTGCCTGACTTAGGACAGCGGAGTCTATGTTGGGACCTGAACGGATTGCTGAGAGATGAGGCTAATAACAGAGATGGAGGGAGGGGGAGGCATGGTCTGCAGGAATCTGTTCAGGACACTGAAACTTTGCACCAGGATCCATCAGGAGGAGTGAGAGTCTGATAGACAAGGATGTCTTCGTAACCACAGTAGAGAGGGAGAAGAGAAGAAGACTGAGGCGCGCTTGGAGTATTTTAGGGTGAGAATACCATTTGCTCATTCTGATTTCTTCTGGATTTTCACTTCTGTTGGTCCGAGTGTAAGAGGGCGGTTTGAGTTAGTGTGGACGGTGGGAGAGAAATAACATTTAAGCAAGTTGTTGTGTACAGACCAACGCTGACGTAGACAACGTTTCTGGGATTAATGAGCTGCAGCTTCTGTTGAGCAATGATGAAGAGCTTATCCATGAGATGCTGTTACTCTAATGGCAAAGCCTTAATCAAATTATTGTCAGCAGGTGGTTTGGGACTCTGTCAAACATAAAGATATCAAAGAATTAGTGAATTTATTGCTTTTTTAAAAATATTTCCTACAAAGGGAATATTTGCATTGCTTTCTATTCCTTACTCTTATCAGAAAATCACTTATTCTTCAGTTGTGCGGTGGAGACACCGTGACAGATGTGGTCACCATGGACACCAGTTGCTTTCAGCATCGTGTGGCCTTTTACAGCTTGACGTGTGTTCAGTCATTTTACAATCACGGACTGAGCCTCTGCAAATGGACATCATTTAGGACCATCCATCAGAGCTTTTAGCAATTAATCAACATGTAAACAACACTGTACACAACTCCAAATCATGATAAATGTGCCAATATTATTTGTTTACTCCATTTGTGATAATAGATGGTCTTCTCTTCTGACTTGTCAAGCTTGCTGGTGTCGTAAATCACAGACTTACAGATCAGCTTTGCTCACATGAACCGAATCTTCTTATTCTCTTTAAGTTGCCTGTCTCAGAGACAGGACTCGCGCAGACCCAACGTTGTTCTGGCTAGAAGCAGCTCGCGCTTTGCTAGTTTCTTTGGTCTTGCCATCAAAGTTGAAGTGGTTTTATAAACAGTCCCAAAGAAAAAATTAAAAAAAAACAAAAAACGTCATTTTTCTCTTCAAGATGTGGTTGGCGTGCAGCAGACCAGTAAACCAGTTGTGATCCAAGGTATAAGGGGGGTCCAATGGCCACCGCAAGTTATGACCCCCACCTTGGCGCAGGCCCGTCCGAGGACTCGGAGATCCTCCTGGACGACTCGGACTCGGGGAGCCTGCTCTCCGAAGACTCGGTCTTTCCTGACTACGAAAGCGACGACAAGAACGCAGACCCCCCTAAAACACTGTACGAGGCTTGCATCAGGAACGACCCCACAGCTCTCTGCAGGATCCTGGAGCGGGGAATCACCAAGGAGGAGGCCATGGAGCTGGACATCAACGGCAGGGTGAGATACAGTAGATTGTAGTTTTGCTTTCACAGACAAGCGGCAAGACAACCTTGAACCAGTCGCGTCTTTTTCTTCACCAGAATGGACTGATGGTGGCCGTCAGCAAGGGTTTTGTAGACATTGTCACCAAGCTGCACGTTTGTCCGCTCATAGAGATCAACCACCAGGACAATGATGGCAACACCGCCCTCATGATTGCCGCACAGGCAGGTGTGTGTGCGGTGATGCGTCACAGACCCTCTCATCTGAACACACTTACATGGCGTTTCGTTTTTGATGCAGGCTTCATCAACATTCTAAACTACATCATCAACTTCTACGCCGGCGTGGACACCGAGGTCAGGGACCCCCGCGGCTTCACCGCGCTCATCAAGGCAGGACTGCAGAGCCAGGAAGAGTGTGTGGCCGCGCTGCTGATGCACGGTAAGCACGGATGGATGGTGACTCAACTACTATGGTGAAAGAATCTATTTCTTCCTCCCTGCTGAGAACTGGCCTGATTTACCATTTAATGACTGCTTCCCATTTCCTCTTTTCCAATGTTTGCTTATAGGTGCAGACATAAATGCGATGGACCTGGTCAAAGGCAGAAACCTAAAGGAGTGGGTTCTGAAGACGGGAGGCTTTGAAACATTTAAAAGAGTGCGCCGCCTGCAGACCCGGCCCATCGGCGAGCAGTTCTGCGTAAGCTACGTTCCAGAGTGGCCTGACTTGAAGCAGCTGGTAGCGAAGGCCACCGCCACTAAAACAGCCACCCAGAAGCTGAGGCAGCGCCTGATGGACAGATTTTCCTTCAGCTTCCCCCACGACCCAGAAGACAACGGGGTTATGGACCACATGGTGCGGATGACCACGAGCATCCACAGCCCCCTGATAGCCACTGGGTGTCACCCGCTGTGTCCCAGCAGCCCCCCGGTGATCGGCAAGCGGCGCTTCGCGGTGCCTGAACTGCTGGAGAAGTACAGCTTTAAGGAGGTGGTGGAGAGCACGGTGTCCCACAACAAAGGCTCCGTCATGTCAGTGTCCCCCACCGCTGTGTCGGCCACCTCCGTGTCTCTGACCTCCTGCTGTCAGAACTCAGACCACAGAGACAGCATTGCCGGCGGCGGCATGAGGGGCCTCATGCCCCTCAGCGTGGCGCACAGGAACAGCATCTTCCCCTCGGGGTGCATCCCCAAAATCGAGGTGACAAAGTCCGGCGGTCCCACTCCGAAGAAAGAGAAAAAGAAGAAGAGACAGAAGGGCTACCTGGAGCCTCCCGTCTGGAAGTACAAGGAGGCCAAGGAGGAGAAGAAGAGAGAGAAGCGGCAGCAAGAGAGGGAGACGCAGAAGAAAGGGTCATCAAAATAAGGACAAGCCGGGACTGTCTGGAACCCACCAACCTCGGAAGGGAACAGCCCCGAGAGAAATGGAGTGGTTGAATTTCCTTAAATGTGTCAGTAAGTTTGCTGAAATCTTAAATCTTTTTAAAATTCATCTTCGCTTGGCCACAAAACCACCGTGATGGTAACCTCTAGATCTGTGAGGAGTTTACGACCAAAGTAACAAATAGCAAGCTAAGCAGCATTGAATCAGTTGTAAATTACTTTAGCATTTGAACTCAACATTGCGCCTTCCAATTCTTTATCTATTTTAGAGAAAGACGTTCATGACATTCATGTCTGCCGTCGCTCTCCCAGCAGCACAGGTATTAAACCCACTTGCTGATGAATGTGTAAAAATAATCAGTTAGCTGAGGTGTTATTTATTTTATTACATTGGACAGCTCAGATTGTACAGAATAAAATGTCTAAAATGAATTGTACATATGTGCTCAATGGAATAAATGTATTGATCTAATGATGAGTCTGGCACTTCTCTTTGGTTCTTTCTTCACGATAAAGCTTCTTACAGAGGCTCTAATGCGCTTGAGTGGCCCACGTTGAACCTTGCCCCGTAATCCTATAATCCAGTGTGCAATATTTTTACATAAGTTCATCTTTTATTGGCTGCATCGAAGAATGACCTTGATGCTTTGATGCGCTGGTGATTGTTTGCATGAAAGCAAGTCACAATGCTGGTTCTATCACATCGTGTTTTCAGCGTCACTGCGGCTCACTTCCTCTTTACTGGGCGACAAAAGGAACCCATCAGATACTTAGACACACATTAACACACCCTGGGAAAAAAAATTACCGCAGAATTTAGCAATAATTCGCATGTGACCAAAATCAACATTGACTTTGATTCTGATGTGTTATCCACAATCAAAATACTGTTTTTTGGGGGGTTTTGTTTCAAAGCTTGAGTAAATAGGAGTGAAGCAACTTGCTCTTAAAAAAACTGAAAAATTCCTGTTGAAGCAAACTCCCATTTAGATTACTGAACAAATGGAGTATTTCAAGGGAAAAAAAGACCCTTAGGGGATAGAGGCCCTTTGGAATCACTGAGATTGAAAGAGAAAAATAAGTTCTGATTAAAACCAGAACAACATCTTGCCCCCTCTTCGACGTGACGGCTGATGTGAGAGCTCCCAGCTGTTTCTCCTGCAAAGATTACGGAGCCTGAGAACAAGAGGTTGTTTCAGACACGAGCCATCGCTCAGGCCCTGCTGAAGGAAGAGCTTTCACCCAGATGGCAGCAAACCCATTTGTGACATCCATGCAATTTAATTTTATGGGAACGGCTTCCCTAATGCTGCGCAGCCTACCAGCAGGGGGCAGCATGCATAGGTAGCGCTCTAGTCAAACGCCTTTATTATAACATCACTTAGAAAGCAACAAGGGCTTCAAAAAGCAAAGAGTTGATCAAATGCAGACTTTAAGAACATAATGAAATTGAGGTATATGAATCATAACCCAAAAAGCTGGATAACGCAGGTATAGAAAATGGATGGATGAATGAATCATATTCCCGTTTTCATTAATGCGAAATGTACACAGGGGAGTCTGAAAAACGGTCTGATAGGAGGGTGGTTTGAATCGCATTCCTGCAGTGCAGACAGCTGTCCACAGGGGAAAGAAAAGAGGAAAATGAGACGTTCAGCGAGAAACAGGAAAACCGCTCTGAGAACAGATTCCGGCCAGAAAAAGCCCGACGGGGACAATACAGGGTGGGACAAAATTCTGCTATTAAAAAAAAAAGAAAAAAAAAAACATGCAATCTCGATCTTAGATCAGAGCCCGGAGCCAACAAGAAACGCGTCTGGGCTGAGTCTGGACTCGGGAAGAGTTCAATTTGGTTCGGATCCAAACTCCGGTGGTCCATGTTGTCGGTTCATGAGCGCAAAAGTGACGGAGATGCTGGACGGAGCGTCAGAGCACCACTGATCCTGCTCTTTTAGCCTTCACGGTCAGAGTAAGACTTGGCTTTACCTTTCATTATTTGTTCTGAACCCGAAAACGAGGAAGCGAGAGAGAGAGAGAGAGAGAGAGAGAGAGAGAGAGAGAGAGAGAGAGAGAGAGAACGTGAAATCTCTGCATAAAAACGTCTCCGAACTGTTTACGCAGACAGATTTGAAGTTAACTCCGCTGTTTTAAATCAGGAAGGTTGTGTTTCTGCTGTGAATATTCAGAGAGCGCCGGATCTGGCCGAACAGCGGCGTTCCCCTTCTGAGTTTTGATGTTTTGATGCGGAAGCCATGCGTGTGTGGAGTTCAAGAAGCCACACAGGTGAGTTCACTCTGACCCTGCGTCTGATCGCACAATTGAGGAGAGATTGTCGCGCTTACGTGGGTCTGGCCGCCGGCGCGGCTCATAAGCTGCATCAGTCTCAATGTGTCCAGATGTGAAGAGATGACGTAACTGAGTGGATTATGATCAATATTGGTAAAGTTGGGCGTCATGCGTTTTATTGTGTCAGAAGTAACTAATTACACACAGGTGACACTTGCAAGTTAACGTTAGTATGCTAACTGGTGGAATACCTTGGGAGGGGAAAATGAAAATGCTAAATGCTCAAGGTGGATCCTCAGTGGGGATTTCTAAACGTGACATCATATAGCAACAACCCACTCAGGGGTTTTGTTGTCTCAGATCATGCACAAACTTTAGCACATTTGAGAGTTTGCTTTCACATAGGTGTTGCATCTGACTTGCATCTGTCCTTTTCTTCACTGGACACCACCGGATTGTGGAAAATGTGCATGTGAGAGCATGCAGAGAACCACTAACTCCCCCTGAGCCTTGGCCTCATCTTTGGAATGTTTCTTCCTGCAACACTGTTGCCATTGGTGGATTAAGGCTTTTAAAAACAAACGGTTAGTGTGATTGTTCACTCTGACCCGTTGGCTTGTTTTCCGCTGACAGAGCGGCAATGTGGCACAACCTCAGCTTTCGTTCCCCCCGCCATCTGCACTGTAACTGTACAGTCAGTCTGATGGAATGAGAGATCTGTCTCCCTGAGCTTCCTACCATAACTCTGCAGATTTGAGGAAGCGATGACAATGGATCTTTTCCCTCCTCCGGGTCTTGTGGGTACAGCTCGGAACACAGTGGAGACAAACAGAAAAGAGAGTGGAAGCTTTCTGAAGTGTTACAGGCAGGACGCCCATGATGGAGGATGTGACTGTCTGTGCGCCTGTAGATGGTGAGATTAATAGCTAAACGGCGTCAGGCTTAAATGCACGGTGTGGGCAGAGCTTTATTTAGTCATTTTCTCAAGTATTCCCAAAGATGAATCACTCTCGCATGCAAGATACAGAGGAAGTGCTCTCTTCAGTGGGGCGAAACACATGATTTCTTGTGTTTTTTGCAAGTAAGATCAGAGTGCAGTGAATTCTGAGGCCTTGAGCGGGGGCCTCGGTGTGGGAGGAAACTCTAAAGATAGATTTGACTTTGTGCCAAGTTGTGAAATAATCTGAAGCAGCGTAGATTCTGGATTGATCAGAAGAGTCGATAACCTCAAGAAAACATTCATTTCTCTCTTTATGTACGCGGCTCACAGCAGACGTTCCTCACTTTGTACTTTATGATCTGACTTTTGATGCGACTTGCTGTCACATCTCAGAATGTGACGCTTCTTGTAGTTTAAGCATTCATACATCCAGCAAGATGCGTCATAACGCAGGAGGATATCTGCAGTAATGCGCTGACAGGTTTTCACTGCAGATGTGTGTAGGTCAAAGGTTCATCAAGGTGAAGAAACGACCCACGCGCTTCCGCTGTAATTAGCACTTGCTTTCTATATACGTGATCTTTCATTTGTTGGGTCTGAACTTTTGTGGCTAAAAATAAAGCTGCACTATAGCAATTAGTACTGGTGAGTCTTTTCTCTCTGCAATATTCTTCAGTATTAGCCAAAAAATGTCAAATTCAGTTGGCATAACTAACAATATGGCAACCATGACATGATAAGATAAGATAAGAGGGCATAATTTTCATTGTCTAGAACACATTGCTGTAAAATAAAGCTGTACTGGTGAACAGATTATTGAAAGAAACACTCTATGGTGTGTTTATATTGATGGGACAGCACAGTAAATGAAAATGTTGCTCTTGTCATGTTGTGTACTGAAACAACAGTCTGGCGCAGAGTTTGAGAGTAGATTGTGCTGCAGCTAGGACGGCCATCCTGCTTGCGTGACCCTCAGCTATGCAGCCCCAAACAATGAGCAGACCTGAGCCTCGTCGGCCAGCCGGGTGGGGCCACTCAATGGCAGGAAGCTTGGCCATCAATATTTACTCTGCGAGCAGGGTAGCGGAGGAGTCAACACGCCTGGAGCCTGTGCAGCGGAGCGCCGCAGAAAGTCTCAACACACACATGCACAAACACTGTGGAGTGCTGTCGGCCCCTTTTCCCACCCAGCGCAATTACAGCCTAGGCAGACAGACTGGACCCTGCATTTGTTGTTTTTGACCTCACAGCTTCCTCTGCCAAAAAAAGCCGGCTTTAAATGCAATGTGGCGACTCTTTAGCAGTGCAGCTAACATTACGGCTGTGACACTCAGATCATAGCTGCAAAAACTGATGAAATAAACATTGCTGTTTTATAACTCACATGAGGTTTATGATTATTTTCTTGTTGTGGCTTCACAGACATGGGAGGCTCCGCTCTGCTCACAGTGGTGCTAGCCGCGGCTTTTCTGTCAATCTCTGCTACTCAACTAGGTGAGAGAAATATATCACTCTATTCCATTCAGTGGTAATAAGCCACTCTGATGCTCTGATGAACACACATGGAAGCTCCCAGCAAGAGAAGCCAAGTCATCATGATCACCCTCTAATGGTCGGCTGCAGTTACAGTCAATAAGCCAGAAGCTAGTGTTTTTGAAATATTGCAGTTTTTGTTTTGTTATTTCTGCAGATTTACTAGCTTTGGCCTCTCTTGAACCTTTAGACGCCGAGGTTGATCAGAAGCTGCTCTGCACATGTGAGAATGAAAAAGGCACATGTGTGAATCAAACCTGCCGCGGACATGTCTGCTTCTACTCGTGGTTTCGCGCCTTCGAGGAGCGGGGTTGCTTCTCCAAACACATCTACATGGAGCAATGTAACGGTGCAGGTCCTCAATTATACATCAGTTGCTGCTGGAATGATCACTGCAACGCCCTCACCACGATACCTCCAGACAAAGGTCAGTACCCAAAACTGGTCAGATTTTTTTTAAACAGAAACAAGCGGTCTCAAAGTCTATCTGGCTCCCCCTAGTGTTCAGTGAGGAAAATGTTTCCGCTTCTGTGAAGCCACTCATTCTGGGACTCGCATGTTCTCAGTGCTTCAACCAGACTTCATTGTTTGCACAGTATTAAAATAAGCCTGAATTCTTACCTGTGTGCAGTGGGAGAGCCAACAACATCACCTCCAGTACTCCGCCGTCCAGAGCTTTGGATCAGTCTGGCCTTTTTGCTGGTAATCATAACTGTGGGCGCGTGCGTCTGGGTGTTCTTTTTGCGCTTCCGACGGGGGCGCTGTAGACTGAAAAACATGGACGAACGTGACGTTACCCCACTGAAAGTCCCTAAAGGAGATGATCCCACATATGGCGTAAGAACCCATCAGGATTCAGCGTAGCGCCATGAGAAGGTGTTGACGCCTCTGAATATTAATATTACTTTTATCTGCAGGAAATCTATGACGAATTCTGTACATCAGGGAGTGGGACCGGGCTGCCATACCTGGTCCAAAGGACCATGGCAAGACAAATCTCTCTGGTGGAGTGTGTTGGTGAGTCACCTTCCTTCCTTACCTTCTACTGTGGTTTACACTCAGACTGACTTGTCATTTTCTTCACTTGGTGTGCAGGCAAAGGCAGGTATGGGGAGGTGTGGAGGGGCACCTGGATGGGGGAGAATGTGGCCGTCAAGATCTTCTCCTCAAGGGATGAACAATCTTGGTTCAGAGAGACAGAGATCTACAACACGGTGCAGCTCCGACATGACAACATACTGGGTACGTGAGCAGATATCCGTTTCTGTGAGGTTCTAACACCATGACGACAAAAGAAGCGTGTTGAAACAAACCATGTCATGATCTGATTTCAGGTTTTATAGCCTCTGACATGACCTCCAAGAATTCCAGCACCCAGCTGTGGCTTGTCACCCACTTCCATGAGCTGGGTTCGCTCTATGACTTCCTGCAGTACAGCAGCTTGGAACCAGACGGCTGCCTGAGGATGTGTCTGTCAATAGCCTGCGGACTGATCCACCTCCACACCGAGATTATCAGCTCACAGGGAAAACCCGCCATCGCCCATCGAGACCTGAAAAGTCGGAACATCCTGGTAAAGAGGAACTTACAGTGCTGCATCGCTGACCTGGGTGAGGGTTGTGTGGGGATGAGGGTGGGGAAATTCCACATAATTAAGCTCTAACTGTTGAGAGCCAACATTCATCTGTGGTTATTTCCTCCCTTTAGGATTGGCTGTCATACACTCGCAGTCCCGGGACTACCTTGATGTGGGCAACAACCCTCGTGTGGGGACCAAACGTTACATGGCCCCCGAGGTGCTGGATGAGACCATCCGCACCAACGTGTTTGAGTCCTACAAGCAGACTGACATCTGGGCTCTCGGCATGGTCTTCTGGGAAATCACCCGCCGAACCATCGTTAACGGTAACGTTAACGGCCAGTCCTGATGAGAGCTTGTGAATGGAACTGCATTTTCTCTGGGGTTTTTTTGGGGTTTTTTTTCTCATTAAAACTGTGTTTGTCCTCCTCTGGGGTGGGAGGGGCGTCCGTCTCATGTCTCTCAGCACTGGGCTGTTTTTGCAGTCTGGGTCTGTCTCCGCTATCCTTTCTCATGATTAGTGCTGCAATAATTATAAACAGTCTTATCTGGTGTCAGCACTCACTCCTACATAGTCCAGACGCTCATGTGCACCGTCTGTGGAGACATCCGTGTGTTCATGACGACACACATGAGCCCATGCTTAGTCATGGTGGACTTTCAGAACTTTATGTTTGGCTTAGAAAGTAAAAAAAAAAAAAAATTCCACATTTGTCTTTCTTACAAGCCGATGTAAGCCTTGCTTTTAGAATGGGGACTTCTATAATGATAAATATTAGACAGTTTTCTGAACAAAACAATGTCCACCAAAGCAATGAACACCTTTATTTATTTTGTTCCAGGAATCGTTGAAGAGTATCGTCCTCCCTTCTTTGACCTGGTGCCCATAGATCCGAGCTTTGAGGAGATGAGGAAGGTGGTTTGTGTTGACCAGCAGAGGCCCATTCTGCACAACCGACTCCATTTTCACCCGGTAAAACTTTCCTCTGTGCTTCTGCCTGCACGCGCATTAACGGCCCGTTTGGTTTACATTTGCCGCTGTGTTTTCGTAGATTCTCAAAGCCATTGCAAAGACTACAAAGGAGTGCTGGTACCAGAACCCATATGCCCGCCTCACGGCACTGCGGGTGAGGAAGACGCTCTCCAAACTGGACCACGACAGCGACTTCACCATCGGCAAACTTAAGGAGGACATTTAGACCTACCTACCAAGATGAAACAGAGACATGTCAGTGTCAGAGTGGGTTTTTTTACGAGGGCATTCGCTGCCATGAAATTTTATTAAAATCATATGAGCCTGAATCATTGCTATTCTGCTCATTTGTACCCAAGGCCCTCTTATTGTTGTTGTTTTTTTACCATTTCATCTTTTACCATTTGTAGGACAGTATTTCTAATGGAAGTATTTTTTTAACATAGATTGTTCCAAAGCTCGGCTGCAATTTATCTAATTGAACAACTGGTAATCTGCTCTGCAAACATTTAACTTTAAATCTAATGATCCAACCCTGAACCTTCATTCAGAAAATCTGGAGTACCAGCCTGTCAGTCAAAAACAAAAACAAAAACATTATATTAAAAAGTAAACACATTTCTCACAGTTCTGTAACATGCTCACATCAACCATTTAACTTTCTGTGTAAGCATATTTAAATAATGTAGAATAACACTTAATGACTGCACTAGCACATTGAGCTATCTAGATGTACATATTCTGACAGCCTTGAAGCTATTGACGCGTATCACCAATAGGTGCACTGTAAATATAATGTATTTCAAATGTATTGTTTTTGTTAATAAGCCACAAAACACGTTTTTATATAGTCATTTACGTGGCACAACATTTTCACGTCATGTTTTTATACTTATGTAAGCCTAAATTGTACTATTATAAAGTTATTCATCAAAAGTAATGTAATATTTTTGTTAAATAAAGATTTGCATTTTTCACGTAGATGAAAAGATGTTTGCAATTCGTCCAATGACCAGTAGAGGGCAACGTATGCTAGAAAAACAGTAACTTGTTTACAGCGGTGCTGCAGAAGAGATTTATGCTATGGTCGCCTTTATTTTAAAGTGGATCAGATGCAGTAAACAAGAGAAATGCCAAAATAGGAATACATACTACATATGTTTCCCATAGTGACATGATTGAAAACATAAATTTGCCCCAAAAAGATCTGAATTTGTTCTAATAAATAATGCAATCATTCACTCTTTCTTATATTTGCTTTTCTCAAGAGAGATTTCCCGGCAGCACAATCATGATTTGAAACGAATTTTTAGATCAGCATTAAACAGAATAAAAATAACTGGACGGTACTTTGGAAAACTACAACTTTTGGAAAACTTTTTTTTTATGTACAACCATAGTATATGCCAGATTTGCCACATTTTATTACGAAATATTATGAAATGATTTCACTGTTTCTGGAATTCCCTTGCATGTAAACCAAGCACGTGCGTGTCTTTTCTCGCTGTTGAACAAACACTGCAGAGATAATACTCCCTCCAAGCCCCAGTCTGTCTGGACAGGCAGATGAAGCGCTGGTTATTTTTAACACCACGGGGGGGCGGGGGGTTGTTGGAGTATCCGACAGGCCAAACTCTCTGTCTGCAAGTCCAGAAGCCCATCTCCCTGCCCCGTCTGTTTCCCTCCTCTGTGTATTGTAGGAGACAGTGGGTTCGTTCCAATGGTTCGACGGAGGCAGATGGATTTGTTCAGCTGACAATGTACACTGAGGAATGGTGGTGATGAACTGGACAGAGAAACAGAGGAGACGTGACTCTGTAGACGTGGTCCCGTAGGGCCCTGAAGGGGGGGGGGGCCTCCAGAGCCACATTCTCCAACAGCTTCAGGTGAGAAAGATCCTCAGCAGAACGACTATGTTCTGACATGAATTGTCATGATGTTACAGAATGATAGAAGTGAAAAATAATAATTCCTGATTCTTTTGTTCAAAGGGCAGTGGCTAATGGGTGACGGCTGATCATTTGACGATGGATTTGGTACTTCCAGGACAAATGTTTACCATTTTATTCCAAACTCATCCCCTCCTGCTTTCTACACGAATATATAATAAGAAGGTTTCAGTCACAGTCGCAGTGTTTCTCCCTCCAAATGCATCACAGAACTAGGTGGAGCCAGCCTGACTTCAGATCTCTAGAGGTAACTTCAAATTTGAGTCACAGGTTTGACGATGATGAGGAAAATCAAATGCAGCAGCAGCAAACTGGGGCTGCCTGGGGGGCATCACAAAGGCACCAGCAACACAGTGCATAAATGATGATTAATATCTGTAAACATTACGATCTGTCCCAGGATTTAACTCTTGCCAACATGGAAGGCGCTTCATCCCACTTCCTTCAGATCCACGGGAAGTCAGTTTATTACGTGCTAGTAAAAAAATAAATAAATAAATAAATAAATAAATAAAGCCTCATGTATACAGTTGTTTGGAGCCTGGGGAACCGAAACCCGGACCACTAGAGTCAAACGACCAAACCTTCTTTTCAGTGACAGTGAAAATGCTAGAACGATAAATACCAGTCGATGCTTTAGGTTTGTAAATTGCAATTAATATCGTTCAGGTTAAACCAATAATGAGCTTGAATTACATCCTTGTTTTCTTTTTTAAACCATAAATCGCGTCCCTCCGCTTTGACGTAAACACCTGTGACCTCGGCGGCTGGAGGAGATCCGCGTCGTCAGAACCTCCCCTTTAAACAGGCGCGCGCTCACGCACACGCCCCTTTAAAGACGTCACTAGCCAGTCTGGCTGGCTGGCTGGCTCGCGGCTGGCTAGTGTGTGGCGGTGTGGTATGTGTGGTCAGACTGTGGTCGTGTTTCGGGTCTGCTCGTCTTGATAACGGCACGGTTCGGACGTATTTCGCCACGAAGAGATGGGAATTCAGAAGACATGGCTTTGAGACAATTCGCCCTTACGCTGCTGGTGCTGCTCGGATCGGCGGCTGTCGGTAATGGTAAGTTTGGAGCGGAGCACCTCTCCGGCTTTTGTCTCGACGTGCTTTCACAGTCTGGCATCGCCTGTTGTCGCGCGTCGTCATGGCGCTCGGATTTGGCTAACCATTATCAAGCTAGCGCAGACCTCAAAAAGATATCCTTGTTCGAGCGAACTAAATCCCGGCCCGTCTCTTTGTTTGTGGAGGATTTCGAGTTTTGACGGCTGATTAAAAGCGAGTTGTCGCGTTATTGTGCGCGGAGTGGGTAAACCACAAAAACAACAACATGGTGGTCTGTTTGTGTCGAGGCGCCAGCTAATGTTGGCAATGCAAACCCATATTAAGTGCTTAAAGTTAAATATGATGCCTCTGCTGTAAACTGTAGGAATGAATTAATTGCAGCCATTCCATTAAAGGCGTGTGGGCAACCAGTGTGGAACGGTAATTACAGTCTGCTGTTGTTGTTGAAGTTATCAATGTTATGCTAGCAATAATATTTCCAAAACAGTCTCTCGTAGGCTTGTGACTGCTTATCATTGTTTTGCTCAACTCCAACACTGTAATGACTTGTTAAACACGTGCATTGGAATTTGTTAGTTATATCACATGCTGGGCTTACTGGTTTCAAGGCACGGGAGAAGTCTTTGATTCCGGGCCTAGTCAACTTTGCGCATGAAATGTGTTATTTTGGGGGCTGGTAAACATTGACATCTCCTCCATAGGTTCCATTTGTAAGCAGTGAAAGGGCTACTTAGTGGCCTCCAGCAGAAAGTGAATGCTGGCATGGGGGTGACAGCCGCCGTGTATTCACACAACCCAGACAGAAGTCAGAGGTGAAGTCTGGGTTTATTGTGATGGAAATGTGGCAAGTGGGACAGCTTTAGTCTGAATCCTCCTTTTCTGCAGGAGCAGCTGACACCACCTCAGCCCAGCACAGTTTGCACAAAAGCTCTGCTGCATTAAAGATTTCTTTACTTGGGACACAAACAAACACGTTTTTCCATCTGGCCTTTTTCTTTCACCTCTCTATACTAAAAAGGTTCTTTTACTTCAGCTGCATACAGAAATTCTCAAGAAAACAGATGTAGAAGAGTTGTTAGTTAAGGGGGCCTAAATTACTATTTCCACCAATGAGCCATTTTTATTTGTTTAGAAAGCAGCACAGCTTGATTCATGGGCCCGTTGGTGCTATTGTGATAGATTATCCACTCATCTGTCCTAGATTTTACCTGAGACAGCAGAGGCAGTTTTGATGTCTCATTTTATTGTGAACCTGCTGTAGAAACTACTGGGACAGCTCTGCTCCTGGCGTGTCTGGATAAAGTAATGCTAGATTTGGCCAGTTGGCGTTGTGTGTCTTTTAAAGAACCCACAAGCCTGTTGGGAGTCACGTTTAGACCAAGTGTCGTGTTAAGACCTAAAACCAGCCAATCTAAACTTGGCGCTATGCTAAACCGCATTCTTGGACCCCATCTTCTGTAGTTTTTATGATAAATTCGAATGGTACTTTAACCACAATTCACTTTGTGCATATGTTGGTGTCACGTTGCATTTGTTCTTGTCATAAGCAGCGTCACACGCCTGCGTGATGCATGCCGAGTGGGTGATTTGAACACAATAGTGGTGTGATATGAGCGCTGTCAACCACACTGCCTAGAGGTAGGGCGCGTCCCTGACGTTCTATTTCCGTACTCTGTGTTTTCTCTCTCTGGTGAATTAAAGGCCCATCACTCTATCAGAATCTAGTCTTTGTGATCCATCTTAACACTTTTGCCTGTGCATCGTTATTGTTTCAAATATATCGGGTCTTTGTTCTTCTCCATCAGAGAAAGTCCCCCAGAAAAGGGATTGTTTTTCTTCTAGTGCCTCTTACATATCATTATAACTCTGAGTTGTCATTTATTTGCACCAGGGCAAAGATAGGATCCCACCTTTCCGTTTGCACACACAGATGTGTGCATAGCTGAGCTCAGTTGCTCTGGGTGCTGTTTAATGTCAAATATGATGTGCAGGAAGACAGACTGGAACATGTGTGCACCTGCCCCGAGATCAGAGCCAGGGGACAAGCAGACATTTATTGGGTTCAAAGGTGTGTGTCTGTAAACGGCAGAGTTTGGAACGGGGTTGGGACTGGGGGAGGCATCTCCAGCAGGCTTAACGTGAAACTCTACACCGACTGCAAAGGTGTGCTTGTTTATTCTTCAACTTAAACACAGAAGAATATGTCACCCATTCCTCTTGGTTTCTATAATGAGGCAGCAAGCAGGTCAGGTCAGTTCCGGGGTGGTACCCCCCTCCATAATGACCAGTGTTGTTAATGACCTCCATGATCCTGGAGGCAGCCTAATTGGCACGGCAGACAGCGCAGCCTCTGACTGACCCGTCTCCATTACTTCGATGGCCCACTGGGGACTGTGACCGCTGCAGGCCCAGAGGTTTCGCTTTCAGCTGGCCACAGTTACTTTGCTGTGACCATTTTGGCAAGTTTTACTGTGTGTTCCCCGTGAGGGGGGTGTAGAAGCTCCACGCTATACAGAACCACCACGCAGTGCCTTTGATGTGGTTACAGTTGCCACGGTACACTTTGCAAGACCCTGCGGAAATCTGAGTCCAAATCTGCAGGGCCAAACCTAACACCTGCACGCCACTTTGTGGAGGATGGTTAATTCATGCCACTGTCACTGGAATGTAGGTTAAACCTGCTCTGCCTCGTCAGTTTCTGCTGGAAGGAGCACAGCCGCGTGTTTCTTACACTATTCGGTGGAGGTTTGCTTCCACACAAGAAGTCTTTGCTCAGGAAATGTAGCGCGAGCATGTATTATCCAACAAGCCAGACCTAGTATTAGATTAAAACCCCTGGCCCCGTAGTCTGCCCTGGTTTTCCATAATTGAACGGCGTCTTTCACTTGGAAGAAGTCATGCTGGCAATGACCACAATACACACCGTATTTTATTTATTTTTTTTTTTAATGTTGTTACATTTAAGGGATGCATCATGAAACGTGTGATAGCCGTGTAGCACAGCCTTTTTGACATTTGGTGTGTTTCTAACTAATGCTACGCTGAGGCATGGCTCAAACCTTTTTAAATCTGGTCCAAAGTTGCCATTGGAAACTTTTTGTTCAGACGAGGGGGTTGTTTGAGAAAACACTGATTCGAAGAAACCCCACTGTTGCAATCGTGACAACTTTTCCAGAGGAGATGAGACACTAAAACCTCTTTTTTATTAAAGTTTATTAAGTATTAAATTCATTAGAACCATTTAGCCTGTTCTTGCTGCTTAACTGCTTCTGGAATGGAAGTAAAGGGTGTAATTGTTGAATCTGTGCTGTAGTCCTAATCACAAGCTCCGAGTCACATGGCGGACGCACTGGCACACAGATCTGAAGGATACATGGTGGTTATAAAGGCAGTGCCGACAGATATTTGATTAGCTGTTCCACGCTTACACTTGTCTGCCTTTCAGAGCCATCCTGGACCACAGACAGGATGGGCTGTAGCCTAAATGGGGGGGGGGGTTTGGCAGAAACAGCAGCAGCCTCGGCCCCAGAGGCTTCACTTTAGAGTCAGGGCAGTAATCGGACCCTGAGATGCAGACTAGGGTAATGACTTTCCTCCTTCCCCTATCATTGATTAGGACATGGATGTAGCGTGTGCTGAGTGTGTGTGTGTGTGTGTGTACGCGCTCACGCTCTGGTGGCGTCTGCTTGTCTTGATCAGCTCTCTGTCTGGTATCTGTATGGATCTAATTTCAGCCATTGCAGTTTGGTAATGGTGCTCTGTTCCCTGTAGCTCAGCGCGGAGCAACTGTCTGCCTGCACCGTTTATCCCCATGAAACTGCTGCATTTGCGCGCCCCCCCCTCCTCCCCATTCCTCTGTCTGGCACACTTCTCCCCCTCTGACTTTATTGTTTTAGCACACCTCTGTTTTCACTGGCTTCCTTCACACACACACACACACCCTTGCTTCGCCCGTGCCTCATGTGGTCACCGAGGGTTACGAGCAAAGCCGTTTGGAACTGGACGGCACTGTGGTTTTTACCTGGGCGACACGCGAGGGGGCAACAATGTTTTCTGAATCCCTTCCCTGCCATTTGCCATTTCCTGTCTCGACACGATCGGAATGATCGGAACTTTGCCACATTGTTACTCTGACTTTTGTTTCTACCACCAGCCCTCATTCTTCTCCTCTTCACCCCCTTCCTGTAAGTCAAAGTCTAGACTGGGTTTTAATGACGGTCACAGCTGGTCACTCGGGCAGACCCCGATCGCAGCCGGGGGGCCCCGCACAGTCCCCTCCCCACTACATTGTCCTGCTTAGTTTGCGACCCCCACCCCCTCCCCATCCTGTCTGGTGGAGAGCTGCCCTCAAACACCCTGTTGGCCACCCATCCCCCCATGCTGCTGCTCCGTACAGAAGTGTGAACCCCCCCAAGTAGCACCACATTGCTCTGTGCTTTGTTTGTGCAGGGCCGATCCCTCCTTATGTCGTCTTAATCTCCACACAAAGGCCCAGTGTAAAAGCCGCCAATTATGTGGTTCCATAGCAGAGTTCACCCTAAACCCGCACGGACTCTACACAGCTCCGTGCGCGCTCCAGCTTCACGTTGTTGCTCACAGTCATGGGAGATGTACACAGCACTGTGCAAATGTTGCATTTTGGGCAGCGCTTGTCAGCCACGGGGTCAAGGCCTGAGCTCTCGGCGGACCGCCAACAACCCCGTCAGTTCAACAGGAGTGTGTGTTTTCGGCCATGTTGGTTTCTTCTCCTCAGCTTGTCTGCACGCCCGAGAACCATCTGTCTTACCACACACAGGCTTTCTGATGGACACGCCTGTTCATGTCAGGTTGTGGTTGATGATTTATTGCATACGTTAGTGGAAAGAGTGTCGTAAGAACTGTTTTATAGCCCACAGATTTTTAATGAGGGAAAAAGAAGCAGGAGTGGTTGAAGCTGAGAGCTAGTCTCTCAGGCCTGTATATTATTTTTAATGTATTTGTGAGGCCGTAAAGATCCGGAGAAGCTCCATCCAGCTGTTAGGATGGGATGTCGCACATCAGATGTTTTCCGGCTGTTTTTTATCCCGCGTTCCTGTTTTGCTCTCTTAATGTTGTCGATGAGATGATGTGACACAGGGCTGATTTTTTTTTTTTTTTTTTTTTACTCTTTAACGGGTCCACCCAGTCTAAAACCTCTGTAATCAGCAGGAAATTCCATTAGCATGCAAACTCTACAGAGTTTGGAGACGGTCTGACAAAATTTCCTGCCACTTTCCCACTCACCTCCTGGAGCGGAACACAGCAGAACACACATTCTGAACAGATGACCAGTCTCATCAAAAGTGTTCCTCATTTCCAGTATCAGGCCATCGGCTACCATCAACCAACCGCCGCATATCATGACGCATGTGGAAAATGCCCCCACATTGATCATCACCTCCCAGAATGCAGAGCAGAAGCATTCCTGTTGCACCAGTGTTTGCAGCGGCGGTCACTTGGATGTTGCAAGCTGATGGTGTAATCGCTGGATGTGTAATTTGACTTTTTATTTTTAAACAGAGCCGTACCAGAAGGCCCCAAACTTGTGGGCTAAACTATTTGTACAATCTGGCGGGCTGGTTTAGTGAGGATCACCAAACTCCCTGTTCCATTAAAAGACAGATTAGTGGAAGCTTAGCGCTCGTAAATTCTGCCTCTCTCCATCAGATGTGTTTGTGGTCCAAACAAGGCAGAGCAGCTCCTTTAGCCAGAAACTAAGGATTGGAATACTTCCTTCTTGTCCTGCATTGTTGGTACCGAGGTCTTGTTTTTGTCCACCTTCCTCCTGACCCTGATGTGCTGACCAGTGATCTGTATTTTGTTGAGCTTAGCCACTTCTCCCTTTTATCCTTTCATGTCAATATTGGTTGCAGAAATCTGAAGAACCAGTTTTTGTTTCCCACTTATTCAAAATGAGAAGCATGTGTGAATCAAAATCACATTCCCCCCCCCCACCAAATCTAATCAGTTTGCAGCTCCTGACTCGCTCGGGTTCCCGGCAAGCCTCTCCTTTTCTTTTCGGCACAAACCATTAGTGCAGATTTTGCAGCACTGACCTCATTTCTGGCGTGTTGAATGGCCAACGTGGTTTTACTACAGTAGCAGCGGGAGCTCCATTGTGTCAGTTTTAACAAGTCCCTGTGTGCTGGAGGAGCGAGCGGCCTTTCGTTAAATACAAAAGGAGAAAAAAGTCTTTCTCATTAGCTTAAACTGTGACAGCTCTCTGTCAGGATAGAGGAGAGGAGCCCAGCACGGTGCTGCGGTGGGGAGATGGCCTAAGCTTTCTCCTCTTGTTGGGTTTCATTTTATATCTCCCACTGGGCCGGTTCATCCCAGCCTGTGTCTTTGGGTTCATCTGCAGTGAAGGATCTACTTTCAGGGCCACTGGGGCTGTCTGGCTGCTCCTGCACACGCACAACCGAACAGGACTGTGCGTTCTTTAGACTGTGGCGCAACCGTGTGGCTAGGCCGCCCTCTGCTGGACAAAACGAACAGTTTTTTTTTGTTTTTTTGTTGTTTTTTTTGTGAAAGTTTTGATGAACTACCGTACTTTCTGTTTCACCCACAGCGCTACGTTGTAATTGCACAAACTGTGAGACAAACGGCTATGAGTGTGAGACAGACGGCGCCTGCATGGCGTCCACATATTACGTGGAGGGGAAGGAGCAACACATACGCATCTGCATCAACCGGGACAGCCTGGTCCCCCCCGGACAGCCGTTCTACTGTCTGAGTGCTGAGGGCCTGCTGAACACACATTGCTGCTATGAAGATTACTGCAACAGCATCGACCTGAAAGTTCCCGGTAAGGCTCGTTCATCAGACAACCCACAGCTGTTGCACACAAGCTCCTCCCATTTACACCGGCATCTTCCTTTTGCTTTTGCACTAGTCCCAACTAAGGAAGGGGACTTGGCTGGGAGCTCCTGGGGACCGGTGGAGCTGGTGGCGGTCATCGCCGGGCCCGTGTTCCTCCTCTGTGTGCTGCTGATGGTTGGCGTGTTCCTCTTCCAGTATCACCAGAGAGCCTACAGCCACAGGCAGAGGCTGGAGGTGGAGGACCCCTCCTGTGACCACATTTACCTGCCCAAAGACAAGACACTGCAGGACCTCATCTATGACATGTCCACCTCTGGATCAGGCTCTGGTCAGTACCTTGGATCATTTAAACCCCTAAACAAAAGCTGACAGACTCAGATCTACTGTGTGGTGACCTCCTGAACCCCCGTTTCCACCGGATGTGGTGGGTCTCCCTCCGTCCGTCTGTCCGTCCCGATTAGATTCCATTCAAGTCAGTTTCCACTGGCTGCGGCTCCGTCCGCAGCAGGGCCGGGGGCCTCCGTCGCCCTCCGGAAAAATACGCATCACTTCTATTTTGGACGGACGGATGGACGGAGCACGTCGCAACAATCTAGCACAAGGCATCGCGTGCGGCACAGGAAGTTGAGTGCGAAGAAAAAATAAAACACACTAAAAGGTCCCGTATTTAGAGTGATGGTTTTATACGTTATTACATGTATGATTCATCTTTTTTCTTGTTTATCTCTTGTATGTGGGTGTGAAACAACATCACAAGTTAACTTTCTGTTTGCAGCATGTCTTCAAATATGTTAAATAATCGATCTATTACACATTTTAGGAAACATTAATAGAATTACCCATGGTAGAGTCACTCCTAGGAACAAAGAGCTTCTTCTTCTGGGGCTCTTTTCAAAAAGTAAAGCGGTAATATCGCGTGGTCTTAACGTGATTTAGTTTTCAGTGTCCTGTTGAAAAAGATCGCTCTAAATGCGGCACCTTTTATTTTGTCAATTTCCCGGATGTTTTATTTTGTCTTTGTACCCGACTTCCTGTCCGGCATGCTGTGGATTGTGGTAGATTGTTGCGGCGTTCCCCGTCCGTCCGGACAGAGGAATCTGGACGGACAGCATCCGGTAGAAACCCGGGCTAAAGGCCTTCTGTCCGGAGGCGTTCCACAGAAGCAGAATTCCACACAGGCCAATTTTTTTTTTGTTGTCGTTTGTTTGTCGTTCCTGTAGGTTTGCCCCTGTTTGTGCAGCGGACGGTGGCCAGGACCATCGTCCTGCAGGAGATCATAGGAAAAGGACGCTTCGGCGAAGTCTGGAGGGGGAAGTGGAGGGGCGGAGACGTGGCCGTGAAGATCTTCTCGTCCAGAGAGGAGCGCTCCTGGTTCAGAGAGGCTGAAATCTACCAGACAATCATGCTGCGGCACGAAAACATCCTGGGCTTCATTGCAGCAGACAATAAAGGTGAGAGAGGCTTTTACCCATTAAAACCACAACTTCCTGTGTGATTGTGGGGGAGGTTGTTCCTCTAAGCGTTACCGTGGTGCACGTCACCTCTCACCAGACAACGGCACCTGGACTCAGCTGTGGCTGGTGTCTGACTACCACGAGCACGGCTCCCTTTTCGACTACCTGAACCGTTACTCGGTCACCATCGAGGGCATGATCAAACTGGCGCTGTCGGCCGCCAGCGGCCTGGCGCACCTGCACATGGAGATCCTGGGCACTCAGGGTGAGCAGACGCCAGCAGCACACCCAGCACGCCAGTTTCAACCCAGCAAACACGTTATTGTTCGGAGCTGACGACGTGTCCCCTGCAGGTAAACCTGGCATTGCTCACCGTGACCTCAAATCTAAGAACATCCTGGTTAAGAAGAACGGAATGTGCGCCATCGCTGACCTGGGCCTGGCTGTCCGCCACGAATCCATCACGGACACCATCGATATCGCTCCGAACCAGCGCGTGGGCACGAAGAGGTAAATACGACTCCTGAGCTCCGTGACGCTGATGGGGAGAGCTGCACTCACTGCTGTCCTGTCGCAGGTATATGGCTCCGGAGGTTCTGGATGAGAGCATCAACATGAAACACTTTGATTCCTTCAAGTGTGCGGACATTTACGCGCTGGGCCTGGTCTACTGGGAGATCGCACGCCGCTGCAACACAGGAGGTAACGCCGCAAACGGTTCTGCTCTGCTCAGGGAAGCCGCGACTGAGCGCTGGCCTCCCATGTTCCCTGCAGGTATCCACGAGGAGTACCAGCTTCCATACTACGACCTCGTGCCCTCCGACCCCTCCATAGAGGAAATGAGGAGAGTGGTGTGTGACCAGAAACTCAGGCCCAACGTGCCCAACTGGTGGCAGAGCTATGAGGTATCTTCGTCGCTGAAGGCTTGTTTGTGCGCGTGTTTCTGTGTCAGCCTGAATGTTGCTCCTGGTGTGTGCGCAGGCCCTGCGCGTCATGGGGAAGATCATGAGGGAGTGCTGGTACGCCAACGGAGCGGCCAGACTGACGGCCCTGCGCATCAAAAAGACCCTGTCTCAGCTCAGCGTGGAGGAGGACGTCAAGATTTGAGGCGCGCTGCGGCGCGCCCAGACCCCCCTCCGTAGGAAACAAACACTAAAGACGGACTGCAGATGAAAACCCTGCCAGTTTTAAAGCCACAGTCCAAGTTGTGACGAGGCCTACCTCACCTTTTTAGCCAAAACTACTGAGAATCCCGTTGTCCTTCGTGTGTCCCCCTCCTTTACCCATCAACCCTTTCTCCATGGGCCACATCACTACAGCACTACCACTGTTGATATCACCATACATGCACTCTTCTCTACCTTTTCCCAAGGCAGGATTTTACTACAAATGTACAGTCACAGGATTTGAATCCCCCCCTTTTTTGATCGATTTATAATCATCTCGAAATTCTGCCCCCTGGTGGATATACCCGTCCAGTAGATTTTAAGGAAATTGTAGGTTTTAACTCTTCATATTGTTTTCAGCCACGCAGCATCAGCTGGGTTGCTGTTGAGCGTGCATGTGTGTGTGTGCGGCTGAAGGGCCATTTTCTGGCCGCGCGTGTGAAAGCTGTCTGGACTACGTGCATGTCTCTGAGACGCCACCGCGGCCTCTGCTACTGCGCGCGTCATGGTGGGCGAGCATGAACACTCAGAACTCCTCCTCTAATCCCTCACTTGAATATACCGCAAACAAAAACAACTGTAGCTTCTTTACCAGCAGGTTGCACATGGTGGGTGTGGTCCAGTCCTGGTGATGGTTGGAGATGTGGCAGGGATCCTTCTATTTTGGGATGGTTCTTATTTATTTGATGCTATATATAAATATATTTTTTTTAATTTCGTATTGATGAACACTGTGAGATGAGACGTGACAAAAAGAGTCCTGACTTTAAATTTGGAGGTGGTTCTGTTCAGGCCCTCGCCCTCTCTCAGGGTCCGTCACGGTCCTCTTAATAAGATGCTGAGTGCAGATATGGATGTAGCCATAAACCCGGTGGTGACGGATGGGGAGCAAATCATGGAATGGCGATTAAAAAAACAAACCCCTTTTTAATGTTTTTGTTTTGTGTAAAGCTGTTGTGGCGGGTGTTTTTTTCCTTTTGTTTTTGGCTTTATTTAGACACTACTGATGGTGGGTACATGTGAGTTGTATATAGGAACGTCTTTTCATTTTTGCCACAAGCGCTGGCTGACATTTGGAGCTGCGATCGTTGCTCAAACGGTACTTTGAGGAATCCGTCTGCGTGGTTGCGGTCCAAGCCAGGACCGCCATCTGCTGGAATCGCCTTGTTAATTCTTTTCTTTCGGGCCGTGCATCGGTACTACTGATCCCAGAGCGTTTCCATCCTTTTCATCCTTAGCTCTGCTCGGAGCTCGTCCCACGGGGCTGACGCGTCGTTCTCGTCCACACTGGAATATTTAGCTTGACTTCTCATCTGACGTGCAGGGAAACGTGCGGTTAAATGTGAAAAGCGGTCTTAACCTTCAGAGCCTGGCGCGCCGTCAAGCTGGAGCTGCGTGTTTTTGCTTTCTTCTTCTTCTTTGTTTCAAATCTAGCATCTGTCACGTCGAGGCTCCGCACTGTTAAAGCCCACATGAATTCTGCCAGCCCATGCAGAATTCATGTGGGCTTCGTTCTGCATGCTGCCCCCAGCACTGGCTCCTTCACACTGAGGTAGATGAACGCAGCGCTCGTCTTTTTTTTTATTTTTTATTTAATTCTCATGCTTGTCTTTTCGGCTGCGAGCACCAGAAAATGTTGCTGCTACGGGGAGAAATTGAGCAGACAGACGACAGAAGAGCGAACTAAAGCGGCTCCCTGTCGAACCCAAATCGTGTGAAACGCTCCTGTCCAAGTTTGGTTCGTTGCCATGGGGATATGGCCACCAGAACACGAGTAATGTCGAGTCTTCAAATCATGTGCAAATCTTTTCAGAAGTAGTTCATACGTGTAAATAGCTGATATACAATAAAATCCCTTTTTTCTTACCTCTGCTGCTGTCTGTGGTGCTCATTGAGGATTCCTGAATGCGCTGGTAAAGCTTTGGAGGCCCATTGCCCTTTAACAGGGAGAAACCTTGAGCGGGGCCAAGCTGGTATGGGTGGGCCCCCTGCTGATGGTCAGCTGGGTACAAGGAAGAGGAGTAGTTCGGAGCCATACATGCGCCACAGGAAGGGACAAATTTAAGAAGAAAGGAACATGCACATATTTAAAATGCAATTTTATTTACCTTTACAAGAAACAAAAGCTGACAAAGAAATAGGATGGTGGGGGGAGGGAGAGCAGCAAAGCTGTATATAAAGAGATGCAACCTCTGACGTCCTGAAAAAATATGTACAATTGAAAATTATATCCATACAAAACATGCCACATACAATAAAAATGATCATTTCATATTCCCTAAAAGTATCTCTGCTGTACAGATGCAACATCAGGTTTTTTCTTTTTTTTGAAAAAGTTGAGGTTAAAAAAAACCTTCGATTTGAGCAAACTTTATTAAATTAGAAGATATGCAGAGAATTTAAATTAAGATTCTGAGAACTTCAAAACTCTTAAGCCTAAAAAAAAAAAAACCAAGATCCAGTGAGCGGCATTGTGTCTTCCCTTGAAATAGAAACAGTAAAAATGATATCGTTGCTGCGGATATTTGATCAACATCTATTTTGAGAATTCTGTCATACTAGAGTGCAATTCATCACCAGGTTACGTATAGGATTAACTTTTGAGTATTACATCATAACATACATTAGGCCAAGTAACCATTTCACAAGGTTTACCAACACATTCACTTCTAGAGGGAAGGTAGAAAAAGCAAAACACTAACAATATTCTAGAGAATTCAAGATTTCCCACTCAAGAGTAAATGGATCCAATTGTGACCGATCAAGGGAGACGGGTTTTGGTAATCGACAAGCAGTAGCATAAATAAAAAAAAAAAAAAAAAAAGGCTGAAAATAAACATGAATATTACATAAATACAAATGCTATGCACCGTTATACTGCGTTACGCAATAAGTGATTTCATGTCTAATCCTCGGTCCTCCACACGGATAGAAATTTGAATCACAAGTCCGGATATTTTCTCGTAATCCATTTTAACAAACGCCTCTGAGAGCTTTTAGCAAAAAACACTAATAGAAAAACAGGAAAATGCAACACTCTGGTTCATATACATAAAGATATTAGTTTGCCATTTTACATATATTTATATTTATATACAGATTTCTCTTTGTTAAATGATATCCAGTGGTTGATTTTTTTTTTCAGGTTTTATTTCTCTACACTTTTTTGACTTTCTTGATTACAAAGGGGCTGGATAAAGAGTTGCTGTTCCCCTAATGCATATACCGTCTATATACAGATTATACAACTTTGCATTTTTAAAATCACATGAGGTGTTAGGTTACGGGGGGGAAGGAATAAAAGTAGCAATAGAAGGTGGAGGTTTGTTTTTTTTGTTTGTTTTTTTTTGTTTTTTTTAAGTAAAGCTCCCTTATTGAAAAATGAAAACAAATGCCCTTTTTTCCAGTAAGTCTTTCCCTGCCGGTGGCTCAGCCTCGAGGGGACAGTACCAGCACTGGAGAAAGCACAGGGAGGAGGAAGAGGAGGAAGGGGGGAGAGGAGGAAGGGGGGAACACTGCGGGCCGGACCCGGGCAGAGGAAGACTTACTACAGTAGAGTTTAACAACAGTCCGCTGAATACGAGAGAGGAAGAGGCGCGATTCGGAGTTTACGAGGCTGACTCGTGGAAAGGTCGAGGGTTCGGGGCGAGGGTTTGGGGGAGGGGGGGCAGTAGTTGTGTGTCCACTGGAGCTACAGCGGAACTTTCAGGTGGGAAGCAGCAAGCATGTGTGTACTGGTTCTTCTGTAATCCCAGAGCCACCCACTCACACCTTTACGATCTTTAATCTTAAAAACAACAAAGATGTTATTGTGCTTTCACAGCTAATAACTTTAAATAAAGAAAAGAAAAAAAAAGCTACATCGACATCCAGGATGATTTGGTGAGAAATGGGGCACCTGCTGAGCTTCTGATTGTGACTTTAATGCAATATCTTATCAAAACGGTCATATATTTCTTCTGTATAAACATGAATAATAATTACGTTGGCTCATTATTGTAAATCATCATCAGCATAGAGTAGATAGAGCAAACCTGCTGCTTAAGATTCCCTGCTCGTCCGAGAAGGCTAAACCCATAAAAAGACCCCCCCCCCCCCCCACCCACCCACAGTAGCAGTTAAGTATTTTATACAAAGCAGTCACTTCCCGCAGAATCAATGAGGTAGACTGGGTCCAGCTATCCCACCCTATGACTCCAGACAAGTCCCAACACCCTCTGGAGCCGCAGATCTATAGCATCTGACTTTTTATATGAACTTTTTCGATAAACTGTCGGTCGTATGCGGTTCTCACGCAGAGCCGCACAAAGATTGTCTAGCTAGCCAAATATCCATGTTGTTATCATTGATGGTTTGATGGGAAAAGGGCCTTTTTTCTGAGAGGCAAAGGGGGGGCGTTGGGGTCAACAAAAAATAAAATAAAATAGGTCCAACTTGGAACATAAAAACGCATCCTTAGTTCTTTCTCAGTGTTTTTAAAATGGCTTTTTCGTCGAAGCTCCGGATGAGCTCTGCAGTTCTGATATCAGAGGGTCAGAATCATTTGGTAGAGGAGTCGAGGAGGAGGATTGTTTTCCAGATGCTGTGAGCTCACAGAGAACAGTCAAGGAGAGGAAAGGAGATCCGGTGCAAGCCCCGCCATCCCATCCATCTGCTCTTGGCGGAGGTGGTCGTTTGCTGTTATTGATTAATGCTCTTCGAAACTTTGGCTACAGGTGTCAGCACTTCAGTCTTTCAGTGACGGAGGCCTGGCCTTCCTCCAAAATCTTTCAGGACAGCTTATGCACTGGCTATGGAGTCAAAGGCTTTGGTGCGCGTGTGCTGGCACCAGTCAGAGGACAACTTTCCTCTGCTTAGTTAGTTCATCCACTTTCGGCAATTCCAGGCACCGCAGTGGCAGGGGATCTTGTGCTGATCGTCCTCGAAATCAAACTGGTAGTCATAGGTCAACTGCAAGGAAACAACTGGCTGTTAACTGGCTGCTTCCTTCAACACACGGTTAAAGTTAGCGTGACTGAAAACCTGTTAAGACAGGAAAGAAAAAAAAAAAAAAAAACAAAAAAGCCGCGGAACCACCAGAGACTGACACGCGGTGTACTACCAGGAACACCGTACCTCTTCTCCCTTTGGGATCCTGCGGCTGGAAATGATGATGATCTTGTCTTCCTTGTCGAACGTTACGACCTCGGCGACGCAGTTGGGAGCGCACGAGTGGTTCACGTAGCTGGAAAGGGAGAAAGCGGGAGATTAGGAAGGCGCCGGGAGTCCGCAGGGATCGGAGGAAGGCGCCACTCACCGAGCTGGGCCACCGGTCAGCGTCGCGTCAATCACCTGCTCGTTGTTGATGCGGAACATGTAGATCCCTCGGTTCTAGAGGAGGCATGAGAGCAAGTCAAAGTTTCACTGTCATCTGCCTGTGAGATAGTTAGCTGTTTACCTAAAATCTTCCAACTTCGCATTCTTTAAACTCAAATTAGTTTGCCTCGTTTGCATCACAGACCACAGATCGGGTACCTGCGACTCGTAGATCTTCTCGCGGCGATTGGCCACCTCGTTGCGTATGACGGTGCCGATGTACTCGATGACCATGGTGTGCTTCTCCAGGTCTCTGGCAGCATACAGACCCAGGCCTTGGATGCGGGATCGGGCCAGGTACACGTTGTTCTTCCACTCCGTCTTCAGGCGTCGGTACTGGGACGACTTGGAGTGGACAAACTGCTTGCTGTACGGCGTGTTGAGCTCTCCGGTGAAGGTGCTCTGGTAGGCCTTCGACACGCTGGTGCTATTCAGAGTGTGGGGCCTTTAGAGGGGAGAGACTTGTGTTTGAGTCGCTGAGCAGAAAGCGGAATCCACAAAGATTCCTTCTGTCTGCTACTGTCGGAGGCTAGGTTTTAATCTGAAGCATGCTTCTTTACCGTTTGCACTGCGTGGAGACCTTGGGCTCCGAGCGAGCGCAGCCGGTGGGATTTATCATCAGAGGGAGCTCCATCAGAGGATGGCGGCCATATCTGAACTGGTAGTTCTGGCAGTTCTCCACTCCAGGCAACTAAAGCGGGGAACAGATCAAGTCTGGTCAACAAGTGGACGGTCTTTCTTCAATACTGCCGTCACATCAGCTTCCATCCTAGAGCAGAATGAGAGAAAGGTTCTTACCGACTCAGTGATCCTCATGACTGCATGAATTGTCAGGCCGTACATGTCTTCTCCCTTCACATGTTCGGTAAACAGCTTCAGCATCGAGGATTCTTCTCGGAGCTGGGCCACCTTCTGGACCACCTCATTCCAGATACCTGCAAGTCACGACAGTGGCAGAAACAGGCTGAAAAAGCCAAAAACACGCCTGAGGTTTGACGGAAAATCAGCGAGTGGCATCTTACCTTCTGGAGTACCGTCGCGGAACTGCAGATCCTCCATGCCGTGCTCCAGAACCCGCACCTCGAACAAGGGCCGCCCGTCGTCCTCGCTGATGCGGCAGCGGTAGCGGCAGCGCTTGTTGGGCCGCCGGGTGCTCCAGTAGATGCGTGTGGCCTCGTAGCCGACTGGGAAGATGGCGGTGGGGGAGTGGAAGTTGGACATCTGGGAGGGAAGCAGCTGGCCCACCGCGTGGAAGATGAGTCCACCCACACGGAACAGGTGGATCCGGTCTCCTCGCTGCAGGATGCTGGCGATCTGCTTCACCTCATCGCGCTCGATGTAGACGCGGCGTAAAACGGCAAACACGCTGAGTTCGTCTTCGCTGGGGCCCTTCAGCTTGTGCTGGGTGCACAGCATGGTCTTGTCCTTGAAGAACATACAGCGCGCTCGGATGGCGCAGGCAAAATGGTAGACGTTCGGGCAGCGGAGGCGGTTGCAGCTGTTGGTAGCGCCGGTTTTCTGACAGAAAGCGCAAAGAGTCCGCAAACCGCGGCGCAGGGCCACCTCCACGTTCATGAGGGCTCCCCCCTGAGTCTCATACACCTCTGTGGACCACAGCGCACAGTTCAGGTGCACCCACAGGTCCACGTCTATGTTCAGCAACCGCGCAGGTCCATCGGTGGCTCCATCACCTTCCTCGTGGCAGAAGCAGCACTTGCGTTTATCCCGAGGCAGCTTTTCTGGCCGGAGTGTAATCCGCAGGCTCTCCATCAGCTCCGACACCTCACGGCTGGTCTCCTTCTTGGAATTCCCCTTGCGTATGGAGATGACGATTGGAAGGCGCTTCCAGCGGATCCCCTTCCATTTTTTCACGTTAGGAAGCACCTCCTCTTCATCGAGGGAGAGGGGCCTGCGGTGCTTCAAAGCCTTAAGGGAAGACTCCATGTTGTTGAAAAGATCTTCAGGAGGCTGTGCCTGGTCAGCAGTCACGTTCTCCTCCTTGGCAGCAAGTTGAACATCTGCAGGAGCAGCAGGTTCTGGATCTGGACAGGAAGCTGCAGGAGTCTCGTCAGCCTCCGGAGCTTCGGACTCTCGGACCCCTGCGGTGTGAGCAGCGTCCGCGGCAGCACCGCCGTCACCTTCAGCCTCAGTCTTGATCTGGACACGGGCGGGACTGGAGGGAGACGGGCTTGAAGGTGCCGACTTCTTCACAGGTTTGGCTTCGCCGCATGAAACTGGAGCGCACACGGCAGGAGGTGGAGGGGATGGCGACAAGGGCGGAGACTCCTCCACCGGGATATGGGGAAGGTGGCGCACATCCAGATCGCTGACATTTGTTGTGTAGCAGTGCTGAACTGGTCTGTCTTCTTTCTCTGAAAATTCCTGTGATGATAACGCACAAATCAGAACTGCAGCTTTCAAAAATCTATGCTTAAAGGGGAATGTTATCGGAAAATAAAGCTGACCTGTTTAATGAGAGCCAGGATGTCCACGTGTTTCTTCAGCGTGCAGCCCGGTAGAGACACATCGAACTGCCTCAGCCACTCCTCCTGACTGACTGCAGTGCTTTCTGACAAACCCAGAGCCTCTGAAAAAGCACCAACTCAATATTAGTCATGATGTATGCCTTTTATACTTCTGCATTAAGCATTAATGTGTCAATGATTGCAACTAGTCGATCAACTTCTACCAGCTGACACATGAAACTGTCTGCATCAAGACGAAGACGCTTAGCTTAAGAACAACACTTATTGCAATTCTACAATTCAAAATGAAATGAACCCCTTCGTATATTTCTCTGCTTGGAGCATTTAAAAAAATGCTCAACACTGATTGAGTCGGCAACAGCAACTTTCTACACGCGTACCCGACTGGCCGGGACCTTTCCCAGGACCGTCAAATCCAGGCATGTCTGGATTCTGGGGAGGAAAACTCAGCTCATAAGAACCTGGCATCTGAATATTCAGCAGCTGGGCCATGGCCAGCATTACATGGTTCAGTTTCTGCGGGAAAAAAAAAATATATATATATATATATCGAGAGTTATTTTACCGTCTGTGAAGATTACAGAAGGTCCAACTGAATCGACAGTGGCACTTCATACCTTAGCTGCAGCAGAGGACAGTGTTACAGTAACAGACACCTCGTTGCTTTTAGCTTTCTGCCAGGGGTTCGATGTGGACGCTACCTTACTCCCGCTTCCTTCAAGTGGTCTGTTTTCTGGAAAAGCTAAGAGAAAATGTGGACGTTTATTTTTTGTTGAGTTGTTTGTATTACAGTTGATGTAAGAGCATATATGTCCGGAGTCACTTTTGCTGTTACGGACCTGGGATGGCAGTGCGAGGTATGAGGGGGATGATGGGGGATATTGCCCTCTCTGTCTCTTCCTCTTTGGGCTCCCGAAGATGAGGGAATCGTTTGGCTTCCTCTCCTATGTTACTCTCAGGAGATGATGCAGGGATGATGCTCTCTGGGGCATCCTCATCATCACTCTCCATCCTGTTAAAAATACATTCAACACCATTATAATCAAAATGAATAATGTCTTATTAATTAAAAAAAAAAAAAAAAAAAAAAGAATGAGTCATCTGTACCTGATGTCCTCATTCTGGTTGTGTGGTGGGGTGGGCAGAGCTGCAAGAATGTCTACACTCTTCACTTCATCTGTAACAGATTCAGTAAGGGCAAAACGTTACTTAGAACAAAATTACAATTTATCTGAAGACCACATGGACGAATGTGGCAGATTTACCAATTGGCTCCTCTGCTGGCTTTTTATCTTTCTGACCACTGGATAGCTCCTCTGCAGAAGTCACTCCGTTCAACAGTTTGTGCTGTACCGAGGGTGGGGGAGTAGGTGGCAGGGAGGACGGAGGCGTTGGCGGGTTGCTGAGATTGTTCTGTAAAGCACAACCATTTTAAAATTCTGCTCTTTAAGTACATCTCTGACGAAACCTGACACGGCTGCAAATGCAGCCGCACCTACCTTGGTGAGCAACTGAGAATAGTAGTCTGGGATGTTGTCCAGCACTGCATTTCCAAACGATCCCTTCAGTTGAGCTTTGTCGCTGGCTGGACTGCTGCCAAAGGGGGCAAACAGATCCAGACTGGCTGCAATTGAAGGTTCCATGAGGGGCAGCAGAGAAAGACCCTGGAAAGGTGATTGAAGCAAGGCAAACATATGAAAGAGCCTTCTTTTAAATGTTTAATATTAATGGCAGAAGTGTATTTATGAGATCTTTTACCTGCTTGAGTTGTTTTATTAGCGTCTCTGTACTTTTTCCAACTTCTTCCTTTTTATTCTTCTTCCGTGCGTTAGGTCCTCCTGTGGCCTTTATAGTTCGCTTTGGCTTTTGAACAGGTGCCCTTTTTGTTATAGACTGTAAATCCTATAAAGGTTGAGAAAGTTAATTTTCCATTAAAGTAATTTAAAGTAAAAAAGAAATGCTCTGAACAAACGTACCTCCATGTTTTGTGGGGTCCCTTGAAGTTTTTGCTCCAGCATGGCCAGTTTGGTATTGATGTGACCGTTGATCTCATTGTGAATGCCATCTGCAGGCCTCTGAGCACCCAGCTGAAGGTTCTTGGTCTTCAGAAGTTTCTGCAGAAGCTGCTGTCCTGTCTCTGATCTTGGGCCCTGATTCCCAGGGTCTCCAGACATATTTCCTTCACTGATAAAACCTGTGTTGTTTCCCGAGGTCACTGCCTCCCCCATTACTTCTCTCTTTACCGCCTTTGAATTAGCCAGAGCTGCACCGTCACAGTGAACCTCTCTGGGCTCTTGTTTAATGTTCTGTAATGAAAACCTGCCGGGATCTTCTCCACTAGGACCATGATGAGCATGCGGACAGAGGCCTTCTGGGACCTGCTGTGTTTGCTGCTTAATATTTAAAGCTTTTTGTGGACCATTGGGAATACCCGAGGCTGTCTGGGAGGTTTCGTTGCCTGATGTCTGAGTTTCTACTTTCAACACAAGAGAATCAAGTGGACTCTTGGCTCCAGGTGACCTGAGCGGAGAGGCCTTAACTTGATTGTACGGACTGCCCCTTCCTGCCCTACCATCCCCCATAGAAGGCGAGGAGGTGTGAGATGAATGGGGAGAGGCTGGGTGGACTGGGCTCATGCCAAAGGGACCTCTTGGAGAATATGCATGTGAGGGAGACCCCTGCACGCGGCCTCCAGCAGCCATTAGTGCCTGCTGATTCTGGTTGGGAGTGGGTGGACGCATTGCCATATTCTGATTGAACGTATGCCGCTGAGGGTCGCCAGGAGGGTTGGCCAGAGGCTGACATGGTGATGCTGGCATTGCCATACGGCCATGCTCAACAGGGGAGGGTGGTACCGGTGCCTGACTTCTTGAAATAGTTTGCATCATCTCTCCTGCATGTGGCTGCTGTTGCCCGGGAACCATCATCCCCTGCTGCATTTGAGAATTAATTCCAGCCTGCAACATGTTGGACTGGTGCTGCTGTCCAACCTGTAACACTTGTCCTGTTGGCATATGAGACCTTATCTGACCTTGGCCCATCGACATCCGCAGCATCTGTCCCTGCTGGAGCTGCCTCTGGGCGATTATGGCCTGGATGTGCTGTATCTGCTGGTTTGGGGGAAGGTTCCGGAGCTGGGGATTCTGAGCTATAATAGCCTGGATGTTGACAGGGGTGCGGATCTGTCCGGGTTGAAGGGTGGCCCTCTGTGCAGTGATGCCTTGCTGCTGGGCTCTTATGGCACCCATCATGGCCTGTTGTTTTTGTTGGGCCATGAGAGATTGCTGCTGTGGACTACCACCAATCACAACAGGTGGCTGCTGCCCTGGATGTGGCTGCTGCCCTGGATGTGGCTGGCCTATGACCTGTAACTGCATGCTGGAATCTTGTGTTTGCATCATGGGGGTTTGGACTGCTTTTTGCTGCTGCTGAGCTGACACATCAATTGCTTTTCCTTCCTCTTTAATGCTTATCATACTGGGTTTGTCATCGGTGACAGAACCTTGCCTCTGGAGAGTGAGCAGAGGTGGCTGTTGTTGCTGCTGCAGCACCACAGGCTGTTGTTGATTTCCTACCAGACCTGTTTGTTTCTGAAGATTTGAATGATCTTGTTTCTGATTTTGTTGTAACTGATTTGCAGACCCTACATGATGAACCTGACTGGGAGTGGGGGGTCCACTGTGCTGTGGTGGGGTTTTCGATTCAGGCATAAGAAGCCCACTCTCTTTTGGACACAGATTCTGACCATCTGTACCTCCGTGGGGTTGAGGTGTTACACTTCCTGCACAGGGTGAGGAGCCCATCTGTGGTGTAGAAGGTTGGGAAAGTCCTCCCTGCTCTTGACTGGGTTGACTGCTGACTTGCATTGGTTGTTGTTTCTGTGCCAACTGCTGCTGTTGCTGAAACTGAATCATGTTCTTTTCAACGCTTTGTTGCTGCTGTAGCTGTAGTTGTTGTTGCTGCAGTTGTAGCTGCTGCTGCTGCTGAGATGCAAGCATACGCTGGGCCAGAATATTCTGCTGCTGCGGCGTCAAATTACTATGTGGACCTCTTATGCCGGGATGACCTGGAGATCCTACCATTCCCTGCTGATTCAACATCTGCATTGGTCTCTGCTGCTCTGACAGTGCAACTTGCTGGTTTCCCATAATCCCCGGCTGAGCTGCCATCGCTTGGGCGTGGTGAATAGGTTGGCCAGCTAGGTTCTGTGGCAGTGAAACAACAGTCTGGCCTCCAACCACTCCTTGTGGGACCTGCATCATGCCGCCCTGTTGACTGGCCTGGTTAGATAGCATTCCCTGTTGAGCATTTACTTGTTGCTGGGCCATAACGGGGTTCCCAATCATACCCGGCTGTGTCTGAGGGATTAAGGTGGCTTGTGAGTTTCCTGTGTGAGGTATAGGTTGCTGGCCCATCATCATTTGTTGCTGCTGTTGCTGAAGCTTGGCCATCTGCATTCGATGTTGCAGCTGTCTCTCTTGGAGGAGCCGAGCGTCTGGACCTTGCATTCCAGGCCCCTGTGGGAAAAACCCTGCTGGGGTTCCTGCGGGACCAGGCCCTCTAACACTGCTGTTTCCAAGAGTTGCAGGAAGTTGGGGTTGAGGTCCACCAACAAAAGACTGCCCTTGTGGCATACGAACAGGCATTCCTCCTTGGGGCATCATAGTTGGGTGTTGGCCCATCACTTGTGCGCCTTGCTGGCCAATTACCATCTGTCCAGGCATCTTGGGAAACATGTGAGGTCCCCCAGCCTGACCAGAATGTCCTGGATTAAGCAGACCCGAGCTTTGCTGATGCTGTTGCTGCTTGCTTCTGTACTCTGCAATGAGATTGGTGTGCTCTTTCTGTTGCTTCCGTACCTAAAGTAGAATAATTATGAAAATGAATTACTTTGCATATCTGAATCCAAGTGCTTTAAATGCAATCTTCCTCATAAATCTAATCTACACACCTGGTCAAGCTGTTTCTGAATTTTGCTCTGCTCTTCTGTAACCAACTTTAATTTCTCAGCATCAGCCTCAGCGAACTCCCGGCCAGCTTTCTTAGCTGTGCGTTGCTTAGCACACAGGGCCTTGCGTGATTTGCGGTGAACTCCAATCTGTTCCTCCAAAAATTTCAACTGCATTTGGAGTAACTGCTGGGTGTGAAGAAGCCATTCCTCATACTGGTGTTTTTCTGCATCATCTGAAAAAGATGGTGATATTTTCACTCCACAACAACAACAGTATAAGGAAAGCAATATTCAACCGGTTATGTCCAGGAGGATAAGGAACATTCAGGCAGTGTTGAGAGAACGTACTGATGATTCCTTGCACAAATTGTGGGGGGTTGGGTCTTGACTGGGTGGAATCGCTTGGCTCCCCCTCCTTAACAAAAAGATATCTTTATGAATCAACTATACAAGGACTAAAGCTAAAATAAATGTCACTTATCGTACCTTTGGAGGACCAGATGCAAGCTGTCCTGCATCTGTGGCTGGGGCAGAGGCCAGTCTCTGGGCAAGCAAAGAAACTTGTTCCCTTTAAACAAAAAAAAAAAAAGATAAAAAATGAATAATGATAGTCTACAGATAGACAAATTCTTGTCTTTCAACAGAACAATTAATCATATTTCATAAGAAATTTTTAAAACATTGATAAGAGTCTTCTAAAATGCTAAAACTACTATTGTATGTACTAATGTGTCTTATTAAAACTTAAATGTAGTATACAGTGTCTTCAGTTTAGCTCTTTCAATAAAGTCAAACAGCCCATGGTTTTTCCCATGGGAAAAATTCCATAGTGTAAAACATCTGTGGTATAGTTTCCTTATTTATTAAGAACCTTGCCTAGAAAACAACAAAGCAAGATTAAAATAGTACCTGTTAATGCCTGGAGTTACAACCATTGGATCCTGTGCTAATACTCTATTAATACCCTTAAGTGCCACCATCTTAGCCTTAGCAATTGGATCCATGATGTCATCGGTTGTAAATTTATCCAAATCTGCAAAAAAGAAATTGCACAATAACTGTTAATGTCAACAGGACACAGTCACCAGGTAAAGAAAGTGAGAAGTCACAGTGTTTACCCTTATCTGGAAAGAAATTATTCGACAAAGGAGGCTGCTTCACTCCTGACTGAGGCTGCTGTTGATGACCAAGACCTGCATGTATTCCTGGCGGCCCCATCCTTATCATAGTCTGCTGCTGGTTCATGGCCATGTGAGGTGGAGGTACAAGGCCAGCTCCCATAAGCCTTTGCTGCTGCTGCTGCTGCATCATGTGAGGCGGACGGGGAACCATTCCCGGTGGTCCCATCATTCCTTGAGGTGGTGGACGATGGTGAGGTGGAAGCATTATCTGTCCAGGTACCTGAGGGTTTGGTTGTTGATTCGAAAGGCCAGGGAAATGAGGGGCCACGCTTCCTTGATGGAGGGAATTCAGCTGTTGCTGCTTTTGCTGTTCCTTCTTCTCATGCTCTAGGAGATCTTGTATTAAAAGAGGCAATTCACCATCTAAAGAACTTTCCACTTTTGCCAAGTCCACAGCAGGCGAGTGCTGCCCCCCAACATCAGGAAGCTCCAGTGGATCATCATCTGCATCTGAACCGGTCGGAGGAAAATGCAATGGATCCGTTTGGGTTGGCAGAGGGTATGAAAGTCCTCCTAATCGAACAGAGCTCAGTGAAGCCGAGTGGTTTTCTGGTTGAGCAGACTTGGGCAATGGTGTGGTAGCACCAAGAAGTGCTGACACAGCCTCTCCTATTTCATCTTTCACTATCTGTCTGGGCTGCACCTGAGGAATCAGACCACTATCCTCCACTTTAATCTTTAAGCTATCAGCAGTATTTGAAGAGGCTGGCAACTGGTTAGCAGAGGTGCCAGCAGTAGAATGGACTGTGGTAGACTTCTGTCCCTGCTCCATTTTAACTTTCACTTTAACACCCACTGTTCCACAAGAAGATGAAGGTGCTTCAGTTTCTGCCTCCACCAACCGCAGCTGGTCTGAGAAGACATCTTTAGGATCACCTTGGTCAAGCTCAGGGTCAGTGTAAGCCAGCAGATCAAATTCATCACTATTAAGCAAGTCATCCAGATGAGGATCATTGGTTTCCAGGTTGTCTAGATTTCCCAAATCATCATCACCTTTGTCAGGGTCCAAATCTAGAGCCAAGTCATCCTCATCCTCCACACCTCCATCTGCTGAGGTATCCCCAAGGCCTTCAAGGTCAGGCTCTGGCAACTCCTCGCTGTTTTCTACAGTGGCAGGATGGGGCCGTGTAACAACACTTTGTGGCGGGAGCTGACTCTGCACATTGCTCACATTCGGAGTGGAAGATGCTGCCTGGGGCCCCATGTGGGACTTGTGTGTGACAGAGCCAGTAGGTTGCTGGGGCAGTAAAACGGACAGGCCGCCCTGCTGTAAACCCATCTGTGAGTTGGTTCCACCATCTGTATGAATGCTACCAGTCTGAGCAATGGGATGTTGTGGAACATAAGGTGCTGACATCGTTTGCTGTGGAACAAAGAGACGTGTCCTGGGCTGGGGTCCGCGGGGCATAAACTGGGGTCGAAGTGGTAATCGCTGGGAGTTGTGCCTCAGTTCAATAAACTGTGGTGGAGGTCCTTGACTCATTGGCTGCATTGTTTCTCCTCCATGCCCTGCTATTATGGCGTGAGGATTACCCAGACCATCCATATTCTGGACATTTGCAGCAGGGTTAAGACTGTGTCTAATGCCCATAGCCTGAAGGTCAGGCTGGGGGAATCTTCTTGGACCTGCTGCCTGGTCCTGCCAATGAGGCGGAAATGGTGGGCGGCTAAACATGCCCTGAGGTCTGGAGGGCCCTTGAGGTCTACAGTGTTAGAAAACAAGTGAATTACAATAAAAAAACATCTTTATCAATAGAAAACCTACAAATATTTTATCCTGAAATGTATTTTAATTTGAACAGTGCGAGAAAATATTTACTCAATAAAAGGATCACCTAAATGTTAGGACTTACCTTAGTGTATTTGGATCCATGATGGCAGGGGTTCCCATAGGTGGTGGGCGAATGAGCTTGTCCTCTAAGCCTCCGACGGGCATCTTCCCTGCTAGAGGAGCCTGAGCTCCAGCAGCAGACATGGTAACACGATCCTAGATGGAGACGTAAGCATAACAAGTAATGCTCCTGTTGGAGTCCTGGACAGTGCCTGAACATCTTTTACTCCATTCTCAGGAACACAATATATAAACCTTGACAACGCGATATTTCAGTTTCTAAATCTGTAGACACTGTTAAACGTGTTCACCTGCGGATAGGGTGGAGGTGCTCTATGGGTCTTGTCTTGCTGAAAGGTGCTGATCTCTCCACCACTCCAGCCAGATGAAGCATTACCAGCAGCAGCCGCTGCAGCAGCAGCAGCAGCAGCGGCAGCAGCAGCAGCAGCTTCCTTCTCTTGTTTGATTGAATTTCTTTGCATTTGTTGTCTGATTAGGAATTCTCTTAACCTCTGGCGCTAAAAAAAAAAAAAAAAAAAAAAAAAAAAAAAGACAGAAGCTGCAATTAGCAAATATCCACAGTGCACAGAATGACTCTCCACTGCATAATACTGATACCTGTCGGTGCTTCTCTAGCTCAGAAGGGCTGAGGCCTCCTAATGCAGGATCTTGCACTGCTGAAATGTCAGACATTTCCTGAGTGCCTGGCAAAGTTGGTTGATGAGATGGTTCCTGCTGCCGAACAGCTGGTACTTCTTGAGATCCAGAAGGAGTTGGCACTCTGGCACCATAGTTTTCTGCCACGTTATTCTGTTGAGCTTGTGGCTGTTGAAGTTGAACCTGCACCATCTGATTTTGCTGCTGGGTTATTTGAAAGCTAAAATGATGGGGTGCAGATGGTTTACCAGAAAGAGGATCTCCTTGGTTGGTCTGATGGGGTGAGTTTTTGAAAGTTGCTGCTTCTGGTGCAACAGACGGCGAACGAAGGGGTTTGTGGACAGCAGCAAACGCATCTCTTGACTGTGGTCTAGAAGATGGTTGAGAACAATGTTCTGGGGACTGAAAGCGAGGTGTGGCTGGAGACTGGGCAGAGTACCCATCATTGGAGTGACTTCCAGGAGTGTGGGGAGACTGAGAGTTGCTGTGGGACTGTGGGCTGGAGGGCACTCTTGAACACATTTCTTGTTGATTAACTGGATGTCTCTGTGGGCCAAGGGAACAGCTGTCACTGGACTGTGGTCTGGGAATTAGTGGTGACTCGGGAAAAGGGTGGGAGGGAGACTGCTTGTAACCTTCAGAGGGATGGCTTGGAGAGGCTCCAGGGTGAAGCGCCCCACCATCCCCTTGGTGCATCCTTGGTGTCATAGGTGCCTTGAATAAACCATCTCCAGATTCCAGCATCCCGGCGGGAGAGCCGCTGGATAATTCAGTTCGACCAGTGGAAGAGCGTGGAGAAGGTACACCCATGTCAGCCCTGTACTGCCCTGTGCTTGCAGGTGAGGAAGTTTGTCCAGAGTGAGATGGGGAAGAACCATATTCTGGTCGTCCCATTCCTTGCTGGTTTCTAAAAGCATCTCCATAGTGGGTACTGTGAGAAGGTGAGAACATGGGTGATTCTCCAAGCCCAGCAACTCTGGAATGAGGACTTCCTGGTGGTGCTAAAGACTCCTGGGAGCCTTGTTGTGACTGTGTGAGATGACCCTGTTGCTTCTGCAGCTGTGATCTGAAGTAGGGATCAACTTGTTGAGCCCGTCTAGGGGTTCCAGGAGTTCCTGGTTGCATGTCAAAGGGGCCATGACTGGCTGGCCGTCCCTGAGGAGGACCCTGTGGGCCAGAAGGAACATAACCTGAGAAAGGGGCCTGCAAAGGGCTGGCCCCAGCATGTGAGAAGGGTGTTGGTGGGTGTGAATGACAATGGGGTGACTGAGGAGGAAACTTGGCTAAGGGATCACTCCGAATTTCAGCTGATCCTGGGGTCCTTACAGGTCCATCTGAGAAAAAAACTGATGACCCAGAATCTGGAAGGAGGGGAAATGGGCTTTCTGCAGAGCTGGGTTGGGAAGAGGCTGACACAGAGCCTGCAGGTGGAGGGATCTGGAGGTGTAAATTGGGGCGTTCTTTGACCCTCCCAGTCTCCGTCTTGACTGGCCTGCACACCTGACTCTCTGCCTGCTGTGAGAACAGATGACACGTAAGTATTGTTATCTCCATGAGGCCACTACTAAAATGTTTCCTTCACATGTATATACTTACATATATACACAAACATAATGGTAACACCTGAATTTACCTTCTGTGCCTTGCTGATCCTTTGAGCTGCTCGATTATCTTTGGCCTTTTGCTGTAGGTGACAATATCTTATAATTAAATGAAGTACATGCATTTACAAGATAACAGCATACTCAATTCACTAACCTGCAATATAATGCTACTCAGTTTACTTGCAGTTAGTAAATCTAAGTATAAATACACTATAATACAAATCTGCAACATTTCAGTTGAAGAGTAAGTTTGAAGTGAAACTCAGCAGGGCAGTAATACAAATGCTGGATAAACAAGTTAACAGTGGTGGAACTTCACAGGCATCTTATTTGAAAAAAAAAAAATTAGCTTTATGAATTCATTTTCAGATGGAACACTGACACCTAGTGGTGTAGTGACATTACAGCATAGTCTGGAATGTAAGTTGAGCAGTAAATCGGCCAGTCTTCAAAATAAATTCTTTAAATAAAGGTCTGTACAATCAGAGTTAGGAGGACAAGGATGTTATGTAGACCATTAACATCAGATAAATGTGGTCATTTCCCAGTTTTAAAAGGCTTTTGAGACTTTTTTCTTATTTACTTTAAATAGTATATGTAGTGCCAAAAACGTCATACAATTATGAATTTGAAAAAAAATAATAATAATAAAAAAAATCACTAAATACAAAAAGAAACTAGATCACTGACCATTTTTCTTGTATAAAAGGTTTCCTGTCATTTCCTGAAATTAATAAAAACAAACATACCAAATAAGGAACTTTATCAGCAGCAGAGACTTTCCTCCAGATCTTCATGATCTGTTTGCAGCGACTGGCCCAGTCTGAAACAAAAAAGCACAGGTGTCACTTAGAACTGGCTGACAGCCCTGTACATGTTGTTGTGGCATTTCCTCTACTCACCAGGGTAATCCCGTTTAAGAGTGGGAAAGTTGGTATTGGCATAAAGGACAGGGGAAATGGTTGAAAGTTCTCCAAGCTCTTCATCCTTCTCCCATCGCTGCAGACTACGCTGGTTGTAGGAAAGGCCATCACCCTCTGTCTCATTGGGGGTCGAAGGGGAGGATGGGGTTACTGGGGTAGAAGGAGTGGCCCAGGGACTCTCCTCACCCCCATCTGGACTGAAGAGTCCCCCTCGTTCCCTGTACAGACAAAATGAGGCAGAATTATGCATTACTTATTTAATATTGGAATAAAACTGAACTTGGATACATCTGGAGAGCTTATCTAATTTCACAGTGACCAACAGGGAAAGAGCACAGCCAATTCCTTATTAATCCTACCTCATGTCTAAAAAAGGTGACTGAGAGAGGCCAGGAAAGGCATCCACCATTTCAGCTGAGGGCAGAGATCCTGCAAGAGATTTGCTATGGTTAAAATCCACTTGTGTAATTTAATAATGAATATTTCTTTGTGAAGGAAAACGTAGATTTCAATTTTTAAAAAGGTGACAATCCATTTGAGCACACCTGGAAGGAGAGCTCTCTGTGGCAAAGTAGTGTGACTCTCTCCCTTGCTGCTTTCTAAGATGGGCTTCATGCCCCCCAAAGAGGAACCATCTGACACTCCCAGAACCTTCCTGAAGAACTGTTCAGAGTCTTGACTCTCCACTCCTTTTGGAAGACCTGTCATGACAGATCATCAAGCAAGATTTGAGATTAACCTCAGATAATAAATGTTGAATGTTCTGGCTCATGAGGGAATACCTTCACTCTTATCTGCATCTGAATCATGAGGATCAGTCGTTGCCAGGTTCTTCAGCGATAAAAACGATGCAGAACCTCCTTAAAAAAAGGTAGAATTTTTAAAGTTTAAGTGCGATTGTTTCGATTGTGCCTTTCCTAAAATCAGACATTTACCTGCACCATCTCCCTGAGCCTGGGGTTGTTCACACCCTTCTTGCTTGAGTGGAAAATTGTCTTTTACCACATTATCCCTTGCATTAGCTACAAAGAAAAACAAATTATGTCGCTTGAATTTACAATAATATTTTCTACAACTCTACAAAAATGACTAAATTCATGCTCTCACATCCTGGAGAAGGGATTTTAAGCCCTGATTGTGGTGGTAATGAAGGGCGGACAAGGCATGAGGCTGGTCTCTGTCCAGGGGGTATCAACACAGCCCTCTTGCACAAATCTATCAGGGTCTTTCCAAAGAAAGCCTCCTACAAAAAATGTATTTAGACAAGAATGACAATGTTGAGAAGAATGTGAAAATACTAGTGGATACAACAGGATAAAAAGATAATATACAAACCTGAAGGTAAGCTGGAAACATGTCCTCAAGTTTACTTTTCTTCCTGCCCCGGCGCTTCTTTGCCTGTTCCTCACCCTCGGCTGGTTTAGGATCCATAATGTTATCTGTGTCAGGATGAGGTCCTACACATTTATAGTCATGGAATACAGCTTGATGAGTGTATTATTTTATGGTGTACCTATAATTAGGAGGATTTCAAATCAATAATCACTAACCTTCATCAATTGTTCTCTCTATTGGCTGGCCATCTAATGTAGTCTCTCCAGCAAGTTGGGCAAAAAATTCTTTCTTTTGCCGTGTGTGGCATTTCCTCTGTCGCACCATGAAGCCTCCAATTCCTAACACCATTTAGGAGTAAATTATCTGTAAACATTTTGTGGCTGCTTGGATATCTATGAAAATTAATTCTTTCTGAACATGAGAGTAACCAACCCGGCCTGTAAGGCTTCCGCTTCCTTTTTTTACTGTCCTCTGTGTCCTCTCCTCCTTTGAGAACATCACAATCAGCCATCCCTTCAGCTCCCTCAACGCACACATCCTTTTCAACACCACCGTCTCTGTCAGGGCTCCCCAAAGTCTCCATCTTTAGTTCACACTCCATGGGTTCTCCTATACAACAGCATTGTATACATGTAGATAAATGTGGGGCACGGGAAAACACTCAAAAAGACAAAAAGGAAACCAAGATTAAATCACGGATGACTCTAGAGTTCATTACCTTTTCCCTCTTCCCCATCTCCTTCAACCTCTCTCAGATCCATCCCGTCAGCGCCACCTTCACAACACAGAGTGCCAAGACGGGAGCGACGCTGCCGCCTCTTGTGCAGTGGAGACATGGAGATGCTTCGGAGAAGGGACATCCCTGACTCTGTCAGCCACACACCCTCTAACCGGTAGAACTGTGGCTCTGTAGAGGCATTCGCAAATGTAATTGACTAACAATAATAATAAGGAAAAACGACACAATAAATGTTCAGAATGTACGTCCAAACCACTCACCTGGCTCCTTGATCTTTATAGATGCCATAATGGCTGACTCTACTACTATGCAAAAATGGTGGAGAGAAAAAAGTAAAATAAAAAAAAAAAATTAATAAATAAAAAATACAAGATCTGACGGGTTTATGTTATGATTTTGCATTAAAAAAACTTGGTGTCTTTGCCTTGTTCTCACACTTACCCACAGGTTTTGGAACATATGGGGCGCAGTATGTGCATGCAAAGCCTTCATCGGAAGCTTGTTCCACCTCATCCTCCGTGTAGAGGCTCTCACAGACGGCATGAACCCACCTATCCGAGCACACAGAAACACAAGAATATGCAACATTTTCATGACAAATCACAAACTTTGGAAAATTTTATAGCAAGAAAAATATCCTTATAATCCCATCCCCATGGAATGCACATGTGCATCCTGATGAGCAGTACCCACCGATCACAATACTGACACTGCAGCAGCAACTCCTCCTCCATGAAGTTCTCTCTGCACACCGGGCAAGTGACAAGACTGGCACACGGCCCACAGTGGGTATAGTTGTTCTGCCACTCACAGTGGAAACCAGGTGTGTTGGACCCGCACTGGACACAGCACACACACCTGCACAAAAATAAGGAAAGAACAAGGATATAACATAGCTACAATATGTAAAACACTTCTGTGATGCTACAGAAACAAGAAGCCAAGGAAGTTCTTGCTAGGCTGTGGCTCCATGCATTTTACATAATTTGCAAATTTACCAGTATTCATTTCCATATGACACCATTTAAGCTACGAGACTGAACAAAGTAGTGTGCTATTAATTTTTACCATTTGCACTTCCAACCACCCTTTGGAACATTGTGCAGGGGTGGGTCCAAGCAATAGGTGTGATAACTGACATCGCAGTCATCGCAAAGCAGAAGACGGGAGGGGTCCGAGGCTTTTCCGCACACTTCACAAACTATACATTCCAAACAGCGCCAGCCCTTACGCAGCTTTGTCTTGGTGATCTGTGGACAAAAAAAAAAAAAAAAAAAACATTACATTTGATCTCTGTTGGTTGACCAAATGCAGTTATAAAACAAATAAGGATATTAATATTACTTTGCTGTTGACACAATAAGGATGGTAACACTGGGCGCATTGTGCACAAGCCAGTAACTGCCCCTCAGAACCTTTTCCAAAACTGCCACACACGACGCACATGTCCTAAAATAAAAGAGAAAATTAAAATGAAAATGTAAAAACAAAGAAAAAAAAGTATTTCAGAGTTATGAGTGCTGTATTAAAACAAGGTAAACAGCCCAAAGTAACTAACACACAACTGTACCTGGAGAAGGACAAATTTGTCAGTGTTTGAGAAAAGGACCACTGTGTTCTGCATGGTGTCATCTTCTTCTTCCTCTTCCTCCTTGGTTACTCCACTGTCTGAGGTCATACTTAGCTGCTAAATTACAAGCAAATTAGACAGACATAAAATAACCATTAATAAAAAATAATAACCATTTAACATAAAATATTAAACATACATACATATATATACACACATATATATATATATATATATATATATATATATATATATATATAGAGAGAGAGAGAGAGAGAGAGAGAGAGAGAAACAGTGAGAACCTGAAAAAGAGCCAAAGAGAGAGACAGAAACAGAGAGATAATTGTGTGAGCACATGTCCTACCAAAACAGCATCAATGCAGGAGGCCATTGCTTTGAGGCGTGACCTCCCACCACGCCCTCTTCCTCCACCACCTCCACGAGGTCTACGCCTCCCTGGAAAACCACTGCTTCGGCCCTAATTTTGCAGGAAAATGCTTAAGAAAACAGTAGAAAGTGCATAATAAATATAAAGGCTGGCCTTCATGTACATGGGTTTCACCTGTTTGATCCGGGAGCGGCCTGGAGACCCTCTGCGTTTCACCTTCTCCCTGTCACTTCTGAGAGGTTCGAATGGGAGTGAATCATCCGTCTCAGTCAGCAGGTTATCTGCATGTGAGTGGGCACCAGACTCCAGACCAAACTCCATAGAAAGATGGGCGTCAGGTTCTCCAGGGGAGCCCAGAAAACCGCTGCTGCTCTCATCTCCATGACTCAGATTGGACGTCTCATCCAAGAGCAGGACAGGTTTAATCTTTTGTTCCTGCAGTTCCTGCTTTATGACCACACACTGTTCTTCTCTCAGTGGGTCATCATCCTCTTCTTCTTCCTCTTCCTCAGAGTGAGGTAGTGATGTTTCTTCCATATCCATAGTAGAGAGAGCTTCATTTGCATCTACAAATCAAAGAAGAGGAAGACTGAAGGTCAATTTTATCTTTTTCTACAGAAAAATGATCCATAAAAGGTTGAAAGTACTCACCGAGTCGTTTTTTGACTGGCCAAGGATCAGAGTTACATTTCAGTAACTCTGCTTTTAATTCTTGTTCTACTGAAGTTGTGGTTTCCTCCTCTTTCTCCACTTCCATTTTTTCAGGCCCCTGCTGTGATGGTGACAGAGCTACTTCAGGGTTGCAGGACTGGATCTCTGAGGTTTGGGCCACGTGGCTGACTGGCTCTTCCACCCCCTCTTCTTTAACAGATGGCTCCTCTTTTATTGTCACACATTCTACATGAGATTTATTATAGTTAGTATTTCTGCTTTATGTCAAGTTTTAAATATGCCAGTTTTACCTGTAGATGTGAGAGGTGAATCTGATGTGATTTCTTCTTTTGTAACCCTTTCTTCACCAGTAAGCCTCTCCGTAACCTCTGCTGCTTCAATATCAGCCTCTACCCCTATGTCCAAAATTCAATCAAATAAATACCTTCCGCACATATTTGTACACATATAGAAAGTTGCAATAATTTACTATATTCTAATATGATCTTTCCTACTAACACTTACCCAAGCCTATGGGTGTGTCTTTGTTACCACTGGCTTCTACCTGACCCGTCTCTGCTAAGTCTTTGTGCCTTGGGGTGACTTCTGGAACGTCTATGTGCTCTTCTGTTGTCATAGCTGCATCCGTTTGGATTGTCATCTCTATCAAATCAACCTGTCCTTCAGTCTCCTCAGATGCCTCTCTGGTTTGGATCTCTGCTGTGTGTGGCTGAGTGACAGGCTGCTGCTCTTTGCAAAGTAGGCAGATGCATTTGTCTTCTGGAAGCTCCTTCGGTAAAGCACACTCGCTGTGCACAAACCTAATATGCGAGATTTTTTTTTTTTTTTTAAACACACACACACACACTCTCATTTTATCAAAACATCTAACAGCTGTTAACTGTCACACTTATTAGATGAACCAACCTATGGCACAAGCTGCAGGACTGCAAAGTGGCAGCTGAGCTATCTGGCTTGTTGCACACACTGCAGGTACAGTTGCGTTGATGCTGGCAGGCCTCACACATGGCATAGTTCTCAAACCACTGGGCCGAACCTGGTAATTCCAATCCACGAGAGCCGCATTCAGTGCAAACGCGACACCTCTGACAAAGACAACACAGGAATCAAATGTAGAGTACACACACGTTGCCTTTAGCGTTTGTATGTTGAGATTGTCTCTCAGAAACATGATAAATGGCAGATGTGACTTACTCTACACTTCCAAGGGTCAGTGGGAAGGGAATCCATAGCTGGCTGGAGACAGAAGGTGTGGTAGCCCTTATCACAGGCATCACATACCAACATTTTGGAATCTTCCCCTGGTTTTCTAAAGAAAATTAAACAAAATAAAAAAAAAAAAATTAAAAATCAAGATGTAAATGTTCTTACCAACCGTAAATATGATGCCACATTCAGAAACAGTATCTGCACTGATGACTGGCTGGTTTTGAGTATGGACATACCTGCATGTCTGGCATACTTTACACTCTGGACACTGCCATCCTGCCCGCTGGATGGGCGTGGCACCAATCTCCAAGCAGGCCGCATGATAATGTTGGCCACAACCCGTACAGAACAATAAGTCTGAGAGCTCTCCTGCCGAGTCACATACTGCACAACAAGCCTCTTCGCCTGCTACAAAAATAAAAATTTATCTAAACAAAACTTAAAAACTTTGTGATTAGAAACATTCATCTTTTTTTTTTATAAAACACTATTGTGTGGTAAAAAATTAATAAATAATTCTGGAAATATTTCAGAATTTCTTACCCAACTCCTTTGCCTTGTCTATGTGCTCAGGGCAAAGAAGAAGCAGCTGCTTCATGGACTGGAAGGATCCACTGGCTGCTGAGCAGGGGAAGTGGTAAAACCGCGAGCAGCCCTCAGCGTGGCATCGAATGGTTGCACCCAGCCTTTTGCAGTGTTCGCAAAGCTGGAGTGTAATACAATTAGGATTTCTTGTTCCCAAAATAAAATTATATAAATTTCATATTTCCAAATTCAAAGTTTATAAACAGTGTACTCACCCGTGGTATCCCTGAGATAACCGCCTTATCCACGTTCTCCAGCTTGTCATTTTCATGCTGCTTCACTCCATCAGACCACACAGCACACCAGTGATGGACCCAACAACCCCCTATTTAATAGAAGCAAAAAATATCATTCATTTTTCAGGTTGGCAACAGATAATACCCTGTGGATAATGGTTAAATGTGTTTGGTTCAACCTGAGTCATCAAGAAGTGCTGCCAAACAGGGCGAGACGGAAAAGCCAATGGAAGACAGGTCATCATTTCCGGGCTGAGGCAGTGGAGTACTTGAGGGCTGGAGGGTCCGCCACTCAGAAAATGGCCCAAAGTATCTTAGTTCCCGCTGCCCATGCAGGCTCCACTCCACACAGTTACAAAGTGCACAGACCTGAACACTCTCTCTGCAAAGTTATGGTGAAATCTGGTCAAAAATGTACGTTTCATCTTTTATTATGTGTTTGTTTTATTATAATCTGCATAAAACAACAAAGACAGAGACAGACAGACAGACAGACAGACAGACAGAGAGACAGAGACAGACAGACAGACAGAGAGACAGAGAGAGACAGATAGATAGACAGATAGACAGATAGATAGATAAATAGATAGATAGATACTTTATTAATCTCCAAGAGAAATTCACATTTTCAGCAGCTCCAAAGTGGAAACACACAAGGTCATGCAAGTCTCAGGAGAATACTAGGTACTAAAACACTAAATACTAAAACTAAGCTAAAACAATAGATACTAAAACTACTATGTGCTAAACCGTAGCAATACTTACATATGTGTGCTTGAAGATGCTACAGTGAAATCAGACACATCCTCAGCAGCAGTACAGGTTTTGGATTCCGCCTCGGACAAGACAAGCTGCTCTGATGGGGCATTATCATCAGCTATGGAAAGAAAGGGCAGAGAATCACTTAGACCAAACACTGTGTGTTCCAATAGGGATAGGGACTTTCTCCAAACCAAGAAATCAATGACTATCTGCTAATGGAGAGATAGTCACTGAAAATCATTCTGTAAATCATTATCTTTGATAAATTCTGTTAACCACTCATTGAGAAAGTGTTCTAAACCATCAGGACAAAGAATCTAATCTTTGTGAAAAACAGCCCATTTGACAACGAGGCATGGAGAATGTTTTACACAATACATTACCTGTTGGTTCAGAGTCATTGTCTTCGCAGTTTGATTTCTGCTCGTCCATTCCCCGTGCTGATTTTGACCTCCTTTAAAGAGATCTGCCATTGAAAAACATGAATAAAGTCATCTTAGAAGAGTTAACCGGATGTAAAATTTTTCAATAAAGCAATTTAGTGCAGAAATAATACAAAAATAATTAGAAAAGCACTCGAGTGCGCAAACATCCGCCAAACAGCTCATTTCGCTGTTTCTTCCCATTACAGTGAGGTAGGGGAAAAGACCTGCTTGGCATTGACCCTTGCTGGATTAAGGGTTAAAGTCCCTCAGATCCTTTGATCATCATATTTGCTGTTTGATTCTATTTCAGCATGACCTTGGAAATTCTGGGATCCAGACTGTAATCTGGAATATAACCAAATTTTAATGCTCTGTTCCTTGTTTCATTATTAACATTTCATGGAAATTTCATTAAAATCCATTGAACTTTTTGAGTTAGTTTGCTAACAACAAACGGATAAACGCCGGACATGGCATAACCTCCTCTGAGGTAATATCAAATTTAAGACTGTAGTGATGTAAACAACCGTTTAAAGGGTGTGATAGTTTATAAAGTAAATATCAAAATAAATGCAAAAAAAAAATGTGAGATTAAGGTTACACATTTTTAGGGGTTTGCACACATTACAATCAACACACTGCCCAGGCGTTATTTGTTCATCATCGGAAAAAACTGCAATAAACGACTTGTCACGCCAAACTAAACAGACACCAACCTGCATTCATACCAAAAGCGAGGTTTACATGAACTTATCAACGCATTCCTTTGCACGCTGCCTTCGATCACTTCGTGTGATTTCCATAATGTTAATCTGACACACGTTACCAGCGATGTAATCGACCTTTCTCGCTAACTCGGGAAAATAGCGCGAGCGTTACAGGAGACGCACCGGACGGAAACTGCTAAAACAATTCTTAACGTTTCTTACCCAGCCACGCATACTCCAAAGCGGCGGAAAGGCTGTGTGAAGAAACATATATTCCTAAAAGTGGAGCGCTGTTTTCATAAATAAAAACAGCCGTAAAACGGAATACACAAAGAAAACACAACTTCCGTATGCAGAACTTCCTGTTGCAGCGGGACTCATTTCGTGTAGAACCTTTGCCGCCCGCATCTTAGTTCCGCTCAGACATTCACGCCATTATCAAAATACTGTAAAACAAACAACGCAGAGCTGAACGGGTTCACCATTTTATCCGTCGAGCTAATAACCGGAAGTCAAATTAATTTATCTACCGTACACAAAGACAATATTCCAGCGAACACGGCATATCTAATTTGTGTAGTTTGTTTTATCCACAGGGAACCGCTTCATAAATATTTGGCATTTTGATGATGATGCGGATGACCTAATAATGTCTCCGATGCTATTCTCTGTGGTTTTATCCATCAGACACCAAAGAAAATAAGTGAGGGGCTTTGAGATGCAGATCTAAATGGGCAGTGTTGTTTTGTCAGTTGCAAAATAAAATCGACAACAATTCAATTAAATTCATGAGGAAAAAACATCCTGTGGGCTAAGGGAATCCCTCACGCACGATTCGAAATGTTCTCCACTCGCAGTCTTCGATACTGCAGCTGGAAGCAGTCGTGTTATCCAGGAATTAAAGCTGCTTTCAACAGTAATACAGAACAACTCATGAAGAATGCCATGAAACCGACGAGGCAGCAATTCTATGTGTATCGTTGCAATGGCACTATTAAAAAGTGTTTAAAATGTATGTCAAGTCAATATTGTAACGTTACACCCCGTAAATCAGATAACATTGAACATGAATACGCCATCAGTCAATCTGTAGCGAAACGACTTGTGGGACAAAAAATAATGGTAGGCCGAGTTGAGCTGATTGATAAATTTTCTCTACGAAATGTTGTTGTTACATCACCGTGATAAATTAAGTCGTTAATAGCGACACTGGAAAAGAGAAATCACAAATGTCGACAGCAACCCAAACTCAAACCCAAGTTCTAAACAAACCTAACTAATGTTATAGCACATCTATTGATGCTGTTAGGTTAGATCGTAATTTTTTGTTTACAAGTTAGGTGGCTTATTCCGGGACAAAAGTAATTGACGGGCTGTGGAAGTTGACGTTTCAACATCGTGGCTAGCTGAAGTTCCCATTTAATATGTTAACGTATCTAATCAACTTTCACCGTGTGGATGTGTTGATATAGTGTAATGTTAGCAAACGTCGTTAGTTGTTCATTATAGTGCCATTTTAAACGAATGTATATTTAATAGATGAATATTTGCAGAGCTATGCACGATTCCTCAATGTAAACACTTCAAAGGCATGGTTGGGTTCAGGAAATAGCCCAGTCCATGTCAGTAGCCACACACTGATATGGAAAGGCTAATAACAACCAACGGTGACGTAGCAGCAAAGTGTCTGAAACGCGGGTAAATTGTGTGAAAATATTTCATCTATTCCACTTGGACAAACATTTCTGCAGTTGTTTAATGACTGTGCCGTACATCGTGTCCAGGACACAGGCAGTGTAGTTAAAATATCCATGCAAAGTTATCGTACAGGTAATCGAGCTACTTCTCCAGCAAATAGACAGCCCCATCTGGTCGAAGCTAACAGCTAAATGTTGCGATTGCAGAGCTAACATTACCCGGTCTAAGGTCAGGATTGGTGTGTCTTTAGGTACGCCTTTTGCAAGAAGTTGAAAGCGACAGTAATTAAACCAACTCACCTCATAAAAACAGTATCGTCTCGTCATGCATCAGCAAAATCCAAATAGCCGCGAAGGTCCCCAAAATGCTGATAGTCGCTTCATTTTATGTACCGAACTAACGCTGCGGCTAGCCGGCTGGAGGGAGAGTGGGGGAAGTGCACGTCGGCGGAAGGCAGTGCGGTACAGCTAACTGCTACGTTTAGCTATAGAGCCAGCAAATCGTGCTTTGTGTCGAGTGTTCATAGATGACCGGGGGACCGTTGACAACGCAGGCGTGCCATCAGATCGCACAGATTAATAATTCCAAATGTAATGAGTTTAAAAACCATGTAGCTGACTCGCTTTTTGTACACTCTTTTAGCACGAATGCTAATAACTAGATATGGGCTAGCCTCTAGTCTTGTGAAATCTCGTCACAGATTCTGCAACTTGCTCAAACTATTGCATGCGAAATTTACGGCCTGCATCTGTATCGACATAACAGCCAATTACTTTTCAGTCGACTGCAAGCCTTCATTTGCCAGAACTATGCAGATTAACTTTGCAGAGGTACCCTTGCATGAATCTCTAGCATCCTCTGGCTCTGTGTTGCTTTTTCCACACTCACGGCAAGTAGCAGCTAGCCGCTGCTAACAGCGCTGGCTAATAACTACGTCAAATGTATAGTTATTCAAAGGAACGCGCACAAGTGTATTTTATTTGTTGCAAACGAATGTGCGATGTTTTGGTTGTACAATTGGCGACATCCAACGACGCTTACATGTCTCAGCAAAAGCTATTAATCAGATTTGCGCAGACCACCTGGAAAATTGAAACGTTTGATCAGATATTAGGTCATCTTATCTGATCCAGGGAAGCCATTATTTCATAATGTGTGTTTGTAGTTCCGTGATCTTCCTGCGGGTTGTTACATAAATTATTGTGTCTAAAAGCACAAATAATTATAATCATACACAGACATAAGTTTTTGGAAATGTAACAATTGCTCTTTATCGTTGCTAACACCTTCACTTGTTTCTGCTGCATATTTACAGGTTTATCTGAATCTGTTTTAATCTGTCAACTGAATTTCAGCAGGTTTACTGATGATAAATCCAATAAGCTCGTTTAATCCACTTACTAAACTGTTTTGTTGTGTATACTTGATGACAGGCCTTGTTTGACTATATTAAAGATTTAGGTACGTCAAGTGAAACTCGGTCATTTTCAAGTCTTATTAAGGTGTTATGAAACTTTTATTGTTTCATTTTTAGTAAAGTGTGTATAATGTATTGATTTCTTAACACAAACGTATTCATTATATTCTACTATGGGCTTGTTGTCCTTCAGGTTTCCTTATCAGTCTGAGAAAATGACAGAAAAAGCCACAAATGAGCCACAACAGATGACTGATTGGAGTCTGACGAACAGTATCTCAGTTTTGACAACGTGAAAAAACAGCCCACCAGAAACTTTCCCCCTGCATCAAATGCATCCATTGTTCGGTTGGCTGCAGCCGTAAAGCTTTTGGAAAATCCAACCGCCCATTACTCTCCATTCACTGGCCGCAAAAAAGGCCCTGGGGCAACGCACGCAGCCCAGGCCTGGGTGTCATTGGACTGATCCCGTGAACTCAGAGAAAATTAGATTGAGTAACAGTCTGTCCCATTAGGAGAAGGTCAGTGATTGAATCTGCAGCAGCTACTTTATATTTCCTGACGAGCCCAGCGGCCAGAACAGCAGCCATGTGAAAGACGAAAAACACCGACACGGAGCTGATGTGTGTGATAAATGTAAAGGTGGCGCGGACGTGAACGACCACCTGCTGCAGCAGACCTTCTCTGCATGCGAGTCCTGGAATTCTGTGTATTTCTGCTGCAGCTGAAGTCGGGAAACAAGTTGAACTCATGTGCAAGACATGAATCACGCAGCAACGCCAGCAGCAGCAGATTAGCTGTGTGTGTGTTTTGTTGATGATTTAAGGCCAAAAAGTCATTAAAATCACATAGTACCATCCAAATAAAGCAACCAGAGTGTGCTGTGAATGGAAATACTCATTTAATCAGAACAGTTGGGAGAATTTTAGGTTTGTGACTCTGTTCTCATTGGAAAACTGTTACATAAGCAGATTTTTTTTTTAATTTCCTGAATTAATGAATTATTCAGAATTTATTACTGAAGTTTGCTGAACCTGCTGCTCAAACCAACATTTCTCTCCGAAGGGCCGGCTCCTGCTCAGAAAGGAGGTTACCGCGCGTCCCTCTGCACGGATTACTTCACTCCACGTTCTGTTTAAACGAGATTGGATTAGATTTTGGGTGCAGGGGGGCCAAAGCTGGGCTGATGGACACCAAGCAATTGGCTGTTGGGTGAACACGGAGGGTGGGATTAGGCCGCAGCTGCGTTGCTATTGGACGCTCAGCAGAGCCGATGCTTTCCCATCTGCCATCTGCCTCCTGCATCTCAAGGATAATCCCTTAGAAATACCTCCACAGATGTTAGCAACAGAGGAGAGCACACTTTAGATGCTAGTGTGTGTTTACAAATATATACTCTTCTGTGTATAATTTCTATTTTCTCTTCTATTTTTAATAAACTATAACGTCCTTCATTGTTAATACGTGATGACTAATAAAGACTCATGAGAAATGATGGATAGTCACACAATCAGCTGGCATCAGTTTCACCAGAAGGAGGCGTCGTTTCCCTACATATCGTCTTCAGTCGTGGAAGTTTTTCATAAAGGTTTAATACATTAAAAGAAATGCTTTAATTTAATCAGAAAAATAGGATTTGAAACATTGAACAGGCTGATAATATGAGAGGTGGTAGATATTAAACAGTGAACAACATTAAACCGGTAAACAATTATAAAGCTGGTGACAAAAAATAAAAAGCGTTTATCTTTTTATTCTAAAGACATCCTCACAGATTATAAGAAGAAAAATAGTTAGAGTTAAAGCAAACACGTGATTGTCCTTAAGGGTGGCAGCACAGTGGGAGAATATTAAGCACATCTTGGCTTTTTATTAACCAGCCGGCCTGTTGAACGAGAGTTCCGCTGCAGCTTTTGAACACTTAATGCTCCACTGAGACCCACAGAAATGATCTTTTGCACAAACTGGATTTGGAACGCGTAAATGAAGGACGGGTTAGCTGGACGGACCATTTTAATTTGCTCTTTGACCTGAAAACACAATTAATGGGGTGTAATTAATATAAAATAGGTATATATTATATTTTAAAAGGTACAAAAATAAAGATTTTATTTATATGGGAGCATTCATTTCTATCCCACTAGAATATGTAAAGAAATAACATGATGTACAAATAGTCCATAATACAATCATAACCATTCTTCAACTTTTATAAAATATCACCAAATATATATAGCAAAAAATAATGAAAACATTGGTAACGAAAAGCAAGCGAGTAATTTTAGTGCATTTATTTTACTGAACAGGGGAAGGCGTTAGTGTGAAGTTAACACCGAGCAGTCTTATGCACGGTATGGATTCTATAGTTTCAAGGATGGAATAAATCAGGGTTTAAAAAGATGCATCCAAATGTGTGCAGCAGCCGAGCATACCAGTGCACCTCTGACATCTGGCCCTGTCCGTCCGCCTCGCTCCTAGCGCTCGTACTGTTCCCCACACACACTCTACTGTCATATGTGGCCAAAGTGCATGAATGTAGTGGCGTTTTACTCCCGTCGCTCTGCTGTCCAGGCTCTGCCCGAAGAAGGCGGCTGAACGAGAAGAGGAGCCGCACGGGTCCAAAAGCCCAGTGGGCGAGTTGGTGGTCCTCTACCAGCGCGTAACTGGACGCCAGCACCCCGTCAACGAGCACGTTCCCGGCTTCTGTCAGGGGCGCGTACGCTCCTGTGTCCTCCTCTTCCAAAATGGAGATGATGCGAGATGGCCGTACCTCACCCTCCGCTGTATGGACGACGATGCACATCCCTGTCTGGGCTCTGCTGGCAAACTGCGCCCGGTACTGCCTGCTGTCGGGTCTGCAGTACGCGTCGGAAAAGACCAGGTGATGCGGGGTGACGGCCAATCTGTGCCCGTCCTCCGTCTGCAAAGAGAGGAACCTTGACTTGCTCTCTGGATCCCGGTGGAGAAACAAGAGGACTGGGCTGAACACCACTTGGCCTGTCTCTGAGAGAGCCATGACCCGGTCCCCAGGGGTCAGCGAGGACAGGCTCTTCTGGAACCCACCGGCAACGGTCACCCTGGCCCAGCCAGGAAAACAGCCCCCTTTCTCCACGGCAACAGAGTGATCTGCAGCGAGAGAGAGCAAGATCATCAGACACTTCACTTGGACACAGCAATCAGACCAGCGTCTGTGCTAACCTTCAACTCACCGGCTTTTACCGAACAGTGGATGTGATATTTGGACTCATAGTGGACCCAGTCGAAACCGGCCTCCACAGCCAGCTGAGCCAGGAGGCCGTACTTCTCCGTCTCTCGGTCATCGGTGGTTATGTCGACGGCCCTGCCTTCGTAGTGCAGAGAGCCGGGAGGGTGGTGCCCGTCCTCATCCCAGGCCTCCGTCACTCTCAGGTGCACCCCTGGCCACTGGTTCATCACAGCGATTGCCAGTCTGTTCAGACAGTCCTTACATCGCTACGGAAACAGAGAGACACACAGAGAAAGATTGTTGTAGCGTTAGCAATGGAGATTAGCGTAGCACAGATAGTTTTTTAACACTTCATAGAACACTTTTTTAAACACTTGTTGTAGCCATCACTCCCTTCAAGTTGCTACAAGTTGTTGTTAGCTATAGCATGGGTTAGTTAGCCCCTTAATATCCTTCTAACTAAATTAAGAATAAAATAACTCTGTGGAAGGTTAAATAATTAGTTATTCATCATATCATAGCTGATAGTGTCATATAAAAAAGAATTTTTGTTTGATGCACTGATTGTTACTATTGTATAATTGTGTAACACTTTTAATCATAGATTTTGAAGAAAAAAGATGTGTGCGTACACGTATGCGTGTGTTCCAGTAGCTCTCTCTTTCATTTCAGTGCTGCTCACGCGATTGCACAATCTCAGTTCCACGACTGGCTCTCAGGTTAGGGCCCCGACAGTTCCTCCTACGTTCTTCTACGTTCTGTCTCGGCCTTGCATCAGTCGGGGCATAAGAACAAAGCTACTGTAGCCAGTTTGGCACATTCCTCTCCAGGGTGACAGAATAATCAAGGCCATTCTCTGCCTCTCCAGGCATATAGGTTTCTCGGAAAGTTTGGCGGTGCCTTCCGACACCCACGTGTCCTGAGATGTTACAGACTTTGACAACATTGTCACAAAATAAGAGGTTGGAAAAATTCGATGACCACAACCATGCACTCATTATCATCTCCTGCCTGAGCCTTGTGCTAATCTGGAAACCAAAGTCAAGAGAGAGGTTTGGTAAAGTGAGCGGGGAGTGACGGGAGCTGGGTGAGAAGGAAGCAGTTGCAGCAGAGGGTCAAGGTTTGGAGTAAAGAGAGAGGGCAGAGGGCAGGAATGTATGGGCACGGACTTGGGAATGTGACAGAAAGAGTGAGAAAGTGAGAGGGACAGAAAACAAACTGGCTACATTTTTCTGCCGGCACAGAGGCGTTTCATTGTCAGAACCACAATAGTGGCTTTTCCAACGGTGACATTACTTCAGCGAGTGGGAATTCTGTATAGGCGACCCCTTCTGGTCTCCAAGTGACGCACAAAGAGCATACAGTATTTTACATCTGGGCAAATGAGGATCTCACACACACACACACACACACGCACACAGACTCAAACTGGGCATCGATGGACACACGCACGCAGACACAGACACACACACGCCGCGGAGATCCATGACGGTGAGGAGGGCAAAGAACACAGATTTATATCTGAAACAATCACAAATGCTGGCGCTTTCTTACAAACCTGCCACCTGAATGAATCACACAACTTCCTCCTCAGAAGATGTTAGAGACACAACTCTGGGGCCATTTTGTGGCTATTTCTCGGAAACCTGCCACAGGAACAGTTTTATTTCCAATAGCAATGGTTCTGGTTAAAGATTAAAAGGAAGTGTTCTTGATTCTCTTGAAGGGGAGTGTTGAATTACATCCTGACCCTCTTATCTCGAGAAAAGGGAGGGGAGAACTTTGTTAAAGTGTGCCCACTCTTGCCCTTAATCCGCTTTTTGTCAGTGAGACCTGGTATTTAAGGACGAGGACAAAGAATTAAGAAGCCTATTCGACATGAAGGTTTGGTGGGGAATGATTTAAAGGTGACACCACTGAAACAGCATCCTCCAACCTGCAGCTTCCTGTCAGTACAGGAACGGGGGTGGTCTGTTTAAGCCATCGTTATGACATCAACCAACCTCACCTTGGTCATGAAGCGGTCTGCATTGGTGTTCTCCTCGTCCTTGAACACGATGTCCGGGTTGTAGTTGCACACCAGTTCGTTGAAGCGCTCGGAGTTGCGTGCGATCTTGCCCTCTGCTCGTCCGCTGGCGCCCAGGTTGTTCTCGGACAAGTTGGGGAAAAACTGCTTGTAGTGCATGGCTTTGAGCTTCCGGGGCCTGGTGCGGATGCCGTAGCCGGGCCCGGGCCCGCATCCTTGCACCATCCATATGCAGCTCCACGCAGCCAGCAGGCTGACCTGTGCCAGGCGCGCCCACCAAGACTGCTTCATTGGGACCGGTTCCCAGGAATCAGTGGTTCACGGTGATACCCCCGCTCCAGGTGTTTAATAGCATGTCAGTGAAAGGCAAATCTTGGTCCATTCCAAAACATGTGGCGCTAAAATCGACAATAATGCCACAAAAAGCTTATTTCTGTTGAATATTAACACCTTACAAACAGCTGTTCTTGCTGCTCTGAAGCTGCAGTTAAGGACCTGGCTGGAGAAAGTCTAAAACTCCAAAGACGTGAAAGTCCTCTTGCGTCGGCCGCGGGTGTCACTCCTGTCCTGACCCAGGTGGTTCGCTGCTCACCTAGCGCTTCTCCTTCCTCGCCGGCTTTTCTGACGCTGACGCGCAAACGGGCGCGCATCAAAAGTCCGGCTGACTCCCCGCGGTTCTTATCTGCGCTCCCGACGCGCCTTCATCCTCTCTGTCTCTCCAGAGGTGTCGCTCGCCCTGAGCTTGCTCGGTCCGGCGCCTTGTGTCGCGCTGCGGTGCTCCTGGCCACCTTACACCAGCCATTGGGTCTTATTAGCGTCGGGACGAGATTGCCCTCCCTTCCTCTGCGCGCTCCCTCTGCGACAGCACACGCCTCCAATTCAACCTTACAAAGAGCATATGATCAGCCTGCTCAGTGTCGGCACGGTGACCCCCACCCACCTGTGACACCTTACATTTTTATGGGAAATGCTGATATTTAAACCTTAAATTAGAAAAAAAACATAATCTCTAGCTACTGTTTTATAGATATATATTCCCCAATAACACTGAACCAGCACTTTCTGGCCTGTCATCCGCTCCGTGTGTGTGTTTGTGCGTGTGTGCGTGTGTGTGTGTGTGTGGGGGGGGGGGGATTCTAATGTTAATAATAGATAGAGTTGAAGGTGAGGGTCTGACACAACACAAGTGTCCAGCCTTGACACCCCCGACTGCGCTGCCTTCCTGTGTTTTTGGGAGCCAGGCTGACCCCCGTGAACCCAGTGCACCCAAGACCTTTTTCTGCTGGGAACACCCACTCTGGCCACAAAACAATATCTTGTTTTTATCCATCAGTGAACAATAGATGGGGGAGCCATAAAAATGTGTCAGATAATGCCAAAGATGGAGTGCAGAAACGCAAAGGAATTGCTTTGTCTGTGTGGCCTGACATCTCTAATCACACACGGAAGCTCAAATTAATGATGAGCTGAAGGTTGAAGAGGGTCGCCGTCCTATTTGTAGCTTCCCGGGGCAGTCGAGGATCCATCATCATTGTTTCAGTTTGCTTTTGCAACTGGGAGCGAGGGCTGCTGCAGAGTTTGGCCCCGTGGTGATCAGACCAAGGTCATCAAGCTCCCCAGAACTGCATCCCCGCGAGGGAAGTTTCCAGAAGATCCCAGGATGTCGGAGGGAGGGGCAGACACAGGCCAAGTCGTCTCCCTGCATCTTCCTGTCCACATGATAAACATGAACAAAAGCCCCAAGTCTGGTACAGATGAGAGATATCAGCCTCCGCGACAAACGCAGGGAGCGACTCAATCACGCAAAAATCAACAAACACGTTCAAATCCACAATTACCCGCCGCCGTTCCTTCCACTTCAAACAGCAGAGATTTCCATCTGACATGCAGGGGAAAGGAAGCCCGCAGGGTCAGAGATGGACATAAAGTCATGATTATTACTTCATTTTATTTTATTTTGGTGCCTCTGTCCTCCTGCCACCTCCCATCTGTCTCCTCCAGGCTTTCGACTCCCCCGCTTCAGGATGGGAGGACATGACTGAGCGAAGGCTTTTTTTTCCTGCAAAGTCACAGCACAAAACTTTCCCTCGTAGATCCGTCTACTGATGATTCCGGACATTTCTCTGTAAATATGATTATAATATTATCCACATTTCACAACATTTGGTGAATGAGCCGTCAATCGAATGTGACAACGGCGTAATAGTCGACCACTCTGATAATCCATATTTAAAAGTATGAGAGTAACTTGAGAACATTTTAAGTTGATTCTTTTCTTGCAAGACTTTCACCTTCCTTTAATCTCAGGATTTAGAATGTTTGAAAAGCAAGGTTTGTGGGAAATCTACAGAAGGTTATTATCTAATATATGACTTTTCCTCTCATTAGAGAACTTAATATTCCACATAATTTAGGGTTAGTCTCTCAAATGTGAGTATAATCTGTTTCATTTCCTAAAATCTTGTCTCTTTTTCCTTGGTTGTATGGAACTGGGTATGTTTAAGTTCTGCGGAAACAGGCCTTAAACTGTAGATAGATGCCGCATCATGTAATTTTTAAACAATGGCTCTTACAGCTCAAGTGTTTGTCGTGATTTTCTAGAGCTGAATAGACAAGAATGGCTTCCTCAGACGGAGGCCACCAGGCCAGGAGGGGGGGATGGGGGGGTGGAAAGTCAAAGAACTGACACCTTGAGTCCTTACACACACATCTGGCACCGGTGCCCACCAGCGTGTGCCCCACTTCGCCGTCCCTCAGCGTGTTATCAGTGCAGGAAGAGGCAGGGCGGCTCGGCTGCTGTAGCTGCAGCACGCTCACCGCGCCATTCTGGGCTTTTAAATTTGGTTATCCGCCGTGTATAATGCTCCAGCTGGCTCTGTGTGTGCCACGCAATGAATTCGGGAGTGACAGGTGGGGATCTTAACACCCACAATTGAATCGTTTCACCCACACTTGCTTTAAGAAGGCAGCAGCAGGCTAATACAGAGGTGATGCTGGACCGAAACAGACAATAGAGCAAGAAGGGTGGAATTTCCTGGCACCAGACGCGCAGGTCAACAGGTCAGGTATGAGAGATACTATACATTCTGTGAGCCAGACTGAATACAAACATATAGATTTTTTTCTATGTGGAAAACCTTTAAACTGAGTGCAGTTGTTCTGGTTTCTCTAGATTAAAAAAAAAAAAACCCACAACAGTCTGTCATCCTGCAAACCAGAGACAAAGGCCGTGGTCCAGCCAGCTGTGTGAGGCGAGCGTGCCATGAGTGTGCACGCAGCATGTCGGGTGGCTACGGCAAACAGACAGTGTGTGACCATTATCAGTTGATTAGCGAGCGAGTCTCGCCTTTTCCTGAGTGGTTCTGCATTATGCAAGCGCACAAAACCAGGGAATAACAGCGTTAATGCACTTTGGCACCAACTTCAAAAGCAGAGCTAATCTGGGCCTTTTTCCCGCCTCATTCTGGTGTTTTGACAATAAAGATTACACGTCGCATGTCTCCCATCTCCTGTCCGATAGCGTGTAGCACACATTTATACGCTGCTGCTGCCATATTTTTACACCAATCAAATTTACAGTCAAGTGATTGTTTTGTTTTTTTTTGGGTAGATTCAGACAATAATCATTTATCATATGAAAACCGTTCCAGAGGACAGGGAAAAATGCAGGATTTTTTTGAATTGTTCCTGGCTTTGTTCAACATCAAAGGCACACGTTTTCTGTGGACACACATCAGCTTCTCTCTTACACACTACTTAAATGTGCCACTTCCTCAGAGGGTCTCCAGATGAAAAAAGCAACAAGGTCCAGCGATGTTTGAGTCCATTTCCCCTTTTGCAAAGGAAATAGACTCAAAAACAATTGAGTGCACACACAAAAAAGATAATTAAAACATCCAACGAAAGAAAACAAGCAATGAAAACAAAAAATCAAGAGGGAGAAATTAATCAGAGCCAACGTTTTGTTAAAATGACTTCAGAAAAAGAAAAGGAAATGAATGAGGGAGGACAGAAGAAAGGAGGGCAGATGGTGTAGACATAAAGGAGTAACGACGAGCTGGTGTTGCTTCTCCTGATTATCTGGCAGTTGGATCAGTAGGGAAAGCGTGGGCTACGGCTGCGGTGGCGTCGTGGCTGGACGCTGCTGACAGACAGGCCAAAATATGGCTTTCTTCTGCTGCTGATTAAAAGAAGAGTAACAAAAGGATGGAGGGGCGGGGGGGCACTTCTGTTGAAAATATATAACACGCAGCACCAGAGACAACGAAAGGATGAAGGAGGAAAAGAGTTTTATTTTTTCTTCCCCAAAACAATAAATCAATATATTGTCAGGTCAGCAAACCTGAAACAGGAGTTTCAAAAAGGTAAACAACAAACACTACTTTTTACAGTCAGAAAAACATTTTTGTCTCAGTGGTGTTAGCACTTAACAGTTAAAAACCCTGAGAGTACAAGAATTACAGAAGCTATAGTGTGCATAGATAACAGTAAAAACTGTACAGAAAGTGAAAAAAAAAATTCCAGATTAAGTGAAGTAATAAACTTCAGCTTGCTTATAAAGTATAATAAAATTAACCGGGAGGGGGCAAAACAGGCGCTAGTGTTTGAGAAACACCGCCCCCTGCTGGCCAGGCAAAGCTAATATCCTGCTGATACAGCAGCTCAACCAACAGTAATGAAGATTCACCGCTTCAGAGTTTAAAGCTGACTGAAAACACAACACCATTATAGATGAACTGATTGGTAGTCGCATATGAAAACAGTTGGAATCTATTTTTAGCAACAATAAAACTAAAAAACACTTACTGAAAAGAAAGCATACAGAAAAATATAAATTATTTTCTGAAAGTTTAAAAAGTGTGCCCATTTTTTAAAAAAGAAAAAATATGTATTGCACTTTTCCCACAAAAAGATACAATTCACAGTTTGATTAGTCAAATTCAGCAGTGCCTCAGATTCGCACTAAACAGCGTTAAATTGCATTAAGACATGAATATCTCTTTATAGTCTAACCTTCTGAAAATAAACACTCAGGTCAGATTAAACAAGATTACAATACCATAGAAACTCCCGGTGATCATAAACTAAGACTGCAGCAGGAGTAAAGTAAAAATAATGATTACCTCACTCTCATATTCCCTACGTAACCTACAGATCTCCGAGATTGACTCGTGTCCGCTCTACTCGCGACACAAACTTCCTCTCATTTATGAACACAGATGCAGAACGAACCAACAGATGGGAGCAAAGATTTGCAGTCTTAAAATAGAGCTGCAACCCCAGAGAGGGAAGCTGACAGCTCAGTCTACCTGCAGCAGGAAATTATGTCAGTGTTATCATTAGAAATAGATCCACTGAATTTAAACGTGTCAGCAGAGCAAAAGCCCTCAACCGGATACTCAGTTTTAAGGGATTTGTCCATTTTTTTTCCTCCACTCTAGATCAACAAATCCCTTTTCTTCTTATTACAGCTGTAACTATGACAACCGCTGTACTGTGATTAGCTCCCACTGAAGGATGTGACAATTCACAGATCACCTTTATCCAGTCTCTTTGCAGTGGAATGATTTTCTTTAAATCCAGCAGACACACGTTTAAAGTTGCTGAGAACTTGAAGGCTCAGAAATGGCAATGGCAGTGCAAAAAAAAAAAAAAAAAACCCTCAGTGGATTTTCGACAGCCCACTGGCCAGAAGGAGCCTGAATGGGATGGTGGAGCGTGACACGGTTAAAGGCAGTCTGTGGAGACCTACAAAGGGACAAAAAAAGCACTGTTTAATGGTGCCTAATGACAACATGGAGCAGCGAACAACGAAAACTAAGAAAACACAATTTGCCTGAAACAAAAGTCTATCAATCACAAAACAAAGTTAAGTAAAAAGCAGTGCTAGAGCGCCTACTGTGCAGAGATGCTATCTGTGCTGTGAGGAAGGGACTTGCGTGTAAGTGTGTGTTTGGCGTGTCTGTGCTCTTGTTTGTATTGGGTGGAGGGGTAATGGGCGTGTGTGCTGCAAGGGGTCTAGGGTGGTGTGCCTGAATCTCCTCCTGTCCTTTCATACTTTCCTGAAGGAATTGTATTCTTTCTATCTGAGGAAGAGAGACCAGCCCATCGGGAAGTGGGGCCAAAGGTGGGAAAACTTAGGACACAGCAACTCAAGTTGAAACCGGTGCTGTAAGATATTCACTTACAAGAAACTCCTGGGGTGGTGAAAATGACAGCAGAACTCACCAAAGGAACAGATGAGCTCTCTCTGGACCGCCCAGGTGAAGGTCTTGATCAGGGAGGCAGAGGTGAGTCCAGCAAACATCATGTTGTACAGGAACACAACATAAAAGTTACCAAGCCAGTTGTACCGCCCAAAGTCTCCCAGGAGATCGAATCGAGTGATGCCTAACAAGATACAAGAAAATGTTATTTAACTTGTGAATGGACTGCCAAACCAGACTTCACTAATACAGAGATCATGATGTATGAGCGCCCCCCTGTGGTAAGTGTTGAAACTACAAGTTCTGCATTTGTATGAGGATGAGTGAAAATAAAGTTGTAAAAGGTAACAGAATCAAAGACTGTCAAAGAAAAAAACAGTGGTCCAGATAACAAATATATAACTACTATAATATAAAATCTATTTAATAATAAAGACGATCATGAGACATGAATACTTTGCCAGGAAAAAACTCAATGTTACTCCCGTTAATAAGTTTGAAAATGGGATACAGTTGAAAGCTTTAGTAAATCTCCCATTACCAATTGTGCGTGAAAAGACTGGCAGTGCTGAGCTGAGGATGAGCAGAGACACACTGTTTGCAATGATCTGAAATGAAACACAGAATGACATCAGCTCTAATTGTCTGAGGGGAATATGAAGCAGGGGATCGGTAAATGTCTGGTACCTGTGTGAGGTTGGTGTCCTTTGCACGAGGCAGGATGCCAGTGAAGAAAGGAGAACTGTAGAAACCAACCACTGACGACACCATTAGATAACTGAGTTTTACTTTAAGGATATCATCATGGCATTTAACATACATGCATAAATGGTAAAAAAACACCAAGAAATGAACTGATTAATGAAGGATACAGAATAAGGAGGACTTGAACTGCAGCACCGAGTGAACCAAACATGGAGAAGGAAGCCATCCCCAGGTGAGGGTCCTAAGGCACAGAGTAACCCACAGATGGCTGACTGTGACACAGCAAGCATGAAGTTATCCTCCTGGTTACGTCCTCACCTCCATTCCTCTGGGCAGAGCCGTCTCATCCAGGAGCAACTCCAACACGTTAACACAGACCATGAGTACACACATTACCTGGGAGGATCACACACATGTTAATATGGAAGTCTCAACACTGCCAGGACAAAATAAATTCATAAAGGAGACGAATACCGTCAGTGCGAGGAGCATTAGCATGGCCAGTGGATAGCCCAGGTTTCGCTGCCATGGCGATGCCTTCCTACGCATTTCTGTGAGGACGCAGACAAAAATATAACAATAATACCGTGTGAATTGACAGAAACCCTGAACACACTGCTCCTCCAGCCAATCTTACCCAGAGAGATGCGCTTGTTGTGAACTGTCTGATACTCTTTTTGCATTGTCTCCATGTTCAGCTTGACCCAGCACGACGTTGTACCGGCTACAATCACACAAAATCATTCACCCCTAACCTGAAAATGTCAACCCAAAACAGGACATCAACACAATGATAGTAAAATACTCACAGTTCAGTTTCCTTGAGAGGTAGTCTTCCTCAAACATGGCGCAACTCAAAGTTTCTTCCACATCCTCCAACAGCTGAAGGTGACAACAAATATTAGGGTGAAAACTACACTAAACATGGATTTGAAAGCAAAGGCTGGGCTTCTTAACACACCCGTGGTTTGACCAGTAGGCTCCCAGTCACGCTGAACATTCGGGACAACCCAAAGGGAGTGCACACTGAGAGAAAATACACGCGGTTGCTGACAGACATCTGAAATATACTCTGTCTCTGTGGCTGCACGTTAATAAAATTCCAATATACTTACACAAAAGCAGCAGGACCCCAAACAGAGAGATGCCAGAGTAGAGGTATGGAAGGTAATACTCCCACAGGTCTGGAATTCACAAGAGCACAGACTGAGCCTTTGTATTTAGTCCTGAAACAAAAAAATGTGTCATTGAGGAAATTTGAAGGCGTCCTCCTCACCGTAGAGACTCTTCCTGGCAAGGTTGTCGTGCAGCAGAGCCGATGCAACCCACACGATGCCCAGGACGAGCAGAGTGAGAAGCAGCAGCAGGACGACGGCCTCATACACCCGTGCCATGACGCCCTGGGGAAACAGGATCGGCAGGTTCACGCACAGAAGATGATCGGCACAGCTAAGTTAAGTTTCCATGGGTTCGCTTGTCATCGCTACCTTTTTACAGCCTGCAAAGCCCTCTGACTCCGTGAAGAAGTAGGCGAAGGGCATGAGGAAGACCAGGGACAAGTTGGAGAAAAGGAAAACTAGATTCCATAATCCTGAGGAGAAGAGAATGAGAGAATGCTTAGTAAACACATTTTGGTTAGCATGCAACTTTTAGTTTAAATAAAACTGCCTACTAACTTTAATAGCAGAACTAAGGTAAACAGCTAACCCCGCCTCCTGACCCCAACACCAAAGTAAACAAATACATTCAAAAAAATCTCATGCAACTTAGCACAGAGCGAGGTCAAACCCAGCCTATCCACACTAATGATCTGTGAGCACACATCTCTGCTGCACTTTGATTAGCTGGTTGCTATCAACAGCTCATTAAAACAAAAATAAATCCACAATACAATAAAAAGTACCATGGATAAGAGACCCGTTGAGCCACTGCATGTAGTAGCTCTGAGGGAAGCTGAGCAGCACCTCATTGGACAGGATAGAAATGGGCAGCAGAAGAACGGCGCACACGGCAACGGACAGCGTGAACGTGCACAGCCACAACCTGCCAGGAGAGATGGACAGAGAACGTCGGTGAGGGCACGTGTGCCTCTGTGCTAAACGGCGGAACCTGGGTGAAAAGCTAGGCTTGTTTGGGATGAGGCAGCAGTGCCAGCGTGTACAGGCAAAGGGCAGAGTGACGCAGCCATGCCCCCGTTCACAACCGCTACGGGTGCACAGGACACGGTCATAAATCTACAGCCTGCTGACTTCAGCGTGAAACACATGTCATGCTGACAACAATCAGAGTGAGGACAGATGGTGGTGGGACGGTTAATCATTAGTGAGTTTTACTTACACAATTTTGTTGACGGTGACATCTTCAATATCATCTGAAAGAGATGACACAGGGGAAAAGTGTGACTCGATCGACAATTAAACAGTCAGGGCCTTGCAGACGAACTGTTGGGTCCCTGTCTTGGAAGAGGGAAAAGCCGTCTGGAAAAATGCATGTACAGTATGTGTACACCTGAAAGAATGCTGGGAACATTTTGTTCAAGCCCCAGTTTGGACTGACGTACACATGGCAGGGGTGGAAACGTGTTACTGAGCCCCACCATACAAACTTTAGCACAGCTGTTAAAAATGAGGAGCCGAGCCTGGGGAGAATAAACCAGTCCTGCAGAGCGCTGTTGCACAATCCTCACCTAGCCTCAGGGCAAAACTGTTCCGTTGTAGTTGCTACACTTGTGTTTACACTTATGTTTGTCTCTTGAAATAACCGACGCTCTCCCACAAAAAAAAAAAAAAAAAAAAAAAAAAAATTGTTTCCCCCAACTTCTAATCAAATCCAGCAGCATCGGAACACAGTGACCTGGACGGCTGAACATTCCACATCTGTTTTCAATGCTGAGGGAGTTATGGAATTCCTTATGTAACCCAACCGTCAGATTGAACCTTTTTAATAAGAGAAAATAATAAAAACCCGAGTAAAACGACGTGAGTATGGCACTACTGTGAAAATCACATTTTAGAAATATTTCCCACAGTCTAATCACAATGATGGTAAATAAACTGAAAGGCCTCCAGCTACAACCGAAGCGCCGTTTATCTTAGAATAACACTCTTCACCAGCACTCCACCTTCTAATCCAGGGAATACTTCCAGAGGGGGTGGATACATGTTACATAACATTTTTTTTTAGGACATCTGGATGGCTCCACCCAAGGATAACAGGCCTGATGCTGAACTCTGCAACCACGCAGTTGTCTACATTACATTTATACAGAAAAAATGAACCCTGAACAACGCCGTCTGTATAAAATAATGCTACAAACCAAACTCTTGACAAACTCACCTGTGACAAACTCTGCAGTTTTCCTGAAATGGGTCAAGATGAGATAGCAGACGATGTAAAGGCACGTAAACAGGAGTACACAGATCTGCAGGAGACACGAAAGAATTTCATGCATCTTCAACTTGCACTGTGAAAATTTCTATTTAATGCTATCACAAAAAAAATGTGACTGATTCAGGTTCTGTACGGTACTGCTGATGAGCAACACGGTGCAAAGATGTTCCTCAGGGAACATCAGATACTTTCTGTACAGATAAACACTAAGTTGTAAAAAAAAGTGTTTCATATGTTACTGAAATGCAAACATACGGAATTAGTCATCCCATATTGTCAAGACCTGGAGAGATGGAAACAGTGACAGATGGCCTCTGCTGATTCTAACGTGAAACTGGGCGAATGAACCCAAAAGAAAGGAGTTTAAACTAGAGAGAGAGCCCGTCCTATATGGGACAGAAAAGCCCCTGTTTGATATCACAGTAATCTCAAATAAATTTAGGTTAAACCACTTTCATGGAACAGTCTGCTGTCTGGCAAAGCTCTCTAATCACATATGTTGTCACACCAAATAAGACAACTAGTCCACAAACCACCCTTCATCATGATATCATTGTATTTTACACCAGAAAACAGCCATACAGCATCAGTCAGGGACTCTCAGACGATCAGCAACGATCTGTGCTTGTTGCTTTATGGCTATTTTTTACAGCCTTGAATTTTGGCAAAAGACAAAACAAAAACTAAGATCATCTGTTCAGAAATATGTGGTGTTTTGCTGTGTGGGCAAGAATTATCAGGAACATTCGCTCCACCACGCAGGCAACAATAGACTATTATACATAACTAATCAGCTCAGCATGCTAAATTGTTCAATACTAGCCTCTAATTTGGTAAGAAATTCGCTTTGTTTAAGCAGAGAATAAAATAGAAGAAAAAGACTGAGGCAACGTGGAGAACTGGAACTAAAACATGCCAGTTTAAAAAATGTAAAAGGGAATTTAGCATCTGCCAGGACATTTTTGCGGATGCACAGGTTTTAAAATACACAAAATCAGTAAGTGTCCTAACACTTGTAACAGCTTGTGTAAATTCTGAGCAAAACCCTGCAAGTGGACTCTTTCTGAGGTTAGTTTCAAGGATTCGCAGCCTTTGGTCCAGATAAACATCCAGGCACATCATATTGGTCTTTGTTTACCAGCAAGACCAAGACCAGCAAGACCAAGCAAGATGTCTTCAAGACTTGTTTACCTTCCAGAAATAACTCCAATGAAGACCAAGCTATCATGTTACACTCCTACAGACTTTTTAGTCAATAAAGCTTAGTTATTAATAAGGCTCCAAGAACACCCTCAATCATGCGTACAGTTTTTCAAAAGGAAGAAAAACAGCCTGTCCACCTGTAAATCCAAGTACAATGCTAGTGTTTACATGACTGACACTGTCCTATTCACAAGACGGTGATCAATGATGGTCCTGACCAACTATAAAGCCATTAATATCCAGAGATGCAGGGCAGCTGACTGTGTTGGAACAGAAAGATGAGATAAGCCACAGACTCGAAGCCAGCACACTGGCTTAAGACGTGGGTGTTGGCAAATAGCATTAGGTCTTTGGGTGAAAGAAACAAGATGGGGACAAGGGCGCTTAAAAGAAATAATCTGGCACCACAGATACTTTTCAGTTGTGAGTGACTAACAAAAAGCACAGGGAATTGTCAAGGGGAGGCAATTGAGTTTTATCTGGCATATATATAAGATCATATATATCCCCAACATTCCCAAGCACAGGACAAAAGCTGTCCCTGAAATCAGATCCAGGGTAAAGGGTCAGTACAACGTGTCTGGTTGTAACTGAACTGATCTGATCTAACTGAAGTTCAGCGTTTTGCTGACTCGTTCGTGAGATCATTAAAAACAAACAAACAGTAACAGCAAAGGCTTGTTAAAGGCGAAGGACTAGGCTATTTCGAACTAAATGGGGAAATGTTTGTGAGGATCCGGTGCCTCAACAACAACGTCGTGACAACCGAAGAGCAGCTGCATCCTGTTACAAACCCCCCCCCCCCCAAACACACACACAGACACGCACACACACACGTAAACCGTGGAAAAAGAATCGATTTCAGCCCGGTTCATGTAATATTAGAGTCCCGACTCCTATTATTTGATTGCTAAACAAAGCAACACTAGCTATTTACCCGTAAGGGCAGAATATACGGTCAGACGGAGCCCTCATATGCATATTAACCGACCGCAGCGTTAGCATCACGGTTACTTACTATGGTCTCCCGGACACGGTTGTGAAAAAGTTGCTCTCTAACCGACACGTCGTCCGTTTCCATTCTCCGAGAGCATAACAGCGAGTCTTCAGGCTGAAGAGCGCTGGAGGGGGGGAAAGGCTATGAGGTTAAAACCCGGTGCATCCTCTTTCGTACGTGCTGGACATGCAACTGCATGGATCTCAGCGATGCTGCACTCGCCACACTGACTGAGGAAACTTGGCGGGGCGGGTGGGGGGAAAAGCAATACACAAGGAGGCGGGGCGTATTAGAGGGCGGGGCTAAAACTGGCACGGGAAGCGGAAGTTGAATGAGTTCTTCAGGGAACAGAAATCATCTAAGTGTTAGCGGCTAGGATAATCTCATATTCACTAAAAATAAAGGATGATTAAACATGAACGTCTTTATCAACTGTTATCAGCTGACACAGATGATAATGATGTGTAATTTCCAAAACCTCCACCGCTTGTTTTTTGTTTAATACATGTTTATTTTCTCTTCATATTGAAATGTAAATAAGTATTTTTTTAATTAAAAAATATTACATCATTCTCTGGCACAAAGGTAGCCTTGTGGTTTTAATATGTTCTGGAATGAAAGACATACTCTTTAATGCATCTACATCCTCATTAGCGCTCCTTTAAAGATCATTTATTTAACTGTTAGTTCAGCTGCTCAAAGGAGCTCCATGTACTGCAGGAAGTGGAACTGCAGCATTATCTTACTGACATGATTCAAAGTCCAAATGTTGCAACATGTGCTGACGTTCACAAGCCTCACCGAAAAGACCAGAAAGGATAGAAATTCTGTAGGTAAGACAACTTTTATGTGAATATGGCCTAAAGTTTCCTTGTATTTTCTCAGTTTCTTGGATCGAGGTGCAGGTTGTTTTAATCCCATTTACAAACTCTCAGACTATAATTTTACAAATAGCACGCAGCATGTTAAATGTATTTAATAAAAAAAAAACAAAGTTGCCCACATGCTAACATTGTTTTTTGATGAGATGACAATACACATCATGAAATGAAATAAATCCCTTTTACATAAAATAATATTTAACCAGAGTCCTGAATCAGAGATTAAAAATCCCTTTGAACATACTCAGAAAGAAGAGGATACAGGGTCTCTTATAATAAATAACCTGTGAAAATATGAAGGCTTGTCATTCTTTAAAAAGTATTCTCTTCAAAATAATTCATGTTATTGCAGGTGCTCATGGAGGATGGCTAATATTTACCAGCACAAGGTCTGAGCCAAGATGGTTAAAAGTGTGTTGGTCACGTATGCCCTTTGGGCAGTGGGTGGGCCCCTAGGTCTTCATCATTTATATTTGGAGCGAGACAGCCATGCTTTGTTATGGATGGTGACCCTGGGAGGATTTGGGGTTGGCTGGGCCAGAGAGATCCTTCGTATTCCTGCGTATGTTCATGAAGCCAATAAAGATGCAACAAAAATAAGGAGAAAACGTTCCATCACGGGCCCGCCACCCACTGGCCCCTTTAGATTTACCGGGCAGGTGTGTGTCGGGATCTATTTTGGCATGGTGGCCATGATCGGACTGAAATCCCTCAGTTTCTTCTACCTGATCGTTTTGCCTTTGAGTGTGGGTGCTGGGGTACACCTGGTTTCCAGTGCTGGAGAACAGACCACAGATCTCCAGAAAACACTGACTGCTTGTCTCATAACTTCCACCATATTCTATGGCAGCACCTTATCCCCTCTCCCTATAAGTTTAGTTGCCAGCGTCACTGCTGCACAGCACCGCAGGTATAAACCTCCACCAGCACCTGGAACCAAACAGGAACTCGGTGAGCTGACGTCACATTGCTGCACTTTAACATTAAAATGTTGTTCTGAAATGACATTTATTTCTGTCTTTTCAACAGGTCCACGACTTTACAGACTTGGTCTTGCCTGGCTGGCCTTCTCCGCTCCACTTGGTTACTGCATTTTTCATAACACCACAGCCACACTGTACTACCTCTCTGACTGTGTTGCAGCCCTGCTGGACATTTTCTGGTTCCTGCCGTGGCTCCGAAGTGTGGTGGAATACATGCTTTTGATGCCGTATCAAATCTTTTGCTTTTTTACTGGAGGTGGGTACTATGAGGAAGCCTGGAAGAAGGTGCTGGAAATATTGCTGAGAGAGTACACCGTGGAGGAAAAAGATGCGCTGCAAGTAAGGAGTCTGATTTTGGAAGGGTGGTAGAATGAGTGCGTTAAGATGCTGCTGCATACCTGCCGATTCCCCATAAGGCTAAAGATATCAGTAAAGTGGTTCAAGACTGCTTGTGTGTTTCAGATACTGTCGCTCCAAACAGAGGCTTCTTTTCAAGACATAACCCGAAGCTACAGGGAGCTGGCCAAGACATGGCATCCAGACCAAAACCCCAGCAAGGATGCTGAGGCCACGTTCATGAAGATCCACAGGGCTTATGAAGTCCTTCTGCAAAGGCACAGACCTCACCGTGGCAGATAATTCTCTTTTAATTTCTTAGTGACTGGCAAAGTTGAGTTTTGCCCTCTGAAACTCTTCATCACTGCTTCAAGAACTGGAAGAGACTGCGAATCTAGATTCCTAAAGTCGGATTTGGTCTGAAAAAGGCGGCGTGCTGCCACCCTGTGGTGATATGGGTGTACTCACGGCCATCGCAATAATATCTCGCTTTGATCTACATAAATAACTGATTCCTAGATTATATATATATATATATATATATATAATTGTGTTATTTAATATAATTTCATTGAATTCATTGTATGGGTCGAAATTAACCAATTGATCAAATAATAACCAGTACATTTATACATATCTGCAAGCGGAAAATATTAATTGTTATAATAACAAACGGTAATCCTTGGGGAGTATTCCTATGAAGTCTGTTGTGATTTTTAGATAATTTTTTAATGATCGTGTTTGTAACTTACAAGTTTAGTAATTCCAGCAGCGTAGCAGTCTGACTTCCGTCTCGGCAGTGATCTTTTCTGCAAACAGAAATACATCTTTTCATTTCATTGTCTTCTCCACCCGGAGGCTGTCCGCAGCTGACCTGCATCGATGCTTTCGATAATCTCTAAATCAGGAGCTCTGCTGCACGATGATTTGGTCTGTATCCCAGCATGGGCCCGGAAGTTGTTAGGAATTCCCAGGTAAAAAAAAAAAAAAAAAAAAAAAAAAAAAATCCGGAGATGCTGTCGTCGCCTGGGAAAACAAACAGCCATCCCGACAGTTAGAAAAGACCACGCCGATCGGTGGCCAGGTACGGAAGAGGCTCCTGGACTTCGCCGCAGCGTCTGGTAGGAGCACCAGCCGGGTTTTGGAGCTTGTTGGCGGAGTTGGCGGAGTGAATGCCATTTGTCGTGTGGTCGGGTGCCATAGCAACGGCTCATGAGAAACAATGTATGGTTCAGGCCAGTTTTGACGCGCTCGATCTTCGATGACAACCGCGTTCGTGAGGAAAAACTGGTCGGAGGCAACTCTGGCAACACGTCGCTGCGATGTCTCGCCACTGTCTCCGTTGTGTGCGAGCGAATTACCGCCGAAAATCGAAATGAACCGAACCGACAGACAGTCAGAGAGTTGCGTGAGAATGCTATTTATTATTGTGCATTCTCGGAGGAAGGAGGACGTCTGCGCCAGTGCGCGTCCCTTCCCTAATCGCCGTGCCCTCATGTGATGCGTCTGCCGGCTGCATCAGCGCCTGTTGCTCCTCATGAGCTGATGGAGGGATAAAGATGTTCCCTCTGACAGCCTGTTCCCTGTCACAGCCTTCTCCGGCCACTGCTGTCATCTATCTGAGCCAAAGGTGCTGCATTGCACATCCTGGTGTTTACATCCCTCCATTCTTCCCACCATAACTCCATATTCAAATTAAATACTCTCATTCTACATTAATTAGCTAAATTATTAATTATCGGTCGTGATAATTCCAGCCGGTGGACAAAATCATAATATAATCAAAATCCAGTGTAACATTTGTGATATATATGCAAATAAAGCATAATAGGAGATCTACATATTAAAATATTATTTTAATATATATTTTCGAGATTTTCCATCCCATAAATTCCAACATTAACCCTGTTCAACAATACCAAAAGTCATTATAATGTTATATAATTGTAATAATGTAGAATAGTAGTTTTAACTCCTCCTCTACACCCTATTAACTTCATGCGAACGTCTTTCCTGTTCTTTTTGTGGCCACAGCGCAGAAGAATATTCTGAAGCAGCAGGGCAGGGCACTCGCTAGATCACTTTATTCAGAGTTAGACGTCGTAAACACAGTTTTAGAGCATTAAATGGAAATGTCCACCTGTCTGTCCGTAGAGATGGTGAGTGTGTGACTGGATCATTACTGACGTGAAAACGATGAGCTGACAGTAAAACCCATTTCTGCAGGCACCTGGTGAGAGAATGAACCCTGGCGACTGCAACGGACGTTCATACGCACAAGGTAAGTCTGCCTTCAAGATGATTTTTTTTTTTTAGAAAGTTGTTTGTTGTTTATTTATTTGAATAATGTGCTTCAGGTAACGGAGGCCAGGCGTCAGCGGATTTCTGTGGCCGCCCTTTTGCGACGTCTCCCAACAGCCAGCAGTCTTCACCGCGCCGTTCTCTCAGCGGTCAGCCGTCGTTTCCCTGTTTCACTGTGGCCCGCCTGGCTCTTTGTCACACTCACCTTTTTACCCCTCGTCCCCTATGTAGCCCACTCCATCAAGGTTGAGCTCTGCAGTGATGACGAGTCGCCGGGCAGCAGAGACAGTCTGAGGAATGACGGCAGGAAGGAGGTCGGCGGCGACCCCGTGGACGCAGGCCGCAGTAGGCAAAAGGCCGGCGTTTGCAGTGAGGTTTCCAGCCCGAAGACCGCCTCGCCAGGACCCATCCGACTGGCCAACGGGAAGCTCCAGTGCGAGATGTGCGGTATGGTCTGCACCGGACCCAACGTGCTGATGGTGCACAAGCGCAGCCACACAGGTACCGGAGAGGGCGAATGATTGGATGGTGCTTCCTGGACTGATGCGCGTTTCCCCCACAGGTGAGAGGCCGTTCAAGTGTAACCAGTGTGGAGCCTCCTTCACACAGAAGGGAAACCTGCTGCGACACATTAAGTTACACTCAGGAGAGAAGCCTTTCAAATGCCACATCTGCAATTATGCCTGTCGCCGGAGAGACGCCCTGGCTGGACATCTACGCACGCACGCAGGTAAACAGCACCTGGCGCGAGGGCCCGCTGGCGCAAACGGACCTTTTAATTCCTCTGTTTGACAGCACGGCAACAGCGAGCGTTGTGGGGCTTCATCGCAATGGCCGCTTCCTGTGCAGCTCAGAGGAAATCAGCCCTCTTTTGTTTTTTTTCTTATTTAACCAAAAATGTTCTGTAAAGCACAACATAATTTGACATTTCAGTTTCTCATAACAGGAAACTGCTCTCAGCAGAGCAGGCCTCGTCGATCCCCGTCGCGTTTTCTTTACTTTTGCGCAGCTGAAATTCACCGAAATGACGTCAGTCTTTCCGACTGCTCGTCAAAACGAAGCGTTGCGGTGAAGGTTTAGGCGTTTTTCTTTTACATTTTTATCAGTATTTACGAGTAACAGAACAACTGGAAATGAAGGGGGAATCCACTCTTCCAAATTTAGCTAATGAATGGCCAGATTTCTTCTGACAAAAGAAATCCCCTTCCACGAAAACCTGCCGGTAGGTGACCACTGTCCTTCATCTCCCATCTGGCTGCGCGTGCTTCTCACTGGTCTGACCAGTATCTCTCCTCGGGTTAGAAACAAATAAATTTGTCGACGATTCTTTTTTTCTCGCCAGTTCCATCTCAAGCCGTGAGGAAACCTTTCAAGTGCACCTATTGTAGTCGCAGCTACAAACAGCAGAACACGCTGGAGGACCATCTAGAGCGGTGCCACAGCTACCTGAAGAGTCTGGGCCGCCAGGCTGCCGTCATCACGCAGACAGCGCCGGGTAACAAACGCGCCAGGCACTCAGTGACACCCGCTGAGGATCTCCTGCTTTATTGTTGTTGCGACCAGGTTTTTGATGGGTCTTTCTTGCAGGTGAGGAAAATATGGACGGAATGAGAAAATCCAATGAGAAAACTCAGCTGGTGGATCGGCTGGCGATGAGCATCACCAAACGCAAGAGGTCAACGCCACAGAAGTTTTTAGGTTAGTTTATTTACGAATATTATTATTATTATTATTATTATTATTTTTTTTTTTATTTATTTATTTTTTTTATTATTATTAGGTCTTACTATCATAGTCATTCATGTCAAGAATCACTGCAAATGTGTATTTGTATAACGGTAGGGCAGATAGTGGACAAAATATCTATAGTCTGTTTGCGTACATTAACATGAATGTAAATATGACCTTATCGTTGGTACAGGTGAAAAGCACATGCAGCTTGAACTGCCTGAAGCACCGTGCGAACTGTCCTCTAGCTCTGAGAAAGACGAGGACCTAACGAGCTCTCGGCCCGCTGCTGCGTTTCCTGCTGCGTCTCTCCATGTGGACAGGAGCAAAAAGGAAAACCACGAGCCGTCTCCGCTGTCTCCGCTCCATCCCGCCTTCCTGCTGCGCACGGTTTTGGGCAACAGCAACGTGTCCGCTCAGGGCCCCCGGGCTCACGGCGGAGGTGGTTTGATGGCGCTGGGACGCGATGACCTGCCCTACGGCCACAGCCACGCCACTTCGCCCAACGGCTGCCCCGACTCCACGGACACGGAGAGCACAGCAGAGGAGCAGAGCACAAGGGCTCCGGCTCAGATCAATACCTCCAACAGCAATCACCTCCACTACCAAACCCCAGGCTTGCGTCGCAGCCTTTCCACAGCCAGCCCCAGGCAGGCCAAGAACCCAGAGTGGGAGAGAGCTGCTCCCGTACCCCCCACCCTAATCAAAAAGAGTCCCGGCTCCCTCCTCTCCTCCATGGAGACCGTGCAGGTGTTAGACAGGGACGGACATCCCGTGCGCTCCTTCCGCTGTCTCCACTGTCACATCCTCTTCCTGGACTATGTCATGTTCACCATCCACATGGGCTGTCACGGCTTCCACCAGCCCTTTGAGTGCAACATCTGCGGCCACAGCAGCAGGGATCGCTACGAGTTCTCGTCGCACATCAGCCGTGGCGAGCACCAGGTCGGCTGAGGGGCGGGCGCCCTCCAGAAACGGCGGACTCCTGTTTGCTCTGCACCAGCTCAGTCGCTTTAAATCCTGAGCGTAGTCAAGTCACAATATTTAGTAAACTGAAGCAGACGTGAGTAAAAAATATTTTCTTTTTGACTTTAAAAGTTCAGTGGCACATTACATTCTACGATTGATCGCACTCCCATCTCAAATCATCTGGCAAAACTGCTGGTTTTGTTCCCAAAAGTGCCTTCTTAGGGGCTCCTCCTGAACGCGAGGAAGAGAGCAGGTGCTGAAAATCCTTGACTAGCCATCTTTCGCTAAAGTACTTAGCATTTTTAAGACAGAGAAGTACAGCTTTGACATTTTAGGAGTTTGCTTTGTGGTTGTGGGTGGGCTGGGGTGGGGTGAGCTAAATATGCACTGAGAGCTTCGAGCCTCCATTTTCAGGAGGTGGTTTCGAGCACAGGAAATGGAATGCCTTAACTCCTTCAGTAGTGCCCTGCTGCCGAAACCCAATGTTTACAGGTGGTCCGAGAAGCGCTGGGAGCAGGAAAACGTTCGGCTGGTTTCGACTTCTGGGTTTTAAAGTAAGGCTGAGAATGCTGGTGCAGATCAGACAGCGAGCCGTGCGGTGTAGAGAAACCTGGCCCGGGGGGGCTGCACCTATTCCAGATCACACTTCATGCTCCCTGCTGTTCTCAACATCTCTGTCTGAAGCGGTTGAAGTGTTTCTCCCCGTGTTCACTCTCCTGCACTGATTTGAATAATGCAACTCTGGTGAATTCTGAACACAGCCAACGGTCTGCTGCAGTTCTTTCCTGTACTAAGCAGCCGAAGCCCAAATTTTACTGCTCAAATTCACAATCTAGCTGACAAATCACTTTGGATCTGTTCAGTTTTGACCTGCAACCTTCTCCTTTGTGTTGTTTGTTTAGCCGTTGTATTTAATCAGCTGTATCCCAAATCTAATCCAGCATATTCCTCAAGTCCATGAAATGTTACCTCCTGCTTCTTTACAGCACCTGAAAACCTTATTGCTACAGTATGTGGAGACAATGTTAATATTGGGAACTTGAATGGGATCAAACTCAGTGTTCTTTCTTGTCGTTGTTGGTTTGCTGCTTCATAGTTCAGAAGAAAAAAAATACTTGAAACTTAGAAAAAAAAGACAAATTTAAACATGCACTTGGATTTAGGTTAAAAACCAATGCGTGTGAATGGAATATGGCATGTGTGTTTCTCATTCTCTGCTTTTTTCCCCCAAATTGTGAATTTGATTTGAAATGTAACTTATATATCAAAAAAAGAGGCATGGGATTATGATTATTTTTTTGCCTTGGGTGAACTTTTCATTGTTGTGCGATATTTTGTGGACGATGTAACAAGATGAAACACTTTACCTCAAGATGTACAACTGCCTCATTACTGTATTTCAAAATATGTTGCTTTAAGAGATATTCTTGCGGTTACAAATGTGGGCCCCTTAATACTCTCCAGACTTTTTACTGTCAATAAAGTTGTTTATTGTAAAAGTGACGTCTGTATTTTGTCAGCAATATTATCTTCATTAGATGTTTATCTATCTTATTTAATAAACTTTGAAAAAGGTTATTTAAAAAAAAATTAAAACAAGTGTATAGTTTAGTATTATTATTTATTATTATATCAATAAGTAATTTGTTAATAAAGACTTATGTGCTTCAATTGTAGAAAAATTGTAGAAAAATAAATGCATAAGACTTCAGTGGTACATTAAAATACAACGTAAAAAAGGGTTAAGTAGAGTACAGGCCACTTTCTATTCATGTTACATTTTGACCTTTGGTTTTGATTGTATGAAGTGTAATGTTTTCCACCTGCAGTTAAGCCGTTCCCACATACAAATTCCATTTAAAGTTACAAAGACCAACAGCAAGACAATAAACAACATTTAGAAGCACAAGCTATTACAATATATTCAAATAATAATAATAATAATAATAATAATAATAATAATAATAAAAAATTCCAGTGTGCGTGCGGTTTTCTCCATATAGAAGCCAAATCTGGTTTCTTTGCCCTTTGATCTAGAACAGCAAAAGAAAGAAGGAAAGAAGAAGGCAGCCAGGGTATTTTTAGAACAGGTTGACTCAACATGCAACTTCACTGAATGTGCAACACAAAAACCTCTTTTAAGGGGAAAAGTCACGTTATTTGTTATAGTTCTCAGTATGGAAATACGCCCTAACCCTAAACTCTTGTTTTAGACAATTCAGACAAACAAGTCATAAAAAATAACGTATTATTTTTTTAATATTTTTTATTCATCGTCACAGGTCTCTAAATTTTATATATATATATATATATATATATATATATATATATATATATATATCTTTGTGCACTTAATAAGATTTAACGTTTTTTCTGGTTGTAATTCAGATTTGCTTCCACTAGGTGGCAGACGATTACACGCAGTCTGTCTGTGTTTGTGTTTTTTTTTTTGTTTTTTTTTTTCCATCCACGATGTGGATAATTTCCAGGACACCCAGCAAACATCTTAAATAAAAAAAAAACCCAGAACGTGGCTTTCGAGAATAATTCACTTATCTATGTTCTATTTTTTCCATTTCAGCCTGATGCCAGAAAACCCAACTACAGCTGAGTATGGATGCTCGCTACAGCTGTGTCCCGAACAGGCATGTGACATCAATTAATGAGCTGATGAGCGTTTCGGGCTTTTGTTTTTTTTTTTTGGACACAAAGAATGTTGATGTTTTGTAGCAGATGAATTTAAGACACCCAGCTTGCATCAGCATTTTGCTAGAGCTGCATAAGGACATTTACAGAGCATTTATATTAGCCATGCCTGTCAATAATTGCATACATTTAGTTTCACTAAATCAAACACATCAGCGCATTTTAAAAAAATCCAGCTATTTCATGCTCGTGGAGAAGTGCCGACCAAGGTCATGTACTGCAGTCACACAGTAATAACTTTGGGGTGCGCAGGAACTTTTTAGAGGCCATAATGCAGCTGGCACAGGACGGAGCTGGCTCTGGAAGCCATTAGGCCTCAAAGCATGGGTGAGTAGATTGAAGCTGTGTGTGTGTGTCTGTGTGTGTGTGTGTGTGTCTGTGAATGCTCAGTATGCATGTACAGTGGGAGGGATGATGTGTGGCTCCTGTGGTTGGCTGTCCCCTGTGTCACTTCCTGTAAAATCAATCGCCAAGAGAAATGTCTTCTTTATGGGCTTTGGCTGCCAGATGCTGCGGATCAGGATAATGGATCAGGCTGCGGAGGGAAAGATGGAAAGGTGGTGCGGCCAGCTGTGCACACATGCACTTGTGGGTGTATGGATCATGGTGCAAGTAATTAAACTTCAGGCCGCTGCTACGTTCAAGCGCAGCGACAGCTGAGGGAATCACACGCCACTTCCATCAATGAGTAAACAGTTTGTGTGACAGGGGCATAATTCCATGCTTCTGTGTAGCTTTGGGCCAACACGTGGAAGGATGATTCTAGCCAACGTGTGAGTGGGATAACGGGACAGCCTGTGACACAGGAATGTGTCACAGATCCTGCAAGCCACTCGGCTCCTAAACTGCAGCAACTCAACATTCCTCTGCTGCTGTGTCAGTGCTGAACCCTCGCCCACTGTCTGCTAATTAAAACCAAAAACCACAACCTTTATTCTCCCGTTTTATTAGCCGATTAGAGATAATGGCTCCAAAACAATCTTGTTAATGACTCCAAAGTGGGCCAGCCGGTAATGGGACAATTAGCTGTGTTGTGAAATGCAACATGTCATGTCAAACATGTCATCTGTCAGATGTTCTGTTTCTGCTCAGTTCATGGTTCTGGGAAAAAAAACCCTGGTGTGACTGGATGACAGGTGTTTTCCTGTCACTGCAGCTCTGTTTACCAGAGTTCCAACAGTGTTTGCTGGCCTGTCATCATCGTCAGAGTACACAGAGCTTTCCGAGCCACATCCCGGTAACCTTTTTCCACCTAGAGAACCATTTCTGGTGCGTCAGGTTATGTGCTGACTCTTGGTTGCTTTACTTCTCACAGCTTTGCTTTCTCCCCGCGTAATTGCCCTTGCCATTAAATGCAGGAGGTCAGCGGCGGCGTTGCGCACAAAAGTGCTGGCGTATCACACAGGCCCGCGTGCAACCTCGCTGCAAGGTTTCACCCGCTCCACCTTAATTGCAGGACTGGCTCCTCATCTCACGTCACAGGGGCACGGCCCGACCGCAGAAACCATTCTGACTGCTCACTATGGTTAAGCGGCCTGTTGACATTCTCCCCCTCATCCGCCACGTGAAGAAAAAAGCCCAGTTACAGGAAAAAAGCGGGTTCAGAATGTCAGTCGCATCGCTCCTAAATCAACCATCTCTCCATTCGTTCCGCTGTGTGACTCAGCATTTCTGGACGCAAACTCGAAGCTGCCTCCTCTTCTGCGTGACAGGTTGTGGCAGGTCGGCGGATGATGAAGCGATGGAGATGTTAGGAGGCCACGGCCATTGTGATGCTGTTACCCTGGAACTGCCATCTGCCGAAAAGGTCAGTTGCTAGGGGACGATTCTCCTGGACCGTGTCTGCCTCCCAGCTGCCATCCACAAACCCACACACTCTCACAAATACACAAACGCTACACATTCCAGCTCGCACACACGTACAAGCTAAGTTGTTTCTATAACATGTGCGAGGGGGTTTTCTTGTCAGCCCGTGTGTGTGGATGTTCCTTAAACTGAACTTGAGCAACAAGTTGTGTTCTGGTTGTGCAAAGAACTGTGTCAACATGCCACTGATTTAAACCTATTTAATATCTTATTCATGCGACTGTCACATTCCAGCCAACAAACAACAGCTTTTTTTTCATACTTCAGCAAATTGAAATGATTTATGTCAAATCAGATTACAGTGTTTACCATCATATTGTTGATTTATCATCAAGAATGTAGCTTTCTGGACATTTCTGGACAACACTATAAATGCGATGTGTTACCTTTTAAAACATGGAAGTGACTCTCAGGGGGACACACATTGTCTTTGTGTCATCACTATAGTAGCTGCCAGGACTGTGAAACTGTATAACTTTTCTTTTTAAATCTTCTTTGTGCCATTTTCCTCCTCTCCTTCCTTTTTGTCTGACCTCCAACCTGCTCCGTTCGCCCGCCGGCCCTCCAGAGCCTGACTTTTATGTATCGGAGCTGTTGTTTTGTTTGTGCCCCTCTTACCGTGGCTGCCTGCTCGCCGCCTGGCAGCCCCGTGTGTCAAAGGTGGCCAGTGCGGAACAGACTGTGGGAACAGCCGGTTAGCCTCCCCCTGTCCCCTGCTCCGCATCCAGAGGGGCAGCTATCAATCCAGTGCTCCCCCTGCCCCTGCACACACACTAACGCCCAACCAAACACACACTCGCATGAAAAGCCTACAACACTCACACCCTCTCCCAATAATCCTCGGAAGCAATTTCATCTCGACTCGGGTGGCAGCCCATTGTCGCCAGCCCCTTCAATCTTTCCTTATTAACTCTCGCTTTGTCCTGCATCCGAGCTTCTGGACTCATCTCTCCTACATTCCAATCGGTACTGCTCCCAGCACTCCCAGGCAACCTCCATTCGCTAATCCCAGTGCCTCCCCCACCAGCTGCCCCACCCCGAGGAGCTCTTACTGCGTTTTCTTACTCCAACCTGCCGATCACCTACTTACAGGGTAAGGTAGGGGCATTAACTCCGTGCCTTTTCTGAAGGCAGAGACGGGGTGGGTGAAGGAGGAGGCGGCCACAAAGTGACTCCAGCCCAGACAATTAGAACAATGAGCCGGGCCTGTAGGGGGCTAACTCGCTGCGTCACGCCTGGACGGTGGGGTATTTTGTCAGTTTAATGAATTGTCCGTCAGGCCAGGGCCACATCGTGGGCCGCGCAGGGAGAGGCCAGCAGGGACCCAGACACTAAGTCGGTATTTATTACACTGCCTTTGTCACTAATTGAGCTAATTATCACTGACTCCTCGGCACTCCCACAGGCCGCACCACCTCCACTCACTCTCACTACCTCTCTCACGCCTGGGAGTTGAACCTTTCTCTCCCCTTTCTCACCATGCGCACATGGTCGTGCATCAGCCCTCGTGTCCAAATTTGAATTTCAAATGTAATTTTAAAAAAAGTATTTTGGATTGGGATGCTCATATACAGTATATCACTGACACTGGTGTCACGCTGTCACCACCAGCATTTACTTCGGTCATCACTGCCTACATCTGGAACATCATGCCTTTATGGCCCAAATGCAAGCATTGCTCTTGTTAGTGGTTACCAGCTGACCTGGAAAGTTGATCAGTATGACAGTGAGTTCATGTTTTAGCGAAGCCATCCATCTATTGGTCTCAACTTGTTGTTTTCTGTCCCCGTAATAACCCAAAAAAAACCCTTTTTCTCAAGCTTTTCTGCTACTTGCTCGCTTTCGTCTATAAAGTAGGCAGCAGACCGACTTACATGAGTGTACCCTTACAGTTACAGCTCTGTTGCTCTCTCTTTCAATAATGTGTCCATCCACACTTTTAAGGATTTCACTGTATTTCTGTAAGTGTGAGAAATTTGAAAACCTATCCGGGGTCTCCAGGCTTCCTTCTTTCCTTTTTTTTTTTTTCATTTCTCATTCCAACTTTGTTAAATGTAGTGGGAAAAAAATAGAAAAATAAAGGAAAGTCTTGTACTGTCTAAAATGGGGTGTTTGTGTGAGTAAGCAGGGTGGTTGAGTGCACGGATGCAGGGATGTTTTGTGAGCTCCTTTGGGGCTGATAATAGGATTAAGCAAAGGACACACAGAGACAGGCTTATACGTTCACTTGGCTGGTGGTTGTATCTGAAACGCTGAAGCCGCAGCACACATTAGCATCTTCTGACACATTCAGGGGCCAGCTTACTGGAAAATATAGACTTTATTGTTCTATCATCATAAAATACAAAAGCAACAGGAACCTACATTTTCTTTATTCAAGATCTAACAGGCCTTCTCTATCATCTCTCTATAATAGTATAAAATAAATATTTTATATTTACAATAATAAAACAGTTAATAGTCAGTGCATGAAAACATGTTGTACTTTTTTCTTACATCAAACAGGAACAAATGTGATACTGTAAGGCAGGAGAGTTTGTGTCAGCTGCGTTACACCAGGATAGAAAAAGGTCTGATCAAAGCGTGACTGATTCGGCACTATTAATGGTTTATTCTTGAGTCACTGACAAGTGAATGGATTACTAAAAAATGATCTCATCATAAATAGATTTTCAAATTTCCTTATTTACATCATTTTGGTTTTTTTTAGCTGAAAATATTTCTTCACGAAAAGGCTGCTTTTCATGATTTGCACTGTAGAAAGCTGCTACGCTTGGGTATTTTCCTTGTGTGTACCGGTGTACATCCTGTATCCTCAAGGAATGGTATTGGTTTTCCTTGTTTTGCTTTGTTTTTATATATAAAACACCTCAGTTTTGCAACACTCCATCAATTTATGCCATGTTCAGTGTTTCAGTAATACATTCAAACTACCCTGCCCCTCTGATTTGTTCAGCCAGTCGCTACCCTCCTTTGATAAACCAGAACCAAAAGTTTCTGGTGACTTCCCACCCAGATTAATCAAAATACAGGGCAATTGATGAATAAAATGGTGCCTGTCTCCATTCAAGTCCAAAGTTCAGCAAAGGAAATCAAACACAGATTATGTTTCGTCTTTGCTGTTTTTGTTGTTTTTGTGGATGTTGCTGGATGTCGCTAGACGCAGAAACATCTGAGAAATATTGCGTGCAGTCGATGTCCTGAGTGAGGGACCGACCGACTCGATCAATGCTGCACCACAACATCTCTGCAGTTAAACAATGTGTCTGCAGTATAAACACATGATGGATGGATGATTCGCAAGCAACATTGAGTGTCCCTGCTCGCCATCAAAGGCAAAAGAGCGAGGACATACATTCATTCCACCTGTACCCTGTTTATATGTTTGCTTTCCAGCTTCCACTTTTTTTTTTTCAAGCAAATACTGATTTAAACTTTGTGCCAAATAGTTCCCTGTATGTTTACCTGACATGAAGCCTGTTGTAGCTTCCATCTCGGTTTGCCAGCTTGGCTTTCTCCAACATCTCCCTGTTTTAAAGATTAAGTTCTTTAGCATCTTTCATAAATACCGAAACGTCCCGACTGTCATCATACACACTGGTGTAACGTTCGGGTGCTGGTGCAGTTCAAGCAGCTGACGTGACAGCACCAGTGGAAGGTGCAGTGGCAACGTTCAGTCACCGTCTCTGTCCTCGTCTTGAACCCGCGTCCGCAGCAGAGCAGCTCGCAGCCATCCAGGCCTGGAGAGGTGCTGTTGCACATCCTTCCAGATGTTCCCAAACTTCCAGTTTTTCCACTGTAGGAGCAGAAATTTGGTGATTTCTCAAAATAGACCAGATCCATGGATGAGGGAGGCTTGTGAGCTGGGTTTTCGGGCTCCAGGTGTCGCGGGTTGGCTTTGTGAGAGGCACGGTTGCTTCCCTTATTGGCGTAAACAACTCTGGAAGCGCCATCGAAGCGGTCCTTGAGGAAGTCTCCCACCGTGCGGAAGCTGGGCAGGCGCATCCAACAGGTACGCACAGTACAAGAGCCCGACATGCCATGGCACTTACACTCCTGACGCATCTCTGAAGACACGGTCTGCAGGGAGACATGAAGAAAGTCAAGATCTGGACCACCTCCAACGTGAGAGACAAGCTGGACAGGCCCTCACCATTCTACCGGCCTCGTTGTTGTGCAGGTTTGTCAGGTAGCGCAGGTCTCGGCCCCTCTCACTGGAGTCCACAAACTCGCGGGTGAACATCCGGCCAAACTCCACGTTGTCGCTGCAGCCCCCCCAGTGCCAGTCTGGTCCTCCGGGACCTCTGCGTCGATAATCACATGTGCAAGACTCAATGGCCCCTTCTGAGCAGGAGCGGGCCACAGCGTGGGTCACCCCTGCGCTCGTTATGGCGAATACAAATGCTGTTTCTCGGCAACCTGAGGAAAACACCAAAATCTCCCATCAGACATTGATCCAGCCCTTTTAGCTGGGGACGTTGCCAAATTTTCTTTAATCAGAGCAAGATTGGAGACAAAGCCTTTTAAGTATTTATAAACGGTTTTATTACATCCTGGCCAAAAATGTCCAAATATTTCTGAAAGACAAGAGAGGCTCACCACGGTTGACAATTTTGCCAAAAACGGCCGGGCTGTGGGTGGTCGGACAGTTCCAGCGGCGGTTGCGGAACTGCCACTTGCACTCCTTTATGGCAGCGTGCAGCCCAGCTGCGATGGCGTGCAAGATGCCAGGATTCTGCCGAATCAGCCGGCGTTGGCGACGACTCAGCAGGGCCAGGCTTGGATCCAGGACCAACTGCACGTTCTTGGAATTGGTGAGGAGGTTGGACGAGGAGGCCACATTGACAATACCCCTGGTGCAACAGACAGACAAAGGAAATTAGGGTCAAGTGGCTAACATACCTCCTTATGACTGATTTGTGTGATTGTTTGACATCTGTGTGTTTGTGCCTTTAAGACTGCAAACATGTTGATGCTGGGTTCACAAAAATAGGAGGACAGCTACAGAGTGCACATTTCTGTTTTGGCACACAAACATGAATCCACTGATTGAGACGATAAACCCAGACAAGAACATTGTTAACAATGTAACCATTCAGCATGGCCCATTATTCAACACTTAGACAGCATTACAATGTGAAATACAAACCCATTTGTCCTCTCCTGTTGAAACATCTCTCATCCTTACAAAACTAACAATATTTAAAAAAAAACAACAACAAAATAGTATACATTGGGGGCATTATAACAGCTAGCCCTAATATTATTATCTGTTTGTTTACTTACATACTTATGCATGAATATTATTTCAAATGCATTATTAAATATTTTTTTGCAGTTTAAAACCTTTTAGATTATTTTCAGTAGAAAAGCTATGGTGGCAGTGTTGGCCTGTTAGTGGGCTGACCAAGATAAAGCGTGCACATTAATGGTAATCTAGCTTTCACTTTAAAATCCGACAGTGTCTTGTTTTTCCACCAGATGTTTTAAATACGTGCATTTTAAATATTTAAAAGAGGCCTGACGCCGGGCGCAAATACACTCCATCAAAAATGACAAACTCTGTCGTTAAGTCGTTATCTCAACAAATCCAGACCACAGTTTATGGTTTTCTAAACAAGCCAGGCAATATCCCCGTTGACGCGAAGTTATACAGATCCCGATTGTTTTCTGTTCCAAAGTTTGGTAAAATTGTCCATTTTTTTGCTTAAGGTCGCTTTGTAAAGAAATGTAATGATATTGGATCGGCGCGGCTCCGTCTGGGGCCTCTTTCCGCTCTGACATGAATCCATATTTAATTTATTCCACGCTGAACTGAAAAATATTGTCCCGTGTTCAAACTTCACTAAAAGGGAAACAACAGATGGAGGGCGGGATTGAATCACTACAAAAAAAAGATCGTCAATTTACAAGTGTAAATCGTTTAATTGCAATTACTCTGCTGTCGAGATTTATTGAAACTGCATGCCACACTAATAATACATTTTAAAATGATGGCTCTAAATTAACAGACAGTAATATGGAGCGTCTTTTTTTTTCTTTTTAAAGAATGAGCAGACGTTTTGCTGCTAAAATTGTGGATTAAAGCCCATTACACACGTTATCAGCTCAGTGGTAACCGGAGTTACGGGAGGCTGTTGTGTGATTGAATGCATCACCATCACCATCACCATCACCACCATCATCATCACCATCATCGACGCACGGGGAACTCACCACCACCGGCCGCTGTTGTTGACGGCCCCTGTGCCTGAGAGCGAAGACACCAGCAGGATGCAGGCGGCTTTCACCCCCAACAGCAGCGCCAGATTCCTCATCGCGCCTTCGGGTCGAACGTAAAGTGAGATTAAAAAAAAAAAACAAAAACAAAAAAAAACAAAAACAAAAAAACGTGTCAAATTGTAAATGTTTGGATGTTACAGATAATCCTTCCAACCTTGACATCCTGCGGTGGCCTGTACTCATGTTTTATTTAGAACAATATTATTTTTTTTCTAAATTAAAAATGAACCACAGAGCAATAAAGGGATGCAATGGTGACTTTGTTCTGATTTACGTGAATCTATTAGGTAATATACGCTATATTTTATTATTTATATAATTTATTACGCACAGGTCAATCAAAATGCAAGGTGGATACTCACAAGTTTAATGAGAAGTTCAGCCCTTCGACTTCAATGGAGGTTATAAGATGATGTGAAGTGTTCTGGCAGGATGCTGCTGGTTCTGCAGCCCTCTTCACTCTGTCTCTCTCAGTGATGCTCTGCACGGCGCACTGAACGCGTGGGATAGTCCCGAAGACTTGATCCCCTCGGTGACTGATAGGCAACACATTCTTCTCTTATTGAGCGCTACGAGGGGAATAAAAAAGGGATTTGCTGCTCTCATCTCCCTCTGTTTTTTTCGGAACCTTTTCAATAGGATTGGAGGGAGGGATAGTTAATGCTCTTCATAAGGCGCACAATAATAAGGAAACACAACTGGGCAGAAGGGAGAATGGGAGGGGGTGGGGGGTGGGGGGGGTGAAAGGACAAACCAGAGAGTTGCGCATATTACTTGTGGAATCTCACGGTCATCACAGAATCGATTCTCTGTAAATGTGCGCGGCTGAGAGTGTTTCCCGCACGGTGGATGCAGCTCCCAACGACGTCCAGTCTTGACAGATAAGAAAATAGTCCCGCGGCAGTGATGTGCTGGTGCAGCTCGGTTGTACTCTGGGTGCGCCTGGTGGTCCTCTGTCGCTCGCAGCTGATGCCAGTGCGCAGCGCAGTTACAGCCGAATATGAGCAATCTAAAACTGCCCGTTTAACCCAGTGGTTATATTAGCCTACTCCCTAACCGCATCTCCTCCTTCTTTCTCAAAATGTGCTGTGACTAAGGATGTTGCAGAACATTTGGTTCGCTGACGCAAATCTAGATGCCTTTCACGGCGCAAATGTATTAATTACTAATATGCGAATCGGGGTAGCCTAAAAATAGAATTGTCCAGAGCGCAGACTTGCTGATTTAGATCTGAGAACAAAGCCTGTTTTAGGCCAGGGCGCACACACACATGCGTAAAAAGGCGAATAAAGAAACGCAGTAACAAAATCCTGCATATAACTCATACTCCCCGCTGAACGGCCTTCATCTTTTTTAACGCAGGAGAGATAAAATACAACCTCCAATCAGAAGGCTGAAGTAAATGTATGATAGATCCGACTAAGGGGGACGAGCAGAACCCTTCCAAACATCTGGCACGCAGACCTCCCTCGACGCACATGCAGCCCAGTGTAATCACAGCTTGAGCCACTTTGCGGCATCTCCATCTAACCTCAGACTAGAAGTAAGCTTGAGAGTCCCCATATTGGTTCATGGGTGAATGTTCCATTATGTGACATTTATCTTCTAATTTGCATGTTCACATTAGTCACTGTACCGAGTGATGGTTAAATAATGTCTCTCTCTCTCTCTCTCCCTGTCTTTCTTTCTCTCTGTCTTTCTTTCTCTCTGTCTCTCTTTCTCTCTGTCAGATGACAGTTAAAGGAAGTGAGCTTTTGTAAAACGGCTTTAATGACAGCTATCCTACGTTTATACTCCGGCCTTATATGAAGGTGCTCAAACGGGTTTCCTGGAGCAGTCATGCGACACCGAGCAGATTAGAGCCTCAATCCGGATAAAGGGGGCCTTTTATATACAAATCAACTTCAAATCACTTTTTAAGCCACTTAGACATACACGCTAAGGCAGAATGCTAATGCACTTTTCATTGCTGCAGCTTAAGGAATGGAAGAAGATTAGATGAATTGATGTCACTAAGCGAACCTTTTTTTTGTGGGAGGGGGACTTAATTTTATGAAAATAGTCCGTCGTCATTTCGACTCTAACAGCAGTTTTTCGAAGTTTTAGGATGGCTGTTACTCATTCTATATAACACATGAAAGTGGTCTGTTGTTCATTTGGGTGAATATGCTGATTCATCACTTCCAGACCAAAATATTTGCGCACAGACCCAGTAATGAATAAGTGACTGAGATTTTGGTGACTTTATTCTACCGTATAAAGCCGTTTTTTTTCTTTTATGAATACATTTAGAGCAGCCTCTTATAACGCATCGATTTGAATGGAAGTTTCTTCTCTGATGGCACCATGTGGACCCCCTTCTCCCAAACAGACATAATTTATGCGTGTATTTTTTTTTTTTTTAACTCAGAGATGTAGACTGTGCAGCGACAGCGTTGTTTCAAACACAACAATGTGGAGCAGACGCTGTGATGGAGGTGGGAGGCAGGGGCACCACATGGCCAAAAACAGTATTGTTGAAAGGTCTGTTCGCGGAGCCGCCTGCCTGCTGCTGCCTCCCTGTCGTACAGTGGAAGCAGCGGTGCTCCCTTCCCCCCATTCATCATCTAACTCCCCCCTTTTTATGAACAAAATCTGCTTTGGCTTGACATATTTCTTTTCACAATGCCTTCCTGTGCTACTCACCCAAAACGTAAGCAGCGATCCACTAAAATGAACACCAAGAAAAACAATAATATACAGACTCGCATTTGTGTAATATGATTTACAGTCTTTATTAACAATTATTTTGAATTCCTTAGCCGAGACTCAGACGCTTTTGCGCCCGGGTTAGGAGACGGCGTTTGTGCGTAAAGTTTGGAGACTTTACTGCACGTTCGGATGAACGATCACACCGCTAAATTAGAAAACACTCGACTGGGGATCCAGCTTTCATCTCAGCCAGTATTTTGCATACATTCGCCTTGTAGAGGCATCTCATCTCATCCCCTCCCCTCTTCTTCTTCTTCTCCCCCCCTCACGTTTTCTCTCGCCCCCTCTGTTCTCTGTCCTCACTCTTCGGTCGTTTGGCGGTGCATTGATAATACTCCACTCTTTTTTCCTCCTTTTTCATATTCTTACGGAGCGCAGGACTTTATCACCAGTCTTTTAATGTCACGCCTCGCAAGCCGCTTGCCTCAATGGAGCCGCCGCACAAACTGCGCTGGGACAAATTCCTGATTTTGGCCACGGCGCTTATGTCACCTGCGTTTACGTGAGTGCACTTGAGAGTTCATGTATGCGCGGGTTTCTGGAGTTGGGCAACAGCTGAGGGAGATCACTGTTTGTTGGCTGTTTTAAACTGTCTGATCGAAAGATTAAATGTAATGCGTATGTCTAACGCTTAAACACCTTAAAAAATTAATTAAATGCAGACGTATTTGGTAATTTATTCTGAAAATGCCCTAGATGATCTGGTTGGAATTATTTTCTCAGGATTAGGCAACATCAGTGGAAGCAGTGGAAGCAGCTGACTCACTTGTGTAATTGATTAACCGATTTATTGACTGCATGCAGCGAGAGAGAATCTATTCTGCATTTGTATTTTCTTACATTTATTTCAGATGTTTTACCTCAGAAAAAGAACCTTTGATTGATACACGCACACGCATACACGACTGTTTGGCTCTCCTCTTGTCTCCTCAGGGTACTGTGTAATGACATCCTCAGCCTGAAGGTGGCAGGAGATCCAGTGCTAACCCCAAACTCGGTGTGTCTGAAACTGGCAGGCCTCAGCAAACGTCAGATGCGGATGTGCGTGCGGAGTCCTGATGCCACGGCCTCTGCCCTGCAGGGCATTCAGGTGGCCATACATGAATGCCAGTACCAGCTCCGGGACCAGCGCTGGAACTGCTCGTCCTTGGAAGGCCTTGGCAAAGTTCCTCATCACAACACCATCCTCAACAGGGGTAAGGTCCTATAACAAAATGTTCTTAGGGGTATTTTAGTGTATGTGGGACAAGACGTAAAGGTGGGAAGACGATTGCTGTTCATTTCTCTTGCTCTGTGTCTCGTGTAACCAGGTTTTCGCGAGAGTGCCTTCTCGCTGGCCATGTTGGCGGCGGGTGTGGCTCACTCTGTGGCCTCAGCCTGCAGCCTGGGCAAGCTGCGGGGGTGTGGTTGCGAGGCCAAGCGTCGCCAGGACGATGACAAGATCCGGCTGAAACTCACACAGCTGCAGCTACAGACCCTGCAGAAGGGTGGGGTAGGCTTTGGCGTGACACAGTCATTATCCTCAGAGCTCAGTGGTCGCCATAGAGACCTGCCCACTAACCTGCGCTCAACCCACCCCTCCGGCCTTCTCAAGCCTCTGCCAGATGACTTGAGCTCACTGCAGGAGACCTGGGAGTGGGGGGGCTGCAGCCATGATGTCCGTTTCGGGGACCGCTTTTCAAGAGACTGGCTTGACTCTCGTGGGTCTCCAAGAGATATCCATGCCCGCATGAAGATCCATAACAACAGGCTGGGGCGACAGGTGGGCAAAAAGCATTCCCCCTGAATCAGTATTCCAGAGAAATGGTCACAAGTTGAATCACGTTCATTTCTCTTCACAGATAGTGACAGATAACATGAAGAGGAAGTGCAAGTGTCATGGCACATCAGGGAGCTGCCAGTTTAAGACCTGCTGGCACGTGTCACCAGAGTTCCGTCTCGTGGGTTCCTTGCTGAAGGAGAAGTTCCTTTCGGCCATTCTCGTCAACTCTCAGAACAAGAACAATGGGGTTTTCAACCCGCGAATAGGAAACGGCGTGAGTGGAAACATTGGAGGGTTTAATGGCGGTCGCCGCCGAAGCATGTCCAGAGAGCTGGTGTACTTTGAAAAGTCCCCAGATTTCTGTGAGCGTGACTCATCCATGGACTCTGCGGGTACGCAAGGACGGATATGCAACAAAACCAGCCAGGGCACAGACAGCTGCAGCTCACTATGCTGCGGCCGCGGACACAACATCCTGAAAAAGACGCACAGCGAGCGCTGCAACTGCAGATTCCACTGGTGCTGCTATGTGCTATGCGAGGAGTGCCGTCTCACGGAGTGGGTCAATGTGTGCAAGTAGCTTGCTTGTGTTGGCCTTTGCCCATGCAGGAATCAAGATGGTGAGCCTGTCCCGTTGCCCACCCATGTGGGATTGTTCAGTTCCCTGTGAGTTCCCTGGAGAATCTGTTTATACCGCCTTCCCTTTGGTTCCATCTATCATCAGGGATCTATTTTCTCTTAGACTGTTACTCTGATAACGCCAAGTCAGAGATTAAAGAGGTGAATCATGTCATTCATCTTGCCTTGGTCTGTTTAGACCTTCCGCTTTCAGCCATGAAAAAAGCCAAGACCCCTTTTATTTTTTTAAATATCAGAAAACAAAGACGAACAACAGCAGAAGAGCCTTTATCCTCACTATCGACGTATCTAATTCTGTGGTTCTGTATGTTATTATACATGCATATTTGTAAATGTATTATTAATATAAATGTTTAATCTTGGTTTAATGGCAGATCCGTGCTGTCAACGTTAACAAATGCTGTTTAGTGACAATTGATTGATCATCACATGTTATTTTTAGAAAGAAAGAGCTCTAAAATATTTACTCCATGTGTAAATTTTGCATCTGTGACTCTGAGTAAGCAAAGGTACGACGTCTGCGAGTCAGCATTGAAGAATTTTGCTCATCACGCACGACAAAACGGGCCAGTGTGTTTGTTTAAATGGCCGAAAGCTCCAATGGGAAACAATGTCAAGGACAGAAGTGTCATTATCTTATTAAAGCTTTCATCAGATACAGATTATGCTAAAGAACTTAGTGATTAAGTTTGTTGTGCCCATTGTCAGCTACAGCTAACATTTTCAAATGTCTAGTCAATATTATGACAAGTGAGAGCTGGCCATGCTAAACAATACGTGCACACTTGTCAGTTTTCTGTGTAAATAGAACAGATTTTAGAGGTCAAATGCTTTTTTATGGCCACTTCATGTCGAGAGAAAGTATTTTTTATTACAGCAGGTTACGAGTTTTATTGCTGGGAAGAAGCATCGGGAGAGCAGAGGGTGGGGTTGATTATACCAATCTTTGCTGTATCTCTGTGTCCCAGGGGGATCATCTGCCCAGAGTTCATAGCCAAAGAAGGGACTTACTGAACCATGTGGAATGCAAGTTTCCCCGTTACCTTGGATTTGGTTGACCCAGAGACAAACACAAGCACATAAGTGCAGCCAGGGTTTATGTGCAAATGCACTTACATGCAGTAATTCTAGCGCTGATGCACAATCAGAAACATGCATGCAGTTGGACATATACACTGTCAGACAGCGCTCATGGTGACCTAAGTGATTTGTATCCTCATTCTGTTACAGTGCATATTCAGCAAAACTCTCGTGTCATCACCTGATTGAATTTATGACAGCAGCGTTTCTTGATGTCTCAGATAATCCAAATTGGTTTAGCTGGAAAATGATTTAATGCTAATTATTGTTTGTATGAACTGGGGCACAATATCCCTTAATTCTTGAGGAATGACAGTGCCAGTGGCTGAATTGACTCCTGGTGTGTAGTCCAGGCACATGATAAATGAATGGATTTCTTTTGCAGCTCTTCATTCTTTTATCATTTCTCCCTGGAGCTGATGCAAAAGGGAATTTCCTGTCACTGCTTCCACTGCTTCCTCCATGTGTGAAACAGAAGTTGGTGGACAGCCTGGGATAGCTCTCTGTACACTCCTCCTTTCATTCTCCTTTAGACACATGCACAGCAGCACATTGACTGCCCCTTGAGTAATGACAACCAGACTGGGCTCAAATTAAAGAGAGGGAGGCAGAGAGAGGAAGTTGGGAGAGATAAAAGTTAGCCACTTTGATTGACAGGATGATTATATGTATAAAGCAAGGCGATTTGGTTAGTTGAGTTGGATATGAAGATGGTGATAGGACCCTGCTGTACAGTAGAAATGCAGAAGCTATGGACACAAGGTATAGAGAAGGGGGTGAATAATGTATATAAATACATGCCTCAAAACATCTGCTTCTCAACTCGCCTTTCATTTTTGATGTGGGACAGGCCGAGAAGGAGTGCAGGAGAGGAAACACAAGGAGCCAGCTACCCAGAACATCAAAGCCCCTGCCCTCAACGCACAGGCCCTCATTAGTTCAGCTAGCAGAACCAACCAGACTTGTGATTGTGTTTGCTGGGGTGCACGCTGGCAGACACTTCAGAGGAAAGGCTCTTTTAAGTCATAACTCTCCACCCTACCTCTCCCGCCACCACCCGAGCCTGCTGTAACCCCGGCGTAACCCTCCCGGAAAACTCTCAGAACGCACAGAGGGCTCCCCCACCATCCACCCCACCATCCACTCCACCCCATAATCTGGTATATGCAGCTGCAAGCATCTGCTCCTGGCTTTATTCCTCTGCTTTCACCACCAGATTGATAAACACATCTGTCACTGGACCACTGACTGACACACAACAGAGAGAAAGAGGGAGGCCAATGGTGGATGTCACCTGTGGCTCCTGGCCTGGTTTGGGGAATGTCATGTAACCACTCTGGGGGTTGTTTTACTTTATGGTTAAAGGGATAAACCCACACCAAGAAGTTCCTTCCTAAATCTTGTATACTGTCACTCTGTAAAACCACATACATAGAGATTATCACTTTTTTAAAAATATTATACTTTAAATCATTACCTCACATTTGTCACCTGCATTAATATTTATTTATTTTTACCTCCTGTCACCTTACTAACCCACACACACTACCTGGAAGAATCACTTGGCATCCTATTACAGACAGGCATTTACTTATTCATTAAGATGATTCCTGTTTTAATTATTTAAGCATGTTTGCCTGCAGATCATTCCCCATATCGTTACGGTTTAAGCTTAACGTTCTTTAAGATTACAACATGATGTTTAGCCTTCAAGTGTGTTTCCGCTTCTTCAATATTTTTTGAAAGACATATTTTAGAAAAAGCAATTCAATTTCACCTAAGCGTTGTCCTGCCGTCTAATCGCTGATGACAAGCGGGGAGAGGTGTTCTTCACAGTCCAAATATCGCGAGAGCAGCTCGCAGAGCGCCATCTGATATCGCGAGACTACCTTCCAGTCTGCCTGACTCCGGCTGGTAGTCCGCCTGCCCCTGACGGGTGAGTAATTGAGACGCAAATAATGAAATTCTCCAAGAAGCTGCCCTGAGAATGATATATGCGGCCTCGGCGTATTTATCGCCTTTTCCACCTCCATTATCATTCAGCGTTAGATGTCGTTGTGATGCGGTGACAAATAGGCCGACTCGTGTGCTTGTCGTGACTACAAGATTCACAGCATCAAATTGACCCTGTGATTTCGTTCTCTCGCCCTACAATATTGAAGGTATTTGCTAAAACGGTCATAAATAGTAATAAATATTTGATTCGCCTGATTCCAACGATTCCCCTCGGCTTGTTACATCCCATGATAGACGTCCACGGATGTGCGGCCACTGCAGCTGTGACACGGAGGATGCTAGCAGCTACAGCCTCTGCATTTGGCACAGCTAGCTTTAATAAATGAATGAAAATGTGTATGAAACGGAAATCAAGCATAAAGGTCCTTTAGCAAATGAAAGCCATGGTCTGACTGCCATGTTTTTGTTTTTTTTTTATTCATGTTAATTATGAAATATCCTAATATCCTAAATTACCCCAGGTGCCATAGGTTAGCTCAGGTTCACAGCGGAATTAGCTTTGGGGAGGGGGCGGGGTTTTTTTTCTTTTTTTTTTTCACCAAGAATCACCCCAGGAATGTAAAATTAGAAGGCTTTCAGGAGTGTGGTTGGTGCTCACTGTGCATTCGCAGTGCCACGGGTTATGTGTTATATAAAATCATAAATGAATTGCTACAAAGCAATTCATTTCATTTATTCACGGGTTACTCTGCAACACCTGAAAGCTGACAGAGCTCATAGAAGACGTCCCGTATTGTGGAAGTTCCCATGAGAGCTGTCAAACTGTAGTCAAGTCAACAGCCCGCTGAGGTGTGAAGTATACATTTACTGCCTGGTCTTTTGAAGTGGCTTCAAGGTTAACAAGGTGGTAATGCCAAAGAGATCATTTTTAAGTACCCCCTGTGTGTGTTTTGACTTTATGGACGTGTTTCAGGGTCTGTCTTTGTAATTTTGCACTTAACAGTTCTGTTGCAGTTGAGTCGAGAGCCGCCCATCAACATGGGAAACATCTTTGGGAACCTGTTAAAGAGCCTGATAGGCAAAAAGGAGATGAGGATTCTGATGGTGGGGCTGGACGCCGCTGGTAAAACCACCATCCTCTACAAGCTGAAGCTGGGGGAGATCGTTACGACTATCCCCACAATCGGTGTGTGAGGAAAACATTTAGAGCTGATGTTAGAACTAAAACATGTGATACACAACAATTCCAAAGGTTTTTTTGGTAAAGTGTTATTTATTGTTTTGGGGCAGGCGCAAACTGTTCTTTACCACAGCCTACCACTAGAGGGCACAAAAGATATTTCAGTTTCTCTGATGCTGTTCTGTTTGTTTATGATTTAGGATTCAATGTAGAAACTGTGGAGTACAAGAACATCAGCTTTACTGTGTGGGACGTGGGTGGCCAGGACAAGATCCGTCCCCTGTGGAGGCACTACTTCCAGAACACCCAGGGTGAGCTCGGGCCTGCAGCTTCTTTGATGATACACTGGTAGTCTGCGTTGGATTAACAGGGTTGTTCAGCGACGTTGCAGATCCTGCGACACAGGCCGTCATATCTGACTAATGCTGTGGATCTAAATACAGCCTCCAAAATGATCAGGCTTTCTGTGTTTTATCCTGAAAACATTCACAATGAAAAGAAAATTATGTCGTTATTTTTTTTTTTTTTGCATCAATAGTGTGTTATTTGTGCCAAAAAAGGTTAAAAAAAAAATTCATACCTCATCCCCGCAGGTTTAATCTTTGTGGTGGACAGCAATGACCGGGAACGAGTGAATGAAGCGCGCGAGGAGCTGATGAGGATGCTGGCCGAGGACGAGCTGCGGGATGCCGTCCTCCTGGTCTTTGCCAATAAACAGGTACTTCCTGATCCTTTCCTCCTTCCTGCACCTGTTTCCTAAAACTTTAAGACCTCTCTGACCGTTGCTGTTTTCTCTCAGGACCTGCCCAACGCCATGAACGCCGCCGAGATCACGGACAAGCTGGGCCTGCATTCCCTACGTCACCGCAACTGGTACATCCAGGCCACCTGCGCCACCAGCGGGGACGGCCTCTACGAGGGCTTAGACTGGCTGGCCAATCAGCTGAAGAACAAGAAGTGAAGGACGCCGTGGTTAGAGCGGGGAAGGGCCTGGGTGCCAGCTCCAGGTAGCGGTGGTAATGGATCCATTGTGTGAACATGAAACGGCTGTTTTTAAAAACAGTGAAGGGGCTTCCGCCCCCGAATATATTTTCATTTCATCTCTTGATTTGATTTGTTTGGATCTGCGGTGAGAAGATTTTTTTATTGTTGATTACAAACCAGTGCTCTTGAAAGTGACCTAAATTAGTTACATTCTTGTAAAGTCAGTAGATAAATATTGGGATCAAATAATCAGACATCAATGAGAGACACATATATGCCCACACTGTTTTGCAATCTATATCTCGCCATTGTCTCTTATTTATTTCTCTGGAAAAAAAAATCGACGATGCTTCCTCCAAGTGTAAATGATAAATGTTATTAGTTTCCGGTATGGTGGGAGTTCTGATGTTGTCTCAGACTACTACGGCATTATTTAAAAGATTTGTTTCTGTCGACTTAAAAATCTGCTCTTTGTTAAATGAGTTAGATTAATAGAGTCATTCATTTGCAGAAATCCCTGAATCGTTGTCTTTTGTACTCTTTTGTGAATATTTATTATTACATTCTTGTTTCATTTTTATCTCAGATTTATTTGCCTTTATTGCCATCTGCCGAGGCAGCTGTTGACAGAATAAAATGAATACATTCATCTCTGGTATCTGTATATTGCTGATTCGCATGGAGGTATCCCTTCCAGAGGCTGCTGCTATAAATAACCATCAGTGTCTGGTTGGACCTGAGCAGGTGAACTCTGGTGAAAAACCAGTCTGCCTTGTGGAGGTTCAGCGCTAATATCAGTGAACTTTCCTGCTTTTCTTTCTTCTTTTGAATGCGTTCACGTGCACAGCTGCAGCATACCTGTTGAAGGAACTTCTCTTCTTGTTCTGGCTTCCTCCATCTCTTCATCGACGTGACACTGTTTCCTGTCTTTACTGTAACTTTGTGTCCCACGTGGGAACTATCCCGAGATGCATTATTGTCGTAGAGAACTGTAACATCTGTTTCCTATTGTATTTTGAATGGAGTATTTATTTTGAATTGCAAGTGTTGATTTCAGTGTTGATTTTCTCCTTTTTTCCCTCTTATTTTCCTAACTAGATCAGACAGTCGTCTTTCTGGGTGTTGACACAAATCATGTAATAAAAAAAAGATGGGCAAGAGGATGATAGTTACACTGCATCATGGGGCATGTTAATACTGTACAAGATCTGTAATAAAAGTGGATTATAATAGCCTGTTTCCTCAGTCTACATTTGTTAGGATACAGTTCTGCTGCCGACTAAAACCACCTACTAATACATGTTTGATGTAAAGTTTACTGAACCACCTTCAAATATGCAAAATCGTCTTTTCTAAAAAAACGGTGTGAATGTGTATATGCTCAGAAGTGTTCATACAGGTACATTTTTGGGGTCAGTGTGTGTAAGCAGATAACAACGGCAACTTGTGTGCGTGTGTGTGTGATGTGCCCTCGCTTATGTTTGATGTGGTTTCTGGCTCTATATTTTGCCAGTGGTTGAATTTCCTTTGACGAGAGGTCTCTGTTGGAACGTGAGGCACCAGCACTGCCATCGGTGGGCTCGGCATCCTTCGCGTCCGCCCTAATAAATATTGAAAAACGAGTAAGGTTTTCCAGCTGATAGTGTTTATTCCAGGACACAAACTGCAAATGGATTCCGTTGGGAACACACAAACTGCTGCAAAAGTGTTGAATCAAATGGTTATTGATCACTGGCGCCACATCCGCGAATAAGGAATCAATAAAATGATCAAAACAAATTTGCTTTGCCTTCTTTTTCATCTTGTCAGCACACATGCTTTGGTTCCAACAAGAATGCACTTACTTGACCTCAAAGGGGCCTTAATACTAAGTAATAATAACAAGTTTTCATGTTAGAATATACAGTTTAGGTTTTTGACAGTTTCCAGTTACGTGGAAAAGGATTTCAAAGCTTTTTCCCTCTTCAGTATTTAATTGAAAACATCATGTAACTTTTGCCAAACAAGACTGAAACAATCTCCTTTACAAGCTGGACTACTGGACGTGTGCTGGTGGGGACGGGCATGGAAAGAGCAGATCAGAGAGGAGGGAAGGACGTGGATCTATGTCAGCATTCCCTTTTGGTCCTCCAAACTGCTGCCATCAAGAGAGGTTTGGCACAATCAGGTAGTTTCCCTGTGGAATTGCTGCTCTCCACAGCAGAGTCATTCTATCTGAGCCAATCGGAGCCCCGCGTAGGAGCGCGCGCTACTGTGTCTCCAGGGGTGTGACAGCAGTATGTGGGTCAGGGCTGCTCCGGGGGCCAGCAGCCCCCCAGGTCCCCTGTAGGACGGTTACAATAGTAGCCACAGGGAGGATGCCATAGCTGGGATTCCCACCCGTAACCAGGACACCTTCGCCCAGGGCACAGACACACTGGCAGCAGCCCGACAATCAATTCATCAATCTTGAAGAGGGAGTGGCATCTGCAAAAGGCCACAGCAGGCCCTCCTGAGAGCTCGCCTTTTGGAAGGGACAGGGCCACCAGGGCTGACACCGAGACTGACACCGCTGTGGAGCTGTGAAAGCGCCAGACTCTGGCAGGCAGCAGGCCTTTATTAAAGCCACTTTTCTCAACCTGACAAAAGAGAAATCCCCCACCACCGCACCACCACCTACCCCTTCATATTATGTGAAAATAAATAGATTTTTTTTGTCCACTTTCACGAAAATGGTAAAAAGTACCATTTGCTGTTTATGTGCTTGAGCTATAAAAAACAAAATAATTAAATAAATCCGCAACTTCTTCAGGAGAAGACGTCTCTCATCAGTCTCCTGGATTAAAAAGCGTATGAGTCAAAATGTTGCAGAAGCGTTCATGTCGCTGCCAACAGAGCTTGACCTCTGACTAATGTTGGGACTCTGTCTCCCCCTGGTGGATACAAATGTCAACTTCACCTTCGCAGCAATAAGTCAGTAGGCTTTGTAACATTCCGTGTGCGTTCTTTGATTTCAGTTATCGACTAATTTTAACATAATTATGCTAATCCTAATTAACTGCAGACATCATTATCTCGTCCAATAATCAGATTAGGAGTAGATCTGTCCGCATCACTGGCTGATATCATTCATTAGAGACTCGGGGCTTCATTTTTCGGGAATCTGGTCCGCTCCGGGGACATTTCTCCAAATTAAGCATAGTCTTGTTTTGGGTTCAGAAGTCACTCGACCGTCTGACAATGCGGCCATTGTAGCGAGCTGCTCCATATGCATCAAAGAGGTGATTAACCAGTTGACAGGGCCACTGGGACAATCATGTCCTTTACATGGGGGAACAGTGCGGCCACTCACAGCCAACTGGGAGACTACAACAGGAGCTGACAACATGAAACCGAAAATATCTGCACACACAGCGACGTGGAGGGTTCGTGTTAGTCTGTTCATTCGCACAAGAGATTTACAAATGTGATCATGAATGACAGAGTGTTGATTAGGGTTAGGCGTTTTATGTGTTAATCACAGAACATGTGAAGACATTCTCCACACAGCCGCACGGGACGCTGGATAATTAGGGGGAAGCTGCACGCATCGGCCTCTGATTGGTCAACACGGCGAGGTCCTGGCCAATCACGTCTCTTCCTCTTCGGGAGGGAAAAGCCGTGACATCAAAATAAACTGCCACTTGTTCGTTTTCTTCTCTCCTGCCATTTTCGGGGTTCTTTATTACGTTTTCTTCTTTTTTGCAAAGAGGACCATTTAGAGTCGTAAGAGATGAAAATAAGCGATTGAAGAGACTCACCATGATCCTGTGGCGGCTCTTATTGACGTGCGTGACTTCAGCGCTGCGAGCAGCATCGTCTCAAACTCAAGAAGGTAGGCCAATTAATTATTTAAGCACTTCAGCACTTCAACAGTGACTGAGAAATTGATTTTTTAAATCTGTTTTTTTTTTTTTTTTTTTTTTTTTGGCTGAGGCTTTCTCTATATACGTTATATTCTGTTTTTAGGAAAGTACAAGTTCTTTTCATTGTATGTTAAAAATGTAGGTTTTTTAAAACTGTATTTTAAGAATAATCAAATTTTTGTGTCACTAAAGTGAGACTGAAATAATGAGCTAAATGAGCAAATGTATTTAAAAGCTTTATTCCTTTATCAGTATTCAGCTCTGCCATACTTTTCACAAGGAAATGAAACCTAAAATGAAAAAATTGTCATCATCATCTGAGGGTTTGGCGTCTCATCCCTCCGCAGATTTGGTTAATCTTTGCGAGATGTGTTTATGCCCTCTTCCATTGATGCCATTTGCAGGATGGCTGCCTTCACACACATAAGCCATTGTCTGTTTGTATGATCTCAGCAACATAGAGCAGACGAGCTTGCCTGCGCATGTGCATGTACGTGCGGGCGATGCACACAAACACACACACACACACACACACACACACACACACACACACAGCAGCTCTGTCTGTCACTGCATCACTCAGACACACTGTCCACATTTATAGCTTCATCACAATAAGCCACTTTGTCTAAAGTTCATGTACCCCCCCAACAACCTCCAGTCTTGTCTTTCCTGGACTGCTCTGTGTTTGAGAGGCTACAGCCCGAATGTTTTACCCTGCTTTACATCAAAGTATCCAGCAGTGCAGAGAATCTGGAGCACTCAACCAACCTCCTACAGAAAGAGCTTCTTCTGTCTAAAGCCGAGTCGGCATGCATCTCATTCCTCTTTCTCCTAACCTATGAGACTCACTTACTCCTCCGTGTGTGTCAGCGGTGTGCCCCGGTACACAGAACGGGCTGAGCTCTACAGGTTCTCAGGAGAATCAGTACAATCTGACTAAAGACCGTTACAATGGCTGCGAGATCATCATGGGCAACCTGGAAATCACTCAGATCGAGAGCAACCGGGACTTCTCCTTCCTCAAGGTAAAGCCTCGGCCACGTTTCATCCTTGCATCAGTTTTATCTGTTGTTAAGTTGACCTCTGCTTTTTACTGGTTTCATTTCCCCGCAGACCATCCGAGAGGTGACTGGATATGTCCTCATCGCAATGAATCACTTTCAGGAGATTCCTCTGGGGCAGCTGCGAGTCATCAGAGGAAACAGCCTTTATGAGAGGCGTTTCGCCCTCTCCGTCTTCCTGAACTACCCCAAGGACGGCTCCAGCGGCATGAACCAACTCAGTCTCATGAATCTAACCGGTACAGAAGGTGGAGGGGTGTGGCTGGTCCATCACCTGGTCTCTTCTGTGTATATCAAGTATTAACTACTTTGCTAAGAAGAGTTTATTTTTTATTTTAACGTAAATCCAATGATCGATTCACAGAAATTCTAGATGGAGGAGTGCAGATAATCAACAACAAGTACCTGAGATATGGCCCCTGGGTCTACTGGCAGGATATCATCAGGAACAACGATGCGCCCATTGAAATCCAGTTCAACGGAGCGAGAGGTCAGTGTATGAAGATCTACTTTCCCTTTCTACCATGCCTGTTTCCTCCCATCGTTCTTTCCTTGCTGTCTTTCTCTCAGGCGGGTGTCACAAGTCTTGTGGAGGCTACTGCTGGGGCCCAGACAAGGACCAGTGTCAGATCTGTGAGCGCCCAGTTTTACCTTTCCTGTTTCCCTCTTCATCCCAACATGATTCCATTCCCAGTCAGCACGAAGCTCAAGCTCACGCTAACAGCGATCTCTGCTCCTCCCTTTTTGCTTGTTTGCCAGTGACAAAGACGGTGTGCGCGCCACAGTGTAACGACCGCTGTTTCGGGACGAGCCCGAGGGACTGCTGTCACATAGAATGCGCGGCAGGATGTAAAGGCCCTCTGGACACCGACTGTTTTGTAGGTGGTTTCTCTGTAAATGCTTCTTTTTAAAGGATTAACTAATGTGTGCTGTGTGTTTGCTGTGTTTTCTGGATTTTTTTGCCGTTGAATGAATAGATCGGTTTAAAGTAAAACCATTGCTTATATTTTTGAACGTGTGTCTCTACAGGCGTGTCGTCATTTCAACGACTCTGGCGCCTGCGTTCCTCAGTGTCCTCTGACTCTGATCTATAACAAGCAGACATTCCAAATGGAAACCAACCCGAATGCTAAATACCAGTATGGGTCCATTTGTGTTTCCCAGTGCCCCAGTGAGTGACCTCTAAATAACCTCACCGATGGGGTAGTTCCAGCCACTGCTTTGTGACAGTATGCTCTTTTTTGTGTGCTTCCATCCCTCCTCGCAGCTCATTTTGTGGTGGACGGAAGGTCCTGCGTGAGCGTTTGTCCTCCAGGCAAGATGGAGGTGGAGCGAGGAGGCCAGAGGCAGTGTGAACTCTGCAGTGGACTCTGCCCAAAAGGTTGAAGGAAAATGTGTTCCTTTTTTCTGTCAGTCATTCCAGCTAACGCTGGTGTGTGTCCATCCCTGCAGTGTGTGAAGGCACAGGCCCAGAGCACAGACAGACTGTGGACTCCAGCAACATCGACAGCTTCGTCAACTGCACCAAGATCCAGGGCAGCCTCCACTTCCTGGTGACGGGGATCCTGGGGTAATCTCCTGCCGTTGCCTGGTGAATCTCAGAGATTCGGTTTGTTTCATGCCGTGCCTTTTTATTCCCCGCAGAGATGAGTTTAAAAATATTCCACCTCTGGATGCCAAAAAGCTGGAGGTGTTCCGCACTGTCAGGGAGATAACAGGTTTTCACGCATCGTTCCAGTCTTCTTTAATGCATCAAATACGTTTTTCAATTAAATATAAATCCCGATAATCTGTTTTCATCCGTTTTATTGTCAGATATCTTAAACATCCAGTCGTGGCCCAAACAACTGAATGATCTGTCTGTTTTTTCAAGTCTCACCACCATCCAAGGAAGATCTCTGTACAAGTACGTTAGCCATGTCAGATCGGTCACAGCGCGCATGCCGAGCCTACTAACGTACCCGTCTGTGCTCTTTAAAGACGATTTTCCCTCATGGTCATGCGCATCCCCACTCTGACCTCACTGGGTCTGCGCTCCCTCCGGGAGATCAGCGACGGCAGCGTGTACATCAGTCAGAACGCCAACCTGTGCTACCACCACACGGTGAACTGGACGCAGCTGTTCAGGGGCGGCAGAGTCCGGGCCAACAGCCTCAGCAGCAACAGGCCGCTGACAGACTGTGGTGGGCTGGAATGAATAAGACGCTGCCAAATCGTCCAGCTGATTCACGTGCTGCTGTGGTTCTTCATCGCATTCTTGTGTGTGCAGTTGCAGACGGCCACGTGTGTGACCCGCTGTGTTCAGACTCTGGCTGTTGGGGCCCGGGGCCTGACCAGTGCCTCTCCTGTAGGAACTACAGTCGCCATGGCAGATGTGTTGCCGGCTGTTATTTTTACTCTGGGTCAGTATGTGCCAATGGGTTTGAAACGTTTTGTGTGTGTGTTTTATATAAATATTCATACTTTGTTCCTAGAATCCCAAGGGAGTTTGCAGGACTTGATGGTGAATGTGTTGCCTGCCATCCAGAGTGTAAGCCGCAGACTGGGAGAGTCAGCTGTACTGGACCGGTAATCGTCAAAGTCAATCAAACAATATCTAAGAGAAACGTTTTAGAACGGCACAAATGTTGGATATCGACTCCCTCTTTCATTCTTCATTTCCCCGCCCTTCTCTCCGGTGTAGGGCGCAGACGAGTGTATGGCATGCACCAACTTCCGAGATGGTCCCTATTGTATGTCGTCTTGTCCCACTGGGGTGAACGATGGCCAGAAGGGCCTAATCTTCAAATTCCCCAACAGAGAGGGTCACTGTGAGCCGTGTCACCAAAACTGCACACAGGGGTGAGACTGGACTCAAAATGAATTCATATGTGTTGATTATTTCAATGTTTGCATTTATGTGTCACAGATGTTCGGGCCCTGGGTTAAATCACTGTTTGGAGGCAGCAAGGTTGGCAGTTAGTAGGTGAGTTTGCCCCCTGCTGGTAAGTATTATGCATTACACCACTTGATGGGAGCTCAGCACAGAACTTTATAAAATCACAGCTGTGCACTTCAAACCTCTCTGTTAATGACTGTGGCGACAGCCTAAACACGTATCTCTATCTTTTTAACACTGTAATATAATAATAATACAATAGTTATAAAATAACTGTTCAAATCTGAGTGCTACAGATACTAGCCCCTATTCACACACCTTGAACCATTTAAAACTGTTGCCATTGTCAGATTTATCTAAGTTTTTGCTAAATCTGATGCTAGTATCTGTTTCTTCAGTGGTCAGATTACAGGTATAGCTTTAGGTGTCCCTGCTGGCTTGATATTCTGCTTGGCGTTGTTTTTCCTCGGCATGCTGTACCATCGCGGTCTAGCCATTCGCCGCAAGAGAGCCATGAGGAGGTACCTGGAGAGTGGAGAGGTGAGACCCTAGATTAAACCTGCATCAAAAGCTGCTTGTGCTTTTCTTTTCAGCTAGGAAATATTTGTATAATTGGCAGAGCTTTGAGCCACTGGGGCCTAGGGAGAAAGGTACCAAAGTTCACGCCCGCATATTGAAGCCCTCAGAGTTGAGGAAAATTAAACCCCTGGGCTCAGGAGTTTTTGGTACAGTTAACAAGGTATTTACTGACTTTTCTTTCATATATTCCTTTTTCTAATTTAAATATTTTGTATAGATGATTTAATTTTGTCTATTTAGGGGTTTTGGACCCCAGAGGGAGAAACAGTGAAGATCCCTGTGGCCATCAAGACCATCCAGGACAGCTCAGGTCGACGGACCTTCACTGAGATCACTGATGTAGGGATCAGAGCATAAAAAAGAACAAGTGTGGGAAAATGTCAGTTAACAGTGCAAATATAAAATCAGGTGTTTAATATTTCTCTTGAAGCATATGCTGTCCATGGGCAGCCTGGACCATCCGTACATCGTTAGACTGCTGGGTATCTGTCCAGGTCCCAGTCTGCAACTGGTGACCCAGCTCAGTTCACACGGCTCCTTACTGGAACATATCAGACAGCACAAGACCAGCCTGGACCCCCAGCGCCTGCTCAACTGGTGCGTCCAGATCGCCAAAGTGAGTACAGCTGGAAGCTGCTCTTTAGAGAGCACAATCTGGACAAAGACGTCAGGGTACCTTTGTGTTCAAGGGCATGTACTACCTAGAGGAGCACGGCATGGTCCACAGGAACCTCGCTGCTCGCAACATCCTGCTGAAGAACGACTACCAGGTCCAGATCTCCGACTACGGCGTTGCGGACCTCCTTTATCCAGATGACAAGAAATACATCTACACTGAAACTAAGGTCGCGCTCGTGTCTTCACTCTTTTTGGAGCGCTCTGAACACATTTATCTGATTTATCTGTCCCTTGCCTCTTCCTCCTCTAGACTCCCATAAAATGGATGGCGCTTGAAAGCATTCTATTTCGAAGATACAGCCATCAAAGTGATGTTTGGAGTTACGGTGAGGGATGTGTGCGTGTGTGTATGTCTGTGTAGCCATAAGCCGTCTGCTTGAAAGCTGTTGTAAATTTCCTCTGGACAGGAGTGACGGTGTGGGAGATGATGTCATTTGGGGCAGAGCCATATGCATCCGTGCAGCCTCAGGAGGTGCCGAGTCTGCTGGAGAAGGGCGAGAGACTCTCACAACCTGCCATCTGTACCATCGATGTGTACATGGTTATGGTTAAATGTGAGTGTAGCCACATCTGCGAACACAAATATACATATATGCAATAAATAAAGAGTTTAACTTCTGCGTTAGGCTGGATGATCGATGAAAACATAAGGCCGACTTTCAAAGAGCTAGCCAGCGACTTCACCCGCATGGCCAGAGACCCACCGAGATATCTGGTCATCAGGGTGAGACCACTGACATCACTTATTCTACCCTAAATGCGCAGTCAGATTTGTACTCTCCTCATGCTGTCCTGCAGATGGAAGGAGAGGAATCAGGGATGGGAGAGATTCATCGAAGGGGATCGGGCCGAGGTCTTCTGGAAGCAGACTTGGAGGAGAACGAAGAGGAGGAACTGGGGGGCGGTTTTGCTACCCCTCCCCTCCAACACTCTCCATCCTGGAGCACGCCTCGGTCACGGATTAACTCCTACATGGTAACGACTCACAGCTCAGATACATTTTGGGATCGCCGCCATACAACCAGAGACTAGAGGGACAGTTTTTCCTCCCTGATTTTCAGAGTGCTGCCTCCCAGGTTGGACATATTGGATACCTGCCGATGACCCCCAGTCCAGTGGACACTATCCGCCAGGTGCGAAAGTCTCGCCTCAAGAAATCCAATTAATACACCCTCCCCCATATAGCTAATAGCTTCATCAATATAGTTCTTTTTTTCTCGCTCAGCTGTGGTATCGGAGGTCTCGCCTGAGCTCGGTGAGGACACTCCCTGACAGGTCAGAGTTCAGGGGGAGCAGCAGAGAGGCGGAGCTGTGTGAAGACGCCCCGCGGTGCGCTGGTATCTTCAGGGTCAGGTTTGGCTCAGAGATGGGGAATCCTCAGAGATCCACAAGCTGGCAGAGGAAACTCTCGACAGCATCAAGTCCCTCATCGTTTAAGACGTGGGCGGCAGATGAGGAGGAGGAAGTGGATCCGTTCGGCTACGTTCTGGCTGGGTCACCCGTCATTCCAGAGAGAGGTATCAGCTTAAAGAATGGAACATGCTGATGTGTGCTTGCTTCATGAAAACAAGTGTTTGACCATACTGACTATAAAATGATTCACTGCTGTCTCACCTGATCTTCTACTCAGTCTGTAGAGTCTTACAAAGAAGCTCAAGAGTCAAGAATAACCTGTCTCCCATGGCGATGAAACACCCACAGGAGTATGAAATAATGGGAAAAGAGTCTAATGCTTGTTCAGACACTGGCGTTAGCTCCATAATTTGTCACAATTCATCACCTTTACCAGGTCCAAGCACCTTGGCGCCATTACCGGCATACAACACAGAAACTGTGGGGTCAGACGTTACAGACATAGAAGACCAATATGGGCAGCTGACCAGGCCCTCTGGGAGCGGGACACAGGCTGTTGATGAACAAGGAGAGGTAGCACAAGGGATATGCAGGTATGAATACATGGACATCAGGCGCACCAGCTCTGCAGAAGAAGACAATCCAGCAAAGAAGACTCGTGTAACATGTGCAGGAGAAACTGAGGATACCGATCAAACTGTGGCGGAGTTAAAAGAAGAGCTCAGGGAGGTAGAAGAAGAAGACAAATGCCACAACACAGATGATGAACATTCACTGCAGATGAATGGAAGTAGTGAGTTGGTAGATGACCCTCATGTGCTGCAAGTTGGAGATGGGAAGATTGAGGAGTATGAGGAAATGACTATACAATGTGTGGTTCCCATCGGATGGGAGCAGGCAGATTACCAGAACGTCCTGGCGAAAGGAAGGACCTGTCCTGAGGACGCAGGCAGCGGCAGGTGTGGGGACATTGGGGAATACATCAAGGTCTGCGCTGGCATGGGGGAACCTGGGGGTAACATATCATTCGACAACCCAGACTACTGGCACAGTAGACTGTTCCTCCAGCCAGATGCTGTACGCACCTAACAACACCGCCTGAGGTAGAAACACAGCACCAGCTGCAGTTAGTACATTTTTAAATTTTGCAAACAATTTCCTGCTGTATTCCTTCATGTGTAATAAAAGAATTGCAGCTCTGAAGCTCATGTTATAGTCTTATACCTATAATTGTTTATAAAAACACCTAGTGTAGGTATAACAAGTGTATGTATAAAACCTCGAAGAAAAGGTAAACCTGAATACTATTTGGTGTTTCATCACAAATTTCAACAACTTGTGGTTATGTAAACCATTTGTGCCATTTATTCTAGAATATATGCTTGGTATAGTTTGTGGATGTATGTTCTTTTTATTTATTTTTTTTCATAATTGAAATAAAACAAAAGCTAAAGTTAAAAAAATACAAAAAAAGAAACGGTCATTTATTTTTTTATGTAAAAAAAAAACAAAGCCAAACACACATATAAATGCAACACACTATGCGTAACATGGTATGTACATGCTATTAAATACGTAATTTAAGGTAAGGATTTACTTGAAAAATGCTATTGTAATTTTTCTTGTTTAAAAACTTGTACTGAATCTTTCTTTCTATGAAAGAACGCAAGGTAGAGCGCGCGGTTTAATCCAAGACGGACAGAGACGTGCAAAGAGCCGGGAGGAGTTCGTCCATACTTCCGTTTCAGTTTAAATACATTTGCGGCATGAAGATATGTAACAAAGGCAGAACTTTAAGTGCTCGAGGTATTTGTTTTTTATTCGAAGGGAGTGGTAGTTTTTCAGGTGGTTGGGATTAAAAGATCATAATCTAATTTAAACAGTGTTTTTGAAAATATAGCTAAACATACCTCGAGCGACAAAGGGCGAGGCTGATTGCTATCTTGACTCCAGAGTGACGAAACTACCGCGCCGGTGCACAGAACAGCGTGGTCCATCCTGTATCTAACTACCGCCGGGGAAAAAAGCTAATAATTTGAGTTTGCGGATTCACTGCCATAATGTCTGGAGATGACGAGACGCAGGAGCAGACCATCGCCGACGACCTGGTGGTCACAAAGTTTAAGATGGGGGCCGATATTGCAAACCGTACGTTAAAGTCAGAGTGCCGCTTTTGCCATTTAGTCAGAAGTGACGGTTCGTCTGTTAGCTAGCCCTGTCAGTTAGCATTCGTCATACTCAAGCAGTGATCGTGCCATGTGCCACAATGGTGTTGGTTACGGATCAAACTAAAAGCAGGTTTTTGATAGAACAAATCTCTAAAAGAAAAAAAAAACCTCTCCTATTCAACGGGATCTTATAATAGCAATTACTGGATGAATATCATATTTTCGTTATATCATCTTGATTAGCTAGGGAGCTAACTGAGCTGGTAGCAGTTTCCTGCTAGCAAGCTAGCTGTAACCCGTAAGAGATGACAATGCAAAAGTTAATACAATAGTCAGTTTCAAACATTGTTCCAAACTGCAACGTTAAAAGTTGCATTTGTAAAATATGAACAGAAATGTCTATCCTTGCTTGAAGACTACTTCTAAATCGTGTCGTTTATCGGGAGGACTGACTACTAAACTTTGTTAGATGACACAATAACACAATATTTATTTTAAATGTACTGACAATGAAGAAATGTAGCATACGATTTAAAATATTTACAACACTTTACAAGTTCTAACTTTATGCAATTCACATATATATGACATATTCACAAATAAATATTTCTTAGACAAATTTGTGCGTTGTGTGTATATCTATATCTATATCTAGATATAGATATATATGAAATAACAAACAAAACCATCGACACCCACAGAGCTGTGGATTTATTTTAATTTTGACCCCCACAGGTGCCCTGAAGATGGTGGTCGAGGCAGCTGTGGCAGGGACCTCAGTGCTCAGCCTGTGTGTAAAAGGAGATGCTTTTATTATGGAGGAAATTGGTAAAATCTTCAAGAAGGAAAAAGAAATGAAGAAAGGTCAGCAGCTTGCTGCATTTCATTTTGCATGCTGGTATTTCTGCTTTGACACTCTCCTTATTCACTGTTGATCTTTTGCAGGAATTGCTTTTCCAACTTGTGTGTCTGTTAACAACTGCGTGTGCCATTTCTCCCCTGTGAAGAGTGACCCTGATGTGATTCTGAAAGATGGGGATCTTGTCAAAATGTAAGCTACAAAACTGGTGTCAATATTCTCTTATCTTATTTCCGGGCGGCTGTTCCTGCATAACGTTTGTGTTTTTGTGATCCCTCCAACAGTGATCTGGGCGTTCATGTTGACGGCTTCATCTCAAATGTGGCTCACAGTTTAATTGTTGGAGTGACCAAGGTTTTCATTCATTTAGTCAGGAGTGTCCTCATTTTTAATGCAATTTATGGTTTATGCCATCATTAACAAAAACATGGTCGCCCTTAGGACAACCCACAGACTGGCAGGAAGGCTGACCTGATGATGGCCGCTCACCTCTGTGCTGAGGCTGCTCTTCGCCTTGTGAAACCAGGGAACCAGGTGACTATTGTGGCTTTCCCACCTTCACTGAAGTGGTACTTGGTTGTAATAGAAAACCACCAAAGTAGAGATGACTGGTGCTGAATCTGGTACCGCTGTGCACAGCTCTTCTGATAACACGCTGATTTTATTAGAACACACAGGTGACAGACGCCTGGAACAAGATCGCCAAGTCTTTCAAATGCACCCCTATTGAGGGTAAGAGCATGTGAACAGTTTGTGCTTGTCAACGCCAGTTTATATTTAAACAGCGTGGAATTAATGTGTTGCTCTTGCCATGGTTACAGGCATGCTGTCCCATCAGCTGAAGCAACATGTCATCGATGGAGAGAAAACCATCATCCAGAACCCGACAGACCAGCAAAAGTAGGTTCACCTTTGTGCATTTCCTTTAAATGTGATCAGTAGATGATTTCCGTCTTCCTGTTTTGGCAGAAAGGACCATGAGAAGGCTGAGTTTGAGGTGCATGAGGTGTACGCAGTGGATGTGCTTGTCAGTACTGGAGAAGGGAAGGTGAGAGGAAATAATGAGCTAGTTTTTAATGCTTCTATTGAAACTGTAGCACAAGGGTTTGGTGTTTCTTTACACATATTTGTTTTATTAATTCAGGCAAAGGACGGGGGTCAGAGGACCACTGTTTATAAAAGAGACCCCAACAAGGTGTACGGCTTAAAAATGAAGTCATCCCGGATGTTGTTCAGCGACATAGAGAGGCGCTTCGATACAATGCCTTTCACTCTCAGGTTCATTTTTTTTTATTATTATTTTAGTTTTTTCATGTGATGTGAATTTAAATGCTGGTTTAAATTTTTTGTGAGGACAGCTGGGCAAATGTTAGGCAAATGTGGTGAACCGTATAAAGCTGCTGTTGTCATGAACGTGTGAGTTCTGGGCTTCTAGAAGTGTTTCCTTTGCAGAGCCTTTGTTCCACGCCAGAAATAGTTTTTGCCGATTGAGCTGTAGGTGATTGTTATGCCACAGTGTGACCGCCTGCACACCAGTCTCTGTATATTTTAAGCGTATATTGACCTGTTTGCACCTGACTGAAAATGGCATGGTTGTAGCTGTAATCATTTTGTTTCTTTGTTTGTTCAGAGCGTTTGAGGAAGAAAGCAAAGCTAGGCTGGGATTGGTGGAGTGTGCCAAACATGAGCTGGTGCAGCCGTTCACTGTGCTGTATGAGAAAGAAGGTGATCAAGTTCTCTGTTTTTGTCACACAGCACACACTCTTGTTGTTTTCCTGTCTGCATTGTTAGACACACTAATTTAAAGATGTGAGCCAGCAACCACCTGACACTAGTACGAACTAAGTTTTATAGAGCGGCACCTAAACACTGAGTGATGAAGTGATGAACACTCACTTTACTGAAATGGGAAGACAACATTGCAAATTAAATCTCTTCCATCGTCTCTCCAGGTGAATTTGTTGCCCAGTTTAAGTTCACTGTGCTCCTGATGGCTAATGGACCACTGCGAATCACAAACAGCCTCTTTGATCCAGACCTGTACAAGTCCGAGTACAAAGTGGAGGACCCAGTGCTAAAGGTGAAATATCTTTGATTGATAGTATATTTCATCCACTTCCTGAAATTAAAGTACTAGTGTAATGGGATCAATGTAGGGTGCGTTCTGCTGACTGCTTTCCTGGAGCCATTATACCTTCCTATGACATATTAATTAGTCTTTTTTCCTCCTCCCTTATAAAGAACTTGCTTCAAAGCTCAGCCAGCCGTAAGACTCAGAAGAAGAAGAAAAAGAAGGTGAGTCATTGGGCAGTGGGATTAACAGAGAAGAATGCTGAAATCGAACAACTTTATCTGACAAAGTTGACTTTGAAACTGTTCCACTTATTGGTTTCTCATTTTTTTAGGCCTCAAAGAATGCTGAGAGTGCCACGGGACAGGCAATGGAGACTGAAGCTGCCGAATAGATTTCCCTCTACAGGTTATCTGATAACTCAAACAACAGACATCACCAGTCCTTCTATCCCAGCTATCTGAGGCGCCTGCAGCCATAGCTGCTGTGAATACCTCCGATTCTTAATAGATGTCGGTCTGGGACGATGCTGCTCCAAAATTGTCACTCCACCTTGACAAAACAGAAACACACATACCCAAAATATTTCCCACTGACCCTGAAAGGCACTTCCAAGTGGACCAAATTCTGTAGAAGAGCAAGATATTTGGTGCCAACAATGACTGGCACATTTAACCAATTGACTGACCTTGAGTCCTCACTTTTCTCCACGGTAACTTAGTAAAGAAAATATATAAAAATAAAATGAATTTGACAGAGCAGCCAAGGATTTTGGATGTACAATTCTGTGTCAGAGTAATTGTGTGGCATTAGGACGTTTCTTTGAGGTCATAAACATACAGCCTTGTTGAATTGTCTTAAGCACTGAGCAGAGTTGTGCAACATGATGTCACTATTTACAGAAGCATGACATCATTAATCAGCATTATTGTTGACGTAATTACTACTGCTTGTTCCACCTACTACAGGTTACTCTGCTAATCTTTTCTAAAAACTGACATTTTAAGGCCTGTTTGTTTTTTCCTTTAGTCACTTTGTGATGCCAAGGCTTCAACGTTCAGTTTTTACAGCCACTGCTGGGTATGACAGTCTGTGTTTACATGAGAAGTCCATACCTGTTAAACTTGGGTGCTTTTGTAAAACAAATCCAGTTTCAGAGACTATTTTTGGAAACATTAAAAAGCCACCTGACATCATTCATGGAGTTGAGTTTTTACTACTTTATTTCACTCATAGTAATGAACAAGTTTTACTGTCTTAGAATTTTGAACTTTTGATTTATACTCAAAAAAGGGTATGGGGTAGTCTATAAAGACCAGTAGCATTCATGACATCAGTAATAATTATTCAACTTTTAATCAAGTATAAAATATAGACTGACGAATGATGTGCTATAAATAAATCCAATTATATATCAAACATGCATATTTAAATTACTAATAACGAAATTAATTACAATGGTAATTAAACTATATAAAACAAAGTACCAATCTTTTCTTACTTTCCGCTAAAATTTAATTTGTAATGGTTTCACCCTCGTCCACTGAAAGTGAGGTAACACATACGTCACGGCCATGTCGCAGTTATATGACGTTCTTTGTGGTCACGGTTCTCAAATTGGTGTTGCGTGATTTGTTGGTGGCCAGTATCGAAATCCAACTTAATCTTATTCTTGGTACCCCATCGATTTAAACTTTTTAGTGTCTCCTTCTCTTTCCAGCCTCCTTTTCAACATGAGAGCCAAGGTTTGTTTTTTGTGTCTGCATTAGCTAATAATCTTTGTTCCTTAGATGCTAACAGATAGCAAATTTGAGTAGGTCGTAAAGTCAGTTTTTCAGTCGGGTAATGATAATTTCTGTTTATTTATAAAATGCGTATTTATTTATCTAATTAATAGATTTTGATTACTATGTCTTGAGAAGCTGATAAATTGTAATCGTGATTAATATTGTGCTTTACTTGCAGTGGCGAAAGAAGCGCATGCGCAGGTAAGATGTTTCTCATACGTTGCAGCCGGAAAATAACGTCGACTCTGGAGGATTACTCTCGTTACCACTCCTTGTTTTAATAGGCTGAAGCGAAAAAGGAGAAAGATGAGGCAGAGGTCCAAGTAAACTGCCCTCTCAGCCATGATGGCAGTGTCGAACAACCTCAGTTGGAGACCCAGGGCTTTCCTCGCGTCAAAGCCTGTGGCGGCGTCCACATGGACCAGAGACAGCGGTGCTTCAGCGGCTGGTTTAGGGCCTGCTGGATGACAGACTTTTTCTAAGGGATTTTCTGGACTCTTGTTCTTCACACAACTTTTGTCATTTATTGCTCTTCGTACTGTGATTAAAGGTTTTGGTTTTTGAATCACATCTGTTCATGTTGTCTCTGTCAAAGCGGAACAAGGGAACAGACCACATTTTCACATGGTTTTCTTGTCTCATTTTGCCTTATTTTAAGGCTGAGTTCATTTATTTGAAAAAAGACCTGCTAATTCTCTTGTGTCAAAGTACAGTTTTGAGTCTAACAATCTTTACACACTGCTGAGAAAGAACACTAATCTCAAATTAAACTGCAAAATTTCCCAGAGATGCTCGTTCAGAGTTATAAATGGACTAGACAAAGCTTTCTCAGTATAGAACCTGCTGGCATCTACATGTGATCTGATCATATGTTCAAAGATCTCATTCTGCTACTAAGATTGGGAAAGTTTTAAGTTTAAACTTTGGTAAGGTTAAAACACATATTATACAACGAGCACCGTGAATAAAAGACTGATTTCACATTCAGCTCTTACCCCGGGACATTACTTTTGTCTCTTTTAGTCTTTTTTGACTAATTCTGTCATGATGCTAATGACTCACAAATCCATTTACTGTATACCATTTTTTTTAATCCTTGGAGCCCTGCAGTTACTCCCACCAAGGTTATGTGACAGCTGGTGTTTTCCTTGTGTTTGAACAAAGTAACTCAGAAAGTTATTAACGGATCTTGATAAAATTTTCAGAATATGTTCATAATGGGCCAAGGAACAGATCATTACATTTTGGTGATGTTCTGGATTACCTCTGTCATATTTTGAAATCAGGAAGAGGTGATCCGGTGATTTCGACTTCTGCTTCCCTATCTGAGAGTTCTAATCATCTGATTTCATGAGTCATTCTAGTTTTTCCTACTGACGTAAAAAAAAAAAAAGAAAAAGATTAATAAGTTTGGTTCATTGCAGCAAGGACTGCACAATGTCGAGGTTAAAGGTCAGCCTGATGTTTCTACATCAGCTGTTGATTTCTACACCAGTGGAATCAACAGCCATAGTTCAGGTATCCAGGTCGGGTGGACATAATGTAAAAAAATAAAAGTGTTAAAATCAAACCATTTACCCTTGTACTGTAGAGTGCATGTGTCAGAAGATGTGTAAATAACTGAACGCACATTTGTTAAACTATACAGAATCCCTTGTTAATTCCTTTGCAGTTCGTCTCATCCGTGCATCTGTCACCGTCGGCTGCAGCTGCAGTGCGTCTTCACATTTACGGAGAGGAACGTCTTCAACACCTCACCTCCTGAGCAAACAGGCCTTGTTTGCAGGGACTTGCCAACAGGGCCCGATTTGGATATGCCCCGTTCAGGTTACCGTGTAAGTAAGGCTTTAACGTGTTCAGGTGCTTTACAAAGGGCAGCACCTGAACACGTTTTAGTTTAGGCTTTACGTAAAAACACTTCGTTGATGTCAGTTAATCTGGTGTGTAAACTGATACATACAATGTAAATACACTATAATAAAAAGAGAAGTACCTTTAAACTGTATTGCAGTCTTGCTTTACCACATTGTGAATAAAATACTAATAAGGGGGTAATATTAAAACCATTTCTGACATTTTCCAGTGGCCCTCATGCAGCGCTACATGATATTCTGTCGTTCTACCCTCCCTGGTGCTTGATTACATGGCTGCAGCTTGTCAGCACCATGTCATGAGTCATTACACTTATGGTGATGGAGCTGCTGGCGCGCTGCTGTGCTGGGTACTAAAAGGTGCTGCAGCGCGGAGGAGCGCCTGCGCACGCTGCAGGATTCAAGCTGCTTAAGTCCAAAAACAGACAACGGGTTAATCAGCCTTCAGTCTTGGAGGTTGTGCATAGAGAGAATTTTCAGTTTGAGAGGAAAAAAAAAATAGATTTACAACATCTGCCCCTGGGATAAATATTCGCATGCTTGCGTGACGCCACAAGTTGATTCTAAGGTTTTAGGTTTCCACGTCTTGCGAAGGAGGGCCAGAGGAAGAGCCCGCCCTGCCATTTACTTTGCGCTGCAAGAGAAGCAAAACACGCAGATGAAACACGGAATTCCACATTTTGGAAGAGCAGCCGGGTACACCGGACTCACTGCGATCTGAGAGCCCGTTTCTCCATGGTTTCGACAACGCAGCACTGCGCAGCCTTCCGTGGCTACAGCCACTCAGTTGCCATCGAAGCAGAGTAGCCGGGGACCCGCCACAAGACGTGAAGGAATAGTTGAGACGTGAAGGAATAGTTGAGATGCCAGCCGCGGACGCAGAGCACGTTATGGACGGAAGCGCGACGTTTGCGCCTCCGGCCTCACCGAGCCAGCAGCGCCCCGGAGATCGCGCTGTCAGCGTGCTGTGGTCCTTCGGGAAATGCCTCGGTGCTCTACTACCTGTCTATCTGGCCGGGTATTACGGCTTCAGCATCACCGTGGTGCTGTTTGGTCTCATAATCTACATGGGATGGAAACACAGCCGTCTGGACAAAATGATGAGGTTCAAATCTGCGATGTACCTCCTGGAGAACGAGAGAGCGTTCACCACGGAGAGCGTGTTCAGGGCAAAAACGGATTTGCCCCCGTGGGTAAGCACTCATGATCTGCAGCTGGTCTCATTTGACGCAACTCTCAGTTGACGCTGTGCTGCCACCAGCAGACCTGCGTGCGTGTTACTGGCTTATGGCAGTGTTGACAGTAAATTGCGGTCGTTCAGGCATCCATATTTAGACATTCATAATGTTGGAGTTAGTGTGAACTGCTCCCGCACCAGCCGCTGAGGAATGTGAATGATGCGAATTTTTCCTAAAGATCTTTGAAGCGGAAAGAATGGCGCAAATATCGGGCAGCCAGGGAATGAACGGTTACCTCCGTGCTTTCAGTACTGCAGAGCTTTTAAATGACAGTTGAACACACAAGAACACCATATCTGGGTAGAGACAAGCAGAGGCACAATGTGTGTGTGTGTGTGTGTGTGTGTGTGTGCGCGCGCGCGCGCCACAACTTCAAAGGACTGTTTGAGGCTTAAGACTTGAGTAAAGTTGGGGTTAGATTGGGTTTAGGTTAAGGGGCTGGGTAATACTTTATGACTATTAAAGTCCTCACAAAGATAGAAGCACAAGGATGTGTGTGTGGGTGTGTTTCATTTTGAGATTTTTTTCAAAAACAGGATTTTTTAGTGTTTCCCTTACCAGCTGATGCCAAGTAAGGGAAACACTCTTTAAACATTCACAAGGCAAAATTCTCTCTGCCACACCGATACCCTGACCATAATAAGAACCTTGATCTGTGTTTACTAGTCTGAGTCTGCAGAGTCTCCAACTCCGTCAATATCTGCTCTGCTCCACAGGCATTAGCAGAGGGATCAGAAGGTCGTTTTGCATCACTGTCATCTTACATGTGACCCTTGTGTGCTCCACAGGTCAACTTTCCAGATGTGGAAAAAGTGGAGTGGGTGAATAAGGTGACTGCATCTTTTTTCATGTCCTACCTTTTTTTTTTGTTTTGTTTTGTTTTTTTTAAGCTTGCCAGTTACCTCGCATTTAATATGACAAAAAAAGATGCTTCTGTGGAGCTGAATGACCTGGCTCCCTTCACTGCCTCTCCATCAGCACTAATAATCTACTGCTGTAATTAAGACTCAGGGGGAGCTGCTACAATGGTATTGCAGCGCTCCGTGCCTCCGTCAGTGTCCTCGCAGCAGCAGCAGCAGCAGAGGGAGCATGGACGTGAATGCTAATAAAACAGCCTTCTGGAGAAAAAAGAATGTACTGAAGTCAGCAGCACGAGCTCCGTACGTGGGGAGGCCGTCTGCTGGTTCAAGCTCTCATCAGCCCACATGTGATTTCTTCAGATTCGCATTCCTGACTTCCTGTTTTTCATCTTCAGTTTGCTGAAATACTGTCAGCATTTCTGATATTGTAGCAATGAGAGGCTACTGTAGCTTCAGGCTGTCTGCTCCAAACCCGTCACAAAGCATTTGGCCCATGGTTGAAACAATGCGATGATTCCCTCCTTGTGCTGAGGTGCTAAAGTTGACAAGTCATTATTATTATTATTATTATTATTATTATTATTATTATTATTATTATTATTATTATTATTATTGTTATTATTATTTTTTATTTTTTTATTTTTTTGCCTCGGCCAGCTGCTCTTACAGTAAGAAGAATCAGTTTTGGAACTCAGACTTCCCAAAAGGCCATTTATGAAGTGCAGAAATGCAATTTCCCCTGTAGATCATCCAGCAGGCCTGGCCGTTCATCGGCCAGTATCTGGAGAAGCTGCTGGTGGAAACCATTGCTCCTGCCATCAGGGCCTCCAGCATTCACCTGCAGACCCTCAGCTTCACCAAGGTCAACATAGGGGACAAGGTAAGCCCGTGGCCTCAGAGCAGGCAATGGCCTCGCACGTCGCGTCGGACGAGGCCACGATGATGACGCACAGACTGATGGTTTCCCCGCCTCTGCATTTGCAGGCCATGAAGGTGGTCGGCGTGAAGGCCCACACAGAGCAAGACAGAAGACAGGTCATGCTGGATTTGTATCTGAGGTAAAGCATCGCAGCTGAGCCTGGGGATTCCTGCAGAACTGAGCTCTTCTCCTCTCAGCAGCCGGATCAGAGGTTCTGGAAATTCAAATTATTCCTGAAGTCCATTAAAAAGCGCCATTCACAAGATCACAATTTGAATGTTTTCTTAATTCCATGTTGTTAAGTGAACCGGTCAGTCAGGTTAAGCACGGTAAAATGTGTCTGTCATTACCATACTGTTAGAGGAGTTTGCTCTTGTCTGTTCTGCAGGATCTCTGTTTACTTAACGCAGGAAACAGCCCAGTCCTCTCTCGCCATCAGTGGCTTCCGTTGGTGAAGTTTTTATCACTTATTGTTGCTCTTCTTGCAGCTACGCGGGAGATGTGGAGATTAATGTGGAAATCAAAAAGTACTTCTGCAAAGCCGGGGTGAAGGGAGTCCAGGTATGGCTTTTGAAGAATGAAATGTGACAGTACATCATTATTCAAGCCTCGTTCCAGCTTTTTGTCTTTCATAGCTGCACGGGAAGCTGCGTGTGATCCTGGAGCCTCTGATCGGGAACATGCCGCTGGTCGGAGCCGTCACCATGTTCTTCATCCGCAGGCCCGTGAGTGCTGCAGCTGTGAACATCTGTATTCCTGCCAGCTGTGCACGTCTCCTGTGCATTTACCATTAACTGCTTTCTAGAAACTGGACATCAACTGGACTGGACTGACCAACCTGTTAGATATTCCTGGACTCAGGTAAGCTAACGCGTATGTACTCCGTGCTGCACTTCTTCAAATATTTGATGCATTTCTCTGAATCTTCAGATGCTTATCGCAGTCAAATCTGTGTGATTAGCACTCAACATGTTTATTTTAAGACGCGCTGGTGCATTTCGAGATCATCGATAGCTGGTTCCTTCTTGTCAGTCGGCTCTCTGTTTGCAACCCTGCAGACGGTGCATCTAAGCATCACATCAACAAATGTAAATGAAGACAAAATCCTGTCATAATGCAGCGGCTGTGCAGATTGACTTGCCTGGCTGAATATCTGCCAACAGCAGGGATGTACTGCTGCTGATTTTCTACTTTTCGTTGCATTTGTTGACAAAGAACATCATCTTGCAAACCATACTGACGTTGATGGATTCAGCCAGCACGTCTATCATTTAAGGTCAAGATAAAGACAATGTTGGATCAACCACAGTCTATTTAGATGGATCGTGCGTTTAGCTACCGGCGTGGCTGATTCTACATTGAATGTTTTGAGAAAATACAATTAAAGTATTGTCAGTGCTAAAATATCGGTTAAATCTGGCAATAACCACAATGACAGCGTGTCATTTTTGAATTGCATTGCTGCTCTAGGTGCGATTAGGCAACATAATTTCACAGAAGGCGCCACGCGCCGTTAGCCAGCAGGCATTTCCTGTTGGCTTTTGCTGCCAAGAGCTTGAATATCATGTGATTTTTCTATGTGCACGTTCTATCCTCTGCAGTAGTATATACAGTCTCTGCCTGCCTGTCTGTCTGTCTGTCTGTCTGTCTGTCTGTGTCCCACCCCCTCATGTGTTCACACCATCATCCTGGCATTCATTTACAGTGCCATGTCGGACACTATGATAATGGATGCCATAGCTTCCCACCTGGTGCTCCCCAACCGTCTCACTGTCCCCCTGGTGGCCGACCTGCACGTTGCTCAGCTCCGCTCCCCTCTCCCAAGGGTAACTCCATTTTTACTTGGCCTGGAGAAGCGCAGATCCACACGGACCGATGCGGATCTGTCCCATCTCATAAGCAAGTTTCAGTTTTCCAGTGAAGAAAACCGAAAACAATAATCCTTTTCCTCCGTGCACCCACTAGGGAGTAGTGCGAATTCACCTGCTGGAGGCCGAGGACCTGACCGCCAAGGATACGGTCATCAAGGGCTTAATCGATGGAAAGTCCGACCCGTATGCCGTCCTGCGAGTGGGAACGCAGATCTTCACGTCTCACCACATCGACAGCAACCTGAACCCACAGTGGCGGGAGATGTACGAGGTGAGAGGACCAGAGAAAGCAGAGCGGAGGTGGATCTATTTTCCACTGTTTTCCATCAGGTGTGGCACAAAATTTATGGCTAAGTGTCAGGTGTCCCTGCTTCAGATCTGCCAAAGTGCACATCAATGAATACATGTTAAATCAACTACTATTACCTACCCACTAATATAGTAAAAGGTATCATCTGTTTGCATGTCTTTGTGTTTTCATGTTGTGTGGCTGTAATATGTTTGTCCATATATCCATGTTTTTGTGTACTCGTCTGCGTGTGTGTGTGTGTGTGTGTGTGTGTGTGTTTGTGTGCGTCAGGTGATTGTCCATGAAGTACCTGGTCAGGAGTTGGAAGTGGAAGTATTTGACAAAGACCCAGACCAGGATGACTTCCTGGGAAGGTAGCTAGATTCTCATCACACGCATGCTCTCATGCTGTTCCGCCGCCGTTGCTGCGTCGCACCACGATTCTTTCGCATCTATTTTCATCCTCCGACATCCACGGCCTCGTTGATAGTCTCCGCACCCCTCTGCTTGTGTCTCCGTCAGGGTCAAGGTCGATCTGGATATCGTGAAGAAGGCAAGAGTTGTTGATGATGTAAGCATCTTCTCTTTACAAGCTTTTGGGGGTTTTTATAGTGAATACAGGACATTATTTCATGTGTGACAGTGATCTACATATACCATATAGGATATACCATTTTTTTCCTGCCAATCAATATACACACCTTTTGAATTCTTTCTTGTTGACAGTGGTTCAATCTGAAGGATGTCCAGTCTGGCAGCGTTCATCTGAGGCTGGAGTGGCTCTCTCTGCTCTCCTCCGCTGAACGACTGAGCGAGGTGAGACCTAAAGCACTTCTGTTGCTGTTTTTATCCTTACAGAGCCGTTTGCACAGAGCTAGCATGTTGTCATATTCCTCCTCCGCCAGGTGATCCAGAAGAACCAGAACCTGACTAGTAAGACGGACGATGCCCCGTCTCCCGCCATCCTCGCCATCTATCTGGATCAAGCTCAGGACCTGCCGGTAAGATTCCCTCCCCAGAACCTCCGTGTTCGATGCGTTTCAGCATGTTTTGTTTGTGGTGTAGATGAGAAAAGGCAACAAGGACCCGAGCCCGATGGTGCAGATCTCCATTCAGGATACAACCAGAGAGAGCAAGGTGATGGTTGTGAACACTTCTTTTTGGTCTGAACCAATCTGCGAACACGCAGTGTGAAAATATTCTGCCTTCGTTTCTGCAGACATGCTACGGTACCAACAACCCCATCTGGAGCGACGCCTTTACCTTTTTCATTCAGGATCCCCGTAAACAAGACGTTGATATTCAAGTGAGTTTGATGGGCTGTTTTTGAATTTTATCTCCGGCGTATTCGACCCAGATGTGACGTGTTCCGTTTCATCAGGTGAAAGACGATGACCGCTCCCTGTCCCTTGGCACCCTGACCATTCCCCTCATGCGTCTTCTGGGGTCCCCCGAGCTCACCATGGATCAGTGGTTTCAGCTGGAGAATTCTGGTTCCGCCAGCCGCATCTACATCAAAATCGTGCTGAGGGTGTGTGTTGCACTCCCGACTTCTTTCCACCCTCTCTAATTCAAGTTACTTTCAGAAGCATCACTCCTGGGGTAATTAGATCATTTGTGCAGGAGTCTAAAATTGAATTACAAGTGTAGAGAAGCTGAGTGGAAAGCAAATTATATTGTTGTCATTAAGCAGAAATGGTAAAAGGGCTGATTTTGCTGTCAGAGTGGAGCTAAATAGGCTGGTTATAATTTGACAAAGAGGCAAAATGGACTAGCAACAGAATGCTGGGCTAGTATGAAACAAGGGCTAGAATAGTACAGCTAGGCTAACAGGCTGGCTGCAGATGGCTGGTGTGAGATAGTGACAGTGAAGATAAAGAGTCCCTTTAAAGTGGTGCTGAAAGGCCAAGTGGATGGAAATCAGCTGCTTTCAGTAGCAACAGAGAAGCTGTGTGGAACAGTCTAAGAGTGCACCATTCAGTGGGTAAACTGGTTATAGTAACAGTGTAGTTATTACAACCTTTAATTTACACTTAAGTAGACAATAATTTACGCGGTATAACTATTAATATTTGTCTCCACACAGATTTTGTGGTTGAGTGACGAGGCCAGCCCCACAACCCCTTCCCCTCGACCCTCGGCGTCCGGGAACCAGGGTTTTCAGAGTGTCTTCCCTTCAAACCTGAACACCCTGGGCTCCTCCGGGTCAGGCAAAGCCCCGCTGACCCGCCCCCAACACACCTCGCCCGACCCAGAGTTTGCAACTGAGGTAAAAGTAGAACCAGATAGAGTAATCAGTTACCACAGCTACCTCAGTTACCACAGTACCACAGCCTGTCTCTGCACCACAGGGAGTGCTGCGAATCCATCTGGTGGAGGCCCAAAACCTGATTGCCAAGGACAACTTCATGGGGGGCATGGTGAAAGGGAAGAGCGACCCCTATGTCAAGATCCGGGTGGCCGGCATCACTTACCGCAGCCACACCATCAAGGAGAACCTCAACCCCATCTGGAATGAACTTTATGAGGTTATTGCTCTCCTTCCTGCTCATGTTTGTATTTTTTTTTTTTTTTTTTTTTTTTTTGTGATCATTTAATGTACATTTCATGCGTTTCTTCTGATTTAGGTCATTTTGACGCAGCTGCCCGGTCAGGAGATCCAGTTTGAGCTGTTTGACAAGGACATCGACCAGGATGACTTCCTGGGGAGGTGCATCCTTCAGATCATTTCACTCTCTTATATCTACAATTATCATTCTATTCAAAAGATTGATCACCTGCTTTTCCTTATAGGTTTAAACTTAACTTGCGCGACATCATCAGTGCACAGTTCGTTGATACTGTGAGTCCTGAACAGAAAACCTGAAGACGTGGTATAATATTGACATTTGTGCTACTTTAACGTCTTCCTGTGTCACCCTGGCAACAGTGGTACACCCTGAATGATGTGAAGTCAGGCCGGGTTCATCTGGTTCTGGAGTGGCTGCCCAGAGTCTCTGACCTGAAAAGACTGGAGCCGGTTAGATTCTTACTGGTTAAAGTATCAATTCATAGATGATTATACATATAAGCAGCTTTTCAGAAACTGTATCTTTAATGTAAAATGCATATAAAAACTTTTTAACTGTTTCCTTCATAACTTCCTGCTTCCTGCAGATATTGCAGTACCAGGTGCAGCAGTCGTACCAGAACAAAGTCGTTCCATCGGCGGCCATGCTGTTTGTGTACGTGGAGCAAGCTCACGGCCTGCCGGTGAGACGAAGCGCTGGTTTACTGTCAATCGCTGAGCACAGGCCGATGGCGTGTTAATTACCATCTTCCTCGTGTGTGATACCAGTTAAAGAAGAGCGGAAAGGAGCCGAAAGTCGGTGCTGACGTTCTCCTCAGAAACGTGTCCCACAGGACCAAGGTAGGATGGTGAAAGGTGAGCTTGCGCACGCGGCAAGAGAAAAGAGCGGTTGTTGAGTTGTTTCTCGCTCCAGGTCGGCGAGCGTTCCACGTCTCCGCGGTGGGACGAAGGCTTTCACTTTCTGGTCCGTGACCCAAAAGAAGAAACTCTCACAGTGAAGGTCATCAGCAGCATCTCTGTCAGCATCTTATTTAACCAACTGAAAATGCTAATGAGAGGATTTGTGTCCGTACGTAGCTGTCTCACAGCTGGGGCCAGGCTCTGGGCTCCCTGACGCTTCCCCTCAGAGACGTGCTGCTGGAGCCTGGCATGGTGCTGGACCAATGGTTCAACGTGGACGGAGCGCTCCCAGAAAGTCAGATACTGCTGAGGGTCATGCTAAAGGTGTTAGCATTCCAGCTGTGTCCTGGTGTATCTGCTTACTTTGGGAAAGGATTTTGATTATTCATCAGGAATGTTGGTTCTGCCTCTGTAGATCTTGGACACTCAGCTGGTCACGTGCCGCAGGGATGCCGACGGTGAAGTCAGCGGAGATGATGTCATTCCCAGATGGGTTCCTTCTCATCTCGACATCAGACAGAGGAATGCGTTCTCCATGTGAGCCACTTCTTCCCCGTTTTCATTTAAATGTGGGTTTATTTTTGCCCGTTTTCTTTTCTACATGGTGGTATTTCCTCCGCTGCATCTTCAGGGGCTGTGATAACGCGAACACCACAGGCCAGGTGAAGCTCACCATCGGCTACTCCGTGGAGGAGGGCAGGCTTTTCATCACGGTCCACGCATGCAGGTTCCCCTCTTATTTTTACTTATTATTATCATCACATATGTCCTTCTGGAGCACAGATCAGCAGCAGCTGTGTGTGTGTGTGTGTGTGTGTCTGTGTGTGTGTGTTTCACCCCCACAGGGCTCTGGCAGCATGCTCAAAGGACGGTGCTGACCCTTACGTTTCTTTCATTCTTCTACCCGACAAGAAGGCCACCACCAAGAGGAGAACCGCCACCAAAAAGAGAGACCTCAACCCAGAATTCAACGAGAGGCAAGACAAGGAAATGACTGTAACGACGAAGGAGATGCGGGGACGCTAACAGACCCCCCCAATCTCTCTCCACAGGTTTGATTTTGATTTCTCTCTGGAAGAGTCCTACCAGAGAAGACTGGACCTGTCTGTGAAGAACAGCGTCTCCTTCATGAGCAGAGAGAGGGAGCTGATCGGCAAGGTACGTCATCGGGGATTAACCCGTTTATTCACGTAAAACTCTCTGAAGTTTACATAAACGCGTTCTCTGTGACCCAACAGCTACAGCTGGACCTGGAAGAAATAGACCTCAAGGCCTGCGTGACTCAGTGGTAATGACATGTCTGATAGCAGGGTTTTTTCGCCTTTTTTTGGAGACGACACCACCATTTAATTTAATTCTCTCTTTCTCCAGGTATGATTTGGTTGCGGAGCTCAACTAGAAGAAGCGACTCTCGCTCTCTCTATCATTAAATGTTGTGACCTGTGATTTGTGTCTGTATATTCAGCATAGATGAAAATCGCCACACCCACAGAAGAAAAATGCGCATATCAGCTTCATGACAACATTCCACCAGAATTTAGGACATGAAACGCCACATGTAGCTTATCATCTCTCAAGTGTCAACTGTGATGAAATTGCTGTCTTTTACAGACTCTTTACTACAACATTTTGGCTGAATTGATATTTGATAATAACAACAGTGTTGCACAATTTACCAAAATAACTGTGTTCAAAAGCATGCCAAAGCCCTGTTTGGATAACACAACGAGTTTTATGAATTTACAGCATTCGACACGAGGATGTTGCCTTCATTTTTTTTTTAATAATGTCCACTTAAATCCTGGTTACTGTGTATATATTTTGTTCAAATCGTTGCCTTAAGTATTACTGTGCACACTTTATCAGTGTTTGTTGTTTTCTAAATGGCTTTTAATTATCTTCTCTATAAAGTATTACCAACGTAGAGCCTCATATTTAAAACAGAGGTATGATAGTCTAGATCACTGTGCTTTTATGAGAAGTCAACTTCATAAGATGCTAAAAACATGTGCTAATGTTCTCGAACCCATGCTTCCTTGTGTTTGCATGTGTTGGTAATGCTGCAAGCTGAACGCCATGGCTATATTTTATTTTTTCTAGCAATACAGAAACCCCAAAAAATCCATTTATGATGCTTTGTGTAAGAAAGTATAACTGAAATGAGTGCATCTACTGTTCACACTCTGCAGGAGTGCTACAACCAAGACAAACATGATGAAGAAATTTGCTGAAGTCTGAATTTGATTGAAACATATTATGTGCCTGCTGATGCTATTTATTAAAGTTTGCACATTCTCATAAAAAAGGGTTGTGTGTTTTTATTTGGAATTAGTCTTTAAAATTCTCAGGCCTGTTTGATAAATTGTAGTACTCATATTTTACCACAAGATAGCACTGTTGTGCTAAACATGGAGTCTTTAATTTAACGTGGGTTCACATCTACACGAGGGGGCGGAGCACCGTAAATATGATGATAGACTTGTTTTATGACCAATACGTTGTGTTGTTTCCATATCTATGGGCGGGACTACGCGTTAAACCCCGCCCATCAGTAGGGGAAGCGACGAAAGGCTTTAATCAGGATCACACAACAATAATGAATGGAAACGTCGGGCAGCCCAGAAAGTTTAGCGACGGACGGAGTCAGCGTAGTTAAGAGTTGTCTGTCACTGCGTGAAATTGGCTGTAATGGATTTTCAGGCAAACTTAGGTGGCACTCACTGGGAGACGGAAACGACGCACTTTTATTGTTTCTTTTGAAAGTTTTTGGGAGACTACAGTGAAACTGTAAACCTGAACGCGTGATTAGGTGTAAATGGCATTTGGGGACTCGAACGCCACATTTCGGCTCTGTCAGAACCCTAACTGGGGATCCTCTGGATTCATGCGTTAATCAAACTGTTTGGATTATTTGGGAGTTTTGATTTTCCAATCTTGCGAAGAAAGTTGGAGGATTGTGAAGTTTTTTTTTTTTTTTTCTTCAAGTTGAAGATGGGAAACATAGAAAGCGTGGACGGCCAGTCCGAGATGAAGCATCACTTCATGCCCCTGAAGGTGCCCATGCCTGACCCCACCGAGCTGGAGGAGAAATTTGCCATTGTTTTGGTGAGTTGGTGATCCCCCTTTTTTCTGTCAAGTCAGGAGAAAAAACTTTTTGGTCCTGCGCAGTAGCTGTGGTTCTGTTTTTCAACTTTCACAGGTGCCAAAATAAACGCAGCAAGGTTCGGTTATTGACTTGATTACGCTGGTTGTGTGATCTATTATGATCCGCTGATCTGTAAATGAACCGACCGGTGCCGTTCCGCCCCTCATTCTCTGCATGTCGACCCCCCTCCCTCCCTCTCTGCCCCCCTCTCCTGCGGTTCTTTTGTCTCCTCTGAAGTCACAGCAGCTCGGCTTTTGGCTGAAGTGGCAAACCGAGCGCAGCATGGAGGGGTAGAGCCACCGAGGAGGGGGTTTATCCCGCACACACTTGGCAGCGCGCCCCTCATGGTACTGGGCTTATTTAAAGTTTCCCCGCCGCTGAAGACAGCATTTTCTGAATTCCCCCAAAACTCCCAAAGCAGAAGCCTCCCTCCCTCTGTCTCTCTCTCCTCTCTGCGCTCCACATCAGGCTGTCGACGCGCTTTTGTTTTAACGAGCAAAAGTTTAGAAAAAGTTCCGGCGAATGACATCATCACCCTCAACAAACACAGTTTCCATCAGCAAATGCAAGAGGGAGTGTTACACAGGACATTTTCTCATGTACTTTAGTTCCAAATACAGTTACCCTACAAGTTTGTTGCAGTTTTCCCCGTTCTAAGATAAACACACACACACACACAAAGGTTTTATGGGCTCTTATATCGACTTTCACACTTTCAATATCGTCTCCTGTTTGTGAATTTAGTTTAACTTTAAGGGAATTAAATAACAGACTTTCTAATAAAGTCATTGTTTGGGTTTGAAGTGCAAACGCTGAGCAAAAATCCAGGGTTTTCACGTGTCACTTATCATGTACACATCCGGTGTGTGACTTGCGTTTCGGTCACGATGTTACAGAAAGAATCTGAATTGCAGAAACTGGGGGCCTGTAGCTTTTCTGCCTGTAACTAATCTTTTTCTTCTAGAAATTTGTCATCTCTGTGATTGGAATTTGTCAGAAAGAAAAGCACATTTGATCCCTATCTGGGCTTAGAGGGGGCCTGAATGAAACACCTGATGGTTCACCAGCCTCAGCTGGTTGCTACCACTCAGCTGCTTTCTTAATGATGGCTTTTTCATGAGCTACTTTGGAGTCTGGCTTGAAGACACAACTTGGCTTTGTGTTTCCTGTGTTCCATGTGTATCCAAATTAGAAAACCCAGCAAAGCGGTTCCAGCTTGTTGAGTCATCCAGCGCCACAGAAAAATGCATAAAAAAACTGGAGAATAAGCCTCCTGTTTATTTTCTGTGTGTCACAGGTGCTTATTTTGCTTTCCTGGCTTCAGATTTCAGTAGAACCACACCCGGGCCTTGATTTTCAACCGTTTAAGACCTTAATTACAGCATCAAGTAGCTTCACAGCAAAGCTCCGATCGTCTAATTCCCTAAGCCTAGTGGGAAAGAAACAATTATTTCCCTGCCAGGGCTACCAGCAGATGCAGAGCGAGGGCCAGGATGAAGCCATCGAAGGCGTGCTGAGTTGCGTCTCAGCTACTGACAGCACTGTAGGCATCATGGCAGCTCAGGGCAAGTGCCTCTTTTGTGCAGAAGACGTTGCTTTGGAGGTCTTTGATGGGCAATGATTTGAAGCTGTCACATTTGCCACGCGGATGCATCCGCAGCAGCGTGTGCAGCTGGCTGCGTCGCCACGCAAAGCCCGTCCCTGTTATTATGGTCAGCCCAGGCGGATGCTTCCTACAAGAGATGCGGCAGGCTCTACATTTCATACGTGCTGTGGAGAAGGCCTCAGATTCTCCGACCACACCCTCCAGACTTCCTTTACTTTGAGAGAAAGGACAACAATGGCCTTTTCTCGGCCCTGTTGGCCCCCTAGTGGTCAGATACACCAAAAGCATTTTACATACCTGAATGCAGCTTCAGAAATAACACTTTCTATAAATATTTCACATCTGGAATCACCATGTCTGAGTGAGGGCATGCTGACGTAATCGGACAGGTCTGCGCTGCCCCCCCCTCCCAGACAGAGCTTCCAGACTCACTGGAACGACAGCCGGGAGCTCATAATGACATCATATGGATGCATGAGCCCCGCGTTGGCGGGTTGATATCTCTGAGCTGATGACTTTACCAGGGCGACAGAGGAGGAGAGAGGAAGAATGGGTTCGCTTTGACTGCATCATGTGGCCTGTTCAGGCCTGGATCAGTTCTAACGGACAGCATGTGCAAAAGGCATATTCACCTAATGGTCTGCTCTGTCCAGCATGGAGAAAGGGCTTCAGCTCTGTGTTTGGTGGCTGGAAAATAGTTCCTTTTTTCCAACTTGGAGAGAAAATTGCATTATTGCTAATAATTGTGGTTGGTTTGCGTTGTAAACCGCCACAGGGACAATAAATGGGGTGACAACAGGAATCTGAGACGTGTTATTAAGACAGAATTCATGGTTTTGTTGTTCTCTTGTGTCCTTGACTTGCAAATCCAAGCGGAATGTCTCCTTTTACATCCCCGTCCCTTGAATTAACTCTCGCAGTGGGTCCGACAGGCTGGCTGAAAATGCTCCGAATCGTTCCATTTCAAAGGTGCGCGTCTGGCCTTGGAACAAGTACCCGAGCGCCAATCCACCGCTGGATTCCTGCGGTCTCGTCTGGGCCGAGGCCACTAGACGAGTCTGAGAGGGGAAAATTCTTCTTTCATCTGGCGGCCTGCCACTCTTTTCAGTAGTAATGACTTTACCAGCGTTTTTTTTTTTTTTTCTTGATATTTAAGAGCTGTTGCAGGAGCAGCATGGGATTATTCTCACCGCTTCACTGCTCTGCAAGTCATCGAGCCGGCTTCCATCTCCGGTTCTTCGGCGCGGTGACATGCACTTGGATCGGCAGCGTGCCGTCGCAGTGGTTTTCGCTTTTGAGGTTTTGAGCATTAGAGGGGGATGTTTCACGAAGTTTGCCGCCAAAAAAGTTGCAGTTGCAGCGAGAAATTGTACATGCTGACAGCTTGAATCCAGAGCCTGGTTGACATCACAGCTGAATACCAAAGAACGCTCTAACGTCAGACTGATGCCAATCAAGTGGAACTAATGGAATCAAGCTGTGTTTACTGGATGTAAAGCCTCAATCATTTTTATTTACCCAGTGAAATTTGCAGTTTATTAAGGCGTCTGGCTTGTCAACAACTCCTTGTCCCACCATCAGCTTCTGTTTTCTTTTTTGGAAAATGAGTGTGCGACGTTTTTCGTCACAAGCGCATTTTCTCCTTTCGAAAGGAGAACATCTGGCTCAGCCACCCACCGCTCCGTCTGAGGAAACAGGGGATTAATGGTAGTCGGGTACAGACAGTTAACTTGGTTTTAGAGCAGCAGAGCAGAAAGGGTGGGGGGATGAAGGAGGCTGACCACCTGGCTCTTATCACCCCGGGGCTGCAATTCCCCCGATCTGACCCGGGCTTTATGGGGAGACGCTAAAGGTCTCCGCTTCCCTCACCGTAGCTGTACCAGGGAGCAGAGGTCAAGTTAAAGACATTAGAAGAATTCAGCCAAGAGTGGCAAATTCATTCAGGAATTCTGGAAACACGTTGGATGGTAATCAGATGATTGTTGGTACCTTATGGCATCTGGTTAACTTTAATTAGCAAAGATAAAAACACCACTTTCAAACAAGGGTGTTTCTATACAAACTACAGAGCTTGTGGTTGTATTTGTCTGGTGGAAGTAGCTATAAACTGTGGCTTGACGCTCACTCAGGTGAGTCCTCATGCTTCCAGTCTTTGTGCTTAGCTTATTTATCATTTATAATTTAAGGATCATCCAAAAGTATGAACTTTTAAACAACACTTGTGTTGTGAGTGTGTAGCTGATGATCCAGAGCACATTTCACATTTTTAAATATCTTATAAGGACATTTTTTTCCCTTTGTTTGAGAGAAAATACTGGGACGTAAATCTGCATGAAACCAGTTTGTATTTATTTCTCTCTGAAACTCAGCTATATCCCATTTCTATTCGCGTCTAGGTTTATTTTGATTCGTGTGAGGGGGCGTTTTCATGCAGCTGCACAGGACTGAAGTTTTGGAGAATGGGTTTCCTCCTCAGCACAATGGAGCCTCTGTCGGTTGGTGTTGTTTTAGAAAGGGGGCTTCATCCCCCTGATGCCTTTTGTGCCCCCCCCCCCCGTCACTTGTCTAAAGCTGATTTAACAGAGGCGATGGGTTACAGATCTCTCTGTTATGAATGTTTGCCCAGCGTTCCTTGATGACAGTAGAGTTTAGTTATTTCTCAGGATTTTGTTTCTTCAGAACACTGAAGATTTGAAAGGGGGATTTTGGTGACAGCCTTTACTGCTTGTCACATGAATCTTTAGATCATTGTGGTTTCTGTTCCTTTTTATTATTACTATCATAGTTTTCTCTCCTGGATGAGCTACATATTTTTTCCTGGGGGGCCTGTTTAAAGGCCCCGGCCAACATGAATTACTGAGGCCTTCACGTACCTGCATTCCTGACATTCCTGGTGTGTAGCATCACTTGGCTGGGGCTTCCCTCACTTGTCCACGAGAGAAAAAACAGGATGTCCTGCACAGAGGAATGAATGGACGCCTTGGGTTCGTTCTCATTTATAACCCAGTTTTAGCGTCACGCGTGTATTAGCTCCCATTTCCTTGATGGTGCCACTCGTCGAGCGAAGCGACATCACAGTCGGGAATGCTGGAGCGGATTTTTCACTTTTGTTTTGGAAGTTGAGGACTTCCTGTAAACGTGCACATTTCAGGTTCAGGCCTGGAAACCAGAGTTTGTGGCTTTTTCACTGAAGGATTCGCTCCTGACAATTAGTAGAGAGCAAATAGAGAGCATAAACCTGAAAGTGGGGTTTTTACCAATTTTCGTCACTTCCTTTTTTGCGTTGGAAGGAAGGGGAATTTTTGATGAGCGACTCAGAGGTGGCAGACAGGATGACAAGTTCATGGGAGAGGAGAAGAGGCTGGGGGCGGTTGGTTCTGCGTGAAAACGGAGGAGAGCAGAGTCTGCAAACCAACCTGTGTTGAGTTGAAGCTCCTCATCTAACGTGGATTTAACACCTCCCAGTGTGGATAGGGAGTGGGGGGTGGGGGTAGTTTCAGTTGATACGACAGCTTCGAACATTTGGCTTCCATCTCTGGTAAATGTTCCCATAATGACTCGCTTTGAGCCTTAATTGATTGTTTGTCGCCCAAGCTGAAACAGTAAACCATCCACGTGTTGATTGTCAGGATTTCCCATATTTCTATGTCATTTATGATCACAAAAAAGATTATTAGATGGACAAAAATAATTTGAATCTGCTTTGATGACTGAAATAACCATAAATCGTAGGTTTGAGGATGTTGCAGCCTTTTCTTTAGGTTGAAGTTGAATGTGTTAACTTAGATTTGTAATGCTTTCTGTCAGTGATTTGGAATCATCTGTAGAACACAAATGTTCCATTGTAGGGAAATGAAAAGTGCTTAAGAATGTTTGTATCTGTTGTTTTGGTTTGTTTTCAGGACATTCTCGGATTGCTTTCACATGTCAGGAATGTTTTTAGGCTCTTTGTTTGCATGTAAATGGCTGTGTTTTACCTGAAATGCTAATAACCTAATAAACAAGCCAGGTTTGTTTGTGCTTGGTTAGCGACCACCGTCAGCAGGGGTGAGACCTCCTTACGTGTTATAAAAACACCTCCTTTATGTCCTCTGTCCCTCCCTCCTCCAGTTTCTGTCTTCGGGGGACCTGGAAGCGTCTGCTTTGCCAGCCTCTTGGTCTTTCTGCATCTTTGTGCTGGATGCCTGCTTTGTTGTGATTGCTCGGTTCAGGTTTCCTGACAAAAGTGCGACGTGGCGATCATGTGTCCACTCGGAGAAAGGAGACCAGCGTTTTCTCACACTCGCTTTCAGGCTCACCTGGTAAAAACAGCTCACACCCACGAGTCCGCGGATGCGCAACAAGGCGCGCGGCCGTGTTCCACGGAAAATCTGCCTGTTTGATTTCCTGAACAGTGCAGGAAGGGGAAGGATGTCCAAGAGCTGCATCCTTTCTCCAGTTGTGTTTATCTGTCATGGAAAATGAAGAATCCAAACAATTGTGCCAAAGGTCAAGACTGCCCAATTCCATTATTGTCTCATGAAGATGAACCCAGGTGACGTTTCCATAACGCATGTGGTGCCTCACAAGTCAAACTAAATTCTGCTCAAAAGCCAAAACACGCAGACCCTTTTTTAAAAGTTCACCTCTTTTATATAGAAAACCTGTTGTTTATTCATGCTGCACTGTTATCTCATTTCCCCTTTTGTCTACATTTGGAGCGTTGCTCCTTTTCTCGTGGTGTGACATTAGCAGTGGTAATAATTTCTTTTATCAGTCAACTCTCTTCATCCCCGTTTTCTTCAGTTGTGCTTCTGTCTCATCTTAATTATTATTTTCAAAGTTGAACCAACCCCAGTCTGAGATCCTTTTTTCTTAAGCAGGAATGCTCACGACCATAAAAATCCTTGAGTGTTCTCAGTATCTAAAAAATTCAACCTTGTCAACATGTGGCGAGAAGATAACAATAGACTGGCTCCATTCCTTCAGTGAACACTTACTGGGACTGGACTGGTTGGATTGAGTGAGTCACACCTGTTTACCATGAATGACGTCATTGAACGAGGTCATCTGTTTGGTCACTTGATTCAGTCGTAATTGTTACAGTATTTCCAGTGTGACAGTCTGTCTGTCCGGTTCATGGATTCTCTTCTTTGTGTGAACGTGAAGATCCTGACTGGGATGCGATCCATCTTGTTCTACCCAGTTTGAGGATTCTCTGAGTATTCTCCTGTGAGTCTGTGACTGTGTTGGCGCGTCCTGGACCCCTCCCAAGCCAGCAGACGCTGCTGGAGAGGGCTCGTCTGGGCCTCGACACCGGCGCTCGGTCCAGCAGCGAGCTCTGCGGCCGCCCACGCGTTTCCCTCTGAGCTGGTGACAATTTGCTGGCCTCTGAATACAGAGCTTGGCGTGCACAGAACCGGTCAGTGTGTTTCAGTCTGGGACAGACCGAATCGCACCAATCAGCTGGGAAAGAGATCTAATTCAACAGGCCGCAAATTGTAACACAAATGTTAAAAGAGCGACTCTAACATTTGTTAGCTGAGTTTGGTGTTTTATCACAACCAGACGTGTGAAGCTGTGACAGTAAGGGGGGCATCCTATCGCTCTGCTCCATTTGTCCCTCTGGGAGCCTCTGCCCTGAGTTGGAAGACATGATCTCAGCTCTCGCTGTAGGTCGGATGGATCAGGATGCTTTTCCAGGTTTGGGGGGAGTTTTTATGTTGCCTCTGACGTGTGGTGCGTGCAGCAACCCCCACCGCCCTGTTGTAGGAGCGCTCTGCTGAATCCCTGATGGGTCTCCTGGACTCTCCGTGGCTCTGGAACCTGCAACCTGATCCCCTCTGCTACTCTAAGGGAGGCTTAAGAAAAAGGACTTGAAGGTCTCTGTTCTCCTTCAGCCTGCGTGACACATTTTTAAGATTTTGGATGCTTTCACCTCATTACACACTCCCCTTTGCATATATTTTTTTTATTTATTATAAAGCTATGAATGAAGTCCTTAATTGCTCTCGAAATTTTGAATCAACGATTTCTTATTCATATAGTACTCTAACTATGCAGTATTATATCTTCTCTTCCAACATATAACAGTTTTTCTCATGCTGTGTGCATATATGATATTGTTTAATAGTAATAAACCCAAACAGCTGATAGAAATGGATTATGTAAATGTTTTTGATCAGTTTCTGAGCAGTTCTGTCTCCTGCTCTGGGTTGCAACGCAGGACTAATGATACTGTAATAATAGAACCACTTCACCTGGTTTGGCTGCTTCTCGCATCATCAGGGGACACATACTCACCCTGCGTATCACAAAAAAGTGTAGTGTAAATGATGATAATAGCACAGAATCAGAACAAAGCTCCGCAGTGAGTCTTTTTTTTTTTTCCCTGTCGGTCTCAGTCAAGCCGGACGAGAGCACGCGTGGGCACCGTGGCAACACTGTAAGCAGCAAACATTTTTGGCATTTGAATGACGTTTTCCTCCAAAAATGGTCCTGCGAGTCTGCGGCCCGGCCTTCTTTGTCGTAAACACAGGAAGCGCGAGATGGTATCGCTGTGGGAGAAAGTGAAATGAAATTAGCTGAATCGTGTTAGTTGGCTTGAATCACAAAATTCTCTCTCTCTCTCTCAACTCTTCTTCTCCTTCTGCCGGTCCGAGCGAGCGATGATCGCATCAGCGTGCAGTCACGTCTGTGTGTGTTTGGTTTACCTGAGGCTCCTAACTGACAAAGCCCTGAAATGCTGCTGCAACAGCATCCTGCGTTTGCATTGTTTATGGTAGAGTTTACAGATCAATAATCTAATAGCCTTAGTTTTTTCTACTCACAATTGAACTGTTAGAACTGTCTTTTCTCAGGCATTAATAGGGGGCTGTGGGAATTTCAAAAAATGCTATTGATAAACATCAGCGCGCCTGAGCTGTGTGCTCTCCAGCAGTTTGAAATTGCATTTCCACAAAGAAGACCTTGCTATTTGCCCCACAGTTCTAATTTAATATGCATGACTGCCCAAGAAAACAAAGGGAGCAGACTTTAGGCAAGCACAGATGCTGGGGTAGATGTCTGAGGTTATTATTTCTATCCCCTCAAGGTGTTTACATCAACATGAGCCTCATGGACTCTTTTTTTTTTTTTTTTTTTTTTTTTTTTAAAGACACATTTTTCTTTATGACCCAGTTTCATTATTTTATACATATTACATATTTTTGTTAGTTTCAACCTAATCTGTGATTCATTCTCAGAAAAACCTTTACGGCATCGATTTATTGTTTGTTGTTGGCTGACAGTGAATCTGCATCAGACTGTTGGAGACAATCTTCACTTACACAAAGATACAATATGTTGGTTATTTCTCTTAGCGGGGACGGTGGGAGGTTGTTCAGCAGCTTGAGGGTCAAACCAGAGAGAGAAACTTTACTATTATATACCGGTACTATAAACACGGCACATTCCTCCTGTAATTCTGGACATCTGTTGTGCACGTTACCTCTCTTTTCTCTCCTGTGTGGGATTTATGACACAGGTTATGTCAAAGGCCCCACGTGTGCAGTTGCTGCCTCTCTTTAAACGGCATAATGGCTTACATCTTAACCTTATTTTGATTGCTGCATATGTGGTTTTAGTGTGCTTTTGAGTTTGTCTGTACAAGGACATGCATGTTAGTTGCATCAATGTTTCCATACCTCTGTCCTCCATCTTTCTCATGCACTTTTATTCATGGTGTGCTGATGGAGTGAGCAATGTGCTCCGAATGTGGAAAAGTGGCCTTGGCGTGCTCTCATGTGATATTCCACCTCTACCTCAGGTCACCATAGGAACGAGCATGTTCATTTTCTATGTCCAGCCCCAGCCAGGACACTGCAGCTGGCCGGTGATGGGTTAACAGGGTGTTCACGTTTGAGCCCAGACACTGAGTTATAGCTGCGGGTTAAAAGTCAAGCTGGCAGGCAGTTTGTGGCCAGGCTCATGGCTTGCTGTTGATGCGAGTGTAAATGGGGGGTTCCCACTGCAAACGATCCCTCATGTCACGTCCCTTCAAAGAGAAAAGCTGAGGCGATCGCTTTCAGCGGCTGTGGATTTCCATTACATTTTTGCATTTCCTCATATTTAAGATGACCCTGTCAGCCTGCTGATGAGCTTGTTGCCTAGCCAACAAAGCTGTGAACCAGACACTTGTTGCATAGCTTTTAGTTTGTGAAATGAGTGGAATACACACAAGTGGGCTGGCCCACAAGCAACAAATAAGAGCATTTAAGGTTTAAATTTGAGCCGCGGTAAACTTTCTGCCTCAGGCCGCCCCATATGGCGGTCACCAGTTTATCGGGTGGATTAGGTGACAGGTCAAGTAGTTGAGCTGCTCTTTGATAGCGACTTGTGGCGTTTTAAGAGACGTCCGAGCAGTAACGAGACTTGGGAGCGCAGAGGAAATGTGGCTCACCTCTTCTGCGGGATGCTGACAGTCAACACAGGAAGTGAAGTCATTGTTTAAGTCCCCAAAGTTTTAACTGTGCCGTGCCGTTGGCACCAGCCGTCGCAGCTGCCTCAGATGTTCGGTCAAACAGAAAACTGGGAAATATGTGGCTGTAAATGATGTTTCCCTTTTCTTTTTCAGAATTCCATGAACCTGCCTCCAGACAAAGCCCGGCTCCTCAGACAGTACGACAACGAGAAGAAGTGGGACCTGATCTGTGACCAGGTGCGCTCATAGATTGTTAGACATCATTTCACAGTGGACACACATCTGCCCTCCTGTTCAGTCTGCATCAGTCCGTTCAGCGACACAGAATGCCAGCTTTTCTTCCGTTGTTTGTCCTTAGGAGCGGTTCCAGGTCAAGAATCCTCCACACACCTACATCCAGAAGCTAAGAGGATACTTAGACCCACGAGTCACCCGGAAGGTGGGACAAAACAACCCTGCAGCTGACTCTACACACTCTTTACACAGTGCTAAACCTACATGCATGAAAACCTTCTCTTGCAGAAGTTTCGCAGGCGGGTTCAGGAGTCTACAAAAGTTCTGAGGGAGCTGGAGATCTCTCTGAGGACCAATCACATTGGGTAATCGATCCTCTTCTCTACCATCTACCTGGTGAATTAGGGACTGTAGGTAGTGCTGCATGAATCCTGCTGAACAGGGACCTGGAGCCTGTTCTGGTGCCCAGATACTCCTCATTGTTCCAACTTGCCCAGCTCTGCAACTCTGGTCCTCATCATGCCCAGATGGTAGCCATTGTGTTGCCTCGGCCACTCCCACATAGCGTAAGAAGCTTTGTTGTATTTGCCAAAGGAACAGGAAGCCCGGGTGAACCCAGTAAACAGTATAAAACCCCTACATTTTTACCATATAAAAGAAAAACAATTATTTTACCATAAATTCTGCACAGATACACAACAAATCAGTTTTCATACTGTGCAGACTCATGTGAATCTCTTTTCAATGCTTGGCTGTATAATTCAACATCATACAGATGCACAAGTGTTCTTAGACAGAAGAAAATGTGCTCCAGTGACTACTGATGTCTGTATAAAGACTTTTTTTTATTTTCCAGAGCGTTCATTGACCTCCTAGAATAACTCATATTCCATTAGGCGTCATCAGTAATGTCGGTTTCAGTGTATTTCCCAGAAATACTGGGTAGCAGCGAATGGAGGCTGCTGTTTTCAGAAGATTTTTTTTTTTTTTTTGGGTGGGATTCAAGGCAACAGATGCTGGTTTATTGTCCGAGTCTGAATCTTTTGAATCTCTTCCACAGATTGCCAAGAAAATCTGAAATAGTAACTTAGGGAGAGGAGGGGAGATGGAGAAAGAGAGAGAGAGAGGAAGTAGTGAGGGGTCAGTGGCGGTGAGGGGGGAGGAAGGTGGACAGGAAACCGATGATCAAGCCTGCCTCCCCGTCCTCTTCTCCTCCCCCCACCTCCTGCACCAAAAGCTCCACTGCTTTGTTTGCTTTCCTCTCTCCTCCTCACCCTCGCTCCCCCTCGCGCTGCACTCAGCCTTTCCTGTCTGGGGCTACTGCTGCCTATCCTAGCCAGAGCTGTGGTGCTATTTTAAGAGCTTTTTACCCCAACACCGTCCCCCGCCTCATCGAGCTCAGAACAGAGGATGTGAGGGAGGTCCGCGGGGGGGCAGATTAAATCATCTTCTGGGGGTCGATTGGAGCCCCTCTGCTTCATGTGCCCTCCATATTCCTCCTGTCGTGGCAGTGGGAATTCCTTTGTTTGGAGTTGTTTTTTTATGAAAACACGGATTTTAAATGGGGAGGAAATCTGAGGCCCGCTTTGGTTTAACTTTCCGTGTTATTGCTGCCAAGTTTTTACAGGGAGACCCCTTTCCCAGAACCCAGAGCTGCCTTAAAGGATAAATCACTCCAATTCCACTTTGGGTCTTTCTGGTTGAAAAAAAAAAAAAAAAAAAATGTGTGTATGTGTGTATGGTAAGTGAAAAGTCAGAACTTTTTATTATGCTAATTTCTACATGTGCAGAATTAAAGGCTCCTCAATAAAACATTGTATCTATTAGATTTGATTATCATGTATCATTTGAAGACCTTATTCTCAATGTTTGTTTAGAATCATCCTGTTTATCTCCCAGTATTACATCTGGCCAAAATAGGAATTTTATTTAAGACACTCGTCTTCATTTTTCCCGTTAAAATGTAGCACTGAGCGATGTGGGTGTGCTGTTTTAATTTGGCATCCTGTTGACCTCTCCGTGATTCACAGGTGGGTCAGGGAGTTCCTCAATGATGAGAACAGAGGTCTTGACATCCTGGTGGAGTACCTCTCCTTTGCCCAGTGTGCTGTCATGTGAGTACTTCTGCACGCACTCGCATTAATCACTGGTGTTGGCAAAGCAACTGGGCTGGGCTGCAGATCCAGCTGCTGAGTTGACATGTGTCCCGTGGAGCTGGGGAAGCCGAAATGCTTGTGCATCTAAAAAGGTGTAATATGCTGGTGTTTGTTTGTCCTGCTGCATATGAATGAAGTGTGTTTCTGGACGGATGCTGTGTGGTGCAGCTGAGCTTTATTATGCAGTTTGATGACAGCTTTTGTGATCAACGCCTGGCTCTCTCCCAAGCTGCCTCGCTGACCTAGCCTCCCCCATGCCTCCTATTTTGCTCTGTTTGTCTGCCTGTCTGTCTGTTCGTCTGTCCGCCTGTCTGCCTGTGGTGCAGGTTTGATTTTGAGGGCTTGGAGAATGGGGAGGAGGACTTCTTGGACAAGTCTAAATCTTGGAGCAGGTCCATAGAGGATCTGCACCGTCCGGCCAACCAACCCTTCTACAACACACTGGTGCGCTCCGCCCGCCAGTCTGTCCTCCGGTACGTACGGCTACGCTGGCTGCCCTGCTCTGACCTATCCCTGTTACCGCCTCGCCACCCGCTTTGCTAATGTGTGTTAGCATGCATGCATGTTGGTGCCGTTTGGTTTTAGGAAATGGTCTGAATGACTAAAGGCTCATGGGTGTCCAGATTTCCATTTCTGCATTAAAGTCTCTGATCTTTTGCAACATGTTGCTGGGTTGTGGTGGGCCTTTGTTTTCTTTCCAGATCTGTGTTTGTCTTCAGAAGAAAAGCCAGCTGTGAGCTGCAGCATTTGTTGGACACTTCATCAGCACACAAGATGATGATTTGTAATCCCTAGAGGGAGTAAATAAAGAGTGATGTATTTACCAAAAAGCCTGAAATCCAAATTCATGCTGAAATCTAATTTTCATTACATAATAGTAGACGAAATATTCTAAAATAATAATGTATTACAGCTATGTGGCTATTAACTATGTATGTATCTCTGATAATACACTGTCTCTTGCATTATGGATATTGTTATGAACCATTCTGTCGTTGTTATAACTCCTTAAAATATCTGTATGTTCCATAAATGCTGGATCATGAAATACCATGTAGGAGAGTTATAAACTGCATAAGAAAAGTGAATGTGCAGAACCCTCACATAACAGCATGTGCTCCGACCACAGCAGCAAGGAATCCGAGCTTCTCCCACAATGCATCTGCAACCTCAAACTTTTTTTTTTCTTGTCAGCCTCACTTGTCTGTAATTTTCTCTCTGCCTCTCTCACACTTGAAAGCTAGTCATATGAACACCGGATCATTTATTACAATACATGAAAGAAGCCACGGTTAAACATTAAATATCATGTGAAAAGAGAAAAGAAAAAAGTCTAATTTCTGGATGCCATCTTGTCCTGCCTTTTGCAGCTACGGCTCAGTTTCCAGCAGCAGAACCATCAAGAACTCCCGACTCGTGAGCCAAAAAGACGACGTGCATGTTTGCATCATGTGCTTGAGAGCAATCATGAACTACCAGGTACCAGTGGCGCCAGTAGAACACTGGAGGCCCCGTACACACTCTGGCATAGATCAGTGAAGCTGTGTATGTAGATGTGTGCGCTCATGTGTTTACTGACCACATCCTGTTCTGTCTTGCTCTTTTCCACGCAGTATGGCTTCAACATGGTGATGTCTCATGCACACGCGGTCAATGAAATCGCTCTCAGTATGAACAATAAGAACTCAAGGTGAGAACTGAAGCCCCCCGCTCCCCAGAGAGGCAGGGCTGGGGCAGACAATGGGGGAAACCCTGCAGCCAGTTCACTCGATATGGCTCTATTCCTTTATGAGGCTCAGCTTCTCTCTGAAGTCAGGGATCAGAGGTGCACATGCAGGCCGTGTAAAGGAATGTTTACTAAAGGAAGATTAGCGGTAAACCACAGGGGCTGATCACTTCATAATGAAGCTGGAAGAGCAAACAAAGCTGCAAAGGGCTGCGTAGCTTTAAACTGATTCTAGATTATATATATTTTTTAAAACTCTGGCATAATTGGGTCTTTGCCGTCACTTCTGATTAAACTTTGTATTACCACATTAGTTAAGTGTTTTCAAATATGTTTCATGCAGATTCTCTGAACGTGCGTCTCTTGTGCTTGCAGGACAAAGGCTTTGGTGCTTGAGCTGCTGGCCGCCGTCTGTCTAGTTCGAGGAGGTCACGAGATCATCCTCTCGGCATTCGACAACTTCAAAGAGGTGACAAAGTGACATTTCAAAAGCAAGAAGCAAAATATGCCCAAACCACCCCTCGCAAGGCAATTAAATGTCCACAATTTTCCACATCAGTGGTATGAGTAAAAGGTATAGAGCGATGAAGGATAATGACTGTGGAATGACTCTGGAAGTTTTCATTTGTATTGTGGGTGTAAGAAAAGCTCTCCAGTGGCCTGTCTAAGGTCATTTGCCTCATTAAGACCCCAGATGTGAGCCAACCTTGACCAATGATTAGGATCAGCCGTGTGATGGGAGCCAGTGGACCGCAAAGGTTTGCTTAGCCTTAGCCTTTTTTTTTTTTTTTTTTTTTTTTTTTTTTTCTGTCTGCGTAGTCATCTAAACACCGGAACGAGACAAGTACTGTGCACTGAGACAAAAAAAGCCCCAGTCAGACAGAGCTGATCAACCCAGCAGTCAAAACAAGGAGGTATTTTTGTACATGTACTGGTGAAAATGAGGCAATATCAAAAGGTGACAGGCCTTTGAAATGTCACAAATTGGCCAACTTTGGTATTGAACTGCAGCTGTATAAGTAATCAGCAGTGAGACAAGAAAAACTCCAAGGCCAACAAACTATTTCTGTATGGAAACTGGCTCAAAAATCTCTGTCCCACGTCTTCATTTATGGCGACTTTTCTTCCCATGAAAATAAGCGAAGGCTGTTGTTGCAGATGGACAAATCTGTTTGTGTTTGCACTCAGCGAAAACCTTCGGGCTGAATTATTTTTGTGAGCCTGGAATGCTTTCTCGCTGCAGAATATTAGAGTATGCTGTGATTTATGACATGGAGGAAAACGATACAGTAGACACACAGAGGAGTTTAGGGAGATTAAGTCAGATGCCAGCGCAGCAACTGACAAAGACTTGATATCTGATCCTGTGGGAAAACAATAACGGACAATAAAACTTCTGGGTTAAAACTTTTTTAGGGAACAATTGCATTTAATCAAAATGAATGCAATAGATAGAGCTATACTGTAGGCGAACCGTCCTTCTTATATAGCTTCTTGGATGTGTTTGTGTTCCAGGTGTGTAAGGAGAAGCATCGTTTTGAGAGGCTGATGGATTACTTTCGCTGCGAGGAGGGAAATATCGACTTCATGGTGAGATAAGCTTCACGCCTTTGTCATGTGGTTTGAAGCCTTCATCTAATGTGTGCAGCCTGGTCAGGTTGCTCTCATTTTGTGTCTGTTTTCCTGCTCCAGGTTGCTTGCATGCAGTTTATCAACATTGTGGTCCACTCAGTCGAGGACATGAATTTCAGAGTCCATCTGCAGTTTGAGTTCACCAAACTGGGGTTGGATGATTACCTCGAGGTAAAGCGATGGATCTGTTAACACGTTCTCATCTGTGTGATGCCGCGTCGCTAACGCTGATCCCACGTGTCAGAAATGCAAACACACAGAGAGCGACAAGCTGTCGGTGCAGATCCAGGCCTACCTGGACAACGTGTTTGACGTGGGTGGTCTGCTGGAAGATGCTGAGACGAAGAATGCAGCCCTGGAAAAGGTGGAGGAACTGGAGGATCACCTGTCCCATGTAAGTGCACCGCCCATTCTAGACCCCCGAGGCGCTCTACCTGTCTCTCTGGGACCAGTTTATGAGATTGTTGTGGTTCGCCAGCTGTGTACTTAACTCGACTCTTTCCATGTGATGATCAGAAATTCAGCAAGTGTTTGCATTTCACGTGCGGTTCGGGATAATGACGGGGTGCAGAGCGGTAGAAAGTAATGCACGAGGAACAATCTTAATATTGTTCTCGTATTGGCCCACTGCCTCTGCATCCCACGGTGCTCTGCAAAAGACCTCCTTCACATGGAAAAGGTCGTGGGCAGCCCCTGATATCACTGGAGGAATTTCATAACAAACTCTCTTCTCAGGGGCCAGGAATGATGGAGGAGGTTGAGGGTGAAGAATTCCTATGTGGCGTTTGTAATCTGTTAACAAAATGCTGTGTCATGCTCCTGCTGCCTCGTCATGACGCTCAAATCTCTTATTGATGGTGCACATTGTTGGAGAGGGAGGCAGTGGATCGATTCGTGAATTCACCATCTCTGTTTGTCTTCTCTCTCAGGTGACTGAGAAGCTGCTGGAGGTCGAGAATGAGACGATGATGAAAGTAGCTGACCTGGAGAAGCTGCTCCTCCACAAAGACAAGGAGCTGCAAATCATACGGGTGAGCTGGCAACTGTTGATGTTGCTGAGGAAGGTGTAGCTTCACCTCACTGCATGTGTAGCAGAGATTGCTTTCAGATGCACGCAGAGAAATTACCACGTCTGTAAATGAGGTCATCAGGAAACAGGATGTTTCTTTTGCATGAAGAGTTATGACTTTGTGCTCGTTACTCCCCTCTGGTGACCGCTTAGGAGACCTACGAGTCAACCAGCTCCCAGGTTACCACCCTGCGGAGAGTCATCAAGGAGAAGGACGCCGCCTTCCAGAGGCACTTCAACATCGAGAGGCGGCTGCTGGAGCTGGAACAGCAAGGCACCATCCGTCTGCACAAGAAGCCTGACGGGGACATTTCCATTGAGCCGTGCGTCGGCAGCGGTGCTGGCGGCGGCATAATCCTGCAGAGTGAGATTGGGCAGTTGGCTCTGGGTTCAACAGCTGGTCTAACAGAGCTGGGAGGACCAGACACCAGTTTACCCCCAGCCAGTGAAGCTCCTCCACCCCCACCACCACCACCACCACCACCACCTCCTCCTCCTCTTCCCTCTGCATTAAGTGAGTGAGTGTGTGCGTGCGTGCGTGCGTGCGTGCGTGCGTGCATGTGTGTGTGTTTGAGTGCTACTGTATTGTTACTTCCCTTTTTTTGTTCGCGCATCCTGAACCAGGTGATGGGTCAAAGAGTTCTTCTACCTCAGACAGGAAAAGGAAATGGCAACACTCATTTCCCGTGTGTGTGTGTGTGCACACGTGTGAGTGTGTGTATCTGTGTATGTGTGCGTGTTACAGCAAAAACTGAATCGACTAAAGCAGGAAATAAAAAAACTAACAGATCTTAGAAAACACAGCAGAAATGCGCAGTAATGCAGTGACCCACAAATCAAAAAGTTCAAATTTAGGATAGATAAAAATCATATAAAATGTATTAAGGATTCCAAAAACAGAACTTCTTTGTCTTATTTACAGGCTCAAATATTCCAGCCCCACCACCGCCACCTCCTCTCGCTCCACCGCTACCAGACGCTTCGCCCTCGGTGATCCTGAGTGTGGGTCTCTCAGGTAAAAGCTGATAGAACCTGACAAGACGTCTGACCTCTCTACCACCTCTGCATTCAGTTTTTTGTAAATACAACACAGCAAAGGATTTTTTTTCCTCTCAATTTCCATCTACAGCGATCAGAATCAAGAAGCCCATCAAAACCAAGTTCCGCTTGCCCGTGTTTAACTGGACTGCCCTGAAGCCCAATCAGATCAACGGCACGGTCTTCAATGAAATCGACGATGAACGAGTGCTGGAGGTGAGTCGCGCAGATAAACCTGACAAACAGGAGAGCATGGATGAGGAACTACACTGAAATGTGTGTACAGGAGCTGGATCTGGAGAAGTTTGAAGAGCTGTTTAAGACCAGGGCCCAGGGTCCCATCATGGATCTCTCCTGTACGAAGAGCAAAGTGGCCCAGAAGGCTGTAAATAAAGTGACCATTCTGGACGCCAATCGCTCCAAGAATCTAGCCATCACGCTACGAAAGGCCAACAAGACCTCAGAAGAGATCTGCAAGGCGATAGAGAAGTATGCGCTGAGTTTGACGTCGAGACAAATTTAATCTGGAAGAGGCTCGCAAAAAAACAAAACAAAAAAACAATGTGTCTGTGTTCAGGTTTGATCTCAAGGCCTTGCCTGTGGACTTTGTGGAGTGCCTGATGCGGTTCCTGCCAACGGAGACGGAGGTCAAGGCGCTTCGCCAGTATGAGCGCGAGCGGCGCCCGCTGGACCAGCTGGCAGAGGAGGACCGCTTCATGCTGCTGTTCAGCAAGATCGAGAGGCTCACACAGAGAATGAACATTATCACCTTCATCGGCAACTTTTCCGACAACGTGGCCATGCTCACGCCGCAGCTCAACGCCATCATCGCTGCCTCCGCCTCGGTGAAGTCCTCACCAAAACTGAAAAGAATGCTTGAGGTTAGAAACACTTATCTGATTATACATTAGCGGAATGGTATTTCTTTTTTTTTTTTTTGATTGTTTTCACGTGTTTGGTGTATTCTGCTGATTTTCTCGTAGATAATCTTAGCCTTGGGAAACTATATGAACAGCAGCAAGAGGGGCTGTGTTTATGGCTTCAAATTACAAAGTCTTGACCTGGTGAGGACTCGGAGTTAGCTTTCCATTGCTTGCTATACCCTCCATGCTTGTGGTCAGGACAATAACAAAGTCCCTTTCTGCTGAAAAGCTGCTGGACACAAAGTCGACAGACAGGAAGATGACGCTGCTCCACTACATCGCCCTCATCGTGAAGGAGAAGTACCCCGAACTGGCCAACTTCTACAATGAACTGCACTTTGTGGATAAAGCTGCAGCTGGTGAGGCTTTTATTGAAGGTTTTCTCCTCAGAATCCTCTGTCCTCCATCAGTGGTTTTGTTTAATTGGAAGGGATACGCATATTAAACGTATTTCCTATCAAAAGTGTCTCTGGAAAATGTCTTGCTGGATGTTCGAGAGTTGGGCAAAGGCATGGACCTGATCCGGAGAGAGTGCAGCCTGCACGACCACTCGGTCCTGAAGGGTTTCCTCCAGGCCAGTGACGCACAGCTGGACAAGCTGCAGAGGGACGCCAAGACGGCAGAGGTATGTATTTCGACAGCCTCCTCCTAACCTCAGAGGAAAAAAGATCTGTGTAAAAATAGAGATTAAAGTGATGTGGTGGTGCAACTCACAACCACTCATGACTCGACAGTGTTTACATACACGGCTTCCACTCTGGCACTGTCCTGCTTCCCTATTCTAGGAAGCCTTCAACAATGTGGTCAACTACTTCGGGGAGAGTGCCAAGACGACTCCACCCTCGGTGTTCTTCCCTGTCTTCGTGCGCTTCCTCAAGGCCTACAAGGTGAGGACCGCAAAGCGGGTGCTATTTTTGCTCACCCCTGTGCCAGCAGGGTGCAGCTCCCTCTCCAGCGCCAGTTCCAGAGCCTCTGGAGAACACGGCACGGTTCTGGCTGCATCTGTGCCACAGGACATGGCATATAGTCCCAGGCCAAAAAAACAGGAAAGCCCAGCTGGGTCTGACACCAGAACTGCAGTGTTGAGACCGGTCCCCCTCCTCCCTCTGCATCTGCCCCCCTCCTCCATCCCCGGACACCCTCGCCCTGCTTCCCCCGCACACTTCCTGAGATTGTTCTCTGTCTGGATTTATGGGACCTGAGATCTAAGGAAACACAAGGTCTTCTGTGTAAATGTGTGTCTGTTGGTTTACCCCTGACTTGAAGGAACTGCTGGACATTTGGAAAAATGGACTTCTGGTGATGCACAGTGGGTCAGAACCTGGGGAAGAATATCAAGAGTTCCTAGTCATATTTAGAAACTAAAGCTTAAACCCACACACATAAAAACCAAATAACTCCAGAAAGTAAAGGTTGCATTTCCAAATCTGTGTGGTAAGACGTGACTTAAAATTGGTGGGACACTACTGTATACAGAGACATGACCTGAGATTAAATTTAACAGCTAAATCACCACTGTTCCGATGGCAGCACCGAACGTCAGGCTGCAGACAGGCGCTACGTTGTGGCTGAAATAATTCTCTCAGTCTTTTCATCTGTCTGCAAGATGGCAACTAATGCATTTACTGAACCCTTACAGAGCCTTAAAAGGAGCGAAAGAATCATCTGACTTTGAACAAATGCGTTGGCTTTTGTTCGAAGGTCCTTTTCTTGTAGCAGAAAGCTGACTTTATGTTCTTGTCAACAGGATGCGGTGGAAGAAAACGAACTAAGAAAAAAGCAGGAGCAGGCGATGAGAGAGAAGTTACTGGCTGAGGAGGCAAAACAACAAGACCCCAAGGTGCCGTTCGCGCAGTCAGACAGACTCATGCGGATAAAAGTATGTGGTATGCTGGAAAAAAGCAGTGTAAAAGCCCCTCTGCACATGTGCAGGTCCAAGCCCAGAAGAAGAGGCAGCAGCAGCAGGAGTTGATTGCAGAACTGCGCAAGAGGCAGGCCAAAGACCACCGACCCGTGTACGAGGGGAAAGACGGCACCATCGAGGACATCATCACAGGTGGGGCAGGCAGCAGGGAGAGCCCCCGCGGGGCTACGAGAGCCGGCTCAGGTCGCAGCAAATGGCAGATGACTGTGGTGGTCCGCAGCTCTGCTCTGTTGAGGTGCACCCTGTGTTATGTGGTGCAGACGCCGCCACATCTGGAACACAGCACGCAGCGGCGCAGCGGTCGCTAGTTTTTTTTTTTTTGTTTTTTTGGGTTTTTTACACTAAATGCTGTTTGGTCATCAAATGTACCGAAGCTGCTGAGCCTCAACACGCAGAACCTCTGCTGAGTCCAAAAGCACGTTAAATTCAGAAAGCATCATTTTAATTTACGGGACTATAGTTCACTATGTGAAAGGGTGTACCAACTCAGGTTAGCTTGTCTGTTAACTGATGCTAAATTAGTTGTCAAATGACCTAAACATGATTTAAAGTAATATTAACAGGGCTTGGTTACTACAATCAGAGTGTGCAACAACATCCTGAACAGACTTACCTCTCAGTTACAACCTGGAATTTATCAAGAATGTAAGAATATCATCAGCATGTAACTTGAATGTCTGACATTAGTTTACGCACACCTGCATTCATACCGTTAGAATTTATGGTCTAGATGGTAACCAGAGTATCCAGATGTTTTGTTTTTTACTCCCTCCCTGCCTCCTTTGCCAAGCCAAACAGTGCCTCAGGTGTGACATGTTTTCTCTCCCTCCCCCTCCTCCCCCAGTACTGAAGAGCGTGCCCTTCACAGCCCGCACTGCTAAACGCGGCTCACGGTTCTTCTGTGAAGCCAACCTCTGCGATGACGCCAACTGCTAGCCCCTCCCCCCTAACGCCAAGGTTGTCCAGGTGTCTCTCTTACTCCTCCCGAACCCCACCACCGTGCATGCAGCATGTTCCCTTTCACCCGCCCAAACCTGCACTGTACCCCACCATTACCACTCCTGTGAACTAACTGGGCCGTCACTGGTTGATTGTGTTCATTAGACTCCTATCGGGCTTGTGGCAATAGGAGTCAGCCAAACCTCTTTGCCTGGCACACATCCTTACCTTAAGGAAAACATAAAAAGATTTGCAATATTCTGATGTGCTCATCTATTGTTTGTTGGTGTTTGTAGACAATATTGTGAGAAAAAAGCTTTAAAGATTTAAAGTTAAAAACTAAATATTCTCCAACATTATAAAGTCACACATTTCTAAATGTATAAATTACAGATTAAATGGCCAAAAAAGTGCTTTACAAATACAATGTACATTTTTCTGAGTTTCTTTCTTTGTGATAGAGTAATTTGTTGACGGTTACCCTGCAGTTTAATTAATCTTGTTTAGATTAATAGGCAGTTGTAACTTACTGGAGCTACATCTTTTTATTCTTTCCTGTTACAATCCTATAATGCTGGAGAATATTTGCAACTTTAACATAAAGCAAATCCAAAATTTCAATGTGGTTTTCAATTACAAACACATTGAAATGTTCTTTCTCTCATCTTGACCTACATTGTCAACACCATAACAGTCAGAATCAGCAACGACTGCATACCTCACCTGACATAAAGAGGTTTGGCTTATCTACTGTTTTTCATCAGATGCGTCTTCCATGAAACTAACTTCTTTTTTTTTTGGGGGGTGTTGGTTTCGGACTAACATGTCACTCTTCTTTCCTCGACCACCGCTGTTTGTTCTACCTCCTCCAGCTGAAAAGAAGAGTAATGACAGTATTTTCCACTCCTAAGAGAGGGTAAGGAAGGGAGCCCGGCTGCAATGCGGCTCGCTTGGCCCGCCAGCTGCTGTGTGCTGCTCCAGTTAACGTCATCTGCTTCAGCTAGAGCTTCACACGCTAAAGCTCAAATGACGTCAGATATTCGCTTTAAAAAACTGCAGCCAGGATGAGAACTTGGACAGGTTAGTGTGGTGAGCGCTAACTGCTAAAGCTACATGCCCGATATCGCACCGAGTCCATCGAGAGGAAGCGCCAGAGTTGTTCAGTTTTACTGTGTTTGTTGACCCAAGATCACCATCATCACCACCAACATCATCATCATCATTATCACCAACATCATCAGCAACAGCGTCATCATCATCATCATCATCACTTCCTATCACGTGTTGCATGATAGTGTTTACTTCTTACTTGTCAGTGTCAGCCATGTTTTGTCTCTGTCATCTGCAGTGTGCTCAACAGCCGCTTGGTCAGCAGGCTCTAGAAAGACACACACACACACACACACACACACACACAGAGTAAAGCGAAGAGCTTGTTGGCCACCGTACTGTTGCTGTAATAACAACTGCTGTGTTATTGGTGTTACCGTGACGCTATAACAACCCTCCCAAAGCCATGAATCTGACTGATCTGTGCCTCCACTCTCAGTTTCAGTTCAAGGTTGTGGGATCTGTTTCAGTGTGACGTCTGCCTTGTTCTTTTGTCAGTTTACAGTTTAATAGCGATATCTATTTGTTTGATTACTGTCCACTGTCGTTTTGACGTGCACTCATTTGCCAGTTTATGTGGTGCTGTGAAAAAGACATTTTTGTCGGGTTTTATCGAAACTACTTTAGACGGGAGGTGATTCACCGTCATGTCATCGTTTGATGTTGACGAACTCTGAAGCATGTGAATGTGTTTCTTAATCAGGGAAGGGTGGAAAATTCTATCAATTTGCTCTGTGCGTTTTAAATCTATGAAGTTCGGATTGACACTAGAATATGTTTATTATCCCACAATGGGGAAATTACACTATTTGGCTTTAGTGGATATAAGATAAAGATAACCTGGTAACTGAGTGCATTTCCTTTGAAGTCAATGCTGTAAATGTAGATGAAGCACATTTTGTTGCCCTTTTGACCTGTGGCTCCTCTAACATGTGTGTCCCCCTCCTTGTCCCTCGCCCCTCTCTCACCCACTCACAGATCTCCGAAACCAGCCTTTCCTGCGAGCTGACGCTTTGATGCGGAGCGGTTGGAAGAGACCCTAAACCACTTATTCGTCACTTAAACTCTCCCCCTACCCGCTATAACCTTCCTCGCTGTGTCCCGGTGGTGCCTCTCGAGCCCGAGGCTGCAGGTCTCACAGACTGAAACGCGGGACGGGACAGCGCCCCCTGTTGTAGCTGGGTAATTTATTTATTTATGGAGGCCTTTTACAGCCGCATTATAGGACAGGCATCATTTCCAGAAGCACAAAAGGGCTGACATGCAAGACTGTCCCTGACCGGTGGGTCACAGGAGGAAAGCTGGTGGACCATGAACCAGGAGGAAAGGTGCTTAAGTGGTGAGTGCCTGTGGGTGCCGTTCCTCAGAGCCTTTATTCATCTCCGCAGATGATGCGGAGACGTAGAGCGTTTAGACCAGCGGCGTCAGAACCCAGTCCTCAAGGGCCGCAATCCAGCCGGCTTTTCCGTCCTCCTGGGCAGAACACGGCGTTCGCCAAGGCAAGTGGGAAAGAGTTTTCCACCTGGTGGGTCAGAGACCCCGGTTGGACTGCGGCCCTGGAAGGACAGGGATACGACATCCCTGGTTTAGACGAAGGAAGCTTTCAAAACTGCTGCTGGCACCTTTGCCTTGAAGATACTTGCAAATCTTTGCTCCAAATAACCAAGAAGCTTTGATATTATAACGAGCAGTATGGGCACTGTTTTATAACCGTGCTCCACATTCAAGCACGTGCAATCCAGTCTTAATATCGATGTCTGTTTATATCTCATCTGCATGCAGTATAGACGTGCCATCGATCCAGCGGTTCTTTTGGAGAAGCTAGCCAAACCAAAAATATCTCGAATGTCTCATGTTTTGTCCCAGAAGTGCCTTTTTTGTGCGTGAACAGTGTTACTCGTCTTAAGTCAGCCATAATTTGCTCATTTTACATCCCTCACTTGTTAAAGATTGTATTTTTTACTGGCTTCTATTATAACTTTAGCCTCACAGTACCAAAAACTGTAGACAGCTGTTTCGAGCTTTAAAGGAAGGAAGGTTTTTTTTTTTTTAACCATTTCAGCACATCAATGTCTTTTAAAAGCGAATGTTTTATGTCTCGACGACACTTTTCTTTGGTTGGGAAAGTGACAGATGAAGATTTCACATGGACTGCTGTTAATGGGCTTAGTTAGTCGGCTGGGGAAGAATGAAGGATGTCCTTTCCTGTCTCTTTGAAGCTTCTTTTTAATCTCTGCTGTTCTAATATCAAATTTTGAAACTTGCTTTGACCAAAAAAAAGGGAGTGAATTACACTAATTGGGTTTTATAGTGGAGACACTATTAAGTGGGCATATGTGTACAGAAATGTAATTTCTTTTTTTAAGAAAATGATCCATTATATTGACTGAAAAGTGAGTTTCTAATTAAAAAAAGGGCCGTTATGTAACATGATGTGGGCAGAATTATTGCATTTTAAGTCATCCCTTGTAAAAAAAAAACATAAAAATTGGGCCAGGTCGTAGTTTTATTTTAGAGGAAACTACCGGTCAGTGATTTTCGTCTCCCAATGACGGACGGAGCCGACATACTTTTCTACTATAAAAATCCATTTAATTTCTTATATCAAAAAGAAATAGAATCATAACAAAACAATCAGAGCCACAAATATCCACGTGGGCTTTTGCCACTAAAGGAAATCGTCCAACTGAGGAAGAAAGATTTTACAGAGTGCAGCAAAAACCTAACAGAGCAAAATGAAAAAAAAAAAAAAGAATACTGTCAACAAGTGACATGGAAGCCAGAAGTTCATCTAGGGTGTGTGTCAGCACCATGCAGTGATATGGCAGGTATGTCTGATAAGCCCATTTCGGAAGCAGCACAGTGAGAATCGGACACATTGACAGCGAAACCTTCACAGACCAGATTCCAGTTTGAGTGGCGGGTGGTTAGCTTGAAGAAAGCAAAACAATCAACAAAGGACAGACTATCAGTCCCCTTTCTTGGAAATGCACTTAACAATGAGCATTAACCTAAATTACACGTCCATGTAATTACATCCCATAAAACAGGAGGGTGGGGGAGTCCTCACTCTTCCGCTGAAGGACGTACCATCAGACGGTTCCCCCGGCCCTCACTGAAAAGCACATGTACAATCCAAATACTGAGTTCTCAGCTAACGGTTGCGGATCGTCCGTCAGCAATGACAGTAAAGTCATAAGCTTGCCTCCCCCCAAGAAAAACAAAACAAAAAAAGAACTTGCTTGCTTTCATATTACAGTTCTTAAAACACAATCCAGCTCCTGTCAGAGTGTCCTGCATTAGGCTTTACCAAGGCCACGATATCCATCCCAGACTCTTCATCCTGGAATGTGGACTTTTATTACAATCATCTTCATCCAGCACACTCGCGCGCCATCGCCACCTCGCTCCCATTACACAGACTAGCCCAAAGAAAAAACTGTTAAAACATACAGACTGCTATTTGTTATAGATGTGTGTATTCCTGGGTACAATTGTAAGACACTTTGTTAATAGGTTTATATATATGCAAATATATAACTTTAGTCTGTGCAAGGACGTAAAAGACAATCACTTGAATGTGGTTTGTGTTTTTGAGACAACAGAACAGACGGTCTGTGGTGCCGAGTCCTCTGCGCGTGCATGTGCAGTATTAGAAACACCTTATTTCCTCTAGACCACCAGCAGCAAACACACACACGCACGCACGCACACATCACGATGAAGACTGAGCCCAACCAGCATCCAGGAAGCATCCGCAGTGAGCACTCTTCTCTCGCCCACGGACCATCGCTAACATTTCCTAGGCTGGAACAATATTCGGCATTTTCGTCCGCCCTCTCTGCACATTTCATACAAAAATAAAAACATTAAAATTGTCCCACTGCCATTTGGATCTCTTATCTTTTACATTTGCACAGAGGTAGTGGCGATACGTGTAAGGGGGGGTCGGGGGGGGGGGGGGGGCGTAGCTGTGAGGAGGTGGTCGGCAAAATTAAAAACTAAATATATTTCTATAAAATGGTTCCGTTTTATCGCCAGAGGGATTTTTTTTGTTGTCAAAGAACAAAATATAATACTGCAGTCACTTAAAAAAAGTAGTCCTTCATTTTTTTACATTTTATACAGTGTTCTTGCTTTTTTTGTTGCTTTTCTTTTCAGTTGGCAAAAGGCCTAAAGATGAGATGAGAGAGAGAGAGAGAGAGAGTGTTGGCTCGGACAGGCGGGGCGGGGCAGTGTCGGAAAAGTTCGAGCCGCTCTGGACTCTACGCCAGCGGGTCGCTCATGTCCTCGTCGGCCTGGGAGAGGAGCTCCTTCTTTTCGTCGGTGCTGGCGAGAGAGTTGCGGCTGTTGTGGGCGCCCATGTAGAGTGTGGCGTACACCGGGTTGGTGAAGTTAGTGGGCTGCGGGGAAAAAGTCGTTACTTCAATCAATTATTTTTATCAGGCCAGCAAAACTGATTTCAGCCTTGTAATCAATAACATTCCATATTTCTTATATGACTAAGGGCGTGTTCTATGGGTGTTCTTTATGGGTGACTTTTGAAAAGTATCATTATTTCCGATTTTACCTTGTCGGGGTCCAAAGCAAAGTCTGAGTCTAGGAGCTCCCCTGCGTCGTCGTCAGGGTCTCCTTCATAGATCTTATAAGCGGGGTTCCCGATCTCCACGTTCATGGCCCCATTTGTCATTCGGTGGTGCTGGAATCCCTTCGCTCTGCAGACAGATGACAGAGCTGATTAAAGCCTGGAAACGCACCATCACACCCGCGTTACACAGCGATCTTTGGCTATTATTGAGGGGCCGCTGAAATCAATCAAATCACTAAACGTCACACAGGAACGACACGATTACAGAAACTTATATTTTCAAGGTTCTCAAATGAGCTTTTAACAAAAGGCCATTTGATCAAACCCGGATAATATGTCCGTGGAGGAGAATGTTGGGTTTTCACAGTGTACAGGAATGCTTTCTGTAGATGCACACTTGAATACTCAAGCACAGGGTATCAGCATTAACATGGAGAAATGTCAACAGAAAAGACACGAAGATGCAGGAAGCCTTAAACATTTCAGTTGTCTGTGCATCACCAGCAAAGCTGCTTCAGTTACAAGACGAGAGATCCCGTTGCACCGCTGGGGGACAAACAGGAGATAGCAGGCAAGGACAAACAGATTTTTACACAGATGGACAGGTGGACGGACAAAGAAGCATTAATGCTAGATATTAGGGGAGGGAAGGAAGGTTTTATGGGTAAACAGCTGAGTTATGTAACCCTATGAAGTTACCGCGAGGATTGTGAACGAGATTTGCCCGGCCATAGAGACCTGGGAGAGAGGAAATAGGTGGTTATCAAAAAGGAAAAGGAGAAAAAAAGAGGAGAGACAGCGCAGATGTGAGAACCAGATTAAAAAGAACGGAAAACTGGCTCCCAAAGTTTGAAAACCGGTCTCACCCCCGCATTCTCCGCTTATACCACAAGATGGCGCCAACCGCCAGCAGCGCCAGCAGCAGCAACAAAAGCACGGGGACAACGATGGAGGCTGTACCTGTAGTAGCAGAAACAAACAAAAGGGAGGGGAGGTAGATGGCAGGTAGGGGATACTTTTGGATAAACGTGGTCTGAACTGTGTGACTTACTACCACTGGAAGCAGAGGAATCCACAGGAGCTGCAGCAATTTCACACGTGTACCCGCTCCATCCCGCAGGACACCTGGACAGAGTCGCACAGTTAGACTGAATAGAATCTTTCATTTTCTAATCTGTTACAAACCTCTACTCAAGAACCTCAAAATCCATATATGCTAACATAGTCTTTTAAAAACCAGGTTCAAAAACATCTTTCTTCCATCTTCCTTAAAACATTTGAGTTACCCAACTTCTCCACTGTGCACGTATATATTTGCCTTACTTGCACTGAGGCAGCAGAGTGCGGCTATCGACTGAACACTGTCCTCTGGAGCAGTAATTCAAGCAGGTATAGCAGCTGGGCTGGATCTGACCGTTGGGACAGCTACAACCATTAGAAGAATGTTGTTAGAATTAACAAGCTGTACACAACGCCCTCCACAATGACACTATTGGCATTCAGAGTACGTACCTGCAGGTGACTTCGCTCGAAGGGGATGTAAAACACTTGCCCGTTCCACAGAACTGACATTTGTCCAGCTCGCACTGGTGTCCGATGTACTGATTGGAGCACAGGCAGAGCTTGGTGCCATTGGAGGTTTGTAAGCATGTTCCGCTGTTGTGACAGAATCCTTCACACGCAGCTGCGGACAGGGAGAAGGACAGGAAGTGCAAATTAACCAGATGAAACTGGGCTAAAGACAAAGTGGCAGGACGTATGAAAACATGTCGCTTACTGTACTGGCACTGGTCCCCTTGGTACTCTGAGGGGCAGCTGCACGTCGGCTGGTTGCCCATGTTGACTGAGCAACTGCCTCCGTTCAGGCAGTAGTCCTGACACGTCCGACGGCCACAGGTGGGACCTGTGAAGCCCTTCGGACATCTGCAGGTTGGTACACCTGAAACAGTAGATATGAAGATCTAAACCCCTGCTGTTTGAACACAGGCAGCAGATCAAAGCGTACAACATGCGAAAACATCTTCCTCTGTTGCGTCCTTACCTGCATGAGAAGCAGTGCACGTGCCTCCGTTCTTACAGTAGTCCCTGCACTGGTTGATCTCGCACCTCTCCCCGGTGTAGCTCGGTTGGCAGCGACACTTGGCCACCTGGCGAGCATTGAGGAAGCAGCTCCCGCCGTTCAGACACTGGATGTCACAGGGCTCAGAGGGAGGAGCTGTTGGGAGAATTCACGGTGAAGAATGTAGCATCTGAATCAAGTGTGAATCAGTATCAAGCTTAAACAGATGTTTTTTGTCTGTCTGCCACCAGGGGTCACTGTTCCTGCCTCCAAACTTGAATCCATTGCCAAAAATCCTCAGAGGTATTCTTCATCTTTTTAAATACGACTGGACTCCTCATCTTCTCTCATCACCTCCTACTTCCAATCTGTTCCACCATGTTTGCAATTTTCAACTTTGGAAGCAAATTACATCACACCGCACCCTGAACACCCTGATTGTGATCGCTTTGCATCGGTCATGTGGTCCAGCATGCCGCAGCGTATCAGCAGACTTACAGAATGGAGACTGTGTGGGTGTCGGCCTCTCCACGCAGGTGCCGTTATCGGCCACATATTTATTAGGGCAGGTGCACACTGGTCCACTGGGGCTGAGCAGACACAGCCACTCACATTTCTTCCTGTCGCATGGGTTCGTCACTGGCACAGAAAAATAAAAATGACAAAATGGGGTTAACCAGACTCAGAACATTAAGCTGCTCAGGTGTACGGGTGTATCGTTGGACTCACTCTCTGGCTGCTTGTAGCGGTGGTGAAGGACTATATCAGAAGCGTGGTTGATGCCTGTGGTGAGATTCTCCATTGTGCCTTTGCCAAACTTGTTCACCCGGAAGACAATGTTGTTGATATAGGTGACGCCATATATGTAGTCCTCAAATATGTCTATGCTGAACGGATGGAGCAGATCTGGACAACCAGCAGAAGAAATCAGTTTAAAAAAAAGAGACAAACACACATAAACGGTATATTTTGTGTGAGAACTCAACTGTTTTTGATGCCAGATACAGAAATGACGGGATCAGAACCGTCCAGACGAACACTGCCGATCACTGAGAGTTTAGCATCGGCCCAGTAAAGACGCTCGTTGAAGTAGTCCACCGCCAAGCCTGCGGAGACAGCAGGAGGGGTTACAGACGTGGCGAACAGGTTTGGGCTGCCTGGAAACCTTAACATTACACTGACCCGTGGGCCACTGGATGTTCTCGTGGACCAGAGTTTGTCTGAGAGTACCATCCATCGCAGCTGTCTCTATCTTAGGATGGTTCCCCCAGTCTGCCCAGTACATGGTACTAAAGGGAAATAGCAGCACCGGAATAAATGAAGACATTTTACGACCGTTTCCCAAAGCCTCAGCAAGCCGTCTCACCCTCTCTGTGGATTTACTACGATGGCGTAGGGCTCGTCTATCATTCCAGAGATGAGGGTCTTGCAGTTCTGGCCGGACATCTGAGCCACTTCGATAACGTCTCGACCGGAGTCGGTCCAGTACAGGTTACCAGCCACCCAATCCACAGCTATGCCACGAGGCATCTTCAGCTCCTTAAGCTGGCAGGAGATGTTTGCACCACATCAATGTGTACAGATGTGTAAGAGGCCGCGCTTTCACATTACTAGCTCAGCACTACCTGCAAGTCGGTGACCCTGCCCTCGCTCTGCCTTCGGTTGCGGTGAGAGTTGGACGAGGTCGCCGACAGGGACGGCCCCTGGAGTTCATAGGTGGAAATGCGGCCGGTGTGCCAGTTGGTCCAAAAGATGCGGTTGGTCTTGACGTGCACGTCCATCGCGTCAATTCGAACGCTGGCGTCGCCCTGGAAAGTCTGCTCGTACCGCCAGTCGGGCATGCCCGGGTCCAGGCTGCGGATCTCGTTATCGTCGGCTATGTAGAGAATCTGCCGACTGCTGTTAATGTCTGGATGGAAGAGAGATGCGGTCACAAGGACTTTTTAAATTAGCCTTAAAAAGCGTCGGAGAGGCGCTCCTCACTGTCAGCCTTGCACGTGTCGCTGATCCTGGTGAAGTACTTGTGGCAGCTGCATTTGTAGGAGCCTTTGGTGTTGTTGCAGCTGTGGGAACACGCTCCAAACTGCAGACATTCGTTCTTATCTAAACACAAAGCAAGGCTCCATGAATCCACACGCATTCGCCCACCAGACATCGTCCTGACGGCGCAGCTTTTATGCGCGGGTGTACCTCCACAGGTGCGATGTCCTATCTTCTGGAAGCCTGGCTTGCACGAGCAGAAGGAGTCGGTGCCGTTGGTGACGCAGTGGGCCTCGTCGCCATCGCCACACTGCGTCCTGTTGCTTCTGCAGTCGTTCAGTTTGGTGTCTGAGAAAGAAAACCCAAGCGGAGCACGTGAGCACTCAGCAGTCGGAAACGACTGTTTCTGAAAATATTGACCTGTCTTGCAGCCAATCTCATCGGAGCCGAAGTCCTCGCAGTCGTTGAAGAGGTTGCAGCGCAGAGTGGAGCTGATGCATCTGTGGTTAGCGCACAGGAACTCGTCCTTCTCACACGTGGGAACGGCTGGCGGGGTCTCTGTGGGCGCACATGAAACGTTTCTCTTGCGGTTGAGGAAAGTGCAGATTTCATAGAAACACGAGGCTCTCCAACACGTACGGCAGTTCAGTTCATCCGAGTTGTCGCCACAGTTGTTGACGCCGTCACACCTCTTCAACACTTGCAGACACACGCGGTCGTTTTGGCAGCGGAAAGCTCTGGTAGGAGGACACTGGAACTTCCCTGAGAGGGAAAAACGCAACATGGAAACAAGAGAAATCAGCAACAATGAAAGACAACCGAGGTACGAGAGGCAGTTCTGTGGCCACACGCACTGCACTCTTCAGGGTTCTCGTCGGAGTTGTCGCCACAGTCGTCCTCGCCGTCGCACTTCCAGGCCAGAGGTTTACATAAAGTGTTGTTACACTGGAACTCGTCCGCAGGACAGTGACGTTCAGCTGCGAATAACAGAGATAAATTAGCATTTTTAAACGTCTGCTGCAGATCAAGAATCATGACATCTGAACCCATCTGAACAGCTGAACGACTGTATTGCCATTCATAAACACTAGGGGGTGTAAGAGAATAGCCCTCATGAGTACATTATAAGTAATTCAAAGACTGCAAATTTGTAGTAAAATAAATCAGGGACTTCACTTACTAGCACTTCCACAGTTCTCCTCATCACTACCATCCAAGCAGTCGGGGTCAGCGTCACACCTCCAGCGGATGGGGATGCAGTGTCCGTTGTTGCATTGAAAGTGGTCGATGTCGCATTTCAAATCACAGCCATGCTGAAATCGCCATGGGCAAAGGTACAGGCGTTAGCATTTCACCCTAAATAAGTGCAATTCGAGACAAATCTCGCATTCTTGAACCTCGTCCGATCCGTCGGCACAGTCGTGATCTCCATCGCACTTCCACCTGCCGGCAATGCAGCGACCGTTTGTGCAGGCGAATTCGCTTTCGGAGCACTGTCGGGGCACTGAGGGAGGAGAAACAGGTTATTAGATGGTTAAAACACAGCTGACAGTGATGTTTTTGTTTTTAAAAACCAGCAGCACCAAACACAGAACAAAGGTTCAAGTAACGACAGAAAGGCAGAAGTGGATTAGATGAGAGAATGAAACCTGCTCCCCGAATCTCATTAACTTTTCCTAGAGCCATTTGATGGTAGTTAATAATGTGCGATCCACGTGGTGGCAATAAAAACCAGTCACGTTTTTGGCCGAAAAATGGAACATGACAAACTGTATTTGGAGCTCAGCTTCAGTCTGTCAGAGGCAGGTGGGGAGCACAGATGGAGGGAGCGTGAGGGTGGAGACACAGCGGGGAGGTGACAGAATATGGGAGCACTTGGGAGCCGTGAAGGCGGCGCAACTCACCTCTGATTCACGCCAACGGGACAGTATGAAATCAATACGAGCGTCAGATGAAGTGAGATGCATCAGAAATGACAGCGAACGGATGTTAGTGCCCAACAAGTGATTTCACGAACAGCTGACAAGTCCGAGCTGCAAAGTGAGCGTGTTACCAGCGGAGAGAGGTGCAGGACACGGGTGTAAGTGACACCGGACGAGGTGAGACAACTGCTGACGGACAGGACGAGGGCTGCGTCCCCCAAAGCGCTAGTGACACCTACTGCATTTGTCTTCGTCTGAGTTGTCGCCGCAGTCGTTGTCGTAGTCGCACTGCCAGCGGCCGGGCACGCAGCGGTTGTTCTTACATCTGAACTGGTACGGCTCGCACGTCCTCTCGGCTGCACAAAGCATGGACAAATGTTGCAAGGTGAAAAAGAAAAAGAGACAAAAATGAGCACTCCCATAGTACATAAAAAAATAAATAAATAAAGAGGTGCAAGGCCCGAGAAAATGAGAAAGAATAGAAATTGGCCAGCAACGCTCAAGTGTCCTACGGTCTTCCTCAGCGTGTGTGAGGAAGACCGTAGTCGAAACACGTATGTGTAGGTTTAAATCTTAATAAGTGATTAAAAAATGATTTTGAAGGACACTTGAGTGTTGCTGGCCAATTTCTATTTTTTCTAAGATGAAAAATAAGAAAACAAGATTTGACAGAACAACCCCCGCTCTTACCGCACTCCTCCTTCGGCTCGTCTGATGCGTCGCCGCAGTCGTCCTCGCCGTCGCACTTCCAGCGGGCAGGAATGCAGCGTCCGGAGTCTTTACAGCGGAACTCGTCCACGCCGCACGTCATCTGGGCTGTAAGGGGGGGGGGAGACGGTCACATCGGAGGACTTAGGATGGCTGGGAGAGCGAAAACTCAGCCTTACTGCAGTTGGCGGGCTCGTCAGAGCCGTCGACGCAGTCGTTGTCGCGGTCGCAGACCCACACTCGAGGGATGCAGCGCTTGGTGATGGCACACTGGAACTGGGTGGGTGCGCACGTCACCTCAGCTGTGGGAGGAAGCGGCAGACGTAAAGTCAAGGTGGGAACCGGGACAAGGAAATTAGACGGTGGGACTTTACTCACGGCAGTCTCTCTCATCCTCGCCGTCTCCGCAGTTGTCCTGGCCGTTACAGCGGAAGATGCCCGGAATGCATCGGCTCGGGTGGGAACACTTGAACTGGCTCGGCAAGCAAACGTGAATATCTGCAGACAAGGAGGCAGCATCTTTAGTGAATGTGTGGGTGTTTGTAAAGAGGGCTGGTTGACGGGCGAGGCCATTAAAGGACATACCGCAGTTGGCCTCGTCCGAGTTGTCCTGACAATCGTTGTCTCCATCACAAATGTAGGCAGGGTTGGTGCAGATCCCTGTGCCGCACTGAAACTGCCCTGGCCTGCATTTGAACTCAGCTACCATGGGGGGAAAGATAAAAAACCTTTGTCGGGATCATGCTGAACTCGGCCCTTGATACCAAAGCGTATCCGTGAAGCGTAATGACACACTATCTGTTCTAATCCCAAAGACACTCACGGCAATCTGCAGGCTCATCCGACCTGTCGCCGCAATCGTCCTCTGTGTCGCACTTCCACCAGAAAGGAATACATTTGTCGTTCTTGCACACAAACTACATCGGGAGAAGGGAAATGATTCGATTATGGAGTTATAATAGATGGAAGGTGCGCCACATGGGGAGCAAATGGCAGCAGGAGACGGTAGATGGTCAACCAGCCAGCTGGAACACAACAGGTTCTGCACACCAGACGCGGCGCGACACAGAGCGGTGCAAAGTCCACGCTGGAGATGAACTGTTTACCTGGCTGGCCGTGCAGTTGGACATGCACGTCCGCTGATCGCTGGCCAGGTAGAAGTTGGTGGGGCAGGCGCACTTGTAGCCTCCGCCAGGAGAGAGGAGACAGAGGTTACTGCAGCCGCCGTTGTTCGTCTGGCACGGGTGGTTGAGCACTGGTCAAATATAGGACCAAAGAGGAGACTAGTCAAGCTCAGGCCGCAGGGGCGCTGTTGTCTGGCTGGGATCATGACTTTAGCTGGCCTTTTAAATTGTTCTGGTTGAGCAGGTCGTCTTACCCTCGGGCTGGCGGTAGGGGTGGTAAATGTGCACGTCCATGGGCCGATGCAGGGTGCTGATAAGGGTGGTCTTATTGGTACCCTGAGTTTTATGAGCTCTGTTGATGGACTTTGTCTCCCAGTCGGTCCAGTAGATATACTCTTCAAACAGAGTCATGGCAAAGATGTGGGGGATGTCGTGGTTGAGGACTGCAAAAACATCACGCAAACATGGCACTCCCATTAGACCAGTGGAAATTCCATTAGCAACAACAATCCTAATATAATAACACCACCATTACGTCATTCTCAAAATCAAGCAGATAAATATTTTGTTTCTAAGGTGACGCAGTGTCCCAAAATAAAAATGTGGTACTGTTAAAAGTTCCGTGTGTGCTATGTAACAGATTTGACGCCGCTTCATTAGGCTTCACACGCAAACTGCTGCCTTCCATCATCACCATATAGCTCAGGCGTTTGCTCTTACGTGTTACTGAAACACACCATTAGCCTGTGCCGTAAAAACCAGCCAACACCCCACATGAACCTGATACATGGAGGTTTAACCTCCTATCACCGTTGAAACCGTGTAGCCCGGGATGACTTGAAACTTAGTTGCTAATGACAGATGTTTATTAACTGGAATATGAGTCATGCGGTATCAGTTTGGACTGTGGTATTAGCACAATGCTCACTTTGATCCATCCTTATCTGAGTTCAAACACAGCGAGTCCTGCTCCGCAAACACACGCAAGGCCATGCCGGTGTTCCTATGGTTTGTGTAGTAAGAATATTACACGGTGGGCGAGTAACTTCCTGGATGCAGCAAACGCTAACACGCAACTGCTAAGACGTTTCAAGAAATAATAATATCCTCAAACCTTTGAAAAAACAAAACAAGACTAATTCCTAAAAGCTAAGCTAGCGTGCGCGGTCACGACCTCTGTCCTCTGGTCTCAGCGTGTCCATGTGGTCGTACCTGTGTGTCTGTTGGTGCCGTCCAGACTGGCAAATTCTATGTAGTCCTCTCTGGCATCGGCCCAGTAGATGCGATCATTGATAAAGTCCAAAGTCAGCCCATTGGGCCAGGTGATCTTTTCCTCCACGATGACGCTTCGGTTGGTACCGTCCATCCCGATTCTCCCGATGTGAGGGTTGTCGCCCCAGTCGGACCAGTACAAGTACCTAAACAGACGAGTCGAGTGTTATCACACGTAGAGTTCCGGAGCTCCAGAGGAAGATATGGGATGTTCCTGCTCACCTGTAGCGCACGTCCACGGCCAAAGCGCGCGGCTCTCTCAGGCCGCTGTTGACCAACACGGTCCGATAGGCCCCGTTGAGTTTGGACACCTCGATGGTGTCGCGGCCTTTGTCACACCAGTACAGGTTCCCGCCGACCCAATCCACCGCCAAGCCGTCTGGGTTACTCAGAGACGTCCGGTGCAAAACCTGTGGGAGCAGGTGGTTCCATGACACACTGGGGAAGCTGGTTCAGATTCCCAGTAAGAGTTGTGGACTGACCTCCATGTTGCTGCCGTTCATGCGCATGCGTCTGATCATGCTGCCCTGGGTGGTCACGTCCGTCCAGTAGATCATCTGCTCCGCATAGTGGAAGTCCAGCGCCACTGCGTTATTCAGACCCTGAAATGGGGGCAGTGGGTAAAATGAGTGCGGGGGGGCACGAATGACGGCTCCAGCGCGTCGTCTCCGCAGGTGAGGATCTAACCTGTTTGATCAGTGTGTAGTTGGAACCGTCCAGGTTGAGTTTTCTCAGGTAGTACCGGTTGGCAAAGATCAAATACGGCTCCTCTTCTACAGATGCAAGACAGACGTGTGATCAAACAGCACGTGCATGCCCCCCCCCCCCCCCCCACACACACACACACACACACTGGAGCACATCTCACCAGAGGTGGACTTGCAGACGGTGGGGTCGTTGGGGCTGAGCTCAAAGCCGTCCACGCAGAGGCAGTGGAAGCTGCCGTGGGTGTTGATGCAGCGCTGGGAACAGGGGTAGGTGGTCACGCACTCGTCGATGTCCACGCACGTCTTTCCGTCGCGCTTCAGCTGGAATCCAGGATGACACCTGCACTGGAGGCAGCGAGGGCAAAGGAAAAAAAAAAAAAAACAACAACAAAGAACGTCACAACCTCACAGCCGGGCGGATGAGCCGACGCTTCGCGCTTCTGTGTTTTGACCTTTTCAAGACGCTGCCGTGAAGCTCGCGTCGATTTAAGGTTTGTTTGTTTCTAAATTTAACATGTGGGGGGAAAAAACAGCAGAATTCCGGACAACCTAGAAAGTCAGTCAAATGTCGGAGAGGAGCCAAGGAAACGGCTTTAATTGGCTTTACCTTCACCGCATGCAAGTGTGAGGCCAACGTACGCGCACAAATGGCGCTTTCTTATCTTAAAACGGCAGAGTTCACCCAGAGTTCAGGCTGTTCTGACTTTAAAAGGAGCCAAAACACGAGTTACGTAACCACATGCCTCAAACGAGCGCTTTCCAACTTACACTCCACTGGTCCTCCGTGACTCATTGCTAAAACCTCGCGCCCCCGTTTGTTTGGGAGGTAACCGCGCTGCCGCTGGCTTTTCGGCCTCAGCGCATCAGAACCGGGAGTTAGATGGCTAACCTTGTAGCCGATCTTGAGGTCGTCGCAGAGCTGCGAGCAGCCGCTCAGCTTGCTGTTCAGGCACTCGTTGATGAAGCAGTTCAGCTCGTCGGAGCCGTCGCCGCAGTCGTCGTTGCGGTCGCACAGCAGGGTCTCGTTCAGGCAGTTGCCGTTGAGGCACGTGAAGGCCGAGTCGTTGCACGCCCGCTCTGAAAGCATCGACAGGTCGCGTTAGCTTCGCTGCCGCGGCAGGCTGCTGTATTCGGACCCTGCTACGCTTTGTTACACTGAAGGAAAGAGGTGAAGTTAAGGTTGTGAACTCTACCCGAGTCGGTGCATCGGGGGTTCTTAGGGGCCTCGTCCGAGTGATCGTGACAGTCAAACTCTCCATCACACTCCCATTTCTTCTGGTTGAGGCAGCGGCCGTTAGCACAGCGGAACTCATCCGGCCCACATGTTGGATACTCTGCAGCACAAAAACAAGGTTCCATTTTCAAATTCGCTCTTTGAAGTGATGTGATGGGGATCAGGAGCTGAATCATGCAGCCACAGATCTGGATGAATCCGGATCTGACATCAGGGCGACGGGAATCATCGCGAGGGTGCTCTGAAGGCTGTGAACTGACCACATTCTGGGGATTCGTCGGAGCCGTCGGAGCAGTCCACGTCCAGGTCACACACGAAGTGCTTGGGGATACACTGTCTGTTCTGGCACATGAACTCATTCTCGGGATCACAGGTGCTGTTGGTGTACACTAAAGGGGAAGAAAGGAAACAGCTTTTTTTTAAGGAACATGCAACGGGGAATTTCCAGGGATTTCTTTTTCCATGGGGTTATTGTTGAGCTGCTCCAGCGTTTAGCGTCTCGCTTACTGCAGCCAGCTTTAACGCTTTCATCGGCGCCGTCGGGGCAGTCCTTATCTCCATCACACTTCCAGCGCTGGGGCACACACATGTGCGAGCCGGGACACTGGAAAGCCTCCGGGCTGCAGGTTTTGGACTCTGCGACATCAGGGTGGAAAAAAGCAGCATAACGTCTCGTTCTTTTGTTGAAAAATGGAGGAAGTCTAACGGCGGTGAGCGTGAGCAGCGTCGCTTACTGCATTTCTGGTCCTCATCGGAACCGTCGCCGCAGTCATCGGAACCATCACACACCCAGTGGGAGGAGATGCAGCGGTGGTTAGCACACTCAAACTGGGTGGACGTACAAAATTTGTCTGCAAAAGACGCCAAAGAGAATTTATTCAGTCTTTTTGCCCGAGACCGCAAGTCAGGCTTTCCATGTGAAAAGAGAAGCTGGAAGAAAACCAGAGGGTCTTTTCAAGGACAGCATTAGAGGACGAGTGCGCAGCAGACTGACCGCAGTGCGTCTCATCGGCTCCGTTCTCACAGTCGTTCTCTTTATCACACGTCCAGCTCATTGGAATACAGCGGCCACTGGGGCAGGCGAAGAAGTTGACCGGACATTTAAGTTTTCTCTTGTCTGCAAGAGATCAGAAAAAAAGAAAGACGTGGTGTAAAATGTCCGACGATGCCGCCGAAAAGCCTGTAAAAGTGCGGGAGCCGACCTGGGCAGTTCCTCTCGTCTGAGAAGTCGCCGCAGTCGTTGTTGCCGTCACACACCCACGACGGCAGGTAGCACAGCGCTGTTCTCTCGCAGCTCTGGAAGGACGCTCCTTTCACTCCCAGGCGGAAGAAACGGGAACAATCGGTGGATTCTGAAGGGAACAAACAATCCCACATTAAAGAAGCCAGCCTACAGCTTGTAAAATCAATGTGTCGGGTTACTCACGGCAGTTCATTTCATCACTGGCGTCCTCGCAGTTGACCACCTGGTCACAGCGGCTGAAGTTGGAGATACAACTGCCGTCTTTGCACTGGAACTCTCCTGGTTTGCACAGGGTCACTAACAGGAGAGACACAGACGAGTATAGCAGGCGGAAGTAGCACTTGCTGATCAGAACCTGCAGAGCTCATTCTTCGAGGCGACGCCGCCAGGACAGAATACAGGAGAACCAGAGATTTCTCTGATGGCTTACTGTTGCAGGGCAGCTCGTCCGAGTGATCCCCACAGTCATCTGTGCCGTCACACCAGAACTGATGGCCGATGCAGCGGCCATTGATGCAGCGCCTGTAGCCTTTCTTACAAATCCGATTAGCTGTAGAGGACGAGTGTAAATAAAGTTTGTTGTACTGCAAATATGCCAAAAAGACACTGATGCTACAGTGACAAAGCAAGACTCACGGCAACCAAAAGCTGCCCGAATGAGCCCAATCTGGCCCTTTGCTTCCAATGGGGTGACCGCAAACACTCACCGCAATACGACTGCTTCTCATCAGACTTGTCCTTGCAGTGGGCCATGCCATCACAGGTCAGGCTGTAGTTGATGCAGTCGCCATTTCCACACTCAAAGCCGTCCACGCTTCCACACGACATGTTCAGCGCTGTCGGGGCGGACGCGCGCAAAACGTGAACAATTTTGATGATTTTCTGTAATCGTCCCCACGTAGAAAAGGTTTTCCTCTTACAAGAGCAGGTGTTGTCTTCCAAAAGGTGCCGGTCGCCACGGCAACTGCAGTTGACACGTCCGTCCGACGTGGGCAGACACAGGTCCTGGCAGCCTCCGTTATTAGTTCGGCAAGGTGAAACCTCACCTGAAGACATGAGTAACACAGTTAGAGTTACTACCTTTACAAATCTGTTATTGTCTGCTGCATGTACTAGCGAGCTAGCATCTGCGCCAACCATTTTCTGCAAATGTGCCCGATCTTTTTTTTTTTTTTCCGGACCTTGAACTGTCTGCCACCGGCATCGCTAAATGATACGTACAGCTGTTGGTGTCGTTCGCCACAGCGACGATGCCCATCGGCTGCTGCGGAATGTCAGCACGCAGCACTTTCATGTCCCCTCCTGTGTACTTGTCAGCCCTCAGCACCGCCCTGCGCACCCAGTCCGTCCAGAAGATGTAGTCGCCGTAAACAGCCAGACCGAAGGGATGGACGGGCTCGTTCTTCAACAGGACCTGCAGCGGGAAGGTTTAGCGTTCAGGTGTGGTCTTGCTCACATCTGTCAACGTCTCTCAGGAAGACGAATGGAAGGTCTTACATAGCGGCTGCTCCCGTCGTATTCGCAGCGCTCGATCTTGTCCAGCGTGGCGTCAGAGAAGTACAGCTTCTCAGCGCGGTGGTCGATGGCCAGGCCGTTGGGGGTTTTGATGTCACTGCCGATGATCACGAGCACGTTGGCTCCGTTCAGAGAGGCCCTCATGATGCTGGGGGCCTGCTCGTTCCAGTTGGTCCAGAACATCAGACTGCAGAGGGAAGCCACACGTGACCCCCCTGACGTGGCTAACTGCTAACGCTGGGGTTTTATGGTGTTAAACAGAAGCACTCACTCCTGACACTCGTCCAGCACGAAGGCTCTGGGGTGGTCTTCGGCCGACATGTTGACCACAGTGTCGCGGTTGTAGGCTACGGTGCGGCTCTGGTCCACTGTGTGCCGAGTAATGGTGGACGTCGTGTAACTGGTCCAGTAGAGTGTATCCCAACCCCGGTGGTAGGCCAGGCCCTCTACTGACCCCACATCTGTGAAGCAGGGCAGGCAGGAAGGAGGTTAGAAGCTTAATCACAATCAGAAAATCTGACAAAGCTCAGCCAGTCACCGATAAAACGAATAATTAACTCTGCTATCTCCATCGTTCCACTGCCATTAACAAAGGGCCAAGCATGCAGGCACAAAATCTTAAACAGTAAAAAAAAAAAAAAAAAAGAGAGGAAAGTCGAGGCGGTATGACACAGAGCTCTTATGTTCCGCTCCTGTTGTTCCTGGAGAGAGTTTAAAGACAAGTATCACCCTGTCATTTCATGGATGGCTGCCTGTACACACAAACGCTGCTCCCCGTGGACGCTGTCAGTCAACCGATGTCTTGTCTTTGGGAAGAAAACCGCTGTTGAAACAGGTTAAGTCACTTCAGAGGCATGAGGCAAGGGGAAAGAGGAGGAGCAGCCCTCAGCCTCCGTTTGCTTTTCCACAGTACTTCAAAGTATGTCGCTCACACTTCAAAGTGTAGCTAGAGAAGGTGGTAAAAGTGGAAGTCAAAGATGTGATCACGGCCCCCTCGAAAAAAATCTGTTCTGTTAACAAATATCAAACAACACGAGCACTTAACTACACGACGCATGCAGAAAATAAGTACCCGCTCAGGTAATTTACAAGCAGCTCGGTTACATTTCATCGCTGCTGTGTATCTGTCCATGCTTCCGTCCTCCTTATGAGACGCAGGACATTGAGGGAAAGATAATGCTGCAGCCTGGCTGACTCCAGGGTGTGCATCCATCTGTTCCCGGACACAATGGCAACCACATTTTATAAGGACTTGCACAATAAAAGCCAGAAGACTCCACACCAAAGTTTGCTGTTGGCTTATCTACGATTGCCCTTAAATAGATGTTGTGGATGAGTGACAAAGAGCCACAATAACCCCAAATCAATGCTATTTAAAGGCCTGAAACGCTCTGAATGAACAGTAAACGCAGAGTCAAACACAATCTGGGTTATTGTCCTGGCTGGTGTGTATAGAACAGACAAAAAGGTGCACTTGAGCGAGCGCTGAAAGGCCTGGAGGGTGTTATGATAAAACTCAATAACCCCTCCCTTTACCTGGATCAGCTCGGCCCCTCGTTACTGTGCAAACAGCGGTTAAAGCTGCCCCGAAGACCACTGAGAGCAGAGCCGCTCTGATTACCACAGCAGCCGGACTCCGTGAGAAACCCGAGAACACAGCTGTTTTATTACAGGTCATTAGAACAATTGCTCTTTTCCTCCTTCATGCTAGCTGCTGCCGTCTCCGCTGGGGGAAATCTATCAGACGGGCGTTTATGAAGAGCCTCCAAATGGACGCGACGCCTCCCGCCACAGTGACCACTTAGCATCAAGAAGCATCGACTGCTTTTAAAGTGGAGCATGTGATAGCAATCCTGTGGTGATTTCTTCCTCCACTGCCCGATTTCAGCCGCACCGTAAACGCTGCACCGGCGGCTCCTGAGCTACACTTCCGTGGATAATGACAGACTTACTGGTGTGGGCTGGAAAAAAACAGTGTGCAAGGACTGCTCAAGGTCAGGTTTATCTATTTTTTTTTTAACCTGTGAGATGCTCCTGGTTCTATGAAATCAGTCCTAAATGTTGACACACAGCTAGAATGGAGAGACGGTGCGTCTATGTCCTGATGTCCTTCTGTTCATGACTCAGCCGACTGTGAACACATGGAGCAGCAGGTAAACGGCAGTGATTCGGGCCAAACAGTCAAGAAAAGTGACGCGCTGGTTCGGACTTTGATTCCCATCCTGGATGGACTGATTCTAGTGACGGGCCTGGTGGGCCAAACCCTGGTCATCGTCATCCTGACCAGCAGGAGGAAGAAGGCGAGCCAGCCGCCCCACAGTACAGACGCCCTGCTGCTGGCCCTGAGCGCAGCTGACCTGCTGCTGCTGCTCTGCCTGCCGTTCCACACCTCCGCCATCACGCTAGGCTTCTGGCCCTTTGGCAGCTTCATGTGCAAGGTCATCAGCTTCCTGGGTGTGGCCTGCTCGGCGGCCTCGGTCTTCACCCTGGCGGCGCTGGCCGTAACTCGCTACCTGACGGTGGTGCACCCGACCTGGACGTACCGTTCCAGACTGCATCGGCGCATAAAGCTGACGGCCGCGCTGCTCTGGATCCCCGCCGCAGCCCTGGGAGCGCCGCAATTCGCCGTGCGAACGGTGAGCGCGTCCAGCTCCGTGTACTGCTTCGCCTTTCTGTCAGACTTCAGCCAGCTGGTCTACAGCATCGCTCTCTTCCTGTGCGGCTTCACTCTACCGCTGACCGTCATCGTGCTGATGTACACCAAAATCTACTGTTTCCTCCGATACGCGAGGCTGCTGGGAAACGCCCCACGCTTGGAACGCTACCAAAGCCAGGTGACCCACACCTCGGCTCTCCTGGTCCTGATCTTCACTCTCCTCTGGCTGCCCTCCTACGCCCTCATGTTCTCTATAATTGGTGGAACCAGCTCGGGCTCAGTCGGATACAACACCATCGCCATCCTCTCCAGACTGCTGGCATCCTCGGTTGCGGTGGTTAACCCCATCTTATACGGGCTCATGTCTCAAAAGTTTCGGCGGGATTTGCTGCGGCTGGCGGCACGACGCTGGGCGTGGTGCAAAAGCTGCCTGATTGGCTGCCCTCATTTGATGAGCAGGGACATGGTTCAGCCCTTTGAGCTGGATACGACCTCCGACAGAGGCGCACAATAACTAACACTGTCAGTGGAGGAGGGTCTGTGCTACGATCCAGATTCTGGTATATAAATGCTCATGGGACGAATATCTAACTTGTACCTATAAAGATATGAATATAATCTAATATGATCTAATATAACAACATCAATAAACATAAGAAAAGTGCAATGTGTTGGTTTTTCCTGCCTTTTAAATAAAAGTGTATTCAGTCTCTGGCTAAGATGCTGCAGCTGCTTGTGCGTCTGTGTTTGTGTTGTCAACACGTGTAATGACGCCTGCGTTGAAAGCCGAGGGGGTAAAAGTGAATCATTAACGCACTAAAACCCAGCTGAAGCAGGAAGTAAAGACGGAGCGGAGGGAAACGTCTCAGCGGTGTCGAAAAGAGCGATTTCCCACTTACTGTCAACCACGATCTTGCGGTCTGTGCCGTCGTCGTTGATCTGCTGGATGTTGCCGAAGTGGATGTCGCTGAAGAAGATGCGGTTGGAGCCCTTCCCCCCGCCGCCGTGGTAGTCGAAGCTGAGGGCGATCACGTTCTTCATGTGGTCGGGGTCCTCGAACGGCTTGATGGGCGCGTTGAGGTTGGTCTCGTCCGACAGGTGGATGCTCTTCAGGATGGTGCGCTCCGAGTACAGCAGGTACCCGTCGTAGTCGCGGCAGCTGCGGTTGTCCTCTGCCAGCATGCCGTGGGCGCAGGCGCAGGTGCGCTCGCCGTTCCCTCGGTAGAGGCACAGCTGCTCGCAGCCGCCGTTGTTGTTCCTGCAGACGTTGGTGCCTGGGGAGAGCGCAGCACGTTTGTGAGTGTTCTGTGGCAGAAAATTTGCGCCAGGCGGATTGATTGTCCGGTTCTGCGGTTCAGATGTTTCCTCCGACCTTGCTGCCTGGCCTTGTTGAAAACCTTGATGTCTTTCAGCTGCACGCCGATGCCGGTCCTGAGCTGCACGGCGTCCGTGGCGTTGTCTTTGCTACCTCTCTTTATGGAGCCATTTGCATGAGTTCTAATGGTAAACACCAGGAAAATAAAAATGGTAAACTGAAACAGGAGTCAAATCACTACAGGATAAAATATGGGGCAAAAGGCATGTCATACTGGACTTGGGATTATAGACCACATTCCTGAAAGACAACCACTGGCAAAAATAACAAGGAAGGGCTAATGATTTGTGGCTACAAAAGTTATGCCATTATCTATAATTAGATTTCTTTCACTGGGGATGAGTAGTGCTTGCAAAACAAGGGACACTAAAAGGATTATGTGAAGAAATTCATTAACCACGGAACCGACCTGTCACTCCAGTAGATGTGTTCCTCAAAAACCGACACAGCAAACATGTCCATGTTGTTGTTGACCAGCACCAGCTCCCTGTTCTCGCCGGTCTCCAGGTTGATCCGCTCAATCTTGTCCGTCCTGGCGTCGCACCAATACAGCAGGCCCTCCTGCAGGGACACAGATGAATATTGTAGCATATTTATGGGAAAATGACACGCGTAATGTCAGCCTAACTGCACAGTGAGACGAATTAGTGACGCCTCATTCAACTTTATTTTATTTTTTTAAAGGCGGTGGCTCTAGACAAATATGCAGTTGTCATTCGGAGACATGTTGTTATCGCTTTAATCTTAAGCTCACCTCGTAATCAATGGAGATACCGTTGGGCCAGCTGATGCTGACGTTGACCAGAACCAACCTCTGGCTGCCGTCCAGCCTGGAACGCTCAATACGAGGGTACTGACCCCACTCAGTCCAGAACAGATACCTGCGCAGCGACACAAGCGAGGCTTTAAAGTGCGTATAGAGCTGTGGATACACTGTAAGGTTCCACAGGAAGCTGCTGCAGGGCTCACCCTTTGCTTGGGTGGACAGTGATCGCTCTCGGTTTGTCCAGCCCTTGGGAAATGACCACGTAACGGAAGGACCCATTCAGTCTCGCCACTTCAATCACATCAAATCCCTGGTCGGTCCAGTAAATATTGCCTGCAAAAGTACAGCATTGCAGATGCGCTGCCTCTTTATCTGTGCTCGGGCAAACATGACGACACTTTAGTCTTTAGCATAGGAATCAGTGATGACTGACCTGCTATCCAGTCAACCGTGATGCCCTCCACCCTGCCGATGCCGTTGGTGACCACATCTTCTCTCCACGTCTGGTCTCTCTTGGCCCTGCTGATGGTGCTCAGACCCATGTCCACCCAGTAGATGGTGTCGTTCTCTGGAAAAAAATGCGTTGAAATTTGTGTGTCAGCCATAAAATTTCCAGTTTTGACCATGTGTTCTTCCTTTCAGCGTTCCAATTTTTTAAATTTCCAATTTTTCCAAGGCCATGGAAGCCTTAAACAAAGGCGGCTAATGTCCTCAAGCATCACTCACCAGCGTGAAAGTCGATCCCGACGGCCAGAGAAGTACCAGACACGGGCACCAAGGCGTCAGATTTGTCTGCAGGGTCGAGTGGAATTCCTCTGATTCCCTCGTGAACGGAGAAGAGCAGGAAGGAGCCCATCCCTGCTCAGACGGCATGTTTTCGTCTTATGGAGATGCTGCATTTCGACTGCGTGTGTGACTGTGGGCACCAGTCTTACCCTCACAGGACTGCTGTCCAGATTTCAGGCTGTAACCGGCGGTGCACATGCAGGCTCGGGTTGTTGGAGAGGTGGCCAGACACAGCTGGGAACAGTCTCCATTGTTGTTACTGCACAGATTGATTCCAGCTAAAAGAGCGGGGGGGGGGGGGTCAATGTCCAATTCTTAATTGGAGTTTATGCTAATTACCACTATAGCATGCTTTCTTACATTTTTGTGCACTCTCATCATAGATCCTCATGTGCATCATGGGGGAGGTGTTGTTCCTCATAACCTTCCAGCTCCCTCCATCTTTTTTGTCACATGTTCCAATCTGGTCGCTTCCCTGGTCGGCCCACCACAGCTTGTCTCCTGCAGCCAAGGGAATGGATTTGTTGAGTATCCCTCCACAACTGCTTTAATTAATTTTACATGTTGGCCTTGGGAAAACCGGCAGTTGCTCAGCTCAGTTATAACTCTTCTTTTTTCGATCTTACCCATAATGGCCAGTGCTGTAGCTTTGGAAAGTTTGCCTTTAACACCTTCCATGATCTCCAGTTTCGTTCCATCCAGCTGGCAGCGGTTAATGGTCCCATTTCCTGAGCTGATCCAGTACAGCTGCTCTTTTTCATAGTCAATCGAGAGGCCTGAGGATCGAATTCAACAATAATATCATGCATACAGAGCCCTTGTACCTGAGGTCAAACCTTTTGTCCTCATTAGGTTGTACGTCTGCTCACCCACTGGCCCTTTTTGACTGGTGAAAAGTGTGGTGTGGTTGCTGCCATCCATGTTAGCCATGCTTATATTGTCCCCATCAGTCCAGTACAGCTTCCTGGAGATCAGAAGACATTCGGTAATTCCCTGGGCTCGGCCATCAGTTTCAGCTGCAAATACATATGTGCACCCCAAACCCTGAAGTGAGCACAAACCGAGGAATGGACTCACCCCAGAATCGGATGCAACACCAGGCAGTGGGGCTTATCTAATCCCTGGATGACAGCATTCTTAAAAGATCCGTCCAGTCTGGCCACATTAATCTGCTTCTTATTGGCATCATAGCTGGTCCAGAAAAGGTTTCTGGACACCCAGTCTACAGCCAGGCCGTGAGCGTTGGGAAGGTCTGTGGAGAGGTACACCCACAAACTTGAATGCCTGATCTAATCAATCTAATAAAACATGATCTAGTAAAACAGAGATGCAAGCTCGTACCAGCAGAAACCACCGTCTCCACCCCTGTGCCGTTAATGAAAGCTCTCTTGATCGTCTGGGTTCGGACATCCGACCAGTAGATGCGATGTTCCACGGCATCGTAGTCAACCGCCGTCACGTTGTCGATGTCCGGCACGGTGAAGGAGATGATGTAATTGTAGTAAGGGTTGTCGATGTCAACGCCGCGGATCTCGATCTGACGAGCGTACAGAAGGAACTTCCGCGACTCTGGAAGAAACAAAAGAAGAAAATAGTAAAGGAAAACAGAGGTTCCTGTAAACAACGTTCCCGTTCGTTTGACTACATGATTTCTTTTCCGGTAAAGGTCACGTGTCCAGATACTGTGCGCGTTCACCTTTGCAGGTGCGTTTATCCGGCTGCAGCTTCATGAGGTGAGGGCAGGCACAGGAAAAGGTCTGGTTGAAGTTGATGAGGCAGAGGTGGGAGCAGGGGCTGCTGGCACATGGGTTGGGAGCTGAAAGGAAGAACACACGGTCAAGGATAGGGGAAAAAAAATAAAGCCACATATTTTTTAAAAAAAAGCAGAACCAGAAAGCTTTAGAGGAACGTTGTCTGTGGGAACTACAGCCTAAGTACAGTGATTCATGTCCTCAAAAGTCCTGACTCAGAGGGAGTATAGGGGCAGAATTTTTGGAGCTCGGTGCAGAGCTGAACGTATGGCAGGGTAAAGATAAAGATAATAAAAAAAAATTCTATATTTTGTCAAAGGGAGGAAGAATGATTGAAATCTTATAGAAAGTTTCCCAAAGTTTGAAACACACTTTGTTTTCATGCCCTCAAACCTTTTAGTTGCAGCTGTCAATCAAAATACAGTGAGATTATTCTTTACTCCTTCTAATAAGACGACTGAGTGCCTTAGTGAGGCCTGGGCAGCGCCGGGATCAACATGCCCACTGACTATTCGACATAAAAGGTGAAAATTCAGTCTGACAGATCACAGCAAAAACTTTTCACAGTCTTTTTGGGAAGAAAAACCTCGTCAATCGTGTGCGTGTCCATGAGATTTAACACATGACATTTAAGTCACAGGAGAGCAATTTTATTTCCCACCCAGTCTTTGGCAAATGTCACACAGCCAGGTGACTTTTTGATTAACAGGGGCAACGGGAGGTGTCCGAACCGCTGCTGGTGCGACGAGACAGCAAGTCTCACAGATCTGAAAGGTCAGCTGTCTTCAGAGAATGGCAGCTGTGAATCAGTGGGGTCACAGCCAAGCGTGAGCTACAGTAGCTGCCATTCTGCTTCCAATACGCCTCAAATCATCGGCCATGCTGGGTCAGACGGATAAACATGAATTGTGAGCTCTCTCTGGGTGTGTCTATGAAGAACATACCCTGTGGCTGTCTGGACGGGTGGTAGACCTGCAGGTCGAAGGGCTGTGTGTTGGTACGCTGCACCACGGTGACGTTGTGTCCTGTCCACTTGTTTGCTTTGGCCAGTGTGTTGGTTCGCCAGTCGGTCCAGTACACCTCCCCGCCGTACATGGTGACAGCGAAGGGGTGGGACAAATACTCATGACCCCGTAACACTTCAATCAGCCCGGAGCCGTCATACATGGCGGAGTAGATGGCGTCTGACCTGCAGGGATTAAGCCAGGGATAACGTGGTCATCAGCTTTAGAGTTTTCTGCTCTGCATGCTGTCTTACATAAGCATATCCGGGAGTTAATTAAAAGATTAGAGAAAGAAAAACAGCGCCGTGACAACGCTGCATCACAGAGATGCTACCTAGCATCAATCCAGACAATGCGTCTTTCCATGTAGTCCACAGTCAGTCCATTGGGCCAGCCGCCACTTCCCGTTTCCCTGTGGATGGTGCGTCTGCCTTCACCACTCATGGACGCCGCCTCAATCCTGGGTAGACTAGCATCCCAGTCTGTCCAGAATAGAATACTGCCACAGGACAACAAAAAGTAGTAAAAACATCTGTAAGGTGATAAGATGTTCAATATTTTAAAAATGATGGCTATGGCTTTCTCACCCATCTCGAGGGTCGAGGGCGATGGCTCTTGGGTGCTCCACTTCCCCAGCCAGCAGGGTGGTCCTCATGGTTCCATCCAGTTTGGCCACCTCTATCTGGTCCAGGTTGCTTTCCACCCAGTAGATGTTTCCTGCTATCCAGTCCACGGCCAGGCCCTCTGGAGTGGCCAGCCCATACTGGATCACCACCTCGAAACTGGTCAGAGCTGAAGGAGCAAAACAAGGAATTTCAAAATCTGATGAATAAAATAATATCCGTTACGCATGTCTGCATATGGATATGAGGCTAAATCCCAGACATGTTTTGGTGGTGTAGATTTGAAATAAGAGTCAGACCGCGTTTGGAGCATGTCTTAGCCTAAGCAAGGCCCTGGCAGCCTTGGCAGAGATCTGTGGGGTTTCATTTAATGGCTGGACACAGAACTAACAACCGATCAGTTTGGAATTATTGTGCAGTTTCGAGCAGGGAAGAGGCGATGGTAATTCAGCATACTGAGTTACAGCTTGGCTTGTGTGATTTAGCTTGGCTCGCCTTGCGCGTCAAATTTCCCAGCGCATTACAAGAAAATACTGATAATCGAGGAACTGTTTTGAATTCCGGGCTCTTGTGTAATCTGCTGTCCCTGTCAGTGTGGTTTCTATCAGCATTATCTTCTCAACACCCCTGCACGCAAACAAAGATCTCCCACGCGCTTTAAATATTTCTCAGAAACAATCAGCATTCGTACAGCATGAGTAAGTACCGAAACGTGGGATCGTCTCTGGCTGAGGGCTATTCTCAGAGCCTTTTTTTTCCCTCCCCTCATATAATTTAAGTGGAACAGGCCCGCTTTTGAACGTTGCTTAAAGGAATGTTGGACTCTCGGCTGTCTGTACGTATGCGTGGGTAGTGCAGCATGCCAACAGCTTTTTGTGAAATGCCTTCAACAACAAGCAGCAGGAGACGGTAACAACTCCAGATCTGCAGAGCCCTATTCTGATGGTGAATTTGGAGGGCTGGGAACTGAGCTGCAGCATGTTTTGCCTCCTACACTGCATCAGTGTTCTGGCTGCAGTCACGCACAGGGAGTACTGAGACAAATGGGAAGAGACAAAGCCTTCCAGTGCTGCGCTGGGAACACAACCTTGATTGGCAAGGCGACCTGCGGTTTCGGAGCGCCAAAGGCCGATCATGACCTGGCGGAATTATTCGGGGTCACAGATCACCACAAACTCTCTTTAGAAACATCTGGCTCTGAGAGGGGAAAAAAAAATGACTGTGTTTGCCTGGCAGAACAAATGTGATTTCCTATCTCAGTGGGAGCAAGCCGCTCTGCCACTTTTATTTCACTTACAAAAAGATGACAGTGAAAAATGAACCTGTTGGGATGTAAATTAGACCATTCTTCATTCTACTCCCTCAGTGATCTTTTGGCTTACGCTGAAACTACTGGCTCGCTGCCTCACCTCCATTTTCAGACAGTTTCCCTCGATAGATCTTGTCCTCCACGACATCCGTCCAGTACAACGTGCTCTCGCTCAGGTGGAAGTCGAGGGCAATGGTGTTTCTCAGGCCAGGTACCAGCACGCTGAATTCTCCCTTGTGAAGATCGATTCTTCTGATTTCGTGCCGGTTGGAGAAGATGATAAAAGGCTTGAAGGGATCTAGAGTGACAAACACCAAAGTGTCAGAGCTCCATCACAGTGAGAAAAAAATAAACCACTTTATTTAACTCAGGTTACGATGTATTTAATTGCACAAGTAAAGAAGCATCAGAGGACAAAATGCTTGACGGTGTATTATTTTTACCACTGCTTTTGCAGCTTTCCATATCAGCCTCCAGTTCCCACCCCTCATAGCAGGAACACTTGACACTGGATTTCTCCTGCTCACACTTCTGGCTACACTTGAGATGCTTGGCGCAGAAGCTCTGGATCTGGCAGGTCTTGTTGTCGGCTCCCAGTTCCATACCCAGCGGACAAGAGCACATGAAGCCCTCCCCGGGAATGATGGTGCAGTTGTGGCTGCAGCCTCCGTTGTCCAGCGCACACAGGTCTAACAGGAGAAACGGATGTGTGATGCCAGATGCGGACCTCCTTCTGTCGTCTTGCGTCAAATGTGTTTTGTGCAGAAAGAACATTTTACCACAGAGTTTCTCGTCTGAGCCGTCCGGACAGTCGTCGGTGCCGTCGCACAACTTCTCCGCGGGGAGACAGATGGAGTCGTTGGTAGCGCACGTGTGGTGAGACAACTTGCACACCAACGTGTCACAGTTGTCCTCGTCCGAGTTGTCCTCGCAGTCGCTGTCGCCGTCACACACCCATGCTTTGCTGATGCAGCGAGCTGTCCAAAAAAAAAAAAAAAAAAGGTTTTTTTTTTTTGTTTTTTTTTTTTAATGTTTGTACTTTTTTTTTCCTGTGTTGCTTTATTGTGTCATGAATCATTTCCTCAGGTGTCACAACAACAGCCCGGTCAGAGTTACAGCAAACCTGACATCATCAAAACGATTCATTAACCTCTGGCACCCCAGCCAGCAGAGAGCACCGCCCCCTCACCAGAGTCCTTGCAGCTGAACTTTACCGCCGGGTCACACATGGCAGTCATGCCCTCGCAATGGCTCTCATCGCTCAGATCCATGCAGTCCGTGTCGCCGTCACAGCGCCAGCGCGTGGGAATGCACAGGCTGTCTATTCGACACTGGAACTCCTCTGCATGGCAGCCGCCTGGTGGACGTGTGGCTGCAGATGAAGGAAAGAAATGGCGTCATAAAACGGCAAATCTGCAGTCAAAGGAATAATAAAAAAAAAAAAACAATAAAACTTTACTGCATCGATCTAACTAGAACCACAACCAGGAAATGATACGCTTCAGAGAGCAGAGACCTTTGTCCAAGACCAGGAGGCAATTGTGGTCATATATGTAATCTTCTGGGATTACGGGTGAACAAACTGACATGGAGCCAACTCAAACAACAGTGACACACAGTTCACGCAATGATGTCAGCGACAGCAGACAAGGCGCCAGTGAGGTGGCACAGTGACATCCCGTCATGGTGAAAAGTCAGCTCTTGGCACAGAAACAGCATGAAACGGGTCCAGGGACCAGTCAGCACCCAGGCAGGAGGTGGGAGCTTAGCCTTTTCATTTTAGCTAATGATTTCCAAACAGCTGGACATGACGATCCATACACACACACACACGGAACAGACTGCTCATTAGACCAACAGGTCACACTGGGCCCTGACTTTGGCTTGACAGCACTTGGCAGCGATTTCGCCGGGCTCAAACTGTGCATGAGTTGGAGTACAGGCGCAGATGTTACAAAAGGAAGCAGCGCTGTCCGTCTGATGGCGATGCCTCTGTCATTATTCCAGACTGGGACAACATTAGGGGTTATTTTAACACAACTGTGTTGCATAGAGGAAATGATGCGTGGAAGATGTGTGTTGTTCTGAGAGCCATTCCACTATGGTACACATGAGGTGGCAGCTCACCCTGGTTGGTACAGTTGGCGTGAGTCTCGTCGCTGTAATCCCCACAGTCGTTGTCCCCGTCGCACGTCCAGTACTCCGGGATGCAGCGGCCGCTGTTGCATTTAAACTGAACGCTGGAGCACGAATGGCTGCAGCCGGCTTCATCGCTGTTATCGCCACAGTCGTTGTCTGTCGCACAAGAGCTCACGTCAGGTTAAAGAGCAGCTTTTAAAAAAGCAGCGTCCAGAAAGGCAAAGGAAGCTGAAGATTACCGTTATCGCAGCGCCAGTTGATGTTGATGCAGCGGCCGTTGGCGCAGGTGAACTGGGTCAGCGGGAAGCAGGTGGGGTAGGCTGAGGAGGGGTCAAGAGGGGAGATGTAAAAGCAAAACAATCGCACTGAGGAGGAGCACTGCAGAGGTGCGGCCGACTCACCACAGGAGTCTGGTTCATCTGATCGGTCTCCGCAGTCGTCATCCAGGTCACACATCCATGAGATGGGGATGCAGCGACCACTTGCACAAGGATACTGGTTTGGTGGGCACGTGCGAGCTGGAAGAATGAGTTAAAAAAATACATTTAAAGGTAAAAGTCATCACCATTTCAAGTTCCCCAAACGCGAAGCACAAATGTTTCACCTTAATTAGATTTTTAAGACGATATGAATGTTAAACAGCTATAAGAGAAGCAACAATGTTTTTAGTCAAAGCCCATCGGTGCATTTAGTCAGTAAATCTTTCCAGATCCTGCTGGCACTCACCCCAGTGATCAGACTGGAATTATTTATTCAATCTCTACAATCACAACGTGTCTGCTTTAGTGTTGTTAACAACATTTAACTTATTTTCTTGTCTAAATTAAAATGATGGATTACCAACTTTAACAAGCTCCATTCTTCTTGGTTGCTTAGTTACTCTGTTACATGAAAACCTCAATTTCTCCATCCTCATCAGCACACGAACGAGTGAGGCAACAATGATTTTAATCTTATATTATTATTCCATTACATCATTTATTCTGTTGACTGCAAACTTGCTGTTTTGTTCCTGCTACACGGACGTCACCATGGTGACACTGACAAACAGCGCGTAAGGGAGCCGTCCCTGCTCTGAACACACCAGAACAAGTTGTGTTAGACTCGTCTTCGTCGTTTCCGCAGTCATTGTCGCCGTCGCACAGCCACCTCAGGGGGATGCAGCGGTTGTTCTGGCACTTGAAGCGGTCAGCTGGGCAGGTGTGCTGGTCTGCGGGAAAGAAAACGGGGAGTGGATACTAAAGCCGCTTTTTTACGAGAGGTTTCAATAAAACGTCCTAAAAGTTAAGTCGCACTAAAGTCCGTAACTTTAGTACAAAACAGCATTAAAAACAAACAGTTGCGGATCACTGCCGGCCGGTGACATTTAAAAGGCACGTTTGACGGCGTGGAACCAGACAATCCTGGGAAATCCAGTTTGCTCTCTGTGGGTTCATGTGATCTGACCCTTGTGCAGAATTGCGTTCGTGACTCACGGCAGAGCTCAGGGGCCTCGTCGCTGTTGTCCAGACAATCGTTGTCCCCGTCGCACTTCCAGCGCTCTTGGATGCAGCGGTTGTTCTTGCAGGCGAACTCCCCGGGCTGGCACTGGGGCGGGGGCACGTAGGAGGGGTTGGCTGGACATGAGATGAGAAGCAGAGCAGAAACAGATGCACCAGTGAGACAAGATCTGAGCGTCATTTGCAAAACAAAGACGTCTCTGAGTAGGTCTGGGTCATCTTCCTCATCTTTCTTCAGAGTTGAGGATGAAAGTGTTCACAGTAGCTGGCAAATGGAAACTACAGCCCAGGATTCTTTACAAGCTTTGACTCCTGCTGGGAAATGAATTTTCCACAGCCCTCCACTGGGTCTTTGGTGAAACCCTTTTCTACTAGTAAAGCTGCTAAGTACCTTTGCAGGTGACATTATCCGCATCCAGGATTTGGTCGTCGGCACAGCCGCAGGACCTGCCGTCAGGGATGACCAGGCACAGGCTGCTGCAGCCGCCATTGTTAACCCGACAGGCATTGGAGCCTAGACGGAAAGGCGATCCAGGAATAAATGAATCACTCATGTTTCCTCCAGTCATGAAGGGAGGTGTGTGGGAGGCAGACGAACCTTGCTGCTGGTGAGCGTCGTACACTCGGATCTCAAAGATCGGCGGCCTCTCGTTGCGAAGAAGCGTGACTGTTTTAGTGACCTGGTCGAGCTTGTAGATGCTGCCGCCGCGGTACTCGTTCCAAAACAGGAACTGTTTGTAGTGGCATAAGCCGAAGGCGTGGTTAAGCTCCTGACCTTCGTACACCACCTGTTAGACCAGGAAAGACATCCAGATTTTTTTAAAGAAAATAAAACCACTGGCGACACCCCAAATGTTACCGGTGTAATCATTCCCAACCTTTCGCTCAGTTGTGTTCAGGTAAACCATCTCAATGCGGTCGTAGTAAGCATCCACCCAGTACAGAATGCCCTGGGGAATGTCCAGACTCAACCCATTGGGCCAAAGCACCGTCTTACTGGTCAGGAATATTTGGTGGTGGGAACCGTCCATCCAGGCTTTCTTGATCTTGCCTCTATTGCTCTCGGTGGGGTCCTCCTCCCAGTCCGTCCAGTACATCCAGCTGGGGGACAAGAAGAGGGGTCAGAAGCTGAACGCGAGGGAAGGCTCAGAGTGGATTCTGAGAGTGTCTCACCCATGCTGGGGGTCCACCACAATGGCTCGAGGGTGGCTCATCTTGCCCTCGATGAGAGTTTTGCGGGTCTGAGAAGCCTTCTCCAGCCGGGCGACACTGATAGTCTTCTTAGGCCCGTCGTCAGTCCAGTAGAGATTACCCCCCATCCAGTCGACAGCAATCCCCTCAACAGTGTGAATACCTGACATGTGAGAGTGTAAAAAGGAAAGTGTTAGCTGGAAGAGGAAGGAAGACTGAAAGGATCTATAATTCCATTCACTCTCCAGAGCAGCCATGATTTGGCCCCTTCTCACCTTCCTTCAGAATGGTGTCTCTTTCTGTGCCATCGATCTTCTGTCGGCCGATAATGTAGCTGGTGGCGTCCGCAAAGTAGATGAACTCGCTGGCGGCGTGGAAATCCAGAGCTCGCGGGTTCATGAGGTTCTCGATGGGAATCATGTACTCGTCGGGCACTTTGGCATTCATGTCCATGCCCCTGATGATCCCAGGACGGCCCTTCCCGTACACCAAAAAGAGCTCGTGGTCCGGTTCTGAAACGACAACGTCTCCCATCAAAACAATCGTTGGCTGGCTTCAAATGCAAACGTTCCCTCCAGTGCGGACACTCACTCTTGCAGGACTTGCCGTCACTGCCGAGGCTGAAGCCGGAGCGGCAACGGCAGGTCCGGGTTTTGTGGCTGTTGCTCAGCAGACAGATATCGGAGCAACCTCCAGCCTTCCCGAACTGATCCCTAGCGCAAGCGTGGCTGCGCACTAACCCGGGAGAAACGAGCACAAGCATCAGCGACCGAAAACAGGGAAGAACGGAGTCTGCGCAGAAAGTGGATTCTCTGTATGGGTACCTTGAGGCTGACGCCTCTGGTGGTACACGTGCAGCGCGGCGCCTCGGTCCACCCTCGTCACCACCTGGAAGTCGGAGCTGTTGAAGCGATTCACGCGGATCACGCTGGTCTTGGGATTGAGGTTGCCTTCGTCGGAGTTGGTGGCGTACAGGTAGTTCTCAAACACCGTCAGTCCATACAGGTGCTCAATCTGAGGAAACGAACAAGACAGGCTGATGATTCCAGTCAAACGTGATCAGGAAGATGACAGTTGGTGAGTATTTCTGGCATTTTTCCATCCACCACTTAAACAGAGATTTTACGTTTTTGACTGTCTTCCGAGCAGCTCTCCTCTACTGTCCAAAGAATGTATGGTTGCGATCATGTTACACCCCCTGCTCCTTAACATACCACCATATTCACACTGTCCTCCCATGACTGCACTCCAGATTTCATTACAGCGATTATTCTACAAGTCTGAGCCAAGTTTCACTTGGGCCAATAATAATAATGCATACAGAGGGACTGGCCAGGAAAACTCAGAACACTTAACATAATAAAACCAGCACTGGAGGCAGGTCTTTGAATGGATGTGGGGGACATTTTTTTCTTTCCTTTTGTTTTTTTTTTTTCCATTTTTTACCAGTAAAAGGCACATAAAATACAGATGCAACGAAAGTTGGAGCTTTTATCCTGAAAGTTATAGTTTTTACCAGAACTGCCTTTAAAGACATTAAACTACTGAATTCAAAGTTTGAAAGGAAAGATTAAAAGATGGTGTCTGTTGGCATTCTTTAGGGCACCTCCATGCACGACTTAGCCTAGTTTAGCGTATGTGCCAGCCCTCACCAGCAGGCCCTGGATAATAGTGTGGCGGTTCTTTCCCTCGTAGTCGACCACTTCGATGTAATCCAGGTAGGCGTCAGCCCAGTACACCAGGCGGTTGACCAGGTCCAGCGTGATGCCGTGGGGGAAGACGATCTTAGTGTCCACCAGTTTGGTGCGGTTTTGGCCGTCCATGTCGCAGCGCTCCACCCTCGGCGTGGACCCGTAGTCTGTGAAAAACACTTTGCTGTTGTGGGAGAGAAGGAATTAAAAAATGTAAGATGAGTTTCAATTATGTCAACAAAGAAATCATGTCGACATAGAAACTGCATGATGGATTCATATATTTGACCAGACAAAACTGATGCGGTCGAAATGGGTCCTTTAGAAGCGTCTTCATTAGGTCATTGTGGTTCAGGAATTAAAAAGACAGAAGTGATACTCTGGAGAAGAGAACTAAGTCATATTCCAGTCTGTCAGCATCTGGATCCTAAAACTGCAGACATGCATGTGCCTGTGTGACATCAGCGTCTGTCTGGGTTTCAATCTGGAGGAAACACTTCAACTTAGTCAGCATGGCTATTTGGACCATGAGACATCATTCACACAAGAAGATCTCAAGGGCAGCACCAGGTCAAGAAAAGCAGGGGGTGCTACCAACCCCATGGCCGGGTCCAGGGCGATGCCTTTAGGGTTGTAGAGATCCTGGTCCAGCAGAGTGACGCAGGTCTGGCCGTCCTTGTTGCAGACAAACACCCGATCGTCCACATCATCCACAAAGTAGAAGTTCTTGGTCAGCCAGTCGATGGCCATCTGTTCCACATCTGAGGGAGGGGAGAGAAAGAGAACGCGCTGTTACAAAAACATGAACCTCGCGGGAGTCCAGCCGTAAATCCCCTGCTCATAGAGCATCTTAGATTCAAAAACCCAGTTTTATGATGCTGTGACCCTCTTCTCAGAAGTGTCCGCTCTCATAAATAAAGTAAGGGCAGAGAATAAATGCACTTGTCATCTTGAGGGACTGCTAGTGTCCTTAATGGGTGGCCCGTGACCCAAATTAAGGCAAAACAGCAAGTGGAAAGGAACAACAACGCAAAACGTCACAGATAATGAGTTCAAGCCCATACATTATCAGTGGGACCTGCACATCCCAATTTAGAATACCAACACTAATCCTGAGAAAAAAATACCAGAAAATTTCCGCTTATGACACAAAATTTATCCAAACCGCAAAGAGGAACTTGCAGACGAAGGCAGTTTGTATTTTTGATGTGCAGAATATGTCCTTCCTTCAAGGCTGTTGTGCTATGTAAGCAGTGGAAACCCTTGACTTGAAGAAAATCTGTCCTGTAAGATAATGTCCAAAACGCATCTCAGAGAGTCAAGCTGTGAAGAAATGGGGGTCCTGGGATACATATCGCCTTCGTGTTTTCCCAGCTGTTGCCTCCCCTTCATTCAAAACAGGACATTGTGGACACAAATGCACATTACGCAGATTTCCTACCCTCATACATGCTACCAAGGTTCCCTCACCACACCCACCCCTAAGTTCACCTATAGGACATTGTGGGATTTTACGCTACTGATAAACGGAGAGTGACGGAGCCGTCAACCCATCTGTACAACATCTGCTCCCGAGCTTCCAGCACTGGCAGCCATTTTGCTCAGAGACGGTGCTGAAGAAGGAACCTAAACACATCTGGCCCCAATGCAGAGCCGCCCTCGCCTATATATCACACACACACGAACCGCAGGAAAAAAGGCCCGTCTGAAAAGTCATCAACATGGTGAAGCAACCAGATCTAATCAAACCAATAATCAATCAATCAATCAATGCCTCGTCGTGACCAAACCTTTTTCACTTTAGGTTATTCTTGGCCCATTTTGGGAATCAACGATCACCCAAACCAAAACTTTGGATGTTTATGCTGGTAATATTTCCTACAGCGTGGTCCATATCTGGATCATATCCACAGGCTTAATGGTTTCATCTTGGGTTTATATCCTTGAGCCCAAACGTTGCCAAAAATGACCACAGCATTTCGGGAAGCTTTGGCGTGCGCGTTCCTTCTCCTCCTTCCACACACCAAAAAAACGTGTATTTTGGATAAACTGGCTCCTCTAATTTGCAGTTCGAGTGAATGCGTGTTTGTTTGTCCTGTTCGCTCCACTCCGCAAGGAACTGTCCAGCTGGAGTACGCTCCAGCCCCCCTCCCCCGGCAGGATTAGGGTTAGTACCAGAAATGAATGGATCCTTGAGTCATACACGACACACAACACAAACTTCACCTAAAGCTATTGAGAGAACAAAAACAGGGGAAAGGGCTAAAAACCAAAATGTTTCTTAATATCAGAACAACAGGGAGAGTTCATCATGTACAGAAGTGGGAGAGCGATACTCCCACCAGTATCAGCGCTAGCGTCACGCCGCTCTAAATGAACCCAGCTGGCTGCAATGATTAGGCCCGTACGCGGAGCAGAGACGCGGTTGTGCAACATCGACGTCTTGCGTTGTGTAACAGCTTACAACTGGCGGAACCCGCATTCATAGAGCCAAAGAGTCTGCTGATGTTCTCACTCATTCACATTCTGGTAAGTGGAAAGTTTGCTGGGAAACTGAATGAACTCGCCCTTTTCTTCGGCACCTACCGCCCCGTTCTCGCAGCCCCTTCTCGCTTCCTGCCCTTTAACACCTCCCGGCTCTCACTGCACTAAGGAAAACATTTCACCAACTGAAGAGGCAAGTGGGGGGGTCTCACTGGCAACAACAAACATGCTTTTTGTCCAAACAGGAACACAGCCGATTTGGTTCCTCACGCCAGCTCCGAACTCTGGAATCGCACCACAAAATTTGCACAAGAATGGTATTTCCTGTGCTGATATATCCTTTATTTAGTCCTGATCATTCAGAAAGCTTTAAATAGTTTTCATAGTTAAACCTATTAGGTCCTGTATATTATATAGGTATTAACAAAAAATATTAATACAAGGAAAAGACAGGATCAGTGAAAGTACGATGACCACTCTGGGCCAGATGGAAGCTTTACTCCTCTTCACAGATCCCGGTGGTGCCGGCCACATCTGGAACACTCCTATACTCATCTGCCCTGCTGCCTCGTGTTCCCAGAAGTTATAAATCACCTCCATTTTGTGTGAGGCTCCCACCTCCACAGCTCACTCCAAATCCATCTAAGGTCAGGGGGTAGCTCGGCCCGTGTGACCTTAAGTGCTATAAAAACCTGACTCCCACTTGCAAAAAGGTGCTGGTGCTACTCATTAATATCAAGAATTCATATTAAAACAGAAAAACAACACGAAGCTCCAACAGCACATTTCAAACTCTGCACTGGAGGTTTTACAGTGATTCCCTAAGAACACCATTTAAAGCCATGATTGAATTTAGTTGTATAATGAAACAGAGTTTGGATGTATTTCAGCTTGTCATATTCCAGAGGTCAGAAATATGGACGGCCCAACAGCACCATGTGAAAAACCCAGACGCATAAAAGCGAATACGTTGTGTGATGACTGGACAAACCTTGAGACAGCAGGAGGAATGCAGGCGCAACACAACCCAACATGGGAATGAGTCAACCATCTGCATGTCCTTTGGTACCTGAGCAGCAAATGGCCACATTCCCCGTCTCGTTTCATCCCCCTCCTTCGTCCCTCCCTACTCATTTCTGCCCCCAGAAGGAATCAAATCACCTGATTAATGGCAGTGTTGTGACACTGCAATGACAGCAGTAACAACCCCTGGGAGGAGTGTGAGTCAGGGATCCTCTCATGGCTTCGCAGGCTTCAGGGTGTACACAGCAGGAACCCTGTCCTGGCGTTAACCGTTTGAAGCCCGGGGACATTTCTCAAAGGAGCATTTTCCCACACGTGTGTACAAGCAGAAACTCACACCTTGACTTCCATGTTTCGTCTGCCTCTCAGCCCTCGCTCGCAAAGTAACGGCTGCGTCATGATGATGGATAAAAACAAACCCCGTCAGACTTGTAATCAGAGACAAATCACGTCAGCTTTGTGGGTCTCGTTCTCAGAGGGAAGTGGGTTTTTCTTCCCGATCCTCATGTTTTGCAACAGGGATGAAAGTCTGAATTAAGGCAACATAAGCAGCCTCATCTCTACTCACGGTGGAGGCTGAGGGTGATGTTGATGGTGCGGATGTTGGTGACGGTCTTCAGGTCTGGGATGCTGGCACACTTCAGGTGGGTGGCGGCGGGGGTTTCTCCCACGTCTATCCAGCAGACGGTCTCGTCAGCGTAGATGAAGTCCATCGCCATGGTCTGCTTGGTGGTGATGGTGTGGAGCCGGGACGAGGTGCCGCTCAGCGTGGTGCAGCGGATGTCGTGGAGGTTGGCGATGAGCAGCATGGGCAGGCGGTCCACCGGCTCTGGGGTTGGAGGTCAGGGGGAGATAGGTGTGTGTGAGGCAGCATGCATTAACAGAGAGAGAGAGAGAGAGAAAGAAATATCTCCTACCATTTTTGGCTTTGCAGGAGCGGTTGTCTGGCTGCAGCAGGTAACCCTCCACACAGCTGCAGGTGTAAGAGCCCTCAGTGTTGGTGCATGTCTGGCTGCAAGTCCCGTACACGTTGCACTCATTAAAATCTACAGGAGAACAATATTATCATTTTACGGAGCACACTTTTAGGGTGATTGGACAGAATTTTAATCTTCTGTTGGCTGAGCAAAGCAGCCAGACCACCCACTCACCTTTGCATGTCCTTCCATCTGCAGTGACCTCATAGCCCGCCGAGCAGTAGCACCGAGGCCCATCGTGAGTCACGGAGCAGTTAAACTGGCACCCCTGAGTTATACAGGCTGGTGCTTGTTCTGAAACATACAAAAAAAAGACACATTAAAGACATTAAATACCCTGCATAATGCACAAACACCCAGGAAAACAGTGACGGATGAAAACAAAAAAGCCAATATAAATACCCTACATGCTCATGAAGGCCATACCTGTCTGCAGAGATGAACTTTGTCCTAGAATTAACAGCCCTATTGAGAAATACTCCCTTTTTGAATATTGACAAACTGTCTGTCAACACTGATGCAATGCCCCCACAAACATGATGAGGAAAGAAAAGCCTCTGATCGAAAGTTCAGTTTTCCGCAGCAAATGAAAGTGAAAAGTAACACAGAAGAGGTGAACAGCCACATCACATGAATAGATGCATTATGCTTACAGTAGCTAGCAGCAGTATGGCTGTGAAGAGGAGGGTTTGGACCGCTGAAGGATCCTTATTATATAAAGCCTGCGGCTCTCTGGGTGACAATGACCCTTTTGTTGTTGCTCTGCTGAATGGAAGGGTCCCCCAGCAAACAGTGTGGGCCATATCCAATCCATCCACTGAGCCTCATTCTGTGAGAGCCCACGATCCACTACAGCGCAACACAACACCCACAATCTGCACCTCCGTCATGGGTCATTCTGTTCCATCTTGTGACCAAGCTAAGGGGAGCTGAGGGTGGGTGTTACAAACAAAATTCATAGTTCTCCAATTATTTTTCTCAATAATCTGCAAAACCTATTTTTACATTGCACAGTAGCATGAAGAGAATATATAAGAAAAAGATCAGAAAAGAAGAGGAACAAAGAGGGAACGACTGAGAAAGGCAGCGCAAACAGGAGGAAGAAAGCACACAGAGGACTTAAGGACAAGGGGTGGTTCGAAAGTTGGACCTCCACACAAACGAGCAGCATCAGTGTGTCAGACGTTTGCCCAGAGGTTAATGAAGGCCTCCAACAAATCACACGTTGACACACTGCAAGCCTTTTCGTCCTAAACAAGCACGTTGAAGCCATTGATCCTGTTACTTCATGGAAACAAACCCTCAATTCTACTCTTCTTGGTTCTTTAAAGGGAAGCAGAGAGTGACAGACAGTACATGGCCAGGTCAGGAGACACCCGTCTGCTGTTCAGACATCACTGACTGCACTGCTGTGTGTGTCGGGAGGAGGAAGAGCACGCAAAAAGTGTAATTACTAGTTGTCATTGACAACTGACTGATTTCGGGAACAAGATAGATCACGTATCCAGCGAATCATCTGAAGTAGGAATCCCCTTTCTGACCCAAATGATATGCGGTCTCCGTTAGGCCGCAGCGGCACCTCCGACTGAAAGCCTTTATGATCAGGATACTGCAGCATTTTAAAGGGAGGCAGTTCCCATGACATTCCTACCTTGGCTGTCTGGAGACAAGCCTCCACATGCTCCTGTCCTCTACCTGCAGCCTCAAGGAACCGCTTTTTTAACCCAACGTGGGATTATTAATGATCTGAATTTACATTTGGCAAAGAAGGCTCGCTAACTTAATCGTTTATGTAAACACGTGTGTGATGTCCCTTAAGGGAAATTGTTATTGGCTGAATTTTAAAGACTTGATTTATTACTTGCACTATTGTACGCTTATTATTTTTCCGGTAGATGTTTGTGAAAAATGCTGCAATATTTAAGCAAAGTGTAGCTGCATGTAGATCTAGATCATGAAAGACGAGGAATAGTGTTGCAATTGTCACTGTGTCTCTTAGGCAGCTGTTTGAGGTCGACCGGTCGAGTCAAAGGTAACCATAACCAGACAGCAGCAGCCAGCGGTCCTGAGCGAGTGTCCACAAAACCTTTAATCGCGCACAAATGTACCAACACAACATGACACAAGTGAAAACCGTGTAAAACCACATTCACACATTCAGCCCTTTCATTACAGAAAGACCTGGTTTTGAATCCAATCATGGAAATCTGCACCATTTTCCCCACCTGGGGGCCTTGTACCAACGCAGAGGCCTCTGAAGTTCTTTTGATGTCCTTTTTTAAAATATATTACAAGCCTTCACACTGATTCTCACTGCTTGGTTTTAGTTTTGAAAGCTTTAGGAGAAGAGCTGGGTCATGTCTAGAACCTTTTCTGCCACGTTGCTGCTGGTGATCTCTTCATCCTGTGTTTATCCAGATTACTGTCCCCACCAGGCCATCTAGGCTACGCCCATTACTGCTTTTTCCATTATGTTTGAATAAATTACAGACTGGCCTAGCTCTCCATGTGTGAGTACTGAAGAATAAAAAAGAATCAATGATGAACAGGTATTCCAAGTGATTTCCTGGAAACAGAAAATAAATCAATGGTTGGATTGATTTTGGGGGTTTTTTGTTTGTTTTTGTTTTTTTTTTGCAGTCCCAGTTGGGAAATGCACTGCAGATAGACAACAATTTCCACATACAGCACTGGCAATAAAACAGGTCTCTTCATGCAAGGCAACTCTGCAGCCAATAAAGTCATTTGGGTCGAGACCCTGCCATGAATAAAGATGAAAAAGGGATCTTCTTTTCAGGCGGCATCAAGCAGCCTATGACAGATTCTCATTCCACAGTTAGTGGGACATGAAGGACAATAAAAGCCCTCTGCATGCATAATCAATAGCACCAGGCTGCTATAATAACCAGGGTTCCCTTTGAGAACAGCGAGGAAGGAGGAACAGCTCTCCAGAGTGCCGCCATGACCCCATTTTCTCTTCTCTGTCTGTCAGGCACTTTTGGAAAAGCCGGGTCGAAGGTCTGTGCTCCCCCCTAAGATGGCCTTCATCAGCCTCAAAAAGAAACAGGAAGGACAGATGCAGGACACGGCCTGATGAATTCACTCAATATTCATCAGGAAAGGGGACTTTTAGGTGGAGAGGCCTTTAAAAAAAACAACCGCAGAGCGGGACGAAGAATCTCAGGCTCACGCTCCTACTTTGTTTTGTAAGGGCTTTTTATTACATTTCTATTTGACAAAGAGGAATTATGCAATTTTTTGGGTTGCTGGAGCAACCATAAGCATAACAGTATGATTAAAGAACAATTGAGAAAACTTCGAGGAAGAAAAGGCCAGGGCGTGGAGCGTCTGCCAAGATTTGATTTCTCAGACGGGAAATTTTAGGTGCCACCCAAAGAAGTTTTAAGTCCCAGAGAATGAAACTCCAGTGGCTGACCAAGGAATACATCTGTTTAAAACAAATGTATTTAAAAAAAAAATGATACTAAAGCCGAAATGTGCGTGTGTCTCACACACTCAACCCCAGGGGCCCAATAAAAACCCCACCTAAAAACAAGCCTGAGATGAAACGCTGTATAAATGTGATATAAATTCAACAGATGGGGAAGGTTCCAGCCCCTCTGACAGTTATGTCGCAGGCAGTGTGCATGCTCTGAGTTGTTCTGGGAAGCATTACTCAGATATTAGATTACGGTTCTCTCTCAACCTTGCTCCACACTGCCAGTAACAACTACAACAACAGTCCACTGGTTAAGCCAACTCACCCCGCCAACTCACCCACACTGTTCAAACCGAGGACAGGTTTTCCAGCGATAACCTTCCTGCCCGACACCAAGCCTTCTTGACCCAGGCCTGTCAACATCTCTGGCAGAGCGACTCCGGATGACGCCAGCTGACAGAGCGCGCTTTCAGACATCTGCACCCGGGCTTAGTTTACACAGTCGGTCAGTTTGTACAAGCAAACACTATGATGCTTGTGAAAGGCCGGGAATTTCCAGGAGCTCCAAAAAGTTCTGGACTTTTGGACACACTGCCAAAGTGTTTGCATGTGGGGTCATGGGTGTGTTTGGGTGTATTTCTTCATGAATATGGCCGTGTTAGCGTACACTTGTGTGCACGCGTGGGGCAGCGAGCGTCTTAAAAGCTCCTGAACACGGAGGTATGTGTTGAGGACAGCTGGACTTGTGTCCTTGGGGACCGCCGCAGCGGCTGCAGCGAGTGTGTGACGTCATCACAGCCTTGTGTAAAAGGCTAGCGGGTGTGATTCTGAGATGTGTCCAGACAGTGGCTTTGCTGGACAAACTCCGACCAGCTTGAGCCTACAGGGAGCCCCTCAGTCACTCGGAGCCGTAGGCTGAACAAAATCAGTCACCTGGGACAGTAATTTGGAAAAAAAAAAAGAAAAAAAAAGTGAATGTTAGCTAGAAAAACGCACATCAAATTGGAGAAAAAAACAAAAAAAAAAATCAGGTTAAAAACACGAGTGCTCTGGGACTTTGATCCACTGAGACTGCTAAATATTTGATTAAGAGATTTCAGGGAAAAAGAAAATGGAGACAGCAGAGATTATAACTGCTCTACATTATCGGTTAATGCTGAGGCAAACATCTGCAGATAGACAGAGGTTCCCCTTTGTGTGCTTTGACAAAGCCCACTCCTCCACGTCCGTGTGTTCCCTCGCTCATCCTCCATCATCATCTCTGAATAATAGTGGAGGATTTAAATGGGATTCTTTCTGGCCTGCATCCATGCCGAATGCTTATCATTCCCACAGGGATTTGGGGAAACGGCCTTGCATCAGAGCTGATTGATAAATTAACGACTTTTTTCTGCAGAGAGGAGGAAAAAAAAATCCATTGCAGTTGCTCCGGTTGAGGCCCAGCGGCTCATTAACTCGCCTAATAGAGATCATCGGTTCGAGATGGAGATGCTTCGCATTTCTGAACCACAACAAGAGCGAGCCGCGCGTTCCGTTCCCGCACATGGGTTACCTCTGCAGTGAGGGCCCTCGTCCCAGCCGTCGGTGCAGTCAGGGACTCCGTTGCACAGTTTGCTCATAGGGATGCAGACCTCCGGGTCCAGGCAGCCATGCTCGTTGACGGGACACTGGTTCACCTTACTGTGTGAGCCTGGAGGACAGAGCGAAACAAACTTCAGAAAACAACAATGTGATGCTCTTTGGTGGATATTATCAACAGGGATAAGCTGGACTTTACAGTCCCGCCAGCAATTTAGTAGCTGTTAGCAGCGCATCAGACCTCACGCTACTGTGCAAAAACTGAATTTTCAAAATCTCAATGTCATCGTTTGGTATTATGAGGAGTAGAATCTGTGTAGAATTATATGTTCTTTTTCTTCTGATAATATATAGTATAAATGGCCAAATCATAGAAATAGAAATAATCAACAACATGCGTTGAATCCAATAATGAAATAGAAAAAAAAAGGTTTGGTTCAACTGAAAACACAACATTTCACTGATGCCCAGACAGATAAAGGGCTCCACACAAACTGACAGTTTGTAGCGAGTGAGATCTCAAGTGTTACATGCATGAGAGAGAGAGAGAGAGAGAGAGAGAGAGAGAGGGCCATGTGTTATGTAACGCGTGCCCACATTCACCTTTCTGTGAAAACTCTCCATCCGTGCGGCGCGATCACATAATAAAAAGGCATTTCAGTGGAATCCAAAGGGTGTGATTGGAAGATTACACATCAGAGAAGAGAGTGAGATGTCATCTGACTCACAAAACCTCTTCTTTTTTTAACAGCTTCAAACCAAAACCAGCGCAGTCTCTTTCCTCCACTTCTCCATCTCCTCTATCGGCCCACACTGCGGAGAAAACAGTGTGCATTGGCTGTTTTTTAATTCTGCCTCCTCCTACTCCTCCTCTGCTCTATCCATTTTTTTCCTCTCACTCTCTAACATCTGCTGACCCATTTTAGAAAAAGACGAGGAGCGGAGAGAATAAAGTTCACCGAACTGAGTGTGGCGCTGCGAGAGACACTGACCTGAAAGAGAACCGAATATGTGCTGCGCACCTGCCTCAGCCCCCTCCTCCAGACACTGTTTGGATGATTTTTTTTTTTTTTTTAATCATCTAATTTGAATAACATCGGTTTGAAATACTCTACACTACATAAATAAACACATGCGCACTCCGCCGACTGACTTCACGGATCATGTCACACTTAAAATGATGAAAACTACAGAGAAACATTTTAACGGTCTGATCTTGCATCTGTAAGGCTGCAACTTTGAGTCATCCTTTTACAACATACTTCACGTCAGTTGTGTTTGCAGCAGCCAGTAACTCAAATGGAGTCCAAATAATCTCTTAATGGCCGGACGTCAAACCGATTCTTACATTTGTCTGCAGCAGCCGTTAAAGAAAAACCACAAAGATTCCCAGTCCCAATGCTATTTATCCCTCCCAAACTAACCACAAACATCCTAAAATGAAAAACTAGTACTTCAAAGTGACAAAAGCTTCCACCAAATAACCCAGCATGGCGGTCTGCGTCCGCAGTCGGAGCATTAACTTCTAATGCACCAAAGGGAGCAGCTCCTCCGTATGGGGGACGCTAACATATTAGCAGGTCTCCTACAGCCTCTGCCTCTAATCCAGTGTGATTTACATTCAATAAACTGCCAGCGTGGGGATTTCTACACAAAATGCAATGCCAAGAATAAACCGCCTTCCACAGAAACCAACCTGCTGCCAGAGGAGCTATCATTTGTCAACAGGTTCCTCCGAGTAGAAAGCGGGCACGGTCGATTACATATTTGACGCTCAGGCCTGCGTCTTTGCAGATATGCATGCAGAGACAGGGGGATTTAACAGTGCTAAAGAGAGGTTTACATTATACAAGCCAAAACATAGTCTACTTCTGCACATTTGAGTGCATGTAGATGCACTTCTTAGATGTTTACCTGAAGAGTAAATCAAAACCAAGTCAAATGCTAATCCATCAGAGAACATAAAAAAGGTACTTTTCTGTTCCTTTTTTTCCTCTTTATAAACATGTATTTAAAAATACACTGCTTTTGCGCTGATCCAGTATGTAAGCTACAAAGTAAACACTGCATAAAGGGCACTTGAATACCTTGAATTTGCCTTAAAAGGTAGTGAAGTCGAATTCTATAGTTGGAAAAAATCTAAATAATCAACTGAGGTGTCACAGGCTTGCATCTAATTGAAGCAAAAGCAGGCCTGCAGCATAACAACTACCAGCTATAAAGGGCACAGCAGGAAATAATCGTTAAAGTTGCCACAACACAGGAATATGTTGGCAGGACCTGGAACAACTAACCGGAGGGGACAATATGGGGGATTAAAGGAGTATACAGCGGGGACAATGGAGCTGAACTCTGTACTCCCTGCTCCAGTTTGGGAAGTTGTTGGCTGTGAATTACAATAAGCTCGCCTCACACTGGCAGTAACCATTTCCTGCCTCGTCTGTCAGTGGAAGAAGAGCATTACTGTGCAAATCAGAGGGGAAGTGAGACAACAGAACTTCTGTCTTTACACCAACCAACACACACACACACTTAGCAGAGGAGTAGTAATACAGTGATGTTTGATCTTAATGCTTATTCCTAATGTGGGACTCTATCCCATCATCACCAGTCCATCCCAGGACCATGCACTCCATGCACACATGCACCCACACCTAGTAATCAAGTCTCCAATCAAGCTAATGTGCACGTTTTTGGACAATGATCAGCAAAGACCCATTTCAGTATTAAGTTTTGCAGCAGATCTGGAAGACTTGGAGACAAATGTGGAGACTAGCTCAACATCAAGACGCTAGCAGCATACTGGACAACGGAGGGGAAAGAAAGTCAGGGAAAATTACAACCCTCACACCTATTAGAGGGTAGAGAGAGGATAATTACATTATTGCTCTGAATGCTATCAGCGTCCAATTAGAAACAATCTTTGTTGTTACAGTCTTCACTTTGTCTCTAGACGAACCCGACCCTCAGACGTGGCGCTGCTCATTTGAGCGAACGCCACTTGTGATGCATGCTTCCTTCCAGCGTTCTAGCTCTCTGGATCGCCACCGCCCACCCCTCCCTCCTGTAGTTATGCAATGACCTTAAATTTGGATCTCCTGTCGCTCTTTTGTCCGGGACATAAAGGCACGCTTTTCTGCCTGCGCGACGGGGTCCACTGCAGCCCCTGCCTGACTCCTAGAATGTCTACTGTCAGCTCAAATAAATATGTTGTGCAGGCTGACAGGCGGGCCTGCCTACGACCGACGCTCCGGACTCTGGAATAGAACACTTCAGAACTGTACGGGTAACAGGCGCAGCGCTGTGTCAAACGCTAATGAGGCTGGGGCGGCACGCGGGACTTCCAGAATAAAACAGAACTTGTTTTTTAAATGAGAAATTCCAGGATTACAGGCTAACACCAGTGCTAGCATACTATAATAATTACATGTTTCAGCTCCAGCTAGAAAATCGTCCCCTTCAGAACTCTACCAGGCGAAAGTCTGAAGATTAGGCACGCAGGAACTGTGCAGGTGATAAGAGTCGGCTTCCGCGGCCGCTTCGACAGGGAAGGCGGGTAAGATGGGTTGCAGGATGGAAATAGAGAGAGGAGGAGAAGGGGTGTGGAGGAGACAGCCAAGCGGTGCCTGGATGGCGTGAGAAAGCTCTGTGTTGTCTGCCTGTTGATAGGCTGGTGAAGTCGAGGAGGGCTCAGGGCTGCAGACCAGAGGGATTTACGGGGCTTTGCTCCTTCCTCTGTGGAAGCAGCGTGTCAGCCATTACAGGCCCTCCGAACCCCGTCTCGTGCCCCCTGCGAGCGTAGCTACACAACTTTACAGTAAAAAGCGGTTTCTAAAGAACATGAATCCGAGGTTTATAAAGCCATTTCTACTCCCCCCCTCGGTCTGAACGCTAATCTGCTCATTTTCTCTCATATAAAAGGCTTCCGTTCCTTCAGCTCATCCCTTCTCCACACTGGTCCCAGCTCACATCGCATCCCACCACCTCAGCAGGCGTCTCCTCCTGGTCGCCTTGGAGAGACCGCTGGAGCCTGACAGCCCGATGAGCTGGACAAAAGGATGAGGCTGGCTGGCGTCCAGAGGGGGCTCAAGGGCAGGACATGGCCAGATAACCTTGCTGTGTGGCCCGCGGCCGCCTCGAGCAGCTGCACGGAGATGATAAGTCCATTTCCTCCTCCGACCTCCGAACCGAGGCACCCCAGGGCTACAGCGCCTGCTGACAGGAGCGGCCGTGTGGGCCCATGGAAACGATTCAGGTACAAGAAGAATGAAACTCAAAGAAGCCGCCGGGGTTGTGTGTTATTGTTAATTTCCTCTGTATGGATGACATCAGGTTTCCCTTGGTTACAAGCTTGAACGTAAACTCCTGCATTGTGTCTCATTGCATGTGCAGCACCTCTAAAAGTCAACCGAAACCACTTAAAAAGCTTTAGGAGAGTGGGAGAGTGGCGTCTCATTTACAAGCGTTACCTTCTGAGGACTCATCAGCTCAGTTTGGCTGAATAAATCAGGAAATCCTCTAAAGCTCAAGAAACGTAGAGACGGACAGTTGCTGCAAAGGTTCTTCCTTTGCGAGATTGTGATGGTGGTGATGATAAAAGGCAGTCATGACGGAGAAAGTGCTTACATGTTCGGGCTCATGCGCGCATCTGTTCCCATTTGCTGGCTGCGCCACAGTGAATGCGGTCCAAGCGAGCGCCTAATTGCTGACAGACTCGGGACAGAGACAGGCAGTCTTTTTGACAACAGCCGTGGTGCGCTGTGAAATTTAATTAAAGCCATGACACAGCAGTTTTCAACAGGGCAACAGAGAAATGCAACCAGAACGTGAAAGAAAAAAAAAAAAAGACGATTAAATCATAATTATGTTCAAAGGGCCCCACGCAAATTACTTCAGTCAGCGCGAGATGTCACAGAAAAACGACGAAAAACCGCAGTGGGAACGTTTCTCATCATTAAGCTGAGACAAGACGCAAATATGGCAAGTGAAGAATGCGCCGATCACTAACGATAACTAAGAAAAACATTTGAAAAACCACAGAGCAGTTCATGCTTAGAGATTAAACCGGTAGCCGGAGGGCCCGTGTCAATCACTCCCTGAGCCTGTGTGTAACTGAGGTGAACTGGCTTGTATGAAACCAATTGAAGCCACGCAGCAGGGCAGGCCGCAGCCGTCCCTGCGAGAGGATAACGGGGTCACAGCTGCAGAGAGGGGCCTGTGGAGGCAGCCTGCTGATGACTGACTCTTCCCTGGGCTGCAGGACGGAGAAGCACGCTGGGGGCCTGAGGGCTACGACAGCCCTGAGGCTGGTAACCTGCCCAGACCCCCCACCGATCATCTAAAGATGGCAAGCCATGTGCACAAACATGCATCTGAACATGCGAGTCTGCTCCAGCAGCGCACGGGCCCACAGGCTAAAAGATTTTATCAGGAATGGCCGACCCCTGGTATCAACCACCGGCGTAACCACAGCATGTCAACACAACATTACAACCCCAACAACGCTACAGCGATGCGCCGTCGTTAGCTGCTCGGCATAATTACAGCGGGTGAATAATTCAGGAACGACAGGAAATTACAGCTTCAAACACGGCAAAAGGCGCACGTTCGCGAATCAAAGAACCACAACAGGTTTAAAGCACCTGCCACTCTGTCTGGGAATTCGCTGCAAACAAGTGGTGTCGGTGAGGAAAATTAAACAATTACAACAAAAATCTGAGTCACTGTTTGAATGTTCAGACCGCACATGCACGCCAGGAGCGTGGTGTGATCCTGTGCCAAAAAAAACACTTAGATAAGGAGCCTCTGGAGGAGTAATAAAGGAACAACAGCAGAAGAAACATCGGCTCTGTCTTGCGCAATCACAGCCAGCACTCTGTAAACTACGTCTGTAGTCAGTAATTAACTTGAACTGGAGGTTATATCGTAATTATACCACCATGATCCTCTCGAATTCCTGTCAACAATAACACACTAAACAGGCTGGGGGAGGGACAAGTCGAGACAAAAGCCTAAATAGCAGATTCACTGATCCTTACCCAGGAAGTTAAGAGATTCTTTGATGAAAGAGCGTGGTGACGGAGATCTAGAAGGTTTTCTCCCATTCCACACAAAACAATACTTTATTTGCTTTTAACCCCGAAGGCTCTCATCTTCCTTTGTCTTAAACTCAGACCCATTGTATACGAGACTTTCTGAACAATCTGAAAGTTTGTAAAAGAGGAAAAAAAGCATGTGAACTGGGCCTTTTCCAGTTAAATAGAAGACAAAAAGTAGAAGGAGAACAATAAAGGAGCTGTCCCGTCTGTCATGCTAGCGCTGACCGTGTGCACGGCCATCTGGAGAGGCAGCCAAACCACTGAAACTGATGTGTGTGAAAAGGCTTTCAGCAAAACCATCATGTTTGCGAAAAACATTCATCTTTATCTGGGATTTTCACACATTAGTTTTTATCACTCAAGACAAAAACCATGAAGGGAGTGTGTAGAGAAATAAATATAGGCCAGATAGAAGGATAGAATTAATGGGGCAACATTTTTTAATAAAAGAGCCAGAAGTGTTGACAGGAAGTAGGAGAGCAAGCGCTTTCTGTTTTTGTGCCAACTCAGAGAACGCGTGGCAGCTTCAGGGAAGATAAACTTCCTGTCTGGGGGGGTAGAATTCAACTTTCTCCTTATCAACACCTACATTCACATTTGTTGCGCCTGCGAACGCAGCTTGGTGACACAGCTCCTCACCTGCGCATTTTCACCCCAAAGTGCTGATCCTTCAGACTCTTCTCACCCGCAAAGTCCGGGTGTCAGCTGCTTGTCTATGCCTGCCGGACGGTTAGAGAGAATTTCTACGACGTGACAGATGCGAGGTGTGGCGCGCACGCAGGCAGTAAAATCGCTATTAGCGCCTGCGTATAAACAGAGCAAAGGGCTGTTTACAAGGAAGAGTTTATGGACGGAGCAGCAGGACGGAGGGGGCCGAACGACGTGAAAGTCTGGGACGGGAGTCCAAACAAGAGCAGGCACGTCCCTGAACGTTCAGACTAAACATGGATGCACAATTAGGGCCATCACTTGACAGAGCAGAGCCTGGGCCTTTTGATTCACAGCCAGTCCTTTTATTTCGTGCAAACAACATGATGGAAACAAGGAGGAATAAAAGGGAGCGGTGACAATGTTTATTCCATCCCTTCAGGGATTTTCAGTGCCATCAATAAGCATATTTCCCTTAAATGTGACCCATCATTGCAGATTTATGGTTTGTTAGGTGGGTTAGAGGCAGACCCGAGAGCGAGAGAGAGAGAGAGAGAGAGAGAGAGAGCGAGCGCGAGTGCGAGAGAAGAGGGCGGGACTTACAGATATCTGGCGATTCGTCGGAGCCGTCCGGGCAGTCCTTCTCTCCATCACAACGCCAGCCTTTGGAGATACAGGTCACCTGGTCTTTGCATACAAACTGCTTGGAGCTGCACGTCTTGGGGTGATCGTCTGCTTTGGGAGCTGGAAAAGAAAAGGACAGCGCGGAAGCGTCATCAGCTCGAATGCGTTTCAGTCACAAAACACAGGGACGGCTGAATATCTGTAATTTACCGTCTGCAGAATTTACAGCTTCAAATAAGCTAAATTCTGAAGGATGATGCAGAAGTTAATTTCTACAAAAATCCCCAAGAAAGACTCATTTGTGTGAAAAAAAAGCCCTACTTTACAGTTAAAACCAACACTGGGGCCTTCACTCACTTTGTTTGTTTCCTTTCTCCTTACAGAAATCTCATTTCATTTCACTTTTTTTTTTTTAATTCCTCCTAAGATGTTTTCCCAACTTCTTTTTTTTTTTTTTAAACCACAGAGGATCTATTATGTGTCACATAACACACACACATAACTGGGCATTCACACACCGTCGGAGCCATGGGAAACTGCAGCGAGCAGGAGCTCTGGACGCAGGTCGGCACAGATTGTTGAGGCGCGCCGCAGTCTAGCGGCACTGCTGCAACGCTGAGCAGTCCGACGCTGCTGCCAAACCCTGAACGCCTCAGGTCAAACAAGCTCGACCCCCGGGCAGCCCACGTCACTCACTTAAAGGTTTAATATACATTTTAAATGACACACTTCACCCAAATTATATAACACACTTATGCTCATTGACCTCTTGCGGTACGTCGCCATGGCAATGGGGTTTATTTACCGTGTATTAAAACACAGCTGCTTCAGCGCTTTCGGCCTCCGCCCAAACACAACTCGCTGACAACAATGAAATACACATGCACACTTCTGTGCTAATGTCTTAAGTGAAAACAGAGAAATATAGAGTAAATGGGTAAATGAAGGTGCTTTCGAAGCGGAAGGTTGTTGGTGCTTTTCTGGAAGGACACTGTGGAAGGGCTCATTGTGATTCTCAGCAGGGACCGAGCTCTCGCTGGCCCCGGATGACTTGCCTCCCCTATGTTCTTGGCAGACAGAGGTGTTCTGGGTGGGGAGGGGGGAAACGCTGCAACGGGGGTTTGAATGTGACTGAAATCGTAAGCAAGCGCCAAACTGGTGTATCATTAAAATCACGTTCTCCTCGACGGAGGGCGGGGGTTTTCTCCCTCATCTGTATGTCGTGTGGTGTTGCGGTGTGCGCATACGTGGAGCTCCAGCACCAGCAGCGTGATGGTGCGGGGATCAGATCCCAGCTTTCCCGTATGAACAACACCATAGAGCCGATGCCGTGTCGACCTCGCTCTTCTCACAATGGCAGAAGCTGAACCAAGACAGTAAAACAGTCCAAGCGACTCAATGAAGAGACTGAAGTAACTAATCTGATAGACAACAGTGGGAATAAAAGATACATGTTCTCTTTTTTTGTCCTCCTGCTGCCTTTTAATCATTCATTCAAAACTTGCTTTCGCCCCTTGGGCAGAACTGGAAATACTGTATCACACATCATGTCCCCATCACAGTATCCAATGACATCTGACCAATGTTAAGCGAAGGCATCGCTCTGGATCTACAGAACATGTGCGAGGCAATGGAAAACAGGAAATAAAGCATCACAGAGTCTAATTTTATCACCACTGCATGCGCCAGCACCAAATGGCCAAAAAGGGGAGAACCTTGAAGACTAATAAAAGGCGGTGGAAGGGAAGGGGTTGGAGGAGGAGGAGCTGTCAGAAATATCTCAGATACAGGAATTGTTCAATCAGACAGCAAAGTTGCGCTGCATGTCGTAGCATTTTAGCGGTAATCTAATTTGCTGGCTACAGATCGAACCAGCATGAAAGAAGACACGAAGGCCGGAGTGATTCTTGTACCTTGGAGGTGATTTAGATGCGTTAACCTGGAATAATCAACCATCAGCCCGTCCCAAAGCAGTCATCCCGTGTGTTTCGCACCCCTCCCCCTTATTCACGCCTCTATTCATGTGACCCTAACGACTGGTGTGATGGCAGGGTGGTTAGCAGCTCGCTGGATCACCTGAAAGTTTTTAACCTCTTAAAAGGTTAAAAAAAAACTCCAGAACCTTAAATAAGTCTACGTGCCGACTGTAACGTTTCATCGCGAGCAGGAGAACCAAAGCAGGCAAAAAGAGAGAGAGAAAGGGTAAGAAAAACCTGAATTATTCAATACTGTAGAATAAACAACCTAAAATCAAGATGTTTTCAGACCTGACAGAAAATACACGCCGACATGGGATATTTGTGGAAAAAAAACAAAAACCTGAACTCCGACTCTGTCAAATCGGACAATCGCGTTGACCAAAAAGGCCACGACAGCAGCTGGATGCGGCCATTTGCTGAGCGTACGAGAACCCTGCACAATGGAATGAGCCAGAACGGTGAGTAATCGGTGTTGTGGCACCGGTTTTGGCAGCCGAGCGCTCGGGGCCTTCACCAGCTGGGACGCAATGCTGACCCACTTCTCTCCACCCCGATCTGTGGATTTCATTCTGGCCATCGCTGCTCGGCCAAATCAGGTCCAGATCCACGAAGCACATTCCAGCACCTTTAAATCAATGTCATGTGCACAGCTTTGCCTTAAAAAAAAAAAAAAAAAAAAAAAAGATAATCAGTTGCAGACGAGCAGCCGCATTCCCAAAAACCAAACTGCTTTGTTTTTTATTGTCTGAGGGAGAATTACGTGTTTGCTGTAACACCGAATGACTCCAACAGTTTAGTCATTCTGTTAACGAGGACCGGTTTCGTTTTTCGAGTCCTGAAAGTTTGCTTTGCTTAACCGCACCACGCCACCAGGAGAATGACTGCTACCCAGATGGACACAGAAGCGCGGCCAGAACGCTGAGGCAACCTGCTACATGACAACACCACAAACAGGAACGCGGAGCGGCTCGCATGAATGAGTGGATCCCTGGCAGCCTCGCGCCGTCCCAGCAGAACGCTGGAGCCAGCACTGGTTCTCATCATCTCTCGCTTCTCCTTCCCGCCGCGGAGCGCCGGTCTGTTAGGGCGTTTCGGCGAGTGGAGAAAAAGTAAACCAACCACAGTATGTAATTAGACCCCCGAGGTGGGGTTTGAAGCAATTCCTGCACGCCTGGTTTATCGCCATTTCAAAGTGAATGGGATCAGGTAAAATTCTCGACCAAAGGAATTCGAATTCTTCGGAGCTGCGTGTTGCACAGATTGTTCAAGGGGGAATCTTTAAATAATTCCACCCCATTTATTGTGTAGACCGTTGTATGTTTTTGTTTAGGAGGGCGGGGTGAGTGATGAACGCCATCACGTGGCTCCTGCCTTGGAGACTGAATTAACTTCTGCAATGGCCACGCTGTGCAGCCCACGGGGCGGGGAGGAGGGCACACTTAGCTCTGTGTCCAGACAAGCCATACAGCACACACTTTTATCCACCTCTGTGCACATCCAGCACCCACAGGCTGTTCCGTTTTAAAACAACACAAGCAAACAGAGCGCATAAAGAGTGTGCAGAGCCCCGGTTTTGCACAAAAAGGTGCAGCTTTGACCTCGCGGGGGTTACGAGGCTCTGCGGGAAGTGATGGATGCACGTAAAGATAAGCGTAGGCCGGCGTCTTCTGAAGAGTTTTGCAGAGCGCAGCTGTGTGCACCCACTGGGTGGGGGGGGGGGGGGGGGACTCAAACCAAGGTTTACAAAGCACCAAAAAAGCCAACTATGAGCAGCACAAAGCAACGACCGGAGCCCGTTAAATGAGCCATCTGTGAATCCTCTCTTTTCTGAGCGATCAGAAATATGTCAGGCATTGGCAGGGGGCGAGGTATGGGCATGCTGTGGTGCTAAATGGCCAGCAGGAAGGTATAGTATTTACAGAAAGTGCATCAAAGCGGATCTGGTGAAAGTCTCATTACATTCAAAAAGAGGGGGAAAACATTCCTGAAGCTGGGAAAAGAAAGAAGGCTTACACGGATAACATCTTTCACAGCGGTGTCAGAGATATAGTAAATCTCGGTTTTAAGACAACTGTGCAACACAGACCAACAGCGAATCAGGAGGGTTTCTTCCTTTCACGGTAAAACTCGGCCGAGAGGTTGCTGGACGTTTATGACCTGTTACATTAGAGGAAGTGAAACGTTACGATGCAGCGATATGATTGAAGAGTGTGGATCATAATTTAGACTGGAGTTCCAATTTTACACAGTCTGCCCGATTTACGGAATCAGAACGCTGCATCACCTCGCCCTCAACGATAAAGTTGAGGAGAACTTTGCAAACTCATTAGATCTTTTTGAGTTTGGTGCCGTTCATGCAGATGCTGCTGTCAGCTGCCTGTACGTGAACGTCACAGGAACTTCAGTGATCTCTGCCAAACTGTGAGCAGACCCGTTTATGTCACTCGTCGCTGCAAGCCACGCTTCGGTCCACCATCCAAGTCATGGTGGACGCCATGGCAACCCTGCCATCAAATCAAACGCAAAGCCGACAGCAGGCGCGGCAAGTAACCGCTGTGGTCCTCTGGAGGCATCCGGTGAGGATGCCTCCAGAGGACATCACCGAGGACACACAAGTGGCACTAGTCTGACAGCTGCAACAGACGACAAACACAACAACACAAAGCAAGGCCACGTGTGCAGGCTGAACACAGCCCGTCTCTGTCTAAATATCTAGCAAATGGGACATATTTTCAAGCTCATCACATGAAAGCAATGAGATTACACCAGCTCCTGAAGTCCTGTGGATCCCACAGTTCTGCATTAACACACACCCACACTCCAGATTTCCTTAAAGCAGCCAGCTCCTTTTTAGCCCTCAGACATGGAAAAAAAAAAAAGAGTAAACAGTAAACAGCCATGCCGGCAATAAACAGTGATTACTGCGAACCACAAAGCAACAAAGGCTCTTTTAATCTGAGCTCTCACACAGGGAATGATGGCAAAGACGCCTATGGTAGACAGGCCGTAGCGCACGGAATGAGGGGAAAAAGAGGAACACAGCCCTTTTATCAGGGGTTTACACCCCGTAGGCGGCGTCGTCACCGGATGTGAGGTGGGCTGAGGCGGCCGCAGCTCTCCCTGACCCCTCCTTCAACTACCTGCTGAATTTGTTCGGGAGGAGCTGCATTTTTTTTCCAGATGTTTCCACTGACACTTGAAGGGAAGAATGTAAGTCAAGTTTCCCTTAAAAATGGGTCAGGCGATCCTGGCGCATGCTGCTCAGGAATTCAGCGTCCTCACTCAGGCCCAGATTTACACTCCGCACCGCCGAGAGAAAAAAAAAGTGTGAGCTGGGCGACTTACCCAACATGGGCGTCCCGGTGACATAAGTCCTATGGATTACATAACGTGCTTGGATAGCAGAGATGCATCAAGTCATCTGTCAGAGTGAAACAAGATAATGATCTCTGCATTCAACAGTCGGAAAACAACTTATCGAGGCGGATGTACGTCACTTCCTTGCAAATCCAGCCCAAAAGGCCCAGCCTGAGGGCCTGGATGGGCTTCTGCCTTTCCTGACCAGCTCTGCTGTGGCGCTCCTCCAGGTGACGTAACGCACGCAGATCGCCTCCATTTCTGCCTGCCCGCCTGTTACGTAACTGTCAGTTTCAGAGCTCATTCAAGAGAAGTCGTGAAGTTTATTCTCGCCTCACCCGCCCTCACCCCGCAGCTCTTTGGCTGGTCCACCCCCAACCCCACCACCGCTGACACACCAGAGCTGAATTAATGGCTTCCCTGTGTCCAGATGTTGGCCACCTTGGCCACCAACCTCCAGCGACACCCTGTAAAAGTTCACCAGTTTAGGAAAATTGGAACTTGATGTTGTGGAACCAAAAGAACTGAGGTTAAAAGAGGGAAATATGTTCGTTGGTGGTGCTCGGGGCCAGGACTAGATATAAGCTATGGCACATTTTGGCTTTATCACGTTCATCCAGTGATAGTAGTGTTGTTAGCTTGAAAGTAGCAGGTGTCAGGGTTCTAAACACACTCCATTCCTGTAAAACACTAAATATCATTTCTTATTGAACTTCTGAACTCCATGGAGTCGTCTGTCACTGTATTTAATGTCTCATTACTGCCATCAGGGGATCTGGACTGATGGGGCTCTCAGGGGGCTTAAAAGGTGACTTCCACCACTTTTTCCTTCCAGTGTGAGCCACCGCAGGTCTGTCGCTAATAACCAGAGGTTCCCCCCGACTGAGGCTACACGTCGGGACAAGTCAGCGCCATGATCACAGCTCCGCGGACAGACAAACAAACGCTGCTTCATCTGCGCCAAATTCAGCCCAAAACACGAAAAAATCCACCAGACCGGCGATTCTTGAGGGTTTGGTGGAAAACTGGTTTGAATGGGAGCTCATCGGCTGCACCCGCACGGGTTGTAGTGGTAGGTTGTTGGGTGTATTCCTTCCAGTTAGACATGCTGGTTAGCTGAAAGGGGCTGGATGGCGTTAAGAAGCGCTTTTTACCTGCTGAATAGTCAGCGACTAACCTCACTGTCTGCCAGCCTAGCGGGAGCAGGCCCATTCTGTCTGAGAGGGCCATTTAACTCAAAAACAAACAAACAAACAAACAAAACAACCGCACGGACTTAACGCCACAGAAACCAGCGCGGAGCTTCTTTATTCCGAACAAGCTGCCGATAATCGATGAGACAGCTGTGTGATTAGCAGGAGGGAGCCCATCTGCAGCATCGGCTCAAACTCTGGCCTGTGCACAGATGCTCTGCAGGGGGAAAAGGGGGGAAAAGTACCACAATACAGGACAACAATCGGGTTTCTTACCTACGGTCGCACCGTCAGGAGATGAGATCTCCATGCAGAGTATTAATCCCAAGTAGAGTAGCCTCACCGCCATCTCCCCGGCACTGCTCCGTGGCACCGACGTTACAAAAGGATTAGAGGAGAAAGTTGGCTGGATTTCTACAATCTTCCAACCCGATCCGCCACCTCATCCGAACCTCTCCGGTTGTCCTTTCTCGCTGCGCCCTCTCAGCCCCGCACGGTGGCCGCTTCAGACGGGCTCCAGCAACAAAAGCCCAGGCAGGCTAGACGCGGTGCAGCAGCACAGGCATGTACTTCTAATTGATTATTGATTATCGGCATTCGAACATGATGAACAGGGTAACCTCCGTGCTGGGGGGGGGGGGGGGGCTCTCTTTTCAGCACACCATGCTACTGGAATCCTTCACTGGTCCTACAGCCGCCCTGCTCCTCTTCAGCTCATTCCGTGCCGAACAGTGAAGACGGAATTAAATTTAAAGGAAAAAAAAGAACAGGCGTTCTTGTATGTGGGTTTTGGTTTGTTTTTATCCAGGGAGCGACGATGTGCGCTGCGGCCGCGGTTGCACGAGTGGATGGTGGATCTGTGGCTGCAGCACCGTGTGGATGAGCCTGTGACGTAAACTCGGAGCCTTAAAAAAAAATTGGATAGGCGAGCGGCGTGTGCGCATGCCCAGACACGCCTCCTTTTCTCCGATTTCCTGCGCTTTTTCCACGCGCGGTGGAGGTGGGAGACGGAAGCTGCGCGGTCGGAAACTGCTGCTCCGGCTGCAGCCATGTTGGCTCAGTATTTCTGCAACAATTCTGGTTCTTCAGAGCAACAGTTTCTCTCTTTTAATATCGTAGTATACAATTAAACAGACCCGAAATACAATTAAACAGACCCGAAACAAGGATTTGTTCCTGGTAGAGGAATCTCATGAAAACAGTTTGAGTAGTATTCATAAGCCAATTAAGCAATTAACCCAAAGCCCTAAATCAAGACCTGAAAATGTTAAATTCATGGACTTAATTTTGTGGACTCATCTTACTTCGTGGTTTCACATAATTTTCATAAATTATAACAGAAAAATAAGTTGAATGGAGAGTTATGTGACGTGTCCTGACGGTGCATTTCAGTGTAAATTACGCCCCCTGGCGGCCATAAAAATGAAAGAACGTGTGGAAAACGATTTATTTTTTTTTCTGTCGCTGTTTTTAGAGGGGCATAAACAATTTCAAATGGCACTTATGAACTTATTGACAAAATATGTCTTCGTGGCAAACTGCGTACACTTAATTAGTGTAATTAGTGTAGTGTAAAAATAAAAAGAAAAACATACAAACGCCTCTCAGATTCACTTCAATAGTTCTATCACCAAGTGTCGACTGCAAGGCTATACATTTTCTGGTATAATCCAAAATGCAAACTAAATTTTTACTTTATAACCTAATGTGCACTCTTGGCACTCTAAGACATCAACACTGTTAAGGACTGGTTCATTTTTAGAGGAAAATAAAGGTTACACCAAAGTCTGAAAAATCTGGAAGTGAAAAAAAATGATTCTGAAGGAAAAAAGCGACCAAATATAATGATGAATGATGAATGATAACAGAAATCGTTAAACTATTCTAATACGTGAATATTTACGAACGAACGTCTCATTATCTTTATACGCCGGCAGGGGGCACTAAATACCCACACTACATTTAACGCTCAGCAAAAAAATAAAGAATAATAAAAAAGAAAAGAAAAAACCTCTGGATGAAATTTTACATGGACCATCCTCTGAGAATGCTTTGATGTGGGAGTCATTTGGTTCAGACAGCTTCGCCTATGCCACAGACATTTAGAGACTGAAACGCTCATAAATTACTCTTTGTGCGGCGCATGCCTCCCTCTGCCACATGCAGTCAATCACGGGTAGTAAAATCTGCCAGTGTGCATTTCATACTGGTACCACTGGTGTTGAGAGTAAGCGTCCCCTGTCAGGTCTTTTTTGCATGCAAATGTTTGGTCAGAGCTTGAATCAAGTGGGGGAGGGAACGTGAAGTATGCTAAGAATCTGCACAACATGTCTGGATATCTGCTGAATTTAGACTTTTAATTCCACAGAACACATACAGACTGGGTCCATAAAGAAACTGCGGTTTTAAGCTTCTTTTCTTGCAACCAGTCAAACTTTTTTCAGAGTTCTCAATGAAGTTTATGTTAAAAGAGCGTGTTTTTTTCACACCGCTGCCTCCCAGGTGTGTCAACATGATTGCTGGTGTCACCCCAACCTGAGAAAGCCCCACTTGTGGGAGGAGGGTTGAGCATTGTCATCTAGGAGAGCCAGACGCCAGCGTGCTGTGTGGGAGACAGCTTGAAAGAGCGCCAGCGTAAACACTCCCAGACCACATGTTCTCCCAGGGCAGAGGGGCTGGCCTCTCTCCAGGCACATCTGCACACAATCCCTCCGTTTTTGAGGGAGCCAGCCAAGGAGATGAAGCAGGGTGCAGGACGGAGAGGAGAGTTTCCCAGACGGAGGGAACCTGTGACGGCAGCGTTATTGATGAAGGCGATGACATCTGAGGGAAACAACGAAGGGATGAATGCAGCTGGAGCCAACTCCCAGCATGCAAGGTCGAATCTCTGCAGCCGTGTATCCGCAACCCTGTGCTCGGTTCACATGGCAAGGTCTGCTTGGCTAATGTCATTACCCAGCCAGCCCACAGGTCCTTGACAGAAGATGGATGGTTCTGACTGTCACACAGCTAGATGGATGTGGTGCTGCAGTATGTTGATCAGATCGCCATGTCTGCACTTCTGCACCACCTTTTCTTCTAGATGTTCTTGGTGGAAGCAACCAGCTGAAGTTATATCTCAGTTTGCTCCATCTGTCTCTGGCATTTGCTTCTTCCCTTCCAGTTTGCTATTAAACTTTAGCTCTGTGCTTGTTCCACAGAGAGGTAATTATGGAGCGAGCTATGCTGACAACACCTGAGGAATGCAAAGCATGCACTCACAGCCCCCCAACGCCCACCCACACACCCACACTCACACACACACACACACACCAGCTCAGCTCTCTTGCATGTGCAACCATCCCCATACAGTCCAATAACAAACACACTCCCAATAGAAAGTTCAGCCCGATATTTTCTCAGGAGTGCATTTGGAGATGATGCAGGTGTTATTTTATGGAATAATCTATTTTTTTTTTTTTTTTAGCAAATATGCTGCTTGACTGAATTTAGATTTCAAGGAGTGGGGGGACTCTTATTTCAATTAAAATTTAAGTTAAAAAAAAAACGTTAGTTGAAGTTGAAAACGACAGTTGAATAAAAGCTAATCGTTCGTTTTTGTCCCTTCAAAAATATTATGTTGTTATGCAAAAATCTGGTTGTTAACTTGTGTTAAAATTGAAGTAAGATTTAATGAGTAATTGTCTAGTTCACAGTTTGAAAGTTGTGCTGGATGTAGTACCAGAGCTTTTTTAATGTCAGGTCCGAATATATCCTAAGTACTTAGTTGAAGTAATGTTTTTTTTTTTTGCATTCCGCCTTCGTTTTTTGGGATCTCTGTGACTACATTTCTAAACTATCTTTCAGATCTGGTCACTTGTTTTGCACAAAACAAGAAAATTGGATTAAAGATAAGTTTCCTTGGTAGAGGAAACTCAGTCTGAAGGCGGTTCCCAGAAGGCCCCACATTCCCGTCACTGGTGAATCGTTGTGTGTGTGTGTGTGTGTGTGTGTGTGTGTGTGTGTGTGTATTCCTGTCTGGCTGAGCCAATTTGCTGACTGAGTCACTCCCCAAACTGTCCTTGAGCTCTGCACAACTCACAGCCCATCTGGCTGAGAACACACACACACACACACACACACACACACACACACACACACACACACACACACACACACATCATAACAGTGCATAGATTGAAACAGGGGGAGTGAGCTAAGACAAGTGACCTAATTGTGGTTTGAAAACGTTCCAGTCGGAAAAGCGTCAATATCCGTCTCGACAGAATGCTGGCAGAGAGCAGAACAAGTGTGTTATTATGCAAATGAAATCCCTGCATCACTTTGGACTTTGAATGTGTGTGTGTGTGTGTGTGTGTGTGTGTGTGTGTGTGTGTGTGTGAACCTGAGAGACTCGGGTTGTGAATTAAGCTCTCTGTGTCTATCTGACCACATGTGATGAAATCAGAATGAAATCTCTCCACACACACACACACACACACACACACACACACACACACACACACAAGGGCTATATTTTCAAGCTCTGTCCCCAGCAAGTTTCAGAACTGAAGAAGCCTTCTGGAGAGAAGGCGAAACGTCTTCAAGGAAACCTTTCAGTCCAGTTGGACACAGAGATCTAACTTTGGATAACTATGACCTGGATGAGTGAGAATCTACACAGCCATCACACACACACACACACACACACACACACACACACACACACACACGTCAGCTCGACCTGCGTGTGTGTTGCAGAAACTCGAAGCACTTGCAGCCGTATTAAAGGACTCTCCATATATGTCCATATAAGTGAACGTTTGCACAGGTTTCCCTCACACTCGAGGCCTCGTCAGTCTGTGTACACAAGAGAAAGCCAAAGGGTCAGGGGATTCAGTTTCCCAGCAACCCCTGTTGATGCACATTTTGATTCAGATAACAACAACTGCCCAAATTCATCACAAATGAGTCGCTGTGAGAAGGATGAATGACAAGATTTTATCCTAGCCGGAGTTAAAGGCAGTTTTCAGCCTCAGCGGTAAAAAACCTAGTTCATCCCATGACATTAACGACATGTTTCCAGGTTTATGTCTCCAGTTATCTTTCTGAAACGTGTGTAACAAATAAGTTTTTTTTTTTTCATTATTATTGTCTTCTGTAATGGAGACTAACCTTTCAAATCATATTTATTCTCTTTTTGCAGTTTTCAATCTGTTGCAGGATGTAAAGTTGTGTAATTGGTAACTGAAGTTTGAAAAAGCAAAATTCTACTCACTCTACTTTTATTTATTTTATTTGTATCCCTCTAGATCTGTTTCCAGCAACAGAGGTGGGATGGGTCCATTATTTATCAGGTCTGCTGTATTATTCCTCCCTGAATGGAAGGGTTCACCTGTAAAGGTGACCTAACACTCACCAGAAAGGTCACAGAGGGCAAGAAGGGAAAGACCTGCTTAGGCCAAGGGTCAACCTCCTCATTTCCTGGTCGACTCCAGTTTACAATCTCCAACTGAAAACTCGCTGGTGACACTTAGATCAGAGCGGATCTTATTAGTCAGTGGAATGGTGGGGTTGTGGCGGGTGGAGGGCTATGAGATGAAGTCAGATGAGCCAGTGTTCCAGCTCTGGGCAGATCGAGCCCCCTCGCAGCTGACGTCAGCTGACTGCCTCGGCTCTGCGCTGCGCTCCTCTCTCTCCGCTCCTCCGGACACGGCGCCGCGTAAAAATGCTGCTCTCCGTGCCAAGGACAGGAATCAACCAACACAACGGCTACACCGGCAAAAACAGCAAGAGGGTGAGTACTCTTCTCTCTTCCCCAGAAGTAAGTCTTCAATGCGGCTGTTTGTTCGAGCTCCGCCGCCTCAGTTTGAAGCTGCTCGGCTGTTTAAGCTGCAGTGTCCTTGAAAAGTGGACCCCAGGCGACGGTTAAACTGCCTTATTGCTCTTTTAATATCTGTTCCGAGCTCTCTCCGGTGTAATGCCAGTATTAAAACCAACACAGGGCAGTTTCATTGTTTGTAGGTTACTACTTCAGTTTCCGTTCCTTTTTTTTCCTCCTCATTTGACGGTCGCCGTACGCAGGCTGCACGCACTCGCTGTGGATTACAAATGAGATGCTCGGAAGAGTCAGAGCAAGACAAACGTAGAGGGCAAATGATAAAAAAACACCACAAGAACATCTTTTGTGGGTTTGCATGAGCCGTGTTTTCGTGTTTGTGCTGTACCCTTTGAATTAAACGCGTTAGTGAAGTTTTTTTTTCGCGTCTTTTACGCGTACCCATATGCCCCACCCCTTTAATCCCTCTGCTGATGATTGACGGTGTGCATGGTGAAAGAGGAAAGTTGTGCAGCCTGAGTAGATGAAACCTTTGTGTCTGTTCGTGCAGGGGAAAATAAACATGTTTTTTTTCTGCTGCTTTGTTTTGCGTGAATGATGTGACACCCCCCCCCCTCCTAAACCATTTGTCCGAGTATTTCGCAGGACATAGTTCTGGTGACCTTTGTGAATTCCTAAAATGTCATGTTGAGGCTTTGCCAGTTCCTCAGGGTGTTGAACTCAGATCTGTTGCAGCTGGACTGTGACAGTGGCGGTGTACAGACCAGATTAAAGCCCCATCTCATGTTAATGTTCGGGGAAAGCTGGAATCATAAATCCCCCCCACCACTTTGTTTGTGCTGTTCCCTTCACTGCCCCATGGCTACCAGGAATACAGATTGTTCAGATAAATGGCCTGGAATTCTTGGAATCCCTGAATTGAGACAGTGTGCTCACTTCAAGCGAGGAGTCCTGAGAGAACCAACCTTTTCCTTGAAAGAAGACGCGCAACCAGGTTTTGCTGAGCGTCTCGCTATGTTAGAGCACCAAAGTCACACAGAGAAGGGACTTGTAAATCCACGCTAACCCCTGGTCTGTATCTTTTACTATGGTAAAAAGGGCGGAGAAAAGAAAGGATTAAGGGATTTCCTCCCTTTCCTCTGCTTTCGATTAACTCCCTCCTTTTTTTCTCTCCCTGTGTGTTGCGCATACCTTCATTTCTTGTCTGTCAGTGCGCCTCACGTGGAGAAACCATCCTGAGCGTTGCTCATTCCCGGTGAATCACCAGTTCTAAGCATGTTTCCCCTCTCGGGGTTGGGATACATACTGAAAAACGTCTTTTAAAAACCGCCTGCTGAGATTTTCTCAGTGTTTCACTGAAACAGGATCGACTGAGGAGGAGAAGAGCACACACAGCAAGCTCACCTTCATCGCTAAAGGACAGTCATTTCAGCAGTTTTCTTGGCTCTTCCCACGTTGCTCTGTTTATTTTTCTGCCCGCAGCGGCACAAATACAGTTTAAAGCTGGCCTGGCTGTAAAATTATGATCTTCTCCACTTGGAAAGGCTGTCTAGAACATCAGGTAGGACCTCAAATTTGAGATCTTCCTCTTTCTTGCACCTCATTGGTTGAAAAGCATTTTACAATTTTGATGAGCAAAAATGCAGTGAAAATAATTCAGAATGCAAAGATGGTAATTAGGAGAACTACCGTAACGGCTGGAAAGCAGCAAAGGGAAGCTTTTTTTCTGCATGAAATTGTAAATTCATCACAGGTGTGACTGACATTGTTCACTCTGTAAAGAAAAGAGCTCTTTATTTTATCGGGTGGAGTTGTGTTTACCTGCTATTTCACAGCTGACATTGAAGAGTCATCTGTTCATGGCCAGGAAAAGACGGATTTGTTATCAACTGTGAATGTACGTCTAATTTTCAGTATTTTTTTTTTTGTCTGCGTGGGTGGGTGTCCATGTGCACAGGAAGGATTCCTGACATAGATCAGGTTTTATGGAGTCTTGTCAGGAAGGCTCCCTCCCACTGAACTGGGATCCCTCCAGGAATGTTCAATTTAGCGGTGACAGCTTGAACTCTAATCTTAAACGTAAAACATCTGCACCGCATCCAACAGGGAAATACACATATATGCACTGCAGCGGAATGCTGGGAATCTCCGGAGACGGCCGTTAGACGGACCTTGGCTGTCCTTTTTAAAGATGCGTCCTGTTACAGAATAAAAAGGAGAAAGAGAACCTGCGACACATGATTGTGGCACCTTTAAAATTCTGCCGTCTGCCGTTTCCTGACCTTCCCTTTCTGAAGGAGATTTGCATGTGTTTACATCAGCACATTTGTCAGTACATGGGCCACGCTGGGGCAGATGGACGAGGAGGTGCGGATGTGTTTGGCTGTGAAACATGAGACGCTACCTTCTGACTCGGGAGCACATGATGGGGATTAGCACCTTCCGCTAACAAGCTCAGATCCCAATTAGACAGGCTTCACTAGCCCGCCTCGGTCTGCCGTCAGATCTGATCTCCCCAGGCCTCCGCAGGTGCATCCCTCCCGATAGGTCGTGCGAGCCACCTGCCCCCACGGTGAGGGAGAGCGCAGGAAGAGACCGTGATGATCGAAAAACAAACATCGTTCTATTGATGTGAAAGAATAGGGAGAGATTAGAGAAGAGCGAGATGAATGGGTTTGGTGATTTCCTCAGCCTGGGAGCGGGAGGACTGGAAGATGATGCCTTTGGAGACTGTTTGAAGCAGAAAAAGGCAGCTGGGAAATGTGGATAAAGACGTTTGCATGTTCATTCATAGCTTTTGATTCCACGAGTGAGATGTCATTATCTATTTTTTATAGAGAAACATGAAACCTTTCAGCAGAAATCCTGAGATCTGGCCCAAATGTAGCTAGGGTGGGTTAGTCACATCCCCCAGAATAGATCTACTCTTCTACTGTTTACAGTTTCTGGCGTCCTTTTATTTTCTCCACAGTTCTCAAAAGAAATGTGCTTTAGTTACTCATCATCCGGTCCAGATGTGACTCTCTGAACCCAGTGTGGTGTCGTAACAACGGCAAATCATCATCAACAGACGCTTAAGTCGGCGTTTTTATCTTTGTTAAAGAGCAGCTTCTCAGAAAAGAGAAGTCACAATTAGCCAGATTCCAGCGCTCTTTTGGCGACTCCCTCTCAGTTAATAAGCCGGTGCTCCAGTACTGACCTTGTGGTGTTCAACAAGCCATCCCATTGTTCAGGGGGGCCGGGCACTCCGACTTAAGCTAATCAAACGGTTCCTACTGCAGCAGAAGAGGCAGCGCTAGCTGGCAGTTGGTCTGGCTCGTCCCGACCACGGTCTGTGGGGTGGGGTTTTTTTTATTTCTTTTACAAATGTTTACGTATTATGTGCGTGATCCAGTTGCACTATGGTGCTTGTAAGGAATGCTTATTATTCAACAAAGGCTAGCAGAGCAGCTGTTGTATAAAGGTGTCTGAAGGTTCAGTTTACCTGGGATCCCGTTATAACTGTCATCTCCTCATAAATAAATGAGAGGTCTCTTTTTTTTGATAAAAGACAAATGCTGAGCCATCTCCTTTTTAAAAAAATAAGCAACAGAACCTTTTTATCCCAGTAGAACATGACGAGAGGATGCTGTGTGCTGCTCACACATACAGCATCAAGAGATAAACCAAGATCGGTGCCGATTTGGACTTTCTTGAGAAAAAATCTGGACAGTTAAACTCTGAAACTTGGGCTGAAAAATGCACATCAAAGGATCCACTCTTATCCAATTAAAGGCATGCTGCCTGATAGTCTGATGTCTATCGTGTCTGAGTCTGATGTCTAGACGTCTGCATGGAGGAGAGAGAAGGTGGTTGCGTTCAGAGTGTCCCTGTTAGAGGAAGGCTCTGGTTTTATGTCAGTTTTTAAAATTTATAAAACAGTTAGGGGCAGTTTGCACCTAGTTTAACGCGACTTCACACGCGTCTCTCGTGACCATTTGTGATTGGATCCCGCTTCCCTGCTCGGTATGTAAATACAGCAGGTTGTTAAAACGACTCTGTGAACAATCTGAGCCTATGAAAAGTGAACATCAGAGGAGAGCGCGAAGGGGCGGTTAGGTTGTGGAGGGACACATTTTTGTTGCGAAAAAGCTAACGGCAGTGGGACTGGAGAGTGAGGGAAACATTACTTCATGTTCAGAAAGGGTTTACTGCACATAACTATACTTTATAATGTGGTTAAAACTGTCTCATGTGCACATTTTAAGCATTTTTTTGTCAACTGTTCAACAGAGAGAGGAGGGTTGGAGATGTAAATGGGGTAGGCGGTCCTCAGTGTGTGATTTTAAAGCTCTGTTTTTACCGGATGTTTTGCAAAGTTGTAGAGTGCAGAAAAGAGCAGGAGGATATATTTTTAAAAAGATTTTGATGGACAGTTTACAGTAATTTTTTCAGAATTTTGACTCTTTGTCAACTTCCTGTCTGATGTCTCTGACTGTGCCGCCCCAAATCTGATCATGTCTTGATCCTGTTCTGCAGCAGACGTATGTGTCGCCCTCCAACCACCAGATGGCTCCACCAAGCCCCAACAGCAGCAGCAGCAGCAGCAACCCCACCACTACCTCCCTCAGCAATGGCAGCGGTGGCAGTGGCGGAGAGCAGCTGAGCAAGACCAACCTTTACATCCGGGGCCTCCACCCGGGGACCACAGACCAGGACCTGGTGAAACTCTGTCAGCCGTAAGTCACTCCAACAATCGGACTGTCTGTGTGCACACCTAGCTGGCTAAAACACAGATTGCACTTATTTATTGGCCGTGTGGAAGAACCAACCAGCAATCTGGACTGAAAACTAAGCTTTTAGTTTGGCACAGCCATGCACAACAGCTAGCTTACACGTTTATCTCCCTTCCTCGTGTAATTCTCTGCTTTGTCCTCCATTGACTGCTAGCTTAAATGTCTTTTTAATCCTCCTTGCTGTCATCTTGTATTTTGCCCTCATAAGTGAGATGTGCTATCCTAATTCAAATACATACCCTGCACTATAAATACCACCCCGCTGCTGCTCATCAGTGTGAATCATTCAAGCCTATTAAGCTCAGCAGCAGTCGCAGCAGCAGCATCCAATCCATCTATGTTTGTTAAGCCATCAGTAGAAGAATGGCTGAAAGTAATGCTCTGGTTTCATTCAATTGAATTCTGGAGCCTGCTGAAGAGGACCAGAGTAAAAAAGTGAGCAGGAACGAGGGAGAGTGAGGGAGCGGAGCCTGTTATTTTACAGCTGTCTGGAAGATATGGCTCACATGAGGCCGCCCAACCCTACAGGAAACGGCAAGCCCAGGGGAAAGGGAAAGACAAACAAGGGCAATGGCTTGGGGAGGGGGTGGGGGGTGTGTGAAAGGGTTGGATGGAGAGACTCAGAGGGGGAGGAGCGAGCGGAGTTCAGGGTTTGTGTGTCAGGTGGTGTTTTGTGGGGGTTGTTCTCAAATTTCTGCTTTTGCGCAGGAGATAAAAATCACTGAATGGGTTTGGGTGTTTATCAGATCCTGTTAGGGTCACCGAGGGGAAAGAGCGCGTCGCCACAGGAAATGCTCACGTCCAGGGAAGTAAGACGAGGCCAGAGAACTCGACCGGTTCAACCCCAGTTTGAATTGGAAATGTTTCACGCTGCATCACGCAAAACTTGCCAAATCACACAAATACACACACCCAACCCCCACCCTCACCTTCAGTGTGAGCCGAGAGCGGGGGAAGAGAGGAGTGAGTGATGGCCGCTCCTCCGTCTCCGGCCCCTGCAGTCGTAGTGCCGGCTGCCTGGCTGCCGCTCTGGTTCTCGCCGCCCCCAGTCCCCATCTCATGGACGGATATTGGACTGTGCTGCGTTCTCTCACACAAGGCTGCGTCCTGGGCCCCTCATCCCGCTCTGCATCACCAAGTCTTGCATTCCTGCCTGCGATGAAGTCCAGTGAACTTGCTGCTTCGGCGTCGGTGGGCCGACTTGGTGGGACTGCAGCCCTCCTGAAGTAATAAGACAGATGGAAATGGAGAAAAAGAGCGCTAGCATATCCATCCAGCTCAATCGTTTCCATTCAGCGGTTCAGAATCAGAGAAGCGCCATGAAATAATAAAGACAGATGCATAATGCCACAGCTCACAAGCTAAACAATGATGGACGCATTGCAAAGTGACAGCATTAATATTTACAGTGTAAATACAGTCTGATTCCTGCTTTCTTTAGGGCGCTGTCCTGGTTCACATGAAATCAAACAGACTTCTCTTGCTCAGAGGAATCCTAGCCAGTGGAACGGCGGATGCATGCGGAAGGGCAGTAAGACCCAGAGCCGCCCTGAGAGCCTCTGGTTAGAGTATGGCTGAGAGCCAGCCTTGAACAGGCCGGCCGAAGAGACGCATATCAGATTACAGTGCGTGCACATGCCTGCAGAGATGGGAACTGATAGACGCTGTGCCCCCACACCAGCGTTTCCGTGAGCAAGGTGCCGTGCTCTGCATCGGCGGGGATGGATCGGGCTTGTTGTTCTTTATTCGATGTTAAAATTCGCGTGTTTGTTTAAACTTTTTACCATATTGCCATGCCCCCGTCCGGTGCCTGTTCCCCCGTTGACGTCATGGAGTGAATACATTAAAGGAAATCCATGGTTCCTCCTTACACACGCTCGTGGGTTATTTGCTCGTCGTGTTTCAGTGTTAATTGTGAGTGTAAATAGGTAGCTATTATTAGTACACAGCGGCCGAGTGTGAACGCTGCTGTTTTTCAGGTATGGGAAAATCGTGTCCACCAAGGCCATCCTGGACAAGACAACCAACAAGTGCAAAGGTGAGATGGGAGGTGGGAGGACGTGTTTGACAGAAGTTTTGGCTTTTAGTGAAAGTGAACTTTGTTGCTGGCATTGTTCCGATTATTCCACAGGCTACGGTTTTGTGGACTTTGACAGTCCCTCCTCGGCACAGAAGGCGGTGACGGCGCTGAAGGCTGGTGGAGTCCAGGCTCAGATGGCCAAGGTAAGAACTCCCAGATGAGGCGTCTGTGTGTGGTGGATCTCAGATCCAGAGGTTTGTGTGGATGGATCCATTAGCAGTCTTTATCTCTTCAGATGCTCATCACTTCCAATAGAAGAGAGTATTTCATGTTCCCAAAGGTTTATCCTGGAGAAAAGTACCAACATTTAAATCTAGGGGTGTAAATATGTACATGTACGTAAGTTCTATCTTAAAAAACGTAAACCCGCTGCACACGTTGGCCCACTGAACCTGTACCGTTCACTCTTGCCTCCACCAGTCATTGGTGCGCTGCGTGTGCGTGTGTGTGCATTTATGGTGCTAATGCACTGTAGAATATGTGTGTGCACAAACAAGAAACCAAGGGTGCCGTGATGCACATGCATGAGTGTGGTGTTTCATGGCGTTGAGGGAACGCGTCCCTGGGCCTGCTCTCCCAGCTCTCCACACAAAGGACCTGCCTGTTCTCCCTGGTGGCATCTGACTCAGTGTCTGAGCAGCTCCCCAGTCGGCAGGGCCCTGCGCCCAGCCATCCGCCCTGTCAACACACACACACACACGCATCCACTGTACCGGCCCACCGGCTCAACCGGATTACGGCACACGCACGGCAGCGACACCCCGGGAAAGCTGATCTCTCCTTCAGCTGGATCACCGACATCCAAACGGCTGTCCGCTCGCAGAGTAACGTGATTATAGCCGCTTCTTCCATCCCAATCCGGCGAGATGGGATGGAACTGATGTTCAGTGTGACTCACTCACGGTAGAAACCCAATGGTCTCCGCCGCTCCCCTGGTTTCCTGCCTGCGATGGAGGAGGAGGAGGAGGAGGGAAGTGGAGGGGAAATCACCTTCAGCACAGGTCGCGGTTGCACATGCATTATTCATCAGATGGAAATTAATTCACGCCGCATTTACAGGATTTTAATCACATCTGCTCTGGAATAATGAATATGCATGATGGTTATACGGTGATGCAGATTAGATGCCTCTTAGATGTTGTTGGTCAGAAAATTCCTTTGAGTAGGAGTGGAAAAATACCAAAAATGCTGCTTAAAGGGCATCAAATGAGACCGTGGCAGTGTTTCTCAAAAATTCTTTAGTTATTATTTAAAAAGAAAAGCCAATTTATGCGAATACCCGGAGCTGGACTGGTGCTGCATTCAAGGTCAGGATTACACGAGCAAAGCAGCGTGAATAATAGTGAGACATTATTACCATGATCCAGGAAACGGGAGGATAACGTTTGCCTTGTGGGGAGAAGATAGCACGGTGCCTTAGACGTCCTCCAGATTGTTTCCAAAGGTCTCCATCCGGAGAGCACATAAGGACTTTTCATCATCCACTGGAAATGATCGCTCCATGATATCACGTGTCTGATGGTGGTGTTTTCATCCTGCTAGAGAGAGGCTTCACCTGCTAATGAAAGTCAATTCATTAGCTGGTCACCACTCCATCAGCTGCAGGTGAAGACACCAAACACTCACCAATGGGTGGATGGAGAGATGATGGGTGGATGGAGAGATGAGTTAGATGACTCCATGTGAAACTGCAGCTTGATTGTTCCACGTTTAACCTTATTAGCCACAACAATGCTGTTACCTCAAGAAATACTTGGCATTTTTCTGCTTTTCTTATTTCAGTGACCTTTAGAAAAACAGCTTTTATTCATTTTTACCTTTTGTCTTAATATAAGTTCACTGGTCTCCCAGGTAGTGTGATTGAACTCTCATTCTGACGTTTGTTTTTCTCTGTTGTACTGGAGCATCCCGCCATGTTTCAGGTACAAATATTATTTTATATGCTGGGTTTTGGCTGGGGGTAAATCTGTCTGCTCGGTAACCTCATTCTTGAATCCCCGCTGTGTCGTCTTCAGCAACAGGAGCAGGACCCCACCAACCTGTACATCTCCAACCTGCCACTGTCCATGGATGAGCAGGAGCTGGAGAACATGCTGAAGCCCTTCAGCCAGGCCATCTCCACCCGCATCCTGCGTGATGCAAACGGGACCAGCCGAGGCGTGGGCTTTGCCAGGTAGATCTGTCTGTCTGTCTGTCTGTCTGTCTGTCTGTCTGTCTATGTGAGTTTGCCCCCTGGTGGTCAGTAGATGTAAAAATGTAGAACTCAACATGTAACTTGTTGCTATTAATCCATTTATAAACTCTCAATTCATTCTTAATTGATTTTAATAACTAATTACTCTTCTCCCACTCAGGATGGAGTCCACAGAGAAGTGTGAAGCCATCATCCAACATTTTAATGGAAAATATATCAAAATGCCACCTGGAATTCCTGGTGAGGTTTCGGTTTCTCGTTCATTTCCATACATAAATAAGGAAAACTTGCCATGACAACATGTCCTTAAAGATAATGCGTGTGACCCAGTACCATCCGAGCCTTTGCTATGTAAATTTGCCGACGGAGGCCAGAAGAAGCGCCAGAGCCAAGGAAAGTACCTGCAAAACGGCCGGCCCTGGACCAGAGACGGGGAGACGGTGAGCTTGTGATATAAAAACTCCTTTTGTTTTTTGCTTCGATGTCTATCAGCTCCATAAATGAAGCAAACCGTTATCTTTTTATCCCCAGGGAGGAATGACTCTCACGTACGATCCCACCACAGCCTTACAGAATGGGTCAGTGCTGTTAGAGCGCGTGTGTGCACCCGTGTGTGTTTGTGTGTGTGTGTGTGTGTGTGTGTCTATTCACTGACCACCAGTGGTGTTCCCCTGCAGGTTCTACTCCTCTCCCTATAGCATTGCCACCAACCGGATAATTGGGCCGACTTCCCTGGCTCCGTACATGCATTCCCCCGTGTCGGCCTACCAGGTGACTTCTTTTTTCCGGTCCAAAAATGTCGGGATGCTCTTTGAATCCAAGGGCGACATAGCAAACAACATGTTCAGGACATAGCGTAGTGTTTGAGCCGCTCACAGTGTTACTGTTATTCCCGCAGGTACACAACCCATCGTGGTTGCATCATCAATCCTACATCATGCCGCCCACAGTGAGTATCTTGGTGAAGCTGCTGGAACTCTTCTCCGTATCCCTCCGCCGTCCTCACTCCCTCCCTCCCTCCTCTCCTCTCCTCCATCCCTTCCTCTCTCTCGTAAGGGAGCGGTCCTGACCTCAGGGATGGACCACAGCATGTCCATCCACCCGACCTCCATGATGGGGCCCCTGACTCAGCAGCTCAACCACCTCTCGATAGGCAGCAGTGGAACAGTCAGTAGAACCTGCTCCATGGTTCGCTCTCGTTGCACCATCTGCACTTAAATAGTTCCTTGACCAACCTTTTCTTCTGTTGTCTTCCTGCTGCAGTACATGCCTGCAAACACGTCTATGCAGGGGACCTACATCCCCCAGTATACTCAAGTGCCTGCCACCAACATCTCAGTCGAGGTAACGCTCTCCTCCCTCTCTGCCGTAAACCGCTAACGTATAAGAAGTGCCATCAGACTTAATATTCGCTGCTGCGCTTCCAGGAAAGTGCCGTCCAGCAGCCCCTTGCCATAGAGACGCCCACAGAACACACAACCTACTCCTACCAGCATAACAAGTGAAGAGTGGTCAGAGGTGGGGGGCTCCCGGTGTTGGCCTCTGCATGCGAGCACATTCCCTCGCCTCTGATCGGCCACTCTCGCCACCTCTGTGCCAGATCTTGCTCGCTCAGCTCGGCACGGGCAGCTCCCCGACGCCGCGGAGGACCACGGACTGCTTTGCAGAACGGACAGATGTTTTTCTACAATCTCACTTCAGGAGGACGAGACGGAAGAGCGCAGCAGTCACACACTACAGATATCTTTCATTTTTATTCCTTTACTACACTCTGGGGAGCCGAACCAGGAAACGGACATTTCAACACATTGTTTTGAGTTTTTTTTTTTGTAAAATATCCAGAGGTTTTATTTTAGTTTGAACCTGCCTTTGTGTAAATAAGTCCTCGTTATGTCTTTCCTGCATCATTGGTCCGACTTTGATTCACAGGGGCGGGTTATTTAAATGGAGCTTAAAAAAAAGCTTAAAGCTTAAAAAAAAAAAAAAAATTCCCTTATCAAGCTGATTGGTGCTAACCTGGATTAGCTTCTGTTGAAGTAGTAGTTTATCAGGTATCAATCCCTCCCCCACACATTTAATTTAATTTTTTTTTTTTGGCACTTCCAACAATCTTCCCAAAGCTGCAGACAATCAGAGGGGAAAGAAAATGCAGTTTAGAGACGCAGCAGCGTTCTCTGAACCGGCATTCCTGAGATTATTAACAGAAAGTTAATTATGGGTCCACTGCTGCTCCACCTCAACAGGGATCTTCTACAGAGCTGCCTGTAAATAAGAGATTTTAAATTAATTTTCTTCCTTTTGGACTTCCTCTCCGCTTTAGCTGTTTTCGTACCAAACACATGGCCGCTCAGCTGTGTTTCCTGTTTTAGTCCTTGTGTCTCTTTTATAAAGGGGGGAAGCTGAATCCTAAAAAACGTGTTTTCTGAGGCGAGAATTGTTTTTATCGTGTGATGTTTTTTTGTTTTTTTTTTGTTCCAGAGGTGGAGATAGGCTGTTTCAGAACTCCACTAGAGGCTTTAGCGACGGTGGCCAAAGCTGCATTTGCATCACCTTTTTTTGTGTTTATTTAAACATTCTTTATTTTTCATTGTTTTTTTTTTTTTTTTTTACTCTTCAGATTTATCTTATTTTTCAAAAGCAAAGTTTTGATTTTATTTTTGATAGTGGCTTGTGCCTGAGATGTGAGAAATAGAAGTTTTCACCTTTTTTTAAGTGGTCATTTTTATGTTTGTGTACATCTTAGTCTAGTGTTCAAGGCGCTTTAATGTTTTTTTCCTCTTTTAAAGTTATTGTGAACATCTTCGTCGTGGATTCATCACGTATGCCAGATTACAAAGCGTTGGAGAAATATATATTCAAAACCTCGACTTACCTCATCCTGCTAGAAAAATGTACATTCAGATTGTGTAGAGTGGTTCATGGGCAATAACCAGAGGGTCTCATGGCTGTCCACAGCTGGTTCTGTGTCCCCGTCCTGGTTTTTCTTCATTCTTCCCTCTGACATTTGGAAAACACACCCGCGGCCTGAAGAGCTATGCAATTAATTTATTGTCCTTATAAATACGTTACAGATTTCCAAGAGATTTAACAAAAGATCACCTGCAGATATACGACTTCCTGTTCCACCCGACATGGTTTTTAATCTCTAATGTTGCAAAACAGGGAGATTTGTTCTCACTGAATTTAGATTTTATTAAGAAACTTGCTGCATTAAAAGGGAACCTTTATACCAAAATGTGGTTTTTAGTGTAGAAAATGTAGGAATTCTCTCAGAAAATCAGCCATTGCAGGTGTATTATTCACCAAAGGGTCACACTCCTCCACTAACTTTAATTCACTCTGGGTTCTATAAGCTGTGTTTGTTTTATTCCCAATTCTTTTCCTTTCATTCAGTTTCTGCTCGACTTCACAGAAATGCCTTGTTTTACTGGAAGGGATTTGTTTTTCGTGCACTGCAATGAAGCTAGTCAAAACCTTACTCTAGGAAGCAGAAAAAAAGATTGTTTTGTGCTGGAAATGTGGGACGACTGTGGCCGAGTCTAAATACTGTTGCTGCTAACCCTTTGAGCTGAAGGTCATGTCATACTGAAGGTCATGTCATACATCCCGTCACACAGCGGGTGAGTTTGTTCATTGTCTGCGGTCTCGTTTACGTGCAGAACTGTCATCTGTCCATGTCTGTACCATGATTATTTTCCTCCCCTTGATAGAAAAACCCCACAGCTGTCAAACTTCTGACTTTGATTATCAACTTGTTTTTTTTTTTTTTTTTTTTAATAAAACCTTTTCATACATTTGTGTGGGTTTTCCTACACATGTAACCACTTCCACACACAAGGGAACAAGTTAACAGATTGTTTAAATGCAGTTTTTATATAAAATCCAGCCGACTGAGGTAATGTCCACATATAAAGCCACAATACATGAAAATGTATTACTAAAAAAGGAAACTAGATACAAAGAATACAAAAAAAATACTGTATATTACACTTTTCAAGAGGCTGTAAAGTTTTAATTATGTACAAATTTTAAAATATCTATTATGGCTAAATGTTTCTGTCAAATTGAACTTATATAATACTCAATAGACCTTAACTTACAATCATCCTCCAACATTTATGTATTGTTTCAAAATGGCAAAACTTTACCCTGCAGATTTCAGACACTTAAACCTCGTTGTGCAATTACATGCAAGCAAAAACAACATTCTGCTTTCAATGTGAATCATACTCTGAGGCGTTGTCATATTTGAAGACTGTACAGTTTAATTAGACAAACTGCAAAAATAAATCCATTTTCCAGGTGAAATGTTCAGAAGGTGAAATAGAAATCCCGTATCCAAAAGCAGGTTTATAGAGAAAAGAGTACCTAAGATCTGTGTAAACAATAGAGTAGCTGCTTCCTGGACCAGTGGGCTGGTGTGTGAGTCCCAGAACAGGTCTGTTTTAGGTGCTGAACTGTCCAACCCACCGACATCACAACAGCTTACGGTTCAGCAGCTCCCAAACCATCCTTCTTCTGAAATACGGCATGTGTCTCTGAGCAGGAAAGATTCAGTAAAGAAAAGGGGTTAATTTCTCACCACAATAACAAAACAACACAGATTTAATGAAATTATGGGGTTGAATTACCTGTGTAAATTTGATTGGCTTTTCTTTGGTGATGTATTCTGCATATTTGCACGTAAACATTCCACAGTCGCTGCCATTCATTTGTTGTGGGATTTCCTGAGGTGGAATAAGAAAGGCAAATGTCGCTGATGTAAAATGACTGAATACAAAAAATGTCAATGTTAATGAGCCATTTTTCAGCACCGATTTATTGATAAGCATCTGTTCAGGAGAATAACTTCATGTCACTGAGTATTTCCCTTTCAGCTGTGCGTCAGTAAGTTTGCAGTGGAACATGAAGATATAGCTCCCTCTGCTGTTTGTCAAGTGACATTATAAAATCGAGGAGGCAGTTTTTCCTTATCAGCCTTCCTTTGTCACATAGAATATTTCTCTCCTGAATGTCCAGAAAAAAAAGATCATAATTGCCCTGTTCTGCGTTCACTTGACACATGACTTACATGGCGCTCTTTGCTGTGCAGAACCCATCCTGAGGTATCCATTTCTTTACCTTTCTTGTCCTTGCTTTCCTCTTTCAGGTATTCCCTGGGGAAATATATATATATATATATATATATCTATATATTGTGTAGCTTTAATGAACCTTAAATGATTCAAAGAAAACAATTTCAGAATTACAAACATAAAGACTAATAACAGTAATAACAACCATAATCCCAAATATACATTTTAAAAAAAAGTTTAAAACTTACAACAAGACTCTGCATGCGTCATCATTTTTGCCTCCCATAGAATCATAGTACATGATGGACCTATTGCGGAAATCCACCACCTAAAACACACAGTTCAACAATGTAAAATATGTGGGTGTATGGTGTGGAAAATTATAATGTGCTAAAGAAGTAGAAAAGTGTGTGCGTAGATGTTAGAAATAGAATTATGAGATTCTGTGATATTAGAGATAATTAACATAGTAGATTTGTATAATCAAAGTATAACCTCAGGAGGAGTGATTTCCTTTGTGTGTGTGTGTAACCGGACCTAGAAGTAATAGTGTAACATGAGAATGTTTGCGATCCTCCCCCTAAGGCGGATCTAAGTGTTTAAAAGTGTGGTTGCTAGGGAGAACAATGCTTTTTCCCTGGAGGATCAGACTCCGGCGTGTGTCTTGATTGACAGGGTAAAAGAGCCCAAATCTTTGTAATAAACTTGGTGTCAAATCACCAACTTGTTTTCATGTGTGGAAGACTGCCCCACTGAACACTTAGAGTAAATTACTACAATGGAAAAACATCACTAGCATGACCCAAGGTGAGCTTAGGTTACACTGAAAGGGACAGAGAACTCACAGAGAGGCACCAGTGCACGCCCAGGTGAATGGGAATCAACAGGATGTCTTTAGAAAAGATGTCTGTTTTTTTGGTCCAGCGGCGTACAGCACAGTAACCACTCTTTCGCAGTTTGGGATAGAAGAATGTGTTGAACGCATTAACTGAGGGAAGGTTGGGCTTCTGGCTGCGCTCCATCAGCAGATTCATGTAAAAGTTGATCACCTGAGACAGTAAGAAGAGTTTCAGCGGACTGGACACACAACTAGAACAGCTCAGCTCCAAAGTGAGGACATTCACCGTGTAGTTATAACACAACAGGTACTCACTTCATCATTGAGCCAGTTGAGATTACTGAGAGTCTGCAGATCTTTGCGCGTTAGACTAAGACCAAAGCCTTCACTCAACACCTCGTGGCAGTTGCCACCTTTTAGTACTCTGTTCACTTCCGCCTCCATTTCCTTCATTGAAAGAGACCAATTAAAATCTCTTAATTTGCACCAGAAATGATGAACTGGTTTATAATGGATACAAATCTATGACCCCACCTCTGTGAGATCAGGAAATTCTGGCGTCTCCTCCAAAACCTTCGGTTCTTCTCTGACTCTGGCTAAAGGAACCTCTTTCTCCAATGGAACTCGGACACGGACCTCTACATCTAAGCTGCGTTGACCCTCTTCTGAGAGGCGCTACAACCGGAAAAAAAAAAAAAAAACCAAGCATATTAGCCAAGTAATGAGTTTGTGAAAATGTTCAGACACTAATTGTGAATGTAAAAAATGGCCTCAGTTAGCCAGCCTCACTTGTTTGAGCAGACGAGCAGCCAGGGCCTCCTGCTCTTCTATCTGCCTCCGTCTCTCTCTCGCCCGGGAGTCATACATACTTGTCCTACAGTGACCAAAAAAAGCCCCCTTATGAAAATATTATATCAGTAAAGATGTAATGAATCATAGTAGAAACAGTTACATTTCCTTACAATTCTTTGATCCATAACTCAGCTTGGAAACACGACACGCTGTAAAGAGGAAGACAAGAAACTGATGTGGAGCCATATATGCCTTTGTTTATCTGACATTAAATAGTAATATACTGCAGTTTAAAGTGTTAAAAATGAGGGACACAATACTAAGAATGAGCATAAAAACAATGTCTAACCTTGAGCTTTCTTGCTTTTCACCCTTTTGCACATTTACAATAATTACAGAGTCACCATCATTAGCTGCAAAACAGATTTAGAGATGAGATACAGATGGAAGACAATGATGTGTACTTCTAAAATGAAATTTTGTGAGGCCTTAGTTAAAAGGTTTACGTGATGATTGTGTGTTCTGGGAGGAATTATCCTGCAGAGCTGATGGAGAGGGAACTGAGGTAAGTGTAGATGTCCTGGTGGGACTGAGGTCAGTATCCAGGGGCCACGTCTGTCTCCCTGACCTGGTGTGGGCCGGCAGTGGACTGGGGAGATTGCTGGAGCTTTGACTCGACATGCCCCTTGGGCTGGTGGGGCTACTGGGAGCCCCAGATGTTTCTTCTTCTGCTGAAGTGGCAGAAGAGGAGAACTGCAGCAGTCTATGGCTGGTGGTCAGAAAGCTGGTGCTGAGGAGTCAATCACAGCGCCATTTATGTGATGAACGGTAAATATGGCATTACCAAAATCTTATGTAGGTGATATATTCATCTAACTAGTGAAAAGGAAGCATTGTGTGTAACAGTAATTAGCCTTTACTACAATTATCAATACATTTCAACCACCACCATCATAAACAGCTATTATCCATGAATTCAACTGTATACGTACAAATCTCTGTGTGACCTCACAATGGTGTGAGAGTTGCCATTGTGAAGGAAAGATGACTGACCACCAGAGACCACAGCCAGGAGCTGCCTGTAGACCTCTTTCTCCTCTTCACTAACAGACTGTGCAAGGACGACAGAGACAGGAGAAGTCAACAAAAGTAACAACTGATTGAGGAGAAACACTTCCCCTTTGTTCTGATATCTGACCTCCTGAGCAGTGCAGTGGTGCCTGCTCGTGTGTAGGCGGCCAGATGAGGTGCTGTGTGTTGGGCTCTGCGTCACTTTAATAGGAAATGTCTTCTCGTACATGCTGGTGCAGGAACTGTTTGCAATGCCACCACTAAGAGATATTAATAATTATAGAGGATGCAATACAATATATGACAAAATGATGAGAAGCATTTACTTATTGCTAAAAAAAAAAACAAAAAAAAAACACATACCTTGGTGTTGTATGTAATCTGAGATTAAGAGGCCTGCCTAATCGTGGCATAGGGTGAAGTTCAGGGGTGAAGGATGATGGCAAGCTGACTGGATGTCCATTCGTTTTGGACACTTCACAATGTGGTGGACCCATGCACACTTGTCGCCTGTAGACTTTTGATCCTATTACTGACTTCTCGGTATGCAAGCACTCTAGTAATGGTAAAACAGAAGATTTTAATCAACATTTATGCACTCCTACTGACAGAATCTCAGGGCTCTGAGAAATTCCTTGAAAATGTATTTTCTCTAAAGTCTGGGATGATTTTTAGAGGTTTTTCATAAAACCTCCATATAGATATATATCATACAAACTTTATGTAATAAAACAATTGTACACAATACAAAAAAAATATATATAAAGACCTGATTTTAATGTTTTCCATGTCAGCGGTTTGGAAGGAGCAGCAAAAGCCTCATCCAGAGAGTTTCTTTGGAAAATCTTAAGCCAAACACATGGTGATTCCTTAACATAAATCTAAAAATACATTACCAATAATTACAGTCCAAATAAAAACATATCATACAGGTCTTCTCCCCAGAGCAGCTGCTGAGGTGGAGGGCTGAGACTCCCCAGGGGGAGGACCGGGGGACGCAGGTAACATTGTTTTTAAGGTCGGGCTTATGGTATTCTTCACCCAGGCAGCCATACTGGAGCTGTGATTTTTCACCCCTTCAGCTGCAGTCTTAACCGTGTCAATGAAATCTCCTAAACATATATTTAACAAAGTTACACCAGCGAAACTAAGTAAAAGTGATCTGAAATCATGTACATGCAGGATGAGAATACGTGGGAAAATGACGCTAAATATTTACCCATTCGGGATTTCTTGACTGTTAAACCGTCCCGATCAACATCACGCCCATCTTCCAAACTTGTTAAACAAAACACACAAGAATCACAATGTGTTATTCTACGGAAATAATGTTTTAGTTTTATGACATAAAGTCATATCACTGACAACTTTAAATTAGCGTTTTTAACACGACAGTGCCGTCCTTACCATTCGATTGGTCGTTTCCTTTTGATCAGCGAGCGGCTCTCATCAGTGTGAGCAGCAGCTGGAACATCATTACGAAGACTGGTGAAACCTGTTTCTATCCATTCGTAAATCTTATTCAACATGACTCAAAAGTTCAGAAACAACACTGCTTGTCTTAAATAAACTGTAACGTTGTTTTGCAGTCTACCCGTCAATACAACCACGGCAGACTAAATGGTGAAATTTTATGAACAGACGCTCATATCAAATATCATTTCACTTTCCAATGGAAGAAAGAAAACCGCTAGGTTTTTAGCTCCAAATTAGCCAGTTACCTTGCCAGTACTCTGCGTTAACTACCTTGCTAGCTAAAGCTGTTAGCTACAAGGCTAATTAATTGAAGTGACTTTAAATTCTGACAGAAAAGCGACAGGTCGCAATTAACGCGTTCGAAAAAAACTTTTCATTTTGAATCACACGCTAGCTCCATTAAATGACCGCGGTGTTACTTTAAATTGCATATAAACTCGTTGAAGAATAGTATCTCCCGCTTCTTCCTCATTCAAAACCACAACATGGCTGAACGGGACGTTTCACCATCGTGTATTGTGATTGGGTGACTGTATGCGCGATGTACCAGTATGGTTGTAGTTCATTGGTTAGTTGGAATGGAGGAGACCATTTAATTTAACGTCACACTTACCGGCAGCGATTTCCAAATCCGTTTTTTAATCATATGGAGACGAAGCTTTAACAAAATGTTTACTAAAATTGCGTTGAAGCGTTGAATTTTGTAAAGTTCTGTTTTAAATTGCATTAATTGCAAATATACAAATAAAAAAAATAAAAAAATTGATAAGACGACAAAATGTTCCCAGTTGCATTTATAAGCAGTTAAACTAACGACAAAGCGATAATGTCCTGCAAGCATTGATTTGGCCTCAGATTTTACTGTAGAATTTCCCTCAGAATCAGGGAAATTAAAACTCAAAATAAATTCACTCAAATACATGTGTTCCAAGGTCACTTTATTCAAACTTCAATTCTCCTTATATCACAAACCATCTAAAATATACAATATATTTCTTTCATAAAAAAATAAAATTAGGATGTGATGAAATCTTTCATCCAGCTCTTCTTTAAATGCATGTCTTTTTTTTTATTCCATCTTTATGGCATCTCAAGCTAAATGATAATGTCATAGTTGGATTTAATTACACTTATGTGCTAAGAACTGTCAGTAAATGACAGTCAATGCTTAGGGAAAATTAAAACTCTTTCATAAAAACAATCTTGCATCAGATATGAGGCTCAATACACAACTGAAAAATATAGCATTAATAATATACAATGTCAGGGTAATGGCTCATATGTTTGAATGGCACAAAATTCAACATATAGGTGAAATAGTGGATTTAAATGAAGCAGATATGAAAAACATGCCAACAGATAAAAACATTTTTGGCACTCAATGGACTTTTGATAATGAAAGCCAACGAGACATTTAGCTTTTCTAAAATGTCAGTATTTCTCATCACTAAAATCCACAAGGACAGGGTGAATATACTTGGTATAGACGTCTTATTAAGAGTCATGCATATCGTGTTATAGATCTTTTGAGAGTATTATTTTAATGCAAGAAGTTTGCCACATTTAGGTAGACATACTGTAGCTAAAAACACATACAGTACAACTTCAGGTTTCCTTTTTTATATGTAGAAAATGATCACTGCAGGGTTGAAGCTGCTAAAGCTAACAAACTAACCTCACAATTTGGGTTCATGACATTATACAATGGAAGGAAAAGGTGGGTGTGTCAAATACATGCCTGACTGCAAATAAATCTCACAAAATGCCCGTGCCCAGTATCAGGCAAATAATAAACTACAGCTGTTTAAGAGAGTGTGCACTGTCATCACAATCACTAAAATATTAAAGGATTCTTACTACGTATGTCTCAATCGAAATAAAGGCATTTTTAGACCATTTAATCTCGCCTAGTTCCAAAGATTTGCAGAAAAAAAGAGAAGATGTATATGATATCCAGGTAGATGTTGAGAGTGGCAAAGACATACTCCTCTGGACTGATGGTGTAGCGCTTGTTTCCCATGAGCAGCTGGGTGTCAAACGCTAAAAACTTCAAACATAAAATAAAACAGACACTGTTACCATGCTTAACATATCACTGATACATTTTCATCTGTGATGGTTTGACAGTGGCATTCTTACCATGGTAAAAAGTATGGCCCCCAAGGTGGCATAGACGGTATCCAGCCAGGGTACCTAATGAAGAGAATAGTTTGAGATTAAAAGAACGGCAAACAGCTAATGTGCTTTCCATGGTTGTACTTACATATTGAAAGGGGAGGATGAGTGCCAGCACAATCCCAGAGATGAACAGGACCATGCAGAAGACGAACAGCACACCTTGGTATGATGTCACGTCGAACTGGACAAATAGATGACATCATACATTAGTGTGATGAGGTACAGCGTGAAAATCAAGCCAAAAAAGGATTTTTTTTTTCTGACCTTTGTTTGAAAGCTGAAGATGGTGACAAGGAGACAGACTGCTGCTGTGATGCCCAGACACAGCACCACCGACTTGGTGTTGTAGAAACTGTAAAAAAAAAAAAAAATGTCACAAATAAATGCAACGCGACAAGAAGATGCAGAACAAAGTCATACAAAATAACAACATGAGAAAATATAGCTGTACCTGGACAACATTCCTGTCATGTAGGAGAGTGACAGGGTCTGGAATTAGACACAAAGGTAGACACTTATAAAATTTCTCAAAATCTAAATCTATTAATTTTACCTAACAAAGGATATACATCAACAATATGAGTGATATGTTAATTCTAAAACAGTGGAGTTTAATTGAGGAAAAGGCTCATACGTACAAAGATGGAAAGCATAATTAGATTCCATGGAAACTGTCTCCTGTAAGAAGAGTACGTTACAAGAGAATTCAAGTTTGTACACGTTATTCTGCCAAAATTATAAGGACCTTGAACTTACCTTGGTGCAGCACAGCAGGACAGTGTCAGATATGTGATAAAGAACACGGCACTGTCAGACAGAAGGAACATTGAGATTCTGTTAGAAGACAGAGAACTGCTACACGAACATGTGGGATAAGTGGTCCTGGATACTGATACCCACTAGGAGGCCCAGTACCATCCCGGGTTGCTTTGAATGTAGTTCTTTACGGGATCGCTGAAAGAGACACAATCTGTGAGTCAATGCACTAAAACGCAGGTTTTAAAGCTGAGTTAGGCTAACGGGACACTCACCAGAATGTAAAAAGGGCCACAATTGCAAGTGTAACAAAAAGCTGGATCATCAGGATGGTGTACACCTAAAAAGAAGCATTATTTTTCAAGGTTAAATGAAAATTGCTGTTAAATTATTTGAGATGCACAGCACCCGCGGAGCTAATATTGTTACTAAGGCAACGATAAAGCTCTTACCTTACGTATAAAGACCCTCCTGATGTTGCAGTCGTCCCAGCTAAATTCTGTAAGCATCTCCATGTCATTGTAACAAGGAGCACTGGTACCTAGAAAGCACGCTAGATACAGTCACAATGCAGTTTTCTTTTCAAAAGTATCTAAAATATTTGCAAAATCACACATTTAAACAATTCATGAAACACTGTGACCTGAAGTGTGAAAAATATTGACAAAACTGAAGGATAAGATCCTGACCAGCAGTGGCTTCTTCATAGCTCGGCGGAGCTGGTGCCACGGAGGTGTGTCCGCTGAAGGAACCAGTCTTGGCTGTTTGTGACAGCTGGTGGCAAAAGACACAAATACTTTAGCTTTTAGTTCATATTTTTACCTTACAGGCATTTAAAAAAAAGAGAACACTTTTAGGATGATCAGATAAGAGGCTCCAATTAGGGGCTGTTTTAAGTTATTTGTGTGTGTTCTATGTTGTTTATCACTTAGAAATTGTGGAAAATGTAAACACATTTCAATGCAACTAAGTGGGATGATGGAGATTAAGACAGTTTTTGGAGGATGGCCGTTATTAAACCTCATGTAATGCCTAGAATACCTGGTGTTCAATTTTAGACTACTACTTTAACGAATATCTGCTGTTCAGGTTGTAATTTGATAGCTGTTTCCAGAATTGTCCATTTGGTGTCAGACAGTGCCCCAAAAAGAAACTGGTTGTCATAGTGACACCGCATGGCGAAAATGTCAGTGACGCAGTTCACTAATATCATAATCCAGGATTCATCCAGAAAACTAAAGTGCGTAAAAGACGTTTTAGTAAAATTCGTACCTTGCCCTGCGTCATGATGTCCGTCTGTCGATCTGCCTGTCACTCGGATCTGTTGATTTAGTTTATTCCGGTTAAAATGGTCTGTTCTCGCCGGTCCAGAATCCGTCCTGCTCGTCCTGTCAGCTGAGCCTGAAGTCGTTCTGACGGAACACTGATGGAGTTTAAACCCACTGCGTCCTCCCTCACCCAGAAGGATGTTCTAGTAGCATCCAGGTGAAGCAGAACCACAGAGAACCAGGCGGACTGTACCACCGCATCAGGGAAAATAGGGGGGATGCCCCTCCAGACCAATCTAGAAGAAAGATGTTTAATTTTGACATTTACGCCTCTGATTGTTTTTTAAGTAGTTAAAGTTACCTGATTTTATCAATCAGTGCATTTGAGTTCACTCTATATATGAACATTTTAACATTACAAATAAATTCAAGAAATGCTAAATTGACTGGATTTTATTAAACACAGCCCCAAACATTTGTTCCTATAGTAACATTTGTGAAACCAGAAATAACCAGAAATAAAAACGTACATTTTTGTCATAACCCATTTAAAAAATGTGTCTTAAAGAAACAAATGTATGATAATGGATACAGTATGCTCAAATAAATATAGACCTGTGAATTCTGATCATATAATGTTTTAATAGCAGGGGAAACTGTAAGAAAATGTCCTGATAGCATAACTGCAAAAGCCTCCAAAATCACTGACTGGACTCTTCTGTCCAGTAAATTCAGTCAAGACTGTGATTTGCATACATGCCATCATGACCTCATTTCGTTAGATATTCACTGATCTCACATCCTGCTGAGTGTGTTTATACATATATGGTGGAACACCATATTACACATCAGCCCATCAGAGGTGGTCGCAATGAGGTAAAAACACTACCCAGGACAGTGAATGGAATGATAAAATATACAGCCATTAAAACATCAGCAGAGGTTGAATGAACATAGTTCTTCAAAAAACAATGACAAATAAACAGAAAACCCATTCAAACCACTTTCTGGTCTATTTGACAAAATGCTGATTTATGTGGAACACAAGAGTTTTTCAAACCTTCAGAAAAATAAAAATATATTTAATTTAAAAGCGCATGAGTCATCTTCTCAGAACATCTCCCCCTCTCCCCGAGTTCCTTCCAGTTTCAAGTCTGTGTCGTTTCTCCCCAGAGTAAACAGACTGACTACAGCCATCAGGGCTGCCAGCATCATCACTGCACAGCCTCCAAACATGTGTCTGGTCCCGCTGCCGCTCTCCCCTGCACCAGTTCCCGATATCTCCCCATGCAGCGCCAGCAATCCCAGGCACGCCAGCAGGTGCAGAGGGAGGCGGAACCAGGCCAGCACGCCGGAGCGCTTCTCCTCAGGGATAATCCTGCCTTGGAGGAAGTTTAGCGCGGGAAAATAAAGACCGCAGGCCAGTTCCAGCAGCAGGAAGGCCAGAAAGGATTCATGAGGTCTGGGCTGCCCAGGAACAGTGGAGAAGGTCAGCATGAAGAAGGAGAAGAAGGCCATCAACACAGCCAGGCAGAGGACATGGCCAGGCTGGAGGTGGTAGCGTGAGGATGTGGCTACTCGAAAAAGCAAGGAGCCAACCATGCTGGCAGCCATGAAGCAAGAGAAGACTATTCCCAAAGGGGCTCCATGAGGATCTAATACAGGCGTCCACAGAAAAATAAAAATGTAGAGGACACTTTCAAACAGAGCCTGCACACCACCCAGGAGCATAACTCTCTTGTCTGAGAGCAGGCAGCGCAAACCATCGCTGCAGCTGCGTGAGAAACGAGCCCTGGCTGACAGATGGGTGACCCCTCCATTGGGGGTACCGAGGAGCATGGTCTGTTTTTCCCCATCAGTGCCTTTGTTGGCCTCCTCCCTCACCCAGTCTGTCAGCACAAACCAGGCACAGCAAGCGAGGAAGGGGATGGCCAGGAGGAAGGGAGCCACTGGTCCTAAGTGGAGCCACTCTGCCAGTAAATTAGCCACCAGTCCAGCCCCTACAGCGAGCCCATTGTTCCAGGTCGCAGCTTTGGTGAATGTTCTTGGGATCCACTCTTTTGGGAAATCGTGGATTTCAACATGATGATGCACGTACCAGGATTCAAATGTGGTCGTGAGCAGGGATGTGGAGAGGCCCCCGAGGATTCGCCCCATTATTAAAACAAAGTAATCTCTGGATAACTTGGTAAGGCAACAGGCAGAGTAGGACAGACAGAAGAAAATACACATATGTCTGCGGCCCACAGCTTGAGAGAGCCAGCCTGAAAATGGAGCAAACAGAACACAGGACGCCAGGCCACACACATAAATGATGGCTATTTGGGACTCCAGAAAACTGTAGTGGCGGTAGAGTTTGTATAGGTAAGGACCCTGAAGCCAGTCTGCCCACAGTGCCAGAAGATATGCTCGGAGAAATGTAGTCTGGAAGCGGCGGAAGGCTGGGTTGACTGCAGCAGTAGGCTGAGGTGGCGTCAGACGTCGTGCGGTGAGCTCCAGGCCAACACACAAGGTTAGCAGGGAAATAACTGCAAAATATGCGGTCACCAACATTGTGTGGCAGACTGTAACCAGTCGAGGTCAAACCTGGGGCCTAACTTTTCTGATTCTCAGCACCTGAACGGAAACAAAGTAGAAAAATCCCTATAATACCTTTTACAGCACGGAAGTTACTCAACAAGAAAGCCCGCACACATTTATTTTTTAAAAATATGTTTCCTATTTAAAATACTTTAAGTCTTTAAGATGTACCTGAATACATGCGTCCGTTAGCGTTAGCTGAAGCTAATAACTTTTGAAACAAAGCTGTACCTTGTATCGCCCAGATGCCTCCTGCTTTTATTATATTGCGTTATATTAAGTGTTAGGTCTTACCGAGTTATTTAAAAACGGTCCCATACTAGCGACACGAAGGACCGAATTGATAACACGAGTAAAGATGCTGTTAGCAAGCCTGCCATCGTCACCTAAAGATGGCACTTCCGGGATCTGATTGTTTGCCACAAGGGGGCGAACTCGCACTATTTTCCAGGACTGCTAAATTCTGTATTTGAGATAACGTTCGTTTATGTAGAATGTATTCTGTTTGTCGAGATTAAAATCCTACTCAATCATCCTTCTGAATGCCTCATACATACACATTTAATATTATATATAAGAAAACCTTGTTTATTCAACTGAAACTACACCAAATGAAACAAAAAACAGGATCACAAAGAGTAATATTTTAATTTTATGTAATTTCTATTTAGGAATAGAGATTTACAAAATATACAAGATGTCTTCAGTTAGCCATAATCAAACAAACAAACAAACAGTCAGAGGACCATTGAAATAAGATCTATCACCTGTAAATATCTTTTGTGTTTGTATGACAAACATTGGGTCATACGGAGGGTGCACGTGGAGCGAGTGCTGGTGATTTCAGGGATAATGCTGGTTGTTGATACAATTCGACAGCAGGAAATGTGCCAAAACTATTTAAAAATCCCTACCACGTATTATCCAGTGCACAGCGCCCTTTGACACGACCGAATCCCTGCTGCAGGCAGGACAGTACATTCTTCTTTACATCAAACTCATCTGTCTGATCATCTTGTCTTTACAGTCATCAATACATTAGACATCGGGCTAACATAATATTTACAGCAAAAAAAAAAAAAAAAAAAAAAAGAAAACTCAAAGGATCTACAAAACTTGACATGCAGGGAGTGTCTCCATAAGCCCAAAATGTGAAGATATATAGTGGCACAGACTTGTGAAATAATATCCATAAAATGCCACTGACATATGAAAGCTGGCATACTTTAATAAACACAAGGTGTGAAGCATATTTTCTGGAAGATCAGTCAGAATTGGTAAAAAGACACAACGGATCCTATTGCAGGAATGACACATTAAAGAGTCTCATTCCAATAATAACGATGGTGAGTGTGATGCACGATTACCATAAGAATTCAGATATAGCTATTATTATTTACAGGTTCCCTTTATCTGAAGCACAAACTGAAAGTCTTTACAAATGGTCCCAAAGCCATAAGAATTTGGAGCTACAATATCCACCTTTGCTTATCGGCGGCCTGCAATACACAAACCTGTGCTGGCTTTTATTAGTAAGTTGATTGGATATAATGAATTAATGTACAAGTGATTGTGCAAGAGGATCATGGTTACAGTACTCTACATGATCTTTTACATGGTTTAATGGAACACTGGAGGCATTTCAGGTTCTTAGTATAAAATAGCTTGTGTCTGAATGTTTTTTGTTCCGAAATGCTGCAAGATCATCCTCAAAATATATGGTTTCTCGTCCCCTAATTTAGTCTTCTTATCACACAGCTCCATGTTCCTCGATTTTCTTGAAGAAGTCTCACTCTTGGAAGTTGTCAGTCTGTAGGCAGCGTGCTTGCGTTTCCTGCTCAAGCATCGATGGGGAAGGCCAGCAGCTTGTCAGAGTGCAGATTGTTGAGTGTGCGAAGGTCAGGCAGACGCAGGAGGAGTTTGGGGAAGAGAGCTGTGTCGTCGGGGCGATGGCGAGTGATGAGTGACCGTAGAGCGCGGATCAGGCTCTCCTGTAGCTGCTCCACGGCCTGCATGTCTGAGATCCCAGTACGGTCTGTGGAACACAGCAACATGTGAGTGTGACGGGCTAACACAGTATTTGATGCACCACCTGTGTGCAACATTTGTCATTGAATAATGTCCCCTCCCTACCTGCAGAAACCAGGACAACAGCCATGAAGAGGGCCATTTCGTCAGGCTCTAGGCCCAGAGAGCCCAGCTTCTCACTGAATTCGAACATGGCGTCTAGCAGAGAACCCATGCCCAAGGCCCTCAGGGTGGACAGAGGGTAGGTCTGGCCGTTCAGAAAGGTCACCGTGTGGTTTTCAGCATTGAACAAAGTGCAGAATCTCACCATCAGAACCTGTGATGGAGTTAAAAGCCACAAAGTTAAGAGCATGAAAGCACAGAAGGGTGAATCACGAGTGCCCAGTGTTCAAATGTTTGCCATCACCTGGAAGGTGCCTGATTTGAGCAGCATGACCTGGTCGTGTTGGCTGAGCTCCTGGAATCCTGGGATTCCCTTGGCAAACTCTACAACCTCCTTCACTGCAGGAGTGAAGCACTGAGAGAAAGATTCCCATATCTCCTGACTCGAACGCTCCGGTCCTGACACAGGCCAGGCATTTAGCGGGCAGGCCTTAGAGAGGGGAAAAAAGACAAAAAATCATGAGATTTACAGACAATCTCACAAGAGTCTTTATATGATTTTGTCTTTTTTTTTTTTTTTTTTTTTTTTTTTTTTTTACCAGCACTTTGGATCCTGGAGCTAATTTCCATGGACACGAGGGCTGATTCGGAGTGTTTTCTGCACTGTGAAAACTGTTGTAATTGCCAGAGTTGCCTCTTGGATTTGTTGTGCTGTGAGGCTGCTCATAGTTATTGATGGTTGAAACGGAGAAGGCGTAGCCACTATTGTCCACATCACGGAATGCCTGTTTGTTGTCGCTAGAAGAAACTGGGCAAAGAGCGGCGGGAGCGACGGGACAAGACTGGTAACTCTGGGTGGAGTTAGAGTGTGGGAAATTGGTATCTTGTGAGAAGGAGGAGGTGTTATTGTTGATGGTGGAGATGTTAGCCATCTTGGCTGGTCTTTCGCCGTCGTTGCTGGTGGTGAAGATGTTGCGATATGCTCTGGAGATGGCTCCGATAGCCTCTTTGGAGCTGCAGTCTTCTGGGTTAGGGGGCGTTTCCCTCACTGGACTGGAGTCCATTTCCATGACAGCCGACTCATTCAGGCTGTTTATGTAGCTCTGCATCTCCTCCAGAAGTCTCTGCTTCTCTCTCTTTGGGATGCGTCCGAAACGCACAGCTGGGGGAGACACAAAACGTCGGGACAGATCAGATCAATGTGATGAAATAGGAAATTACCCAGGATGCTCGTCACTGTCTCCATAAGTCACGTTCATTTTAGTTCCGAACACTCGGAAACACAGAGATGCTGCTGTAACTATACATTAAACCTACTTTCCTGCACTGTTAAATGAATTCAGTCATTTATTTGAGATTCTCTCTCTCCTCGCCCCATCCTCCCTTCCCACAGTAACCATCAGCTGGAGAAGCTATTTATAGACCTCCTGCTACCATCTGCCTCATCCTCTCCTCCGACTACCCCTGTCTCCTTCATCTCTTGCGCTCTCCCACCGCTCGTAAGTAGGGCAGTGGGGCAACGTGAGCGTGATGTCACTGGCACCAAGAACGTGAGAAAGTGAGGGATGAGGGAGGTGCATTTGGCGTGCAGAAACGAGTTGAGGAGACAGCGGCGTGAACATGAAACGGACTGACATTGGAAAAGACAGTGCATGGAAACTGAGAGTTCGCGCCTGTGTGTGTGTGTGGGAAGTGTGTTTGGGCATGTGTAGTATGAAACTAGATAAGGCAGCTTCAAAGGCTCCTCTTTCCAAAGTATTACAGAAAATGCACAGCAGTAGGGATTTTTTTAAGGTAATAAAAGCTCCATCTTGAGAAATATAAGCAATTTACATTCAAATATGATGAGGGTGTGCTGAGTAAAGTGAGCCCCATTAATGTATAATACATCTAATTTTTGCAATTATTTTCTGTTCCTTGTGTACAATGTCCCCTAATGGGGACTGGGCCAATATTACTGCACCTTCCACTGTGGTTAAAAAGAACCCAGGCCTGGGGAGCCACCACTCTGATAATGATGCTCTACTTAAACTCTGAAAAATGTGCCATCATTAGTGGATGTCTCGCTGCAGTGCACTTACCACAGTTGCCTCTTCTGACTATTTATTGTGGGTAGCACTCAGATGTATGTGAGTTTCCTGTTTTTTTGTGAAGTTGAAACAATGCAAAAAGGGGTTTCTAGGTTGTGGTCCTCCGTCCTTTAGAACGTGGATGCCACTCTGTTCAAATTTTGTTGTTTTTTCCCCCCTTCTGCACCAGAAGTGTCAAGCACACACAGAAATAACACTAACCTCTTTACTAGATTAGGCAATGTGGGGTACTGGAGGGCGGAGATAAGCAGGAACCATACTGAGAGGAAGAAGAGAGGCAAACTACACCAAGTAGGTCATGGTGTGTGACTACACCATAGGTCCATTTCTTTTTTTTTTCTTTTTTTTTATTGTTTTTCTAGGTCACACCAGCTGTGTTTTTGAAACTGTGATGATAGGTGATCAATCAGAGTTAAGCTATCAGAGAAAAACTAGGTGACGTGGGCATTACGCCTGATTAAATCTGTCAAAACTGCCTGTTTTTCCACAGCTCTCGCATAATTATCACCACATCCCTCATTAGCTGCAGCGAGATGGTCTATGGGTGTGCACGTGACGATCGAGCTGACCCTGCTCCCATTTCCCAAAATAATACTGATGTTTGCTGCAGTTTTTCTAGATGATAGATAGCTTTGGGGACTTCAAGGCTCTTCTTCCCATAAATCATCGTCTGATGGAGGGGGTGGAGATGTGAGGGAACGTGGTGGGTCACATACAGAGGGAGGGGCCGCAAAGAGGTAAGTCTTATGGGAAGATGGTGCCAAGGGCAGGAGAAAGACACCGAGAAACCAAAGAGAAAATGAAAAAGGCCAGGTGGCAAGCGTTGGCGGAGCAGAGACAGAGAGTGGAAACGCAGGTGCAGGTCTGCTGTCAGCGTGAGGGAGTGAATGTGCTACTGGCATGATGACCTCAAAAGATTTCCTGAGTGGTGTTTTTTTATACACAGACCTACATATTGGGGCTGTGCTGCTTTTGGGCTTCGCTTTTCCTTCCTTCTCTGGGCTGATCAAAGCACAGTGGCAAAACTCTCATTAAAAGTCGGGATGTCTCACCGTCTCTCGACATGCCCACAGACAGGCATTTCTTGAAGCGGCAGTGCTGGCACCGGTTGCGGTTCATGCGCATGATGAGACAGTTCTCATTCTTCACACACATCTTGTAGTTGATGTTCTGCTGAATGCTGCGGCGAAAAAAACCCTGGAGAAAAAAACAAACAAAAAGAAAAAACAAGAGCATATTGAAATTGTGTGCACAATGTGTCGGTAATAATTATGAACGTGATTTGTTTTCTGATCGAGGTGCCTACCTTGCAGCCCTCACATGCGTGCACTCCATAGTGGAAACCAGACGCAATGTCTCCGCAGACTTTGCAAAGCAGGACCATCCCACCTGACTCTGGAATTAACGGATAAGAGTAGCAATTCAATTAAAAACAAGATAATGCAAAAAAAATAAAATAAAATAAAAAATCTTAACTGTGTTTACAGAGAGAGACACTAACTTGTGAAGGTTCCTGCAAACCCGCATGGCCTCTTTCCTGCAATGGGGTGACCGAATGTGTGCTGTTGACTGGCTGCTGCTGTTGCTGGGGGGCCGCTGTAGACCTCTGGGAACTGGAACACCAATTTAGAGGATGGAGTGCTGCCCCCACCTGCCCTCTGCTTTAACACCCCGATCTCCGTGAAGGTAACCTCCTCTGGAGAAGAAGGCTGGGAGTGCGAGGAAGGTGACTGCGTTTGGTACCCACTCGAGGGGCTCCCTGGGCTGGGGCTGGAGCTGCCAGAGGAGCCTGCGTACAGGATGACTCCTCCTCCTGCAAATAAGGGAAAAGGCGGACATTAGATACCTGCGCGTTTAAAGCCAGAAGACTTACATTAGAAACCCAATTAACCTTCTAAAATCATCTGTCCTGTCACTGTAGCACTTTGGGAAAATGTGACGTAATGTTGCACAAGAGAACATCTCTGAGATTCTGCAGCTCCGTTGCCTCATCATGAGTGCAACACGCGTAATCGTGCGCTCGGGCAGATAAAGCAGGCGCTAAAAATACCGCATGTGGCACAGCAACAGTGCAGACCGCGTTCCCCTTTCCTACATTAATCCCGCGTCATGCTACTGCAGCATGCATTCGGAACTCATGAAAACATGTGGAATGTTTTGTTTTTCCGTTCGATGTCTCTCTCTCTCTCTCTCTCTCTCTCCCCCCCCCCCGCCCACACACACACACACACACACACACACACACACACACACAGTTTCGCTTCAGATCCTTTCTCCCCTCCTCTCTTTGACTTCTAGTCATGCGTTGTGGATGAGCTGAGACGCGGCCTCACGTGTCTGCGGGGTTTGCTGCTGCCTCCTCCGCTCCAATAATATCCTCGCTCCCCTGGCACCATGCCCAGCGCCAGCCAGCAGCGCGACACCTGACCGGCGCCTCACATGCGCGGACTCCTGACACGGTTACTGCCCGCACCAAATCCAGCAACTTCATGTCGGAATACGCGATTCCAAAACAGATTTGTGTTTACAAACAGCCCCACCGCGGATCTCCCCGGGCGTGAAGTAGTGTTTACTGGTGTTTATGAGGGGATACCGAGTCACGTTTTGCAGGAGAAAACCGCACCGATCTGCTGGGCTGACGCACCAACGACTTAATAGACCGCATGGAATAGAAAACCATAGTTAAATAGTTCTTAATACTCCAAAGACTTATTCAGGATTCCATGTGTCAGCGTTCCAAACATCACGTTTGCAGCGGGCACGTCCCTGTGTTGCTCTTTGCTGCACATTGCATCTGTTTCCGCTCTGGTGTTTTGATAATCCCCGAGCCAGCACGTGTTGCTGCTTTGTTGACTCATGCCAGGGCCGAAAACGAGCCGGCAGAGCTTCACCTCTCCATGAGCTTACGCGCAGAGCAGGCGGTGGCCCAACCCCACCCCCGCTCAACCCAAACACATTGCATGTCCACCTGAAGACTCACATGTACAGTAAAGCGTTCTGGAGTCTGTCAGTTTACAATCTGGTTAATAGTCACGTGAACAAATGTCAATATGACAAATGTGGAAGGGATGTGAAAAGGTCATAAAGCATAGGAATGCTTGATATGCGGTTGTAAAAGGCGGGGATTAGATTTGAATTGCTCTTGAGTAGCTCCATTACTTCTACGGATGTTTATTTGTTCTTGAGTAAATGTACTCAGTGCTTATAAAATTAATCTGTTGTGGTTTGCTGTTTGCTGAACAAACTGTGAGAACCAACTGAGTGTCTGCACTTCGTTAACTCGGGCTTTTGAGTAACTAGGTCAATATCACAGGAGCTCGGTAGAAACGTGTCTCTGCCTGCAGCACCGATGCTGCATCCAGCTCATGATGCGTGCTGCATCTAAATGTTTGAGATCTGACTCTGGATAAAAGCGCAGCGCGTCTGTCTGCTGGGTGGGCAGTGTGCAGAGTCACGTTTCGGTTGATGCGCGCCCCGACCGGGCACAGATGTTTGCAAAGTCATGATCGAGTTAGTCTCTGCTACAGTGCCCGTGATGCAGTTCGGAGGGGAAAGATGCTTTGAGCGCAAATCAGAGGCGCATGAGGCGCGGAAACGTGACGGGAGAGAAAGAGAAGCTAATGCATGGAATCGCTGACCCACTGACCAAACTCTCCCCCTCCATCACTGCAGGCGGCATCAGCACAGAAGCGTCCGTGAGAGCGGGAGGAGAGGAGAGGGAGGAGGAAGAGGAGAAGGAGGAGGGCCCGACTATATCTCACGCGTCGCACGCGGCTCTGCAAGGGAAGCCACGTGAGGAGGCTTTCTGAACGGTGCTTTCGCAGGAAAGACACGCAGAGGCGCTCCAACTAGGAGCCAGTGCTTCTACAGTCCGCCAGGGGCTCACAATTAAAGAGCCAAAGTAAATAGAGCAGCGTTTGTAGGGTGGTCTGACTGTGCAACACCCGCATGCACCGCCTGCACAGTCAGACTGGGCTGCTGCTATTTTAGACCAAGAAGGGGATGCATGCTTAGCAGTTAGAGCCAGGCGGACTGTGGGCTGTCAAAACAGAAAGTCCTGGACAGAATGAATGGATGGTTTTGGGGGAGTTGAGTTCTATGGCTTGTCCGTACACTGCGAGGGTATCTCCAAATATCCCAGATGTACACTCAGATTTCACTCGCACTGCAAAATTTGGCTGTAGGAAGCCGGTTTGTCAAGGTGTCCCTTGAAAGAAAATGTCCTGATGCAAAGACTGAACACTTATTAGTTCAGCCATCAAGTAGTGTGACATCAGAGAGGAAGGACAGGGTTCATGACAAAGAAGACTGACTCCACAATGGGCACCGATGCCTTGTTTTCTGATCCATAATATTTCAGATTTTTGAGGACAAGGATCCTGTATATGGTGTAGCTCTGAAGTAGGCCTACGTCACCTCTAGTCTTGTGTCCCATTTAAAACAGGGTCTGCAGATTGATGTCACTAAACGATGCAAAAAGTCAATGGCACCCTATTTTGATAGGGTTACTCTTTGTGGTGCTATGAAACTGTTGTACCAAAACAGTATTTTGTTTTGCGTTATTTGATAGGTTTTGGATTGACTTTCTAGAATATTGCAGCCATATTTGGCCATATTAACAGATTAATTATGTTGAACTTTTCTTCTGGATTTCATTATATTATAAAAATTATAAAAATATATTGAATATTAATGAAGTCCCAGAAGTAGATATGCTCAGACCTCGTCTCCAGAAGACAGGAGTGTGTTCTGTAATCAACCTCTACCGCTAGGGGGCATTGAAATGAGAGGGGGTATCGTCTATTTCATAGCTTGACATCAGATCTGCAAGATACCTGAAGGTGTGAATTTTATTATTCTATAAATTACCAACTACAAATTAAGCGCTACCCTGTATCAGATTTAGTGTCAAATATTTTGACTTTTTCTTGACTTGTGTCCTTTTGTAGCTGTAGTTCTCACTGTACTCTGGGGTTTTATCATCTATAGTGTTTGTGCAGATTATAGTGTTGATTCTTTTTTTTGTGTGTGCAGAAATACTGTATGTTAACAACATACCTTGGTGTAGGATTAATGTACCAGGTGGTAATTCATGCATTTTCAAGAGGTGCAGTTTGTCAACACTGATTTATTTGTAATTTTAATATTTTAACAACCTGTTCTATTGATTCTCATTGGTGCCATGGAAACAATGTAAGTCTGTTTTTTAGAATCACTGTAAGTGAAATAATTGAGGAAATACTGATGCAGCACTTCTTCTGAACTTTCTCAAACATTTCTTATTACTTAATTTATAGGAATGCGTGTAAAGTTAAAGTCGTTTTCCATTTTTAGGAAAAAAAAAACGTGTAGGCTACGTTTGCTGAAGAAATTAGTAATCAAATGAAATATTGATGTTATTGTCTGAAGGAGATTAGACCAAACCTAAAAATACACTGCTCACGTTTGTGACAGGTGAATGTTCCAGTCCATATTTCCATCTGGGTGGACGGAACAGCAAAGGTTCCGTCTCAACCCTCTGCTCTGTCTCTCCTTCAGATTACGCTTGTGTGTTGATGGAACAGGGGCTGCGCCTGTCACCTGTGCTGGAACGTGACTGTCCCCGTTGTAAATGATTCACCGTCAATTAAAAGAGAAGAGCAAACGCGCACACCTTTGGCTGACCTCGACAAGAGGCTGTCTAATACTCTTTAACGGATGGGAGTCTTTAGAGCTCCGCCACTTAAGCCACTGCCCTTGCTCACTGACACAAACACGCCAAAGTCCGCGCTCCCTGTCTTACTGACGCCGCACGGCTGCAGATCTTTCTGTTTCCCACTTTATGACCACCGTGTCAGTGGGCTGAAGCTCCACGTGAGTTTGTTTTCGTGAGCACAACCAGGAAGTCGCCGCAAACACCGAGCGCGTGTCGCTGGCTCGACATTTGTACAGCTTGTACAGACAGAGCCGACAACAGGCTGTGGCTATTCTTGAAAACTTTTGTTCGTCTGGACAGAGACTGTTGCAAAGGTTAAACGTCAGCAGAAGGAACGCGTGCATGAGCGCCACTGTCACGCATAAATGGCAGCAATGAAATGACTCAAATCAGTAATAATCGCACCTGCACGTAGGTCTAAGGCATAATAGGTAACATGAATGGTGCAAATAAGTTACAAGCTGTAATTGTAGAAAATTATAATTATGCATGCGATAAAAGTGAGGACATGTTTGGCTTTCACCATTTTTTGCATAATCAACAGTAAAACATCAAAGAACTCGATTCACGATTAGGTGAATCGTTTACAGTAATTTGCAAGGAGAAGCTGTGGCAGGTGAGCTCTTACCTGGGCTGTTGTCCATTTCTCTGTTTGATTTCGGTTGCTTTCGCTGTCTGAAGATGGGCGTCCGTCAATGTCACTAAACTGAAGCGAAACTATTCTGAAGGCAGTCGAGAAAGTCAGTAAAGAGACTTCCGTCAAGAACCTGCTCCATGGAGCCCAAAAAAGAAGAAGAAAAAACCGATGCCAGCGTCCAGCGGACGCCTGGTTTCCCCGGTACGGAGATCTGGTGTGCTGCTCTGCTCGCAGATACCTGGACACCTTAGTGGATGCTGCGCTCCGGCTCGGGCGCGCTGTGATGCTGCACTGGCGAGGACTACACAGTTGTCACCGATGTCAAGAAAGTGGAGTCAGCGCAAATTGGTCAACGGGGTGTCAGGCGTGACACACACACCCACTCGCACATCACCCACATCAATCACTTTTGCAGGTGAGTAGGAAATGTGACCGTTTTATCGTGTGCCCAACTTAAGCGCTTGTGTTTGAGTGGGAGATTTGGCTCACTCTTGGGCTCACTCTTGGTCTCTCTCTCTCTCTCTCTCTCTCTCTCTCTCTCTCTCTCTCTCTCTCTGTCTTTCCCTCCCTCCTTCACGCTTTTGTGCATTTTCATTGGCGGGGAGTTGGAGCTGGGGGGGGGGGGTTGGGGGGGTTGATGCGCTTATTCGAGCGTGGTGCATGTTCAGTTAAGCCAATCTACATGTGCGCTCTACATGTGCAGGAGGGAGCACTGTCCCACTGATACACATTTTATGCAAAACACAGAGCGCGTGGTGCGGAGCGATGAAGAGATTGGAGGAGGAAGCACATGGACAATAGGCGTGGCTCACCGTGACTCCTTGTTTTCTGCAAACACAGACATGCCCGGGACGAACCTGCCAAACGAGCAAATGCCAAGTTTGAAAGCTACATGGTAAATGAAGGCGATGGACGTGCAATGCACGTGTGCGCGCAGACATACCAACAGCATGTTAGAATTATTTTAATGAGTATTAGGATTGTATTTGTTCACTCCTTCGAGCCTATAGATTGGCTACCCTGGCTTACTTTTTAAAGTCTTGCTGTTTATTTCCAAACTAAAGTGCAGTAATAGTTGTGATGCTGTATGTCTGAATATTCGCGTGCAATAAATACAGAACAGCCTGTCGGAAACGCAGCACCTGTGGCAATACATGGCGTTGTTTTGTATAATAATAGTGATGATTATCCGGACTTGTTTAGATTATTTAGAAATATAAATGAAATACATATTTTCTTTTATACGAATTCCTGCAATGGCACGTTATCAGTCGACTTCGGGTACTTTAAATTGGGGTATTTATTCTGACTTGTTTATAAGCAAATGATAGCTTATTTAAAGTAATTTTAAAAACGTTGCTTAAACTTTTGTTTGCTTAAACTTTGTTTTTGTTTTCTTGTTGTCCCCTTAATTATTGGTGCAGTCCTCCAAGTGGCCGGTAAGGGGAGCCATTGTGCCGGAAATGGCTACGCACGGTAACGTCCAGGCCAGACGAGGACTATCTGCCAATTTTTTGCAGGCTTCATACAGATGTTTGGTGTGCGTTGCCATTGAGGACCCAGTATTATTGTCAGCAGTTAAAAAAAAAAAAAATAAACATCTTAATCATCTTAATATTTAAATGAAATTTGAAATGGGAACATCACTCAAAATAAACATACTTTATTTTTACCATATGTGTTTAACTCGTAATCAAAATATAACTATATATATATATATATATATATATATATATATATATATATATATATATATACAAACCAAGTGATGATTTATAATTAATTATATTACTACAAATCACAATAATAATGATTATCATAAAAAATGTATTATCTCCTCCAAGGAGGTTTTGTGACGATTCTAAAATAACTCCAAAAGTTATGAACGGATTTTAATGAAATTGTTAGGAAATGACATAGATGATCTAATTTTGGTGAAGTTCTGGACATTTGATCTTCCGAAGATCATAGGCCAAAATCAAATTCCAAGGGGCTTACACGCATGCACAACTGCGCTGGTAGTTAACAGCGCGTTACCGCTTGTTGAGTTTCGATCAGGCATCGCCGCAGTCACCTAATCCGGCTTTGGCCGCTCTGCGCCCGAAGCGTCTTGAGATCAGCGTCGCGACCACATCCTCGCGCACGCGGATATCGGCGTCGGTCCAGCACCAGTTGAACGCAGTGGGGGGATTGGCAACATACGAAGGTAATCAGATAAACGCCCGAAATCATCTCTGAAGCGAACGAGCAGATGGCGGCGCGTTGTAAACGCGGAGAATTTCCTCTGAAGGCTGTCCAAGACTCAGTTGTTGTCTCTTTTTGACAAACTTCGTCGTATGCGCGCATGTCAGCAGCCTGCAGCCTTTTAAATGTGTCCAACTTTGCAGAGAACGCGCTGAGCGTCTGAGCGCTGAGGCTACTGTAGGCGTGGAAGGTAGGATTATACCGCATAACATACATGACATAAATCAAGAGTTCCGTCTCGATCAGCCGAACACGTCTGAAAGCACAAATCAGCACCGTTTTGTTTTTTTTTGTGTTTACTATAATGCCTGTCATCACGGGGACGCGTTAAGGCAGGGCACGGAATAATTACAGACTAAGTAGAACAGGAGTAGCTGCCAACACACACACCTGCAAAGGCTTTTGCCGGAGGCTTAAAAGGCAAGCCTCCATCACAGTCTGCCTGTGTATCTGCCTGTCACCCAGCGCACGGACCTCCTCCCCCCCACCGCTCCTGCTTTATGAGAATGATACCAGCCTGTTGTGATTGATGAGAGGTTTATATTTATCTCCAAGGTGAATCTCTGAGGTCGTTTTAGATTAATCAGTATGCAAAAGATAATTAGTAAACATGACTTTTAAAAAAATATTTTACACCATGCAGGGAAAAAAAGGGGATAAAAGCAGGCCCCTGTCCAAGCTCAACATATAAAACATATGCAAAATTTTATACCAGTCCCACACACTAAAAACTTTGATGTTTCCTGTTCAGTATTTAGTGCCCAGCGTTCTCACAAGGGCAGTTTTATGTGCAGGGAAAGAGGCATGGAAAAGAAGACCTTTCCTTTTGAGCTCACAGATTTGCAGTAATTACAGAATCACTTCCATATGTGGTTCTCTGGCTGCCTTCTCGCTGCCCCCACCACACTTTTCCCCAGTATTCTCTCATTCCCTCTCCATTCTTTCATTTGCGTTCTCCCCATTCCCATTTTTTTCCTATGCTTTTTTTTTTTTCTCTCTTTTGGCTTGCCCCCATGCACTCAGTGAATTCTCCCTGTAAAAACCGCAGCTTGAACAAAGTTTATGAGAATCACAACATCCTGGCATTTTTGGCGAGTGAGGGCACTCTCTGGCCAATCAGGGAAGCTGTAATTGCTAGAAAAAAAGTGTGATGCAGGACAAGAGGAGAGAATGAGACATTGAAAGCAGAAGGGAAGTTTGGAAAATATGGAAATAAGAAAAAAGGGAGAGCGCTCCAAAAAAAAATCCAAGAAGCAGGAAGGGAGCGTGAAGGAGGGAGAGGTGGAACAGAAAATGAGGCATACAGGGGGAGAGGGGGCTGGAGTAATACTTTTGATAGAGGTGGGTTCAGTATGGGTTCATGGTGACATCATGGCTGATTTTTGTGAGGAAAGTATAGACAGGAGATCTGTTCACCTTTCATTGGACACACATGTCGGGGAACAGGCAGAGTGCTTATGTGCAGGCACACACACACTGGTCGCTGTGTCAACAGCCTCTGAATGCGCCCTGGAATATGCCCAGGCGCTGTGCACCGCTGTTTTAATTTCCCCCTTTCTCACCCTGCTTTTCTTCTGCAGTTAGATATGTGTTGGCTCTCAGTTCTGAGCTTTGTTCTCATTTGATTCCTTAAAAAAAGACTACAGACGTTGGTGGCTACAGCGCGCCATTCGATCCCGAACACATACATTTCTCCGCTGCCGTGACGAACTAATTTTCTTTTGAGTACTTTTGCTCCGTGTGTATGTTTTTATTTCAAGGTGGTTGGACTCTAAATGAGCACACTTTGCCAGCCTAGATGAATGAGCTCCTTCTTTTCACAGGATGTGTATTTAAGTCTGTAACCAAGAAAAGGCAGTCTAGTGTGTGTTTGTGTGTGAGTGTATAAGTATTTTTTGCAAATGACTCCAACTTGTGTGTCTTGCCTGTCTCAATGTGGCACCAAACTTTACATGACATCAACCTGAATGCGGGGAAATGGTGATCTCATTACAGGCATCTTGTTACTGATTAAAACCTGCCACCACAGGCACTAGCCCCCACCCTCCGCACACACACACCTCCCCATCCCCACACCTTCACCCTCCAGCTATCCCGTCAAAAAATTCCTCCCTCTCAGTCTCCAGATTTTACTCCATCCTCTCCACTGTTTCACACCCCTTCTTTCCTCTCACATTCCCCCTCTCCACATTTCTCTTTAACCCCTCTGACCTCACTTCCTCCCCCTCTTTCTCCCTCGCTCGTCCCCCTTTTCCTCCTTCCTTTCTGCTGCTTTTTCCTCCCCTCGGCTGCTCTGGGCCACTGCTGCGCAGCTCTGCGATGCAAATCCGAAGTGGAAACACGCGAGTGAGTTTGATGCTTTCATGAATATTTCATATGTTCACAAACATTCCCAGAGAAGCTGCGAAGCGTTGTTTTGAACAATGCCTGCTCCCCGGATGGCCTCCTGTGAGGAATGGCCCTTCTGCATTCGACTTTTTGTCACTGTGAACCACATTAGGATCGATGTCAGTGCAGTGTGTTATGATGTCACAGGCCAAAGTTAATGGTACGAGAATGGAGGGGGCCATAGGCCGTGTTTCCAGTGGTGCCCTGAAAGAGAGATAGCACCCTGATCTGTCTTCATTATCCCCCACTCTGCAGTCTCCCAGACACAATGATCATAAATCTCTGGCTGGAGCACACTTCACTGACACTGAAACACAAACACTAGTAACCTCTGACCTTCTCTCTGCTACTGCCTACGCATCATGCACGCAGGCACCAGTGCACTCGCACACAGTTGCAAGTGCAGAAGCGCGTGCAAAGACCCCCCCACCCTGCCGAAGCCCTCTGTCATAATTTAATAAGGAGTGGGTCGTGCTCCATCCGCTGACACACGCATGACCACCATCATACACTTGACTGCCCATTTCTGAGACAACTGCACGGTCTCGGTCCCACTTTGTGGCTCAGGTCGCTTCCCCGCGTTGGATTGGTGTTTGATTTCTGCCTGTGTTTGCCATCTTGTTTCATTTTACACAGTTGCTGATTTAGTGCTGCTATGTAAACAGTGAAAGGATTTCTATTAGCTTTAGCAGCCTCATAAGCAACAAATAAATCAAATGTAAACAAGATAAGGATCAGCCCAAGCACTTCGGCGCAGTTCCTGAATTTCCTGAATTCCCGAATTTAAGGTTTCTGCAAGAGGGCAGCGCTGTGTGCTCGCGCTCCTTATCCATTCAATATACAATATCGCAGCATCCACATAAGAATATTCCAGTAGCTGTCTGTCAACCACATGTGGCTGTAAAGATCGGAAGCTCGGCGGGAGTGGGGCTTTTCCTCCTACACCGGCTTGACATTATTGAGGAGACACACTGGGATCTGTGTGCTGGAGGATAAGATCTCTCCCCCAGTCAGACTGGTTACAGTAATTTACGAACAGAATGAACAGCAGTTATCACAGGTCTTAAGTGCAGATATTGGAGCCAGATAAAATGGCAGTGGATTACTTTTCTGCTTTTGTCTGTGACCTTTTGGGGCCGTCCAGGTCGGTCTCAGTGCCCGCAGGGTGTCTTTTTAGAAGTTTGAGACCAATTAGTGCACATAGGGTGGTTCCAGCACTCACATTAAGCATATTTCCTTTTGAAGAATGCACATTTTTAAATTTTTTTTCTGTTTTGCCTCTGTTGCCTCGCGTGTGATGTATCTGTGCCCTCCCGCTGAGGTGAAAGCGCCCGTTGAGGTACCAGTGGAGGTGTGCCTCTCTGAGGTTAGCGCCGGTTCTTGCAAGCGAAACCACCCGAGAAACATGACATTCAGAGAGCGGGGCACACGCCCAGAACCACAAATGCACACGCTCACGTTTGAAACATATGATCTCGTGTGGGAGAGAGTGGCACAGAGAGGGGCACACCCAAATCTGTCGCTGCTGCTGGTGCAGGATACTGCCATGGCACGCAGGACTTCCCTGCAGCCTCTGGTAGTTTGAAGACCACGAGGTGCAGGAGGATGTTATCGATGAATGGGACATTCCACACATGCACCTCACCATTCACACACATTATTGTTGGTCGCTTAAACCAGTCTCTCATAAAGAATGGGAATGAACTGATTCATCATCAGTGATCAGAGGATGGCTACATTTCCACCTCCTCAGTTTGTGAGTAAACCAACACTTGGTCCAGAGATGAAGAATAGAAAAAGATTCCATCTGAAACAGAGAGAGAATAAAATAAGCAAAGACCTTGTAAGCTTTCTGACTTCCACTTGCCTCCAGGCTCTTTGTGGCCTGTCAAAAAATGTGCTTCATATTTGAAGTGTTGTGTCACGTGACAAAGGAAGGCGTTATGAATCAGTGTATAATTATTTCTAAGTGAGAGAGAGGGAGCGTGTGTGTGCCTGCGTTGGGGAAATAGTGACTTTTTTTTAAGAGGTAGTGAGGAGGAGGAGAGAAGGAGAGAGGGAGTGAAGGAGGGAGCCAGAGAGAGACTCATTGCTACTCTGACTTTGCTGTCAGGAGGACTGATGAAGGTAGTCACATCTCACCTTTGCCCAGGCTAGTTCTGCTCATTAGATCATCCCGTCATCTGTCTGTCCGCCTCATTCATCGACACCACATCCGGTGAGTAAGAACCGTTCTGAAATTCGGACTTTGATTGTACTTTTTTTCAGTTTTATTCTATTGACACAGAGAAGGAGAGAGGAATTTTTTTTGTGGGGGGGGGGGCGGGTTGACGGTTTTAACTGAAGACAGACTGACTCTGCTTTGAGACAGAATCTGTTTTTTTCCCCCTCTGAAATGTTACCAGATTTCCATCTGTAAACACTAAAATGTCTCAACACATGTGTTTGTTTGCATGCTATGTTTCAGTCCGTTTGTTCCGTTCCACTTTTAAACCGCAGATGCTAATTCCTGGGATGGAACTTTGGTCTTAATTTACATTGAAGGTCGTTCCTTTCGTTAACGATGCATGGGTGTGCGGTTAAGGTTTCCACTTGTTCCCTCCGCGGTGTGACTTGGCGGTCAGATGAAGATGCTGGTGTATGACTCCGGTAGCATTGGGTCAGTCAGCGGAGTGCTGCAGTTGGACCGCTCTTGCTTTGCACCTGCTGTCCAGGGATTTTGTTTCCTCTCTGATACAAGTGTGAAACTTTAAAGTGAATGAAAAAAGCAGCACGCTCACTTTTTTTTTTTTTTTCGGGGGGGGGGGGGGGTCTGCGGGTCTGCATCACTTTCGGCTGTCATTCGTGGAGCTTTCCCCATCAGGAGCTCCACCTCTGGGTAGGACTCACTACTACGATCCATGTGTGCAGCAGTCATGGCAAAAACACCACTTGGCTTAATCGCAGCAATTTTGTTAGCGCCCATAGCAACACACCAGTGTTCCATTACCACATCTTGTGACCATACGCACAGTAATATGCAGACAACCCACGCTATAAGATAGCAGAATATCTAACAAAGACGTTGGTGATGGTCAGAAAAATATCATCTGCCTTTTCTGCCCCAGCTGCCCACGCAAAGAAATCCAGGGTTTTGTTGTAACTGCTGAAACAATGGTTGAGTCATGTTTGTCTGTGTTACAAAACAGTTCTTCTTTGTGACGTGACTTTGAGCAGTAAATCTGGGAGTTGTTGATGCCTGTCCTTTTCTGGAATTTCATTCGTAATTAAGGCTGAGGAGAAGGGAGGTGTTGACAGGTGGTTTTAGGGGAACTGGGGGGGGAAGTCTCTGTTACCTCACTGTAATTAACAGGATGCTGTTTCCTACTTTTGCAGGTGTGCTGCTCTCATTGAGAGGATTTCAGTAACAGAGCCCCTTCCTAACCCTGAATTTAGGATCTTTGTGCACAGTTGTGTTGCATCTGTAGTGATTTTAAAGTTGTTTTTTTTAGTTTACATTGATTCCTGAAGCTAAGGGCAGTAGTAGCAAACAGAGAACTGATTGATTTTCCTCATGAGTTAAGGGAGGCAAACGGGCCTCTTGATCCATCCCGTCTCAAGTCACAAGACATCGCTGACTCTGATTTGATCCTTTTTCTTCTTGTGTTTTGTGTAGTTTTGTTGTTTCGTGTTTCATTCTTTCCGCAGCCCTTCTCCACGCACAGTCTGCCGGTTCTGTGACATCACATCTAAATGATGGGAAAAAAAACAAAGCGTGACTATTGAAAGGCTGAGAATTGCGACGTCACGCCACTCCTCAGCGGGGGTGAAAACCAATACCTCTTTAAATGAGAAATGTTATCTCAGAGGTGTTACTTTGCATTGTTTCTGTAAGGAAATATGTGTTTGTGCGATGCCAAGAGTAGGCAGATGTCAAACAAGTTTGTGAGAGAGGAATGCAGGTTTGTTTAGAGACACTGGCCCGTCTTTCACTAGGTGTTTCTCTCGGAGCCATTAGCCAGCAACTTGTTGATAAATGGGAGCTGTCGCCAGCACCATCAGATAATGGCGTTGAGGATATTGTTTTCTTTGCTAAAATACTGCCAGAGCCAGGAGCACGATCACATTATTGTCTCGTGATCTTGTTTCAGTATTGACATTTTAATTTGTTTGCGACGCGTCCGTCAGCGGGTTGCTTCCAGGCACTTTGTAAATGGCAACGCAGACGCTACGTATTCGTTTTGCTCCGAGCTGTCAGAAAAGCCAGTCTGTCAACTCGGCGGGGACGCGCCGGCCGAAGAAAAATCATTGTTTTACAGCTGTGGAAGTATGACTTCACCCACAACCCAAAAACCTTAAACATAACTCTCTCCGCCTCGAGTTATTTCCTTTACAAAGCGAGCGGCCATAAATCATTGCATGATGTTGACAATTGGAATACGACGCCTGGAAGACACACGGCTCTGCTGAAAAAATGATCAGTGTGGGGCAAGTCAAAAGCAGAGAGACGCATCTTGTAGGACTGCGTTTCTGTGATGCAAACCGTTCGGCAACAAGAAAATCTGATTCCCTCCCAACATGTCTCGTCTTGCAGGAGCCATCGTCGGTGTTGTTCGCTTGATTTATATCATTTCATCTGCGACATGGCTTTCCGTCACGTTAAAGATCAACGGATCAGCCTGATTGTGACCGATGCTTCTGCCTTAGCTTGATAGAGTACTGCGAGGCCTCACGCTCCACTATTTACAGAAGCAGTGGAAGGCAATTGAAACCACTGCACCTCTTAGGGAACGATGGAAAGTCCCAGCAGCGGCAGTGAACACACCCGTAGCCTGGCCCTGGTTCTCCTCTCCGGCCTGGCTGCTCGCTGTCTCCTGTGTGCCCCCCGCCCCCCGGGCTGAGGGGAAGTGGGGAGGCCCTCTATGCCCATTTGGCCCTGGCTAACTGGGGATGAGGTCACTCCAAATTCCCCTCATCCCCCTTATAGCCCCAGACGGGCTGGCTAAGTGAGCCTACCACAGGACCAACATAAAACACAAATGGCTCTGTAAAAAGCTGCTGGGCTGATGTGACTCATTAAAAAACACTGGCGCCAACTCTTTTATTAATTCATTATTGTGTTTTGCAGAGAGTAAAGTTACTGGCTTTGTCTCCTTTTTTTTAGGTCTTTTTTGCAGCGACTGCTTTTGTTTTTCGTGGCATGTACTAACACATTGTGCTATTTATTGTGCGTGTTTGGTGGTTTGAAAGTCATTTGAGGGACTTTTTTTTCTTGCTGCTGTTGTTCCCCCACGCGAATATGATAGTCACATGGATCTGCTGCTTTTTTTTTTTTCTGGTTTGTTTTATTCTTCTCCCACTTGCAGACAGACTGTGCTGCATTTATGGGGCTGGGGTTGAGTTCATGAGGCAGATACCCAAACAGGCTCACCATTGGCCAAGTTCATACTCATAATACACACACACACACACATTTGAGAAGCCATTTTTAAGGCCTTAAGAGGGATTTCATTTTTTTTCTATTCATGCAGCATAAACCAAACCATAACAATGGTCTTAATTTCCTTAAACTTGAGTGTATTGATAGCTACTGTACCCAAAGTAGAAGTTATTTTGAAGGCTGGGTTCAAGTGGCAGTCTTGATCGGATAAAGGGCACGATTATGGTGAGATGTAGGGGGTTTCATCAAAGTTTTGGTTGAACTGTAAAGCGAACTCAGTAAATCAGGGAACAGAGGGAGAGGAGAAAAGAAAAAGAGATAGCAATATGGCCGTGCTGGCAGGATGAGGGTGGGTGCCTATCGGCGGCTGCTCCTTCCTGAAACGTGGCCACCCGAGCCTGCCTGGGCCCTGGAAGCACATGTGGAACAGTTTACTGTAATGGAACTCTAAATTAGTGGTGGTTTGAAGCTGCCTGCAGCAGTAGGGTGTAATTAACTGGCTCTGTTGAAAGAGCGAGAGCCAGAAAGAGAAGCGGGGAGGGAGCCAGAGCTCTGGAAAAGGCAATGGGTGAGAGGTGTATGTGTGTTTTTACTGGGTGCTCTCACACATGTGTAAAGTGTGTTTTTTTTTTTCTTTTTACCAGGGCCTGATTGCATGTGTATGTTTTCTGCAACAGTGAGGTGCATGTGTGAACTCAAAGCCCTCACACTTTTTTTTTCCCCAGGCATGGCACCACTTCTTAGTGCCCCCCAGTGCCCAGACCCCGCCACTGTTTCTCTGAAGGTTTTTCTTTTTTTTTAAAAAAAACCCAAAAAACTCAGTTCAGCAGTTCACTGGTTCAGGCTTCGACTCCCCCTTCCATTTCTTTGTTTATTCCGAATTCATTACCCAGATTTTTTTTCCCTTCGTCTTTGCTCCCGGATTCACAAGCCGCAGCAGTTCCAAATTCCTTGGCTCTGCACTTTTTCAAAGCCACATTTAAAAAACAAGTTGATCACACACCGCCCACTTATGAAATCATGCTAGGGAAGTAAAAGGCAAAAGAAAACATGAAGAAAATGGGAGATTTACCAGGACTCTTTTTCCACCCTTACATTAACAACGTCAACAGCGGGGCACAACTGCTGCCTTGTCCGCGCTTGAGCCCGACTTGTCAGTGCCTACTGTGGGGAGTCAAAGTGACGAGCCGGCTGCGGGAGGTTAGAGCCAAAATGACTCTGTGGGATGGGAGCCTGACCTCAGGAGAAGATAGTTGGAAGTGACAGCAGCAGTTAGCAATCAGTGGATCTCATTTTCTCTACCCTCTACCCCCATCACCCCCTCCTCTATCTCTGCCTCACGCTCTGAACCCCGTGTCTGGGCCTCTGGTCCTGGGGGAAGGAGGCAGAGAGGCAGGCTGCTGTGCTAGGCTGGCAGCAGTAACAGAGGAGCTCTTTATAGTAGAGTTCTGGTGATTTAAATCATATGGCATAGCCTGGAATCACTGTAGAAATCTGGAAGCTCTTCAAACTGCAGGAACAAGAGCTCCCTCTCTCTCTCTTTCTGTCTCTTGCCTCCCCCCCTCCCTGCCTCACACTCTTCCCTGTTATAACTTTTTCCAAACTTTTTTCTTATTTTCTTTTCCTCTCTCCCTCACTTCTCATATTTTCTGCCCTTTTCTCACAACCAACTCTTTATCTCTCTTTTGGCTCGTTCCATCCTTTGTTTCTCCCGCTTTCCTCTCCACTCATACCCAGTGGTGTGAAGTTGTCACTTGACCCTGTGTAGATGGATCGTGGTCTCTTCCAGCTGATGTGAGCGAAATCATGGTTTTGAAATTCAGATAAAATCTCAGCAAATGCTGCTTTTAGGACCCGGGAACGTTTATGTACCTGCTAATTCGTGAAGATTCTTCGGAAAGATTAATGCCTTTCTTTGTTCTTTCCCTCAGAAGACTGAACTGGATGCCCCTTCTGCAGAATCCAACCTTCCAGTAAACAAGCGGGCCTGTCATCGCTCAACTCTCCCTCCCACCCTGAGAGCCCTCCCGCACAGACTGCTGCATTTACGGGGATTTTCCAGGTGTTTGGAGAGCCACTGCCTCCGCCCAGCAGCCGGGTGTGCTCTGTCGCCATGGCCGCCAACAGGGAACAGCAGGTGGGTCACATGACCAGCTTCCCACCTGCTGTCTACCCTTTTGCCTTCAACCCCATGAGAAGCCGCTCCCCTTTTGACCTTTTGGCCAACAGCAGCCTGTTTGGGAGATTTGGCGCTGACCTGCCCAAAGAAATGGCTGCACTTTGTAAGTATTATTTATGACAATCCTGCCAACGTGTCTGCTGTTTCCTCCCCCACACGTAGGCTTTCTCATGAACACTACAGAGCACCTGCCTTCAGTTTGGTCAAGTTTTTGTAAACAAATTGCGCATAATGATCATTCAAATTGCTCTCCATTTCGTGGAGATGGAAACATTTTAGGGTCTGGTTGTGATAACTTCTCTTTCATTAAGACAATAATTTCTCTGCATTTGTGGTTTCCAGGATAGATGGTGTGGTTATGACCACAAACTCTGGTTCAGGGTTTCCTGATCTCTCTTTCTCTCTCTCTCTCTCTCTCTCTCTCTCTCTCTCATGTGTGTGTCTAGACCTCTAACAGAGCTTGTGTGAGGCTACCAAACCCACAAGTCTACAATTAAAGACAAAACAACATTCCTTCGGTGTGAGGTGATGAGCGCTCTGAGCATCACAACTATTTGAAAATGAGCACTACTGTGATTTAAATCCTGAGCTGCTTGCTTATTTAGAATCAGTTTACTACACACTATTTATATGAGGATAAATGTACAGTAATTCTGGTATCAAATGACTGGCCTTGCCAAAAAAAGCTTTTTATTGCAGTGAAACAGTTGCAGGTTTAGACCTGACCACAGGGGGCAGTGATGTATGCATCAGCAGGAGTTGGATCTTGAAGGGAGAGGGTGCAATTTTAGAACATCTAGAGATTTTTCTCAGAAAAGTAGGATAGTTTCACAAACTTATATTCATGCATACTTACGTTTTTATTTTTTTTTATGTAGAGGTGTATTTAGATGGCTTACTAAGAAAATATCCATCCATCCATCCATTTTCTATACCTGCGTTATCCAACTTTTTGGGTTGCAGGGGTCTGCTGGAGCCTATCCCAGCTGTCAAGGGGAGAGAGGCAGGTTACACCCTGGATAGGTTGCCAGCCTATCGCAGGGCTACTAAGAAAATATGAAACAAACATCTACAGGATAAGAAATCTGTGTGTAATGCTAAAGCGGTAGAAGCTGGTGGTCAGTGTTGGTGGGTGGCTGCAGCTGAGCTAAGTACATAGCCCTCCTGCATGCCTGTGTGTGTTGTCCCCCTCTTGCCTATCACAACATGCCTGAGCACCTCTCCAGTCTTTCATACGTCAGTCACTACCTCAGCGCCCCCCCACCTCCTTCTCCTCACTGCCTCTGCCCACCTAATCCCTAAGGTATTTTCACAGAACCAGAGAGAGAGAGAGGGAGGGAGAGAGAGAAAGCACCTGGGGGTAATGTCCTAGTGTAGTGGAATCCAAGAACACGCCCTGCTAGGAAAACACACAGAGACACATGCAAACACAACCACCAGAGACCCTCTTCCCACTCTCTCTGTGCCTCGTGCACACAGAGCACGTCTTTCATCTAAAAACTCGAAACATACCCTGATGCAGAATGAAATCCCACAGCACTGACAGATGGATTCTTTTTCCACTTTTTTCTAAAAACTGGCATGAGATCAGACAAAAACATGTAACCAAGCACAGACACAAGCAAACACATGCAACGGGACGACTGCCGGTGGTGAGACACCCACGCTGACCGTCGAATCGTTTCACAGGACCGTGGGTTTAAGCTATTTAGACATTTGTCTTTACTCTTTATCTATGTTTGTTTACTATAATCCGCTACGTATGTTATGATCTTCTCAAGTTAGCTATTTCTGACAGCCAAATAAAACAAAGACAAAGGGACAAAATAATTTGCGATAATGCTGCGAAAATAGTCTCAGAATGTAAAGTGTAAGTTATTTTTAGGTCTATATGCAGAGCTTGTTTGAACTGAAGCTCATAGAAAAAGACTCAGTTTAGAATTTGGCCAGTGGATGTAAACGTATCAGCTGTTAGGTTTGGCTTTTAAACCCTGCCTTTGGAGTATCCGTTGACAAAGAATGTTACAAGTCATTCTGCTGACAGCAGTCTCAATCTCCACCCTCTAAAAAGTTAGTAAAAAAAGACAAAAGGCTTTGGTTTGGACATTCCCCAGGCCTGTTTTTTTCCTCTCCTCTTTTCTATTTCTTCTTCGCCAAAGCGTTCTCATTGTTGTAGAGATTCTGTAACTGCCTTTCACTTAATGGGTGCAGCTTTGCAAGGTGCAATTAATAATGCTCTTGTAAAACTTGCATGTTTGCGTGTAATTGTTGTTATAAAGGCATTCAGGGTGACACCTACCTTTTGCTGGGTGTGCATTCTGTGCGGACAGGTCGGAGCACCTCCCGTGGTGGCGGCGCTCTGTCTTGGCACCAGTTTGTCTTTGGAAATACCTGTTTTGCACAGAGGTGGGAAGAGACAGGAGAGGGCAGAGATGGAGCAGGCTGTCTGTATTTGCACATGCAGAGATGGTCTTTACGCTGACATGGAGGAAGTGGAACCAGAAAACCCGAAAGCTTCACTTCAGTGTTTGAATGAGGTCCATTGACCATGCAGACTTCCAGATTCCCATCCTTACCACCCATATCTTTATAAAGGCACAGGGGCAGTTGTTCATCCATGAGAGGGTCTGGAGGCTTTGTGTAGCAAACCTGTTATCAGTTGATCCCTGTCATTATGGTAGCCCTTCAAACAAACAGTTGGAAGCCCATTAAGGCTACTTACTATGTGATAACATCAACACTGAGCCCTGAAACACCTCCCTAAGCTTTTACCAATCAGAGCTGGAGCCCCGGCCCCAAAGCCAACCAGCCACAGGGATGTTTTGAAAAGCTCTGAGGCCATTTCCTTCAACCCACATGACTTGGACCAAATTCTGAAATCTCACCGTGACTTTCAGAATTGTTTTACGTAGCAAAAATTTGAGGGAAGCTGAGACTGTGAGCATTTCTAGCCTCATCACAGGATGAAATTAAAGCAGGATATGAATAGAAAGGAATGAATAGCATGTTGAAACTTGTCTTCAGGCAGCCCCAGCCTGCTCAGTTGCTCCCCTAGTGGAGGTTTTATTTTATGTAAAGTGTGTGAGTCATATGTACAAGCCTACATACTGTAACTATAAACATGTATCTGTGCACATGCATGATTATACACAAACACACACACAGAAACCCTTATGTCACACAGATGGTAAAAAGGCTCGAAATGTTCCAGGAGAAAAAGAAACTCTTCATGCAGAGTGACATAATTAAAAACACTCATTGCATTCTTGAACACACTCACACACACGGAGGTCATGTTGGCTTAGGGAGCTCGGGGAGTTGCGTAAAGAAGCCATTTTAGTGGGAAATGTGGTATGAAATGGAATGTAAAAGTGAACATTTAAATGGTGGAGAGGGACGGCGGGGAAGGATGCCGACTCGCAGAGTGAAGCCCTCAGCACGGGAAATGAAGCAGAGCACAAACGGGACATTGTACTGCTTTATTTATTTTAATAAATGTTGAAGTGTTGGGTTTCAGCCCAGCTTAGACAGACAGGTACACAGCTGACTGTGGAAGTTTGGGGTTTTAGGAGTTTGCGTGCTTGTGCGGGTATACTGTATATTTGAATGGAGGGATGGAAATGAGTTAGAGGTCTGTGTACGGATATGAAACTGACCCTCGCGGGCCATGTTCCATAGAGACGCACAGATCCAGTTTGACCATGTGGCAAATTAGGAGAGCTTTGTATATTTTTGTGACGAGAGCCTGTGTTGCTCCCTTTGACTTTGTCCTCAATCTATCAGCGAGACTGGAGCCGTTTTTATTTAATTTCCCTTGGAGACCGCTGTAGCCTCAAGATAATGGCTCCCTAAGATGCTGTGTTCCTCTTCAGAAATTGATTCCTCTCACGTTGCCCCCTTTTTTTTACATTTCTCAACCCCTGCCAGCTATCATTGAATAGATGAGAGGGGAAATCGACAGAGAGGGTGACTGTTTTTCCGAGTTCCTCACGGAAAGAGTTTTGATAATTCATCAATGAAATCCTCTTAAACCACGTTGGCTTATGCACTCTCGTCACGGCCTCCTTATTCCTCCCTGTGCTCTCTCTTCTTCATGCATCACCTTGGATTTCCTCCTCTTATCCCCCTCTGAATGTTGGAGCCAGTTTGCCCTGAGTGCTGGAAACTTTGCTAAAACATTGCATGTGTTTGTGTCTTTAGCGGATGCTTGCATGCGCTTGCTTGCCTGCATGTGTGGAAAGCCAGCAGAGGCTGCTCGTAAGGGAGAGGCCACGGAGTGTACTGCAACACTGACATGATGACAGATGAAGATAAAGAGGCTACTATTAAAAATGGGAGGGGTTTGCGCTCCGATGAGGCCCATGTCGACACGTGCAACGCGGAGACCGCGCAATGGCGAGAGAGGAGGGGATGAGCCACCCTGAGGCGTGGGAGGACACGTAGAGGCACAGGGTCGCCCGGTGAGGGCAGCGTTTTTGATTACACGCCGAGAAGATTTCTTTCTTCCCACACAAAGCACGGGCAGTAAAATGTCATGACGGCGCAGATAGAGGGGAAGCAAGAGAAACGCACAAGACTGTACTGAAAGATGGCCAAGGCTGATAGCGCTCTAAAAAGTAGCTGTGTTAGGCGTTTGGTGGGACACGCATGTGCACAGAGGCCAGCATGGCTGCTGCTGAGGAGTGAGCTCTCTCATAACTCATGTCTCACTTTCCACACAGGCCTCCTCAGTGACATATGAAGTACCTTCCAGAGATATATAGTGAGAGAGTGAGGTATAGGAGCAGCTAAGATTACGTGATTACGTCTTGTCAAAGCTTAATATGTGTAAAACTTGCAGCTGAATGCTAGGACTGTGCCCTCTTTTCTGCCGACAAACAAAACAACAGGCTTCAGCTTTAAACGCAAGAATTTGATTTGCTTTTTGAGAGAACTGCCCACATTTTTGGGAGGGGGAGCAGCCTGTATAGGGTTTCTAATGGTGGGGTACACTGTGAACTGGTGTTCAGTGTCTCTATCATCACCGGCAGTCTGTTTCAGCACGTCCGCAGGCTGCACACATGCTCATGTCAGTGCTGAAAAAGCTCCGCATTCCTGTTGGAATTGTCCCCGCCAGGTTTAGCTTATAGGCGCTTAAAAAAAGCTGCTGTTTATTGCCTCAAACACCAGAATGTTGTTGACTGCTTGGCTGGAACTGAATGACTGTATACAGAGGAAGTGGCAACAATGTGTTGTATACGTCTTATCTATAATTGGCATCGGAGTGTCAGATGGTTAAGAGGTTTCCTGGTTTTCCTGGTGCTCGGCCCATGTGCCGATAAACCTGAATCATCTCAGCTTCATTATCGATAATCTTAGTTCTCACACTAAACACTTAAACAAGAACATTACTTTTATAAAGTCCGATTTCACATTTTCCTTCCATTTGAGGACAGAGTTTTAGAAACAGATGTAATGTTCAGTATTTAATATTAGTAGTGTTACTCTGGTACTTTAGTTTACACGAGTGTGAGCAGCAGTCACACGGAACGATCAGTGTGTTGGCAGTCTGAGGGCGAAATATTTTCAAAACCCGAAACAAAAGCAAAGCACTTTGTCAACTAAAACAAACCATGCAGTCTGGAAAAAATGGCCGTGGGGAAATTGATGAAATGGGGAGAGTTTCTGCAGAAACGAAGTTGGAAAAAAATTAGGGAGAATGATGGAGAAACTTATGAGCCAGAGGAGAAGGAGGGAGGGCAGGACAGGTTTTGGGGGAAAGTTAGTGGCCCAGTGGGGGTTTCTTCTAGAGTTCAATCTTTCTGGCTGGGGAAGGAAGAGGAGGAGAGAGGGGAGGCAGGGAACAGGCCGGGTCAGCAGCAGTATGGAATACGTGTAGATTAGATGTCTAAACTCACTCAGCGAGCCTTCTGACGCGCTGGAAGGCTCAGCTCGCAGCGCCCAGAGCCAATGATTGCAGAGGCTGGGGTTAGTGGGCTGAATTATGGTCTCAAATACAGTAAAGAGCAACGTTGGAACCAGGAGAGAGTCACACAGAGTTTATAAAGCAAGAAGGAGGTATTATAAATGGGCTGCACCACGGTCGGCTGGTCCTGAGCGCTGCCTTGGCAAACAATGACAACATTACAGAAAACACTGGAACGCCAGAGAATTGGCCAGTGTTTCCTTTCCAGGATGCTGTGTAAAACTAGCAGCAGGAGGAGGGGTGAGGAGGGGTGGGGTGGGGGGAAGACAGGAAGGAGACGAGTGTGAGAAGATCACAAAAATGTGACTCGGGGCACGAGATGATTTAGTCTGAAATGCATCCAAATCTGATTTGTTAAAGAAAAAATCCATGAAGGGCTGAAGATGAGCAGTTGCTAACTGAGACATATTTGATAGTTTGAAAACAAAAAAGGTAAAAGGTAATCTCATGACGCTTCCTCTTTATAATGTGATGGCTGTGTGATGAAAACATGATGGCTGTGTGATGAAAACATGAAGAGCTGCAAAACGTTTGTAGTATCACTCCACGAGTGTGCTTGTGTGACTTGTGTGTGCCAGCTTAAGATAATAAGCAAGGGGCCTTTGACTGGAGGTGAAGATTTTATGTCAATGAACATTTTAATGGAAATCATTCAAAATGGTGGAAAACATGGCTGCATTAGACAGGAAAAAGAGAGAATTGTTAGAGAGAGAGAGAGGGAGGGAGAGAGAGCGAGCACTGTTTATGGAGAGCATAGCCAGCAACACAGATTGACAGGAAATGTTGTCTTTTTTTTTTTTTTTTTTTTTTTTTTTGCCTGTTGGGCTGTACCACTTGTACTGGTCTGATGGGGGGGTGGGGGGTGAGTGGTACACTCTGTCTAAAGTCATTTTTCAAAATCAAATATCTGCTATTGTGTCAGCCTGTCAGCTCAAGTCTATTCAGGTAGGACCAGTGACGGCCTCACTCTATTGACCATAGACCTCCTATTGATTTCCTTTGATTTACCATCACTGTGGGGACACTGTCCTGTCCTCAACTGGTTTGTTTTAGCGGTATGCAGAAAAGCCAGTGTGCAGTTAGGAATGCCTTTTATGTGGGGTCTTATATAGAGTTATCCTCACATCACAGTTTTCTTTTTGTGGGTGGGCGTGGTGGGGGGGGGGTTTGAAGATAAATCACCAACAAGGGTCAATTGAACCTGCGAGGAGTGTGTCCAGCACATGGTGTGTTTGTATATTGGGGGTATTTGTCTGTGTAAATGGATGGCGGGGATCGAGCGAGGGAGCCCTCATTCATCACTGTTAAAGCACTTCCAGAAGGACAGGCAGAAAGCGCTGCCCATCCTCTGCTCAGCCTCATACGGGCTGAGCGAGCGAGGGATTTACCCTGGCATCTGGTTTCTGGGTTCAAATCCAGCACAGCGTACTTTCTCGCTCGCTCCCTCTCTCGCTCCCTGTCTTGCTCCCTCTCTCTCTGCCTCTCTTTCTCACACATACTCACCCGGCCAGTGGCTGTACTTTAATATGGTTATGATTAGAGATGGGGGCTCGGGGAAGGGAGGGGAAGGGGCTCATATTTACAGCAGGGGGATTTGGGGGGGAGGTGCGATGTAGAGGCAGACTAGAGACAGGGACCAGATTTGAATACGGCCCAAATGAGGCAGGGTGTGTGTGTGTGTGTGTGTGTGTGTGTGTGTGTGTGTGTGTGTGTGTGTGTGTGTTTGCATTTGGAACTGAAATATGAAACACCACAGGAAAAAAAAAGAAAGAAAAGAATGAGAATAGAGTTTTGTCCTCTAACCAGATCACTTCTCCCTCCAGTGCTGGCCCGCCCCCTCCTCCCTCCTCCCTCCCTCTCTCTGTCCCTCTCTCCGCAGCATTCTCTGTCTCTCCACCCCCTCTCTGAGCGTCACGCCGAGGCTGTTGGTTCGCTCTGCCGTGTCTGGGGCTCAGTGAGAGCTGTGAGAGGCTGTTATTTAGGTCTGTTACAGCAGACAGGGAGCAGCTCACCCAAGGGCAGGGGAAGAGAGGACAGAGTCAAGAGTCACGCTCGGCCCAGCTTAGCCAGCCAGGAATCAGATCTGCATTCCAGCCGAGAGGAAGGGAGCGCGAGAAACTCCGGCATCGGCAGGAAAGGACAGCAGGGAAAGCGAGAGAGTGACAGCGAGAGATAAGTGAAGACGCAAGATCCACATAGCTGTTGCTGCGGTTTGTTGTTGCCGCGGCCTGGGTGAGTGACGTGAGCGTGGAACCGGGGCAGGACGCAGGCAGGACTGAGTGCTCACTCTGATTTCAGCCAAGGGAGGGGGGGTTGCCATGTTCGACTGTATGGAGGCGCTGGGACTGGGCCCCCGTCAGCTCTATGATGTCACCAGCCATGGTGCGTGCATGCTACGCAAGGCGAGCCCCTTCTTTGCGGGGCTTGACACCTTTGCGTGGACGGGCAGTGCCAGCGTTCAGTGTAAGTGGTATCCTCGTCTTTTTCTCACACACACACACACACACACTCACGTGTGCGTGCACACACACACTCTCACTTCCTCCCTCCTCTCTTATTGCTGGCTTGCTTACCCCTCAGGGCTCAGCCGGGGGGGCTGCTCTCATGAGCTACTCAGGAAAAGGCTGGGACAGACAATCTCCACTCTTCATGATATGATATGCGCAGTGTGTGTGTTTGTGCACTTCTGTGTGTGACTGTGAGTCCCAGCCAATGGAATCAAGTTTCAGTGACACTGTGAGCCACCTGAGTTTTGACCTTGCTAGTTGCCGTGTGCTAAAAACAAAAGCGTAAGAAAAGAGACCGGAGAGTTGCTGTGAGGGAAAACACGATGCTTTCCATTCACAACGTGACACACTTTCATTGCAAATGTGTTTCCCTTGCAGGGTTGTTGACACACATGGCTTGTTTAATGTTGCAGATGTCAGAAGTTCTGCTTAGCCTGCCGCAGTCCTCATGGAGTAGAACTTGTGTGCATGCTCTGGGTTGTTACATGGATAATGATATTCCTCTCGAGCAATGCAGACATAAATTAATAACTACATTAATTATTTAACATAGAAGTGGATGAATAAATTAGCATGCATGCAAATCTTTGAAATGCAGAGAGTTTGCGTAAGTTTTTTTTTTTTTTTTTTTTTCAGATCCTTTTCAGGGTCTCATTTTTCTTTTTCGTGCCTCCTCTGAATTCATACAAGACGAGTGGAACAACAGGCCTGTCTCTGTACAGAGAAAACTCGAGTCTATTTCCATACACTTCCAGGGGGCCACCAATGCTCGGAGGGGGAGGGGATTCACATTATGTTGGGAGAAGTGTGGATGGATCTAAGCCAGATATGACTGAAAACATAAAGCAGGCAGGAATTAAGGAGATAAAGATGCAGAATAGAAGAGCTTCGCATTGTTTCTGAGAGCCATTTTGCTTTTTTTTCTGTTGTATTTTATTTTGTTTGTTCGTCCTCCTTTTTGTCCCTTTTATACTGGCCTTTTTTTCAGCGGGGCGTCATCTGTCTTCATTAATCGTGAGGACACCAGCGTTTCAGTGGCTGTCATGCACACTGGCTGAGCTTTAATGAAGACAGATGCCCTGTCAGTGGAGGCCGTGGCCAGGGGGGACTCCAGCCAGCCCGGCCAGTTTTGTGTAGCTAGGGGGAACCCTGATGATAACAAGATGAGATTTGTTTATTTAATCAATCAGGCCCCCATGGCCTTCCCAGCATTTCACACACATGCTTAAATAAAGTAGGCTTCTAGATTCCTGAAGTGCATTTTTCTTTTGGCTCTTTGTTCATAAAAATCAAAGAGATAAAAACTACAGAAATGTTGCCCCCGGGGAAAGCGAGCCTAGTAGAGCAGAGCAAAGTGGTGGTTGGACTGGTGTAGTGTTTCAAGGCCTCTGTGGCCCTCCTGTCTCCACACGAGGAACCATAATGGCTCCCTTAACTGAAGCAGTTGCCCCTCATTGTCCTCATCAGTGAGGCTGATGAATTGATGTTTGAGTCTGATATCTCATTAAGGCGACCCAGCTGCACAGCACAGGGACCTGTTTGGCCCCTGATGTCACCCTCGCTCATACACACACCCTCTTCACATTAGCTTAGCAGAGAAGTCACCGGAACTTATTCTGAGTTTAAAGGCGCTGTCTGGAAAAATCCGAAAAGTGTGCTCTGACGTGGGTTTTGTTGGCGCGTCTTCAGCACGTGTGACACGTGTGCTGCATAAATTGCATTCAAAGATGTGCCCCTCCACTCTCTTGCACAGACAGACTGTATCCTATTGTGACTGCGGTGATAAGTGTCACTGTCACTGGCAGAACCTCGGCGACAGTCGAGGACTTTAAAAGTCAGTTTTCCTGTGGTTTTTTTTTTTTTTTTTTTTTTTTTTTTTTTTTTTTTTTTGCTCGCCAGCAGGGGACCCCAATGGCAGAGGTTAGTCAGAGGCTAGGGCCTGACCAACGTAAGATCTGCACCATGTGTGGCAGCCGTGTCAACTCGCTCAAAATGAGAGCCTTTCAAGCAGCCTGGCTTGTGTAATGCGCTTAAGTGCCTTCTACCACAGAGCTGGTACTACATCTGAGCTGCCCCGCACCTAAGGATAATGGACACAGATTTAGCCATACATCAATGGGAACTGAATTAGTCAACTGTCAGGGAAGGCATCTGAGCGAGAGCCAATGTGAGACCAATCCCCACTCCGTCAATGTTCATTTACGTAGAAGAATGAGGCAATTACGCTTAACGGATCTCCAGGGTCAGAAGAAGGGGAAATGTGTTTTTTTTTTTTTTTTCCCCGCACCAAACACCCTCGCTGCTCTGTATTTTTGAACATTTTTGTATTAATTGTGTTGCCCAAAGCCGTTCACATAAGAATGGCGTTAACAGATTGCTGGAGGAATCCATCAACGTGCATGTAATTTTACACCCACACCCACACACATGCACACACTTCTTTGTTTTCCCTTAATGTGCTGTTCAAATGTGAATTAAGGAGCTAATTGAAATGGGGGTGTATCTTGGCAGCAGTGGCAGAGAAATAAGAGCTTCCTGTGACCGCTGGCACACTCTGGCCCTGATCATTCTCTCCCCCGATGGAAGTCCGCAGTTATTTCATTATAATTACAAAAGATTCAATTAAAAGATTAGAATGCCTCAGGGGGCAAGACTGGGAATAGATAGTGGTATCTTGGTTAGGTGGTGTGTGTGTGTGTGTGTGTGTAAAAGAAGAAATCAAGGATAACTTATACCCAGCCAAAGCTCTAATGAGGGCTTGTTGGGCAGTTATTTATATAGAAACCTTGTTGATCCTTTCAAGATAATGTCATTGAATGTGCTAAAGTTAAATATAGTCGGCTGGTCCAAGGTCAGCGGGCGGTAATGATACGCCTGATGGAAAAACCTCCACTTGTTTCAGAAGTCAATTACGCAAACACAGCGACAAGACTTGTTTTAAGTACAAAGCGAAGCACAGCGAGATACACGCTTTGTTTCAGAATTCCAAGCTGTCATCAGTTGTCTGATTTTGAAGTCCTTGAATAGGACTGGTGCCTAACTTTGGTAAGATGTCTCAGCACTCCAGTAAGAGCTGAGTCAATTAACCAGGCATTGCTGTTTGCAAATAAAGATGGAAAGTCTGCTCTTTATTTTCCAACAACCCTTCCCTTTCCACTCTATTTCTGCTAATTCACAAGTGTCAAGCTGTTTGTGTTTGTGTGTGTGTGTGCGGTCCGTATCCAAACTCCCGTATGTCAGCATATGTCGTGTTTACGTGTCGTATTTGGCCGCCGCCAGGCGCCCAGACTGGCGTGTCAAATCCAGAGACGGACAATGTGCCAGGCTGGATTCCACATGCTTGTGTTGGAATCCGGCTCTGCTCTAATAACAGTTTATGGCCCCCTCTGCAGCTCCAGCCACACCACTGTAAATAAAACTCTCCACGCAGAGGCGGAGTCTCTTACCTCCGCTTCTCTGCTCATCTTTTCTTGCCCTCTGTAGCATTTTTTCTTTTCCCCTTTACATTTGATGATTTCACAAGAGCACTTATGCAGAAACATCATGAGGAAATTTTGTGGAACAACTCATGACGGAATAGGCTGTTATTAGGCAACTGCCCCAACAGATTGCTCCTTTGTGTCAGCCGAGTGTAAAACCTAGACTTTTTTGTTAGCTCTTGCCCAACAGTTTGCCGATCACGGAGGTATTACGGCTGCCCACACTAACACCCGTGTCTGGCTGCTGCCAGCGTAGCTGTTTACTGAGCGCCAACTACATTCTCTCTTGTCACAAGGTGTGGGAAACTGGGAGGCAGCATGTGTACACATGCGTGCATGTTTTACCTGCACATACGCCTGGAAAAGTTTTATTTCCGGGCTGGAATGTTTGTGTACAGTGTGTGTAGGAGTTGCTGTGTGTGCCAGGCTGAAGGGATGTGTGAGCTAAGTGCGAAGGAGCAGTTCCGCAACCATCGTGTTACTGGGACTGGATACCGTCCGCCTTCTGTGTATGTGTGAATCAGCCATGTGTTCACCTGGGCATTAGTCAAATTTTTCCATGTGTACAGTTCTGGAAATGAAAATCAGCTACCTTTTACGTCCTTGCGCTTGTGTGTGTGTGTGTGTGTGTGTGTGTGTGTGTGTGTGTGTGTGTGTTGTTTGCGTGTTGATGAAGAACAAGTGGCTGTTTTTCTGTGCGTAGTATAGTTGATTTCTGTAAACTCGCAGCCACGCAGCAGATGTTCTGCTCTTCATCTGACACAAGAAATGCATTCTCACTTCCACACATCTCACACACACACACACACACACACACACAGGCATGGGAAAAAAACCACACTCTTGTGTGGCTATCAGCTAGAAGGGAGTATGATATGGTTTGCTACTGTCGACACTGTGGTACTCTGTGACCAAATGAGAAGCTCTGTAGTAGGTCTGTCAGTAGATCTGGACCCCCCCGAGCTTCTGAGTCCAGACCCTTTTGCTAGAAAACACGAGAAAAAACAGCCAGACAGCCAGTTAGACAGGAAGTGATCCAACAAAGGAGTTGGGGGGGTGCTAAAGATGATTTATGCATTGTTCAGGAATGCTGAACACACTGCTGCGATGGTAACTGTCTGAACCAACTTTGCTTCCTTTTTTCTATCCAACACGTTTTTTTTTTTTTTGATCTTCAACAGCAACGGTCAAGCTGTCAAAAACATGATGTTTCCGACTGATATTACTCGCAGGTGGAACTTCCAAGCCATCAAGATGCAGACAGAGAAGGAAATGAATCACTGTTGGGCTCTTTTCTGAATTTCTTGTCAGTGCGCTGAAGGCCTCCGCCCCAGAGAGAGTTGGGTAACCTGTTGGTGGTTGGTTGCCAAGCGAAAAGAGCCAAAAAACTCTTGATATACATCAGTGCTCTCTGAACTACTCAAAGCAGAAGTTTCCCAGAGTTACTTCTACATTTGAGTTGAGTCATTATGCCAGGTTTAGGGGAACTTTGTGCCAGTGTTTCACTACAACAGTATTGAACACCGTACCTGTGAACTTCAAGGAGCTGTAATCGTTTCCTTGGTCTCACATTTTTCTGTTTTTTTTCTTTTCTTTTTTTTTTTAATGGCCATTGAACTAAGTGTGTGTGTTCACCAGTGTGGGTGTGCTCGGTCTGTCTAATAACAGTTTGCACGCTTTGGTCTGCGGTGCTTCCCCAGTGAGTCTGAGTGAATACTACTGTTGTTGTTTATGTTATCCTCCTTTTCCCTCACTTCCTCTGACAGAGCGAGGCGGCGGCTACAACTGGGCCACTTCACTTTTGTAGGTTTCTATTGTTGCGGGGAGGAAGCAATAGCAATTGAACGACTGCTCGCAACCCTGCCAGAGACGGGCAGGTGAGAGCCACGGCTACAGATGGCGAGGGGGGAAGTCTGGGTGGACGAAAAACAAGCCCGGGATCAAAGACCCGGACTTTGCCTCAACGGCTCGCCTCCCTCCTTTTCGTCACCTCGCCCGTCTGCACACCTCCCCGCTCCGTCTGCTTCCTCGCCCGGGTCGTCCCCGCCGTTGTGACGGATCAGTCTGCGCCTGAGTGGCGGCCTTGGGTTCAGTCCTGAGTCACTGGCAGAAAGCCGCGGCTCTTTCTGTCTTCTGGTGGGCAGATGAAGAGTCAGCTGCACCTCACCGCGGGGATGAGGGGGGCACATTTTTTCCACCTATCTGCACTCGACTGACTGCACAAACCATTTTTTTTTAAAGCTTTAAATAGAATCAAATTTCATGACTTTTCATTGGCTCTTTCCTCAACCACTGAAGGACATTTTAAGGAAACTTTCTTTCTAACTGGGTTCATGGGGGCCAGGCAAGTTACTGTTCGCAGCCAGCTTGTGTGTGTGTCTCTTGAGAGGGTTGTGTGCTGCAGGAAAAGGGAGGTGCTTGCTGCCAAATGTTGGCTTGGCTGACTCCATCAAGAAAATATCAAAAGGCTCTTTATGAGGTGCTGTAAAGAAGAAAGGCTGTTTTGAGAGCGGCAGCAGACTGCAAGGGTAATTCCGCCTTTTAAAACGTGCCCTGAGGATACGGGCTTATCCCACCTGCTGCCTTTCCTGCTTTGCTTGTCTGTTTTTCATTCGAGCTCCACAAGTATGAACCGTGTAAGCCAGCGTCCCTCACAAACACCCTGTGATTTCATTAACGCGCCTGGGCTCAGATTATATATGTGCACGAGCTGGTCTCCCTCTCTGTGTTTCATGACTCTGCGCTAGTTGTGACAGAATGGTGTAAATTCCTGGAGGGGCGTGCACGTAACTGATTGTGTGGTTTCTCGCCAGCTCGGTGTGACTTCACCACCCAAACCCGAGCCGTCTCCAGGCTGACAGCTCGGTTTCTATCATAAACCTTGTTGTGAGTGACGGTTTAACAGGGCCTCTTTACCGACGCGCGAGCTTAGGTAACGGCCTCTCTGACAGCTGCTGAAAGGTGTCGCCACCGCTCAACACCTTTAATGACACCTTTGTGTCAGCATATTTACGCGTTTACATTTCTCACATTTGCCAAGCTCTGCAGTTCTCCACATAAATATTTGTTTTTTTCAGTTACGCTGCGAGTGAAACAGTAGCTCGCACAGTGGACGTCTCGGAGATTCGCAGGTGAACAGAGAACAAGTTTCGCTGTGACGTAGATCCGTTGGAAAGAATAGGACTGACAAGAGGAAGGAAGCAAGTCTGCTGCATAGATCAATGTTGCAGAAGCCTCCGAGGGATGGCAGGAAGATGTGGGCAGAGAAACAGAAGTGACTGAAAACACTGGCAGCCCCTGAAGGGTGTGGTGCCTCTCTTTCCTCTTTCTCATGAAGCCTGAATCATTTTAGTGAGCTCACAGTCAAGCAGTTAGTCCTCTGTGGCGTTGGACCCTCTGCCGAGGATGGCCAGCCCGCACCATGAAGGGCCCCAGCTGGTGTGCCAACAGACCTCTTCAGCCCACCGTGACCATCCTCTCTCAATCTGCTCCCCGTCTGCCGCGGCTGTCTGCCCGGCCCCCAACCCACCTCCCACTGACTGGCTGCTCTGGCCTTCATTTGTGCACGAATGAAGTGCAAAGGAAAGGAGAAAGCAAGCTCTGCAGCAAGTTTAATATTGGTAAAGATGGAGACAAAGACCCAGCGTGCCCACACGAACACACAGGGGGATGTTTAGCACTGTTTGCTAATCCTGCCTTTTAAAGTCAGAGTTGCTGCGTAGACACACCTGGCAGTGATGCATGTGTCTGCAGTGCTCATTCCTCCTCTGTCATTTGTGTACAGTGTCCTCAAGCGAGCCTCTGGAGCTGCGTCTCACTGAAGGCTCAGCCGCGTAGATTTTGTCCACGCGCGGTCACGTAGACAGAATCTGGAGGCTTATTGTGAAAGAAGGCTTGTTGCGCTGCCAGAATGTTAAATGCTGCTCTGTGAAATAAAGGAGTGTGTTGCAACATCCAACACGAGCTGCAGAGTCATGCCTGTGCTCAAACAGGCATGACTGTACACTCAAACAGTACACTAGAAAACACTCCACCCTGCTGTTGAGCGGCCGTCAGGCAGCTTCACCAGCGTTACCGGTTTCCTCATTTTCGTTGTAGCGCTCCATCGTTTTTAAAACGGTCTCATCCTTAGCTGTTGAATCTAAAGGGACGCAGACGGGCCCGGCTCACTCGACCTAGAATTTAATGTAATTGACCCAGTTGGAGTAACCTTCAGCCAAACAGCTATTTTTTGCAGCGCAGTTACATTTCACAGCTAATGAGGTTGTGGAGAGTGATGCCCCGCAAACCTTGCTCCAGCTGAAGCCTAATGGAGGACTCTGCTTTTTGTAGCGTGGTGTTTGATCGTTGGTAGGTGAACATTATCCTCCTGTGTGCATGTGTTTGGTCCGTAGCCGTTGAATAGTGACTCCTGTGTGTGACCAGGGGATTAGCTTGGTCAGTACAGCTGGGCCACTTGTGCACAGAGAGCAATGACAGAAGGGATTAGGGAGTAAACTGATACTTGGCAGAAAAACTAACACTGGCTACTGGTAACTCAGCTATCCCTGCTTCTTCCCCATTGTCTTCTCCTCCCCCAACAACAGCAGCCACCCACCTAAGCCAACTCTCCTCATCTCATCCGTCCGTCATCGGCTCACAGGCGCTGACCCGGAGGATTGTCATGCAAATGGTGCCCCCGGCCTCAGAGCGCTGATAAGGAGGGCCTCTCATTTCACGGGGCCTTGTTTTCTAAACAGCGATGAGCTGGCTTGAGGAGTCTGGGTCGAGGGGATCACTGTGACTGCGTGAATGGTTCCTGTCACCATGGCGCCCGGGGGTAAGCGGTACAAGAGGAACCAGAGGCGGTTACGGGAGTCATGTTCTATGGCAAGAGTCAGGTTGGACGTGTGGGTGAGGCCTGGTGGATTTTCTCTGCCTGTGCTGGCCGAGGTTTCTCCAGGAGGGCCTTTCTGTCTCTGGCTCGCCTTCTTTAGACAGCATCAGTCAGTGTTCGTTACTTGACGCCACATATGGTTTGTCCTCTTCTCAGGGCTTGTCAACGCTTGGTCTGCAGCCTCATTTGCTGCTGTTATTATTGCATAAACACTGAGGTTCATGGCACGTTCAGAGGGGTTTTGCTCTCTTGCTGACCCTGCCGCTTTGTTAGGTTCTGGCCAGGGAGCGACATGATCTGCTGTAGGAACCTTCTCGCTGCTGTAAACCGCTTGAGATTGATTTGCACATTTGGCTTTGCGATCGCTCTTAAAATTAATGGAAAACATATTTGCCTCCAGCAAAGGCTTTCAAATAAGTAACTTGAACTCGAAGACTGAATGGTACGAGTATAAAAACTCACACACACACGTACGTGCACAGACAAAACCAGATGTTCTGGGCAGCAGGCAGCAAATGAGAATGTCTGGCATATTTCTGCTCGTGTCGTTAATGAGCTTGTAGCTGGTCGGTCACAGTCACGGCAGCTGTAGCGAGGTTTTTGAAACGCTCAGTATGTCAGTGAACGAGACCCACCACAAGGAGCAACTCTACCCCCTTCGCCTCCGTCCCTTATCTGCCCCTTTCTCTCTCTCTCTTTTTTTTCTTTAAAAAAAAATCCTGGTTTTATGCCTCCTTCTTTTGAAGTCGTCCCTCTTGTAAAAAGTCAAGTTGCTGGGTTCTTTGCCCTGGCCTTGTGTGTGCGAGATGGGGGCGGCGGGTAGGTTAAGTTTAGGCTAGCCCTCTGTGCGTTCCATTGAAGGTGCAGGAGGGGGGAAGGTCGGTGCAGTAAAAGTTAGAATTTTAGAGCCTCCCTGTTTTTGTATTTTATGATTGGCTCTTTTTACGGGCTGGGAGCTACAGCTGGTGGTGTGAATAGCTGCCCAAGGTGACCGAGTCCCAATAAAGTTGAGACCAGCCGAGCTGGGGCCTCCAGTCCGGCCATGGGACCGCCTTTATAGGCTGCCTTACGAGCCTAGGCCTCTGTTAAAAGCTGGCAGGGCTGCACTGAGGAATTTAGGGCCAGGAAACAAGAGAAAAATAGGGTTTATGTGTCAGGAGGTTGTGGGATACAGAGTTGGGGGGGTGTTTGGTGGTGATGGGGGGTTAAGGGTAAGCAAGGGTGAAAGTTGAAAGAGGTGCCATTGGGTATGTGGATGTTCAAGTGCGCAGTGTATGAGCAACATGTGTGTGTGAGTCTGTGCAGGCCAACATGTGTGGCCAGGCTCTGGTTCTGCAAGCGTGCAGCAGATTGTGTTTCTCAGAGGAAGTATGGAATCCATACGCTGCACACATCCAGTAGGGCCTATATGCGCTCCGCTCCACAACAAGTGTCGACGTCACGGTTTCGCGGTTGTGACATGAGTGTAGACTCATGCGTTGCTAGATGCCATCACCTGCTGTTGTCACTCTGGAATGAGGAGCAACGGCTCGTTTTTACCTGCCCTTATCTCAGATGCTGTCAGTCAACAGTGCGTTTGCTTCAAACGGTCCCTGCTTTGACTTGCAACTTTCAAAAGGACAATAATCATCCTCAGTAATGCTAATTGTCTTTTTGGAATCTTGTTTAAAGTCTTTCTAATTCAAAAAAAAAAAAAAAAAAGATAAAAGAAACCTAAAACACTTTTTAATTCCGCGTTTCTGACCTCTAGGCCAGTAGATCTGTTTAATTTAGCCGATCACACATACTGTAAAATTGAAAACAGGAACACAGTTACTGTCAGGTGTCACTCCACCAAATGCAGGCGAGCTAATCTCCATCTGCCTGTTGTCAAGTGCACATATGACATTTCAGCCTGCATGCTACTTGTCACACAATGACTGATGATGAAATCATGTGCTCTGCTGACTTTTCTTTCTTTCTTCTTGCCCTTAGCGGTGGAGACCCAGAGCACCAGCTCAGAGGAGATGGTGCCCAGTTCCCCGTCTCCACCTCCCCCGCCCCGCGTCTACAAGCCGTGCTTTGTGTGCCAGGACAAATCCTCGGGGTACCACTATGGTGTCAGCTCCTGCGAGGGCTGCAAGGTGAGAAGAACCTGTCAGATGCTCCGGAGGTCTACAGGGTCTGGATTTATTGCAGACAGGTGGCAGGAATGGTGAAAGGATCAATAGTTACGAGGAGACTCTCTGAAAGTGTAGAAGTCTGCAATGAAAAGTTCTCAGGATGATGCAGGATTGAGGATTGTGCTTCAGAAAAATAAAACAAGAGAAACATTTAAAATTTGTGTCCTTGTTTGACTTTAATGCACAATCTCTCTACCTCTCTTGCCCTTTCCGCCTTTGCCTTTTTCTTCCCGACGCTTCAGGGCTTCTTTCGCCGCAGTATCCAGAAGAACATGGTGTACACCTGCCACCGAGACAAGAATTGCCAGATTAACAAGGTCACACGCAACCGCTGCCAGTACTGCAGGCTGCAGAAGTGCTTTGAGGTCGGCATGTCCAAGGAAGGTGAGAGCTCCAGGGTGGGGGTCCCGAAAGACCGAGACCAAAGCCGACAAAACACAGATACTCACTCTCCTGTACCCATGACAACACAGAAAGATTCCACCTTGACATTTAAGGTTCCTCAAAAATGACCATGGTCATTTTGAATGCTCTGTCAGAGTCTGGGAAATGTGGCAGTGACACGGATGATGAGCATATTACTGGAGGAAATCGGGGCGAGGCTGGGCACTGCGCCAATCACATGACTAATCGCCTTACAAAATGATTCCACTTCCTATTTCACAGCAGAAAAACAGTCGAACAGGCCCCCGATTTACTGAATGCAGCAACAGTTTGAGCAAACTACAATTAGATCATGGTTGTAAGATTCTTAATGTTTATTGAATCAAAATATAAGAATTCCACTGTCTGGATGGCTAGATGTAGTGTGTGTGTGTGTGTGTGTGTGTGTGTGTGTGTGTGTGTGTTTTTGCCTTCATAGAACCCGTGGGGCATGTATGTGGGTGTAATGTTTGTGTGGGATGTGTGTTAACACCGGGATCACATTGTGCCTCTGCTATTACTGGATATCCTGAGAGGAAGGAAAATATGGGAGGAGGAGGGAGAGAGAGAGGGAGAGGGAGAGAGAGAGAGAGGAGGACTGGCCTGTGTGCACCGGTCAACTGGATGGAGAGATGGGCAAGGAAGAGCACAAACGATAAGGAGGAGATAGCCAGTGTCGGTGGCGTGCTGATGGAAACATTTTTATGCTGTTAGGAATAGTCTCAGCTGCCACACAGGTCTGGTTTCCAGCAGGGAGCAGCGTGTCCTTGACTGAAAGGCAGAAAGCATGAGCATGATGGATGTTTTTATATGTGATGTCTGATAAATAAGAGGAACATTCTGTGTCCGTCAGCTGTAAATGCATAAAGAATGAATTTTGCATGCAGAATCCTCTAAATGCTTTGCATTCTTGATTTTTTTTTTTTCTTTAATGCAGCAGTGCGTAATGACAGAAACAAAAAGAAGAAAGACGTGAAGGAGGAGGTGGTGCTCCCAGAGAGCTACGAGCTGAGTGGAGAGCTGGAGGAGCTGGTCAACAAAGTTAGCAAAGCTCACCAAGAAACCTTCCCATCGCTCGGCCAGCTGGGCAAATACACCACTGTAAGTCACGCGTACACAGTTCCCCTATTGTACAAATGCTCGGTGTCACTGTTGTAACACTGTCCTGACGTTAGTCTAAACTCCCCAAATTACATGCAAAGATGCAATTTTCACTCTGGCTTTCTCAACATACTAGTTTAAGTAATGTAGCTCTCCAGTGAGCCATATATGCATATGATTGATTGATGCAAGATACTAATGGATCCTTTAACCTTGACTGATGTGAAATGGAAACTGCGTTGTGAGGCCCGGGCTCAGTCGCCCCTGATGCAAACAGGCCTTCTGTAACCACACAAAACTTTGTATGTGTTTCCAGAACTCCAGCTCAGACCACCGGGTCCAGCTGGATCTGGGTTTATGGGACAAGTTCAGCGAGCTCTCCACAAAATGCATCATCAAGATTGTGGAATTCGCAAAGCGGCTGCCAGGATTTACCTCACTCACCATCGCTGACCAGATCACTCTGCTGAAGTCAGCGTGCCTGGACATACTGGTAAGGAACTATTGTTTGTGTTTCCCTCCTTTATCCTTTTCAGTTAACTGACAAAGTATTTCGAATTCCGGAAAAAAAAAAAAAAAAAAGCCCTCTACAGATTGGGAAATACTGGCACCTAGTGGTTGAGAGCAGTACTGTAGCTTTATTTGCCCTACATTTAACGCCACCAATGTTTTTAGACACCTGAAGCACTTTATATAAAGCTATATCTGATAACAAGCTTTGTATAAAACATTTTTATATCACTTAAATATATATTTTCCCTTCTCTGTTTAAAGATGCTGAGAATCTGCACACGTTACACCCCAGAACAAGACACTATGACCTTCTCAGATGGTCTGACCCTGAACCGAACGCAGATGCACAATGCCGGCTTTGGACCACTCACAGATCTGGTGTTTGCATTTGCTGGTCAGCTTCTGCCCCTAGAGATGGACGACACAGAAACGGGCCTCCTCAGCGCCATCTGTCTCATCTGTGGAGGTATTGCATGGCAAAAGCTCTTGATTTGCACTCACCAGCAGCACCTCATCAAGACTAATATGACTCCCTGCTCTCCTGATCAGATCGTATGGATCTAGAGGAGCCCGAGAAAGTGGATAAGCTGCAGGAGCCTCTGCTGGAGGCTCTGAAGATCTACGCTCGCCGCCGCCGCCCCAACAAACCTCACATGTTCCCACGTATGCTGATGAAAATCACTGACCTCAGGGGCATCAGCACTAAAGGTTGGTATAAAGGAAGTTATCAGGATACCAAGCGTGGACGAGGGCCGCTGTTGTAACATGATTCTGCTTTCTGCTCCAGGCGCGGAAAGAGCCATCACCCTGAAGACGGAGATCCCAGGGCCAATGCCTCCACTGATCAGGGAGATGCTGGAGAACCCAGAGGCCTTCGAAGACCAAGCAGAGAGCAACGACAGCCCGCCGCCGCCGCCCCCACCGCTCCCGCCTCCCGCCTCAACCCTGGTCCTGAAACAGGAGGCTGAAGACGAGGAGGACAGCTGGGCCACGGAAAACGGCAGCGAGCCGTCACCAGAGGACGAGGACGAAGACGAGGACGACGACGTCGGTGACGAAGAGCGAGACAGGAGCTCGGACAGTGACGGCGAGCCCTGGGGGGTTCTGGGCAACCTGGATGGATCGAGGAAAGGACTCACCGGGAGGGCACAGTGAACATTTTGCACATGCATAAACAGAGGTTCAGGTTCAGGTTCAGACACAGACATCCATCAGACATCAAAGCAGAGCTCAGTATCGCTCACGCTCTCCCACCTCGAAAATACAAATACAACGCTGGCCTCCCCCCATTTACTGCACATGATGGTGTCTCCAGAGAGGAGCACAGCAGAGCCTTATGTACACAGACAGTCTCTAACTCAGGCCTCATGGTCCATGATGAAAGAACTACAGCAACATGGAGAGATGGTGGAACAATGGAACAACCACAGGAACTCCTGGAATAGAGGAAGGTTAACCTGAAAAAAACAAACAAACATAACCTCTTGATAAAAGCTAAATTTTGCCTCCTTATTTCTCTTTTTTCTTTATTGTTCTTTTATATGATATTGGAACGGCCAGCCAGACATCCACACTGTGCAGTTGATTCCAACAGGTCAAAACAAGCACATCTTTCAAAACAAAACAAAAAAACAAACAAACAAAAAAAATCAAAGGAAAAGTAACAGGACAAAACCAAATTGAATTTGCTTATATTTTGTTTTTTGTGGTTATTGCTTTTGAATATAGGTTCCTGTCTTTTTTTCAATTTATGACTAAGTTCATACTTATCTATATATCATTATATTTTTGTCTTTATTCGTTATCCTTATTTTATATATGAATCTTGTAGACAAATTCTTTGAAGAGCTTTCCTGAGAAGATGTTCAGAGGGAAAGAAGGGTAATCAGAACTGGCTAGGTCTTCTCTTTTTAGGCCGCTGTGGATGTCAGCCAACCCAGAAGACTGTTGTTACCTTCCAGCTGATCCGTTTCTGTTATCAGGGAATCGACACTTATTCAGTTTTTCCATGTTTTTTTGTTGCAGAAAGTGATATCTTTGTGCCAAAGTTGGGATTTGTCTATGTCCAGTCAGGATCCAGCAACCCTCGCAGCAGAACGTTTACTCTCACGTGCACTCCCCGATCTCATGCAAGTTATATGGACGCATGCTGACACTAGTGCTCAGAGCCGCGGAGATCTACACATTACACCACACATGTAGCACTTTTTCCTGATCTCCTGTTCCAGTAAGGCACATCCCATCTGCCCCGAGTCCTTACTCTCCACGAGCACCCAGGAGCTAACAGCTAGCGCGCTCGTTCAACGCGTCCACGACATCCACAAGCAGTCACAACATCATTCATTTACACAGTAATCAAAGACTTATGCAAGTCTAAAGCAGGAAGATGTTTTGAAACCAGACTCAGGGCTTTTCAGTAAGGACCAAACACTAGCTGCTCTGTGGCACGCTAGAAACAGGCAATATTTATGTGTGTATTCTTGTTATGGTCAGCTCGATCCCTCTGCGTGTACAGAAAAGGTGATAAATCTGATGAAACGAGCGCTGATGCCAGACCGACTCCATCAGGCCTGGACGTCATCATCACTGCCTGTGTGCTGGTGCTGGCATCCGCGCAACAAACAACAAACTTCTCATCCCAAAAGCCATGATATGATCTTGTCTTTTTTCTTCTTTTTTTTATATATTCTCACATTTCTTTAAAGGAGCCGTCGGAAATCATGTGTTCTCATGCATCATTTCTTTATTGCCAAAATGTCTCTGCCGGGGATTGGCTGGGAGGACACCGCCGGTTCTGCACATTTACGGGATTGTTTTTCCTTCTGAAGCAATACGAATAGTCTGAGAGCAGCCAGAGGCCCCGTCTCTGAAATGTTGGACAGATTTCCTCATTTTCAAGCGTGTGTACATGAATGCTTATTTTCGTTCACTGGGAGAATGTGCTCAGCACAGTGCTGTCATGCAGAAACACTTGTGATGACCTCATCCCTTCTCTCTCTGCTGGACTGTCATGATGTAAATGACAGTAACTCAGCTACAACATTGAGATTATGTACTCCTTTTTTTGTCAATTTGGCCAAGGTGTTGTCTACCCTGTTTATGTCAACTGTCGTCATATCAAGAAAAGCCATAGAAACAGTAAGAGGCACAATAAACTAATTTTTGTAAAACTATTGGACCTTTGTAAATTCATTTATAGACTTTTGTTTTAGGAAAAGGAACCTTGGTTCGGTAGGAGTGGGTGCATTACCAGATTCTGTCGGTAGAGGGAGCGCTTGAACCGCGGCAGCGGTGCACGGTGGGAAAGGAGCAGGGCCCGTTAGGTCACAGAGCTGTGGGTGCAGATGGTAATAAATCACAATCTCCAGCTGAACAAGAACATCAGATAAAGCTCTGTTAATAAGATTTAGCTCTCTCTGCAGTGTGCAGTAATGTTAAAACTGCAGTTTCCTCCAGTTCTGTCTCAAAGTTCCAGTTGGCTGCACATGGAAAAACTTGCATGGGAATGTTAAGGAGAAGGCACTGTGAATAGATCTGCACCACAACAAATCATTTTTAAAAGCATATGTAGTTGATTGACACAGCCATTTCTCAAGCAGAAATGATTGTTTTTCTTTTTCAGGCTTTTGTGGCATCCTGATGGAAAACTGCAACTGACGGTAAACGTCGTTCTTTCTCTGAGGTCTCGCCACTGATTTTATTAATAGAGAGACAGAGGAGGGCAATAAACACAGATGAGATCCTATCAATTATACGATTACTTTAATTAAATATCATTAAAGGGCGATCAATAACGCCGAGCCCGAATTAAAATAAGGTCCATACATTACACACTATTTTACAAGATACAATCAAATGACCCCGTACACTGGGAGCCCTGGAGGATGTTGCTGTGGCAACCTGTGGGCGTGCTTGGGGGATTTTAGGGGAGCTAGGAAAGTTTTTGTTAGACTCATCCTTCCACATCACCGATGTTTGATGAGCTAATTATCTAAGGTGTGAAGGAAAAAGGGGACGTAAATATGTGAAGCAAGACCCCAAAGGCGGAACCGCTCGATGGCTTAATGAGGGAAAAAAGGAAAAAAGCCTCCTCTGTAATATTCAGCAGCCAGAGAGACATCTATTATTCATGCAAAATAATAAAGAAACCATAAAAAATAGGCTGGAGTTCGGCATAGCGGGGAGATTTATTTGAATATTTAAACCTGGGGAGGGATCCTGGCGCACATTTGCTGAGCTGCAGCATTTTCCAGACTGTGGCGGAGGGTCTGCAGCAGGAGAGGCTGAATCCTCAGAGTGTGATGAAGAGCAGGAGGAGGATAAAGCACGGCGAAGCCCCGGTGCTCTTAGCTGCAGTTAGGGAGGAAGGGGTCGGGCTGGGGGTGTGATAAAAGCAGGCAGGAGAGGAGGAGATAAAGAGTCCTGATGTGTCCAGCTTGGGATGAAGGGCATGCAGGAAGGAAGAGGAGGGTGAGGTGGAGGTGAGAAATAAATGCAGAGCGTAAATTCAGCCAGCAGCCTTTCAGGAACACTGACAGAGACTGAAACGTGGTGTAAACACGGAGAAATCCAGTAGGAATCCAGGTAGCAACCACAGATAAATAAATCCAGGGAGACAGACAAGTGGTCTGGGGAAGAGGAGCGAGGGCTGGGGAGGACATAAAAAGGATCTGTGCTCTGGCCTCGGGGTCTTCATATCTTTTACATTTCTAATTAAAAGAGATAAAGAGTGGGGGAGTCATCAATCCCACAGTGATTTCCCAGTTAAGGTTTTAGAGCGGGCTGTAAACCAGGCAGCCAGGAATCATTGATTTTATAATTAGCCATGGTCACCCCAGACTTCAGGGAGGAGGCGAAAGAGAGGGGGCCCAGAAGATGATAAGGACCAGGAAAAGCCCGAGGAAAGAAATACGGAAAATGCAGAAAGAGACGGAAGTTTGGAAAAGCTGACGAGCCAAAGGAGGCACAAGCTGGCCGCAAAGAGACACGTCAGACTCAAGAATGCATACAGAAACCATTTTATTCTGCAGAGACCCACCCAAAGACCGTTAGCACAACTGATAAGAAAATACACAGCAGTGTGTGTGTATCCATTACACACACATACACAAATTTGAAACACACCATAACCACTGGAGCTTTATTGCAGTAGGAGACAGTGTCCTGACAAGAACAGGAGCTCTCAGTGGAGTGTGTGCACACACACACACACACACACACACACACACACACACACACACACACAGAAAACTTCCCTATAGATGTAAAACTGGTTTACAACCACAAATAAGGACCATGGAGAGAACATGTAGTGTGCAGGGCAGCGAGAGAGCACTAGACATGGACATGTTCCTGCCTCTGCGCAGGTGAATAAAGTTGCAACACCAGAACCCAGAGTAAACATGAACATTTTTTCTGCAGATTTTCATCCATATTTCCACTGTCACACGCTGGTATCACTCCCTTTCTTTAGCACCGATACATTGCAACAATTTTGGAAGATTAAACAGGACACGTAAAGAAAATATGAATAAACACAACACACGATGGGGATAATTATAAAAAGGATTAAAAACACAACTGACACACTGTATAATGACCATACTGTATATGTATATATATATGTATATATATATATACACGTATATGTGTGTATTTAATCTAAAACTTCTACTAAACATTGGGTGCAAATACAGCAGATCAGATTAGCGTCGATTAGCAGATCAGTGTCTAGTAAATGCTTGTAGCAAATGGAAAATAAAGAAAATAAACCTTCAAACTGAATAAAGCTTAAGTGTGGGCTAGCTTGAATTTCCTATAAAGAGAAATTTATCGAAAATAAGAACAATTTTGATCTCTATTAGCTTGCGTATTGCCACCAGCTAAGGGGAAAATAACATGATCTATAATGATTTCTTTTGACTATTAATTTAGGCACATTACTGCAATTGGAACTGCATGGGTGTGAGATAAGATTTCTGTACAATACAAGTCGTATAAAGACCGACAGATGATACCCAAATGAGTGTTATCGTTTCATTTCAACGGCTATGAAAAGTAAAATCCAGAATCATTATCGAATAAAAACCTCAGCTGGTCTCGCTGATGAAAAGCTTATGAGAATTAGTTTTTACAAGAGTGATGGTATGAAGCTATTGAAGTAAAAAGTCACATCTGGCATCAATCTTAATGGACTTTAAACACCATAAGCTATATTCCAAATGCTGGCCTATCATACAGCGACTCTTCATCTAGCTAACAGCCCAAGACAACTACCAACTGCTAATGTGTAGGAGAAAGTGCATCAAAACCCAGCTCTAAGTGTGGCGCCACGGCCCTACACGGCTGCTACATTAATTCTGGAGTGGTGATGTGTCATTAGCTGATGCCACCTTGAATAGTCGTTAAAGCTGCTATTGAAACTGTGATGCTGGAGGAGAGATTAGCCGAGGTATCCTGCAGAGCCGGACCTGCGCAAAACATCACAATTACGGCGTCTGTCGTGGCTCTTAATCACAGACATCGTAAAAGTGACATAACATCCGTTGTAAAGCCTCGACCGAGCAGTGATTCAACCCAAATGATTCCGCTGCAGCCTGTGAACTAGCTAACGCAGGAGCCTGTGGCTAAAAAGTAACGATACTCATATATAAGACATGAAAACACATATCCTTCCAGACATTAAAAAAGCCACAGTAAAATAGTCTGAGAAGGAAATGAGGAAAAAAGAATCATGGCAGATCAATAAGTTGCATATTAAGATTCTGTCTGCGGGTCCACGTTAACTCGCTTCCGCCTCCGCTCAGGCATCCGCTGGCTACCACAGCAGAGTGTCGGCCAGATCACTGGAGGGGGAGACAAAGCCGAGCGTGAGCGTGTGTGGAAAACTGAAAGAAACACTCATTCTGCCTGAAAGTGGAGGTTAGACTGAAAGAAGTGCCGAGCCGGGGAAAGACGGCTTTAATGATGCTGAAAATTGGCCCGTGACTGTGGCACACCCCCTCGGGTAAATCATCGCTACAGCCTGCTGTCAGCTTATCTGTCCCCTTGTCCTCCCATCTTGCTCCTCCCTCTGTCTCAGAGCCGGGCCCTCCCCTCACCCCGACTCAACTTCTTTTACGAGCACCTATTCAAAACTTCCATCTTCCAGCCATACTCGCCCTGTCGCCATAAATAAAGCCTTGCATGTGTCTGCGAGCGCAGGCGGCCTTTGAATCCAGAGCGAATCCTTTCCTGCGCAGGCTGCACGCAACTACAAAGATTTACTCAGGTTGCGTGTTCAGGACAGATTTTTCTTTTTTATTTTCTGAATAAACGTACAAAAGTCTCCCAGTTTGAAATATGTCGAGCTCTAACTTCTCTGGCTGTTGGGCTCCCAAATTACTTTGCAGACTGCGGTTATGCACACAAATCAAGTTATGAGGTCATTAAATGTGACGCAACGCTAGACTTTAAAAGCAGCCAGCATGAGAGCGAGAATCGTGCATTTTAATAAGGAGTCAGTTATGCAAATCATCAGTTTGTGGCCGCTGCTTTTTTTAGGGAATACGCAGCTAAAATAAATCCATGTGGAAAAGTGAAACCTAGCATGTGTCGCGTGGATCGCGGCGTGCTGTTTAACATGTCTGCTGGAATCGTCATTATTACGGCGCAGCAGCATGAGCGATGAATGTTACACCTCAGGACGCAATTACGAGTGAAATTCCTTCAGCAAAAATCCTGCGCGGATGAAATTAGAATCATTAGTGCGGTAAAACGTAAATGTCAGGCAACCTCTAAAAATGAAGAAGGTGATATTGTAAAGTGGAAGTGCTGCTAAAATCTCATGTAATCTCTAACAGCTCCCCGACATCCATAACATAAACGACGCCTTGGCAAAATGTCGTCCGCAGTTCAAATAAACGAGCAAGGCAACCAGTGGTTGACGCTCCGCATTATATATTTATAAAGAGTAAAATTGGACTCTGGTATAAAAGTTTCTTAATTACTACCCAGTTTATTTTTTTTTTAAAAAAAGGCTTCGTTTTCAATATGTGTGTGTTTTATTGTAGTTATAGCTTTGACTAAGGCTTCCCAAGCAATATTGTTCCTTTGGTATTTTACTGTAATTAAAGTGATATATTTTTATCTTGCATTAACAGGTCTGGGTGTGTGTGTGTGTGTGTGTGTGTGTGTGTGTGTGTGTGTGTGTGTACAAGCTACATACCAAGTACCAAAATATACATTCTACTAGAAAATTGAGGACATTTTGTTTGTGCCTCACACATTTAAAAGGCCCGTCTGAGGGTTCAGTTATGGTTTCAAGGCTAAGCTTAACATTGGGTTTAGAAGCCTTTGAATGTATTATGTCTATAAAGTCCTCACAAAGATAGAGGTACAAGAATGTGTGTGAATGTGTGGCAGAAACAGGCTGGGCGGTTGTACCTCTGAACGGTGTCTGGGTGATCAGGTAGCAGAAGAGCAGTTTCATCTCCAGATCCCAGCCTTCCACACTGAAGGGGATCAGATTCCTCCTCCTGAAACACACACACACACACACACACACACACACACACACACTTATCACATAACTATAATACTCTAATAACTTAGACACTATTGGTCTAATTGCTTCCAGCAGATAAAGTCTGCTCTTCTCTTCACGATCACTTGCTGCCTAACTGCACCGTTGCCTTGCTGACTGGCTCAGATTGGAATTCTCACCGAATCCGAACTGTGTGCGGCCGTGTCGGCGCTAGCCTGGCGCGGTGAGGTCAGCGGCGCCGGCTGGTTGATAACAACCGCACTCCTCTCCGCCTCTCTTGGGGAAGGAGGAGGGGTGGTGAGGTGCAAGGACGCAAGCTCGCCCTGCTCGCACAGGCTGTAGTTTCCCAGAGGTCTCGGCGGACGGAGGGGCTGGAGAGCCTCGGGATTCTCGTCCTCGGAGTCGGAGGTCGCGCTGGCGGGTCGGCCTGCCGCGCAGACGCAAGGACAGAGAGAAAAGTGGTCAGCGTGTCCCAGCATGAGGCTCCTGTCCGGAATAATGTGGCTCATCCTGAGCAACGACAGTGCTGCAGGGGGAGCCATGGTTCACACTTTTATTGCGCACGCTGCCGGAGCGTGCAAGACATTCAGCTCCGCTCACCTGGAAACAGAACCGGGGCAGTGCTCCACTTGGCACTTGACACCGTTCCCGTCTTCTGCTCCAGCTGACAGATGTACTGCATCAGCTCCTGTGGTGGAAAACAGAGCCATGATCGGCCTTTCACTCTGCCTTCAGCGCCCTTTTACTACATTTACACAGTAAATACAGCAGCACTCTATGCTTTTATATAAACATTACTGCAGTGTTCAGTACACACAGTTAGTTATACACTACTCCTAAATCACAGATGGTACTAAATATAGGCTGAATGCTGATTTTATTTAAAAAAAAAAACCTTCTTACTCTAAATTGAGCAATCAAATATGTTGATGACAAGCCAAAAAGAGACCAAAGAGATCTTAACAGAGCCATAAACTGTTTATACTGCACATTAACGACTCAGAAAATAAGAGGATTCCTACCACCTGGCACAACCTCTCTGTACTTCTTTATACTGGATGTTAAAATAATAGATGTTGATAGAATAATTTCAATATTTTAACGAAGTGTACAAGTGCCAATAAAACGGTCTTCAGGACTCCAAACTCTGGCGCAAACACGACCCCCTTTCGTCTAAACACGGCTCTGCTGTAAGCGAGCCGGTGTGTCTGACCTGTTTCTCTGCCAGCAGCTGCTCCTTCTCTTTCTGGGTGACCCTCAAACTGGCTTTCAGCTCCTGCAGCTCCCGGCGGGTCTCGCAAAGCTGCACCTGCAGCACAGAACAGACAGAAAGGCCAGATAAGGTAGCTGGATCAGGGCTGCCTGTGGTTTGGGTTTAAGCCGCTCGCTCCGCAGGACAGACCTTCAAATAAATCACAAATGATGCTGCTGGATGGAATGCGGTTGGAGGCTGCGATTTGGACTGTAATTTGTGTGATTTGGACTGTAATTTGTGCATTATTGTGTTTAAGTGTATGAATATAATATAATCAACAAGCTACGACTGTGCGAAGACTCTCTCACCCGGTTACAATCCTTTTCTCTCCCGATCTCAACCTCCAGCTTCACCCTCTCCATCCTCTCCTCCTGCAGACTCTCCTCCATCTTCTGGATCTCAGTGTTGAGTGTTTGCAAGTTCTCGTGGTCCTTCTATTTTGGTAAAAGGAGTAAGAGAACAATCCCGTATTCTCTCCTGGGCCACAGAAAGACGGCACACTCATCAGCTGCAGTGATACAGCACCTCAGCCGTGAGCTGCAGGCTCTGCCTCTCCTGCGCCCAGCGAGCTCGTCCTTCTCTCAAGGCCAGGCTGGTATCTGCCAGCTGAAGGGTCAGCTGTGCAGCCTGCAGACGGGCCTGGTGCAGCTCGGACTGCGTGTGATCCCTCTGAGCGACCATGGAGCTCAGATCGCTCTTCAGGCCCTCAGAAGCGCGCTCGCTGGTGTTCAGACGCTCCCGAAGGCTGCGCATTTCCTTCAGTGTGGCCTCATGCTCTGCCTAATAAAGCATACATTGATACATCTTGTAGATCGGTGTTTAAAGGAAGCAGATTCTGGTATTAGATGTAGTGGCCTTAGAAGTTTGGACCTCTTTCCTGTGGGCAGCAGTGAGTTTCTGTGTCAGGGTGGTGATGGTGCTCTGGAGCTGCAGAACGCTCGTGTCTCTCTGGGCCAGTGAATTCCTCAGGCCCTGAAACTCCTTTGACAGACTTCGAAGGTCAGTCTCCGTCTGCTCCAGCTTAGACTGAAAGACAGAACAAGATGACAGAAAGAAGAGAAGGAACAATAGAGCGTAGGACCAGTGGGTATCAAGATGTATGGAGTTCTAATTACTTGCAGAGCACTCCTTTCACTCTCCTCCTCTTTCCTCTGGGCTCCGGCTCTCTTTGCTCTGTCCTTCATCCTGCAGAGATATCAACATTTCAATCCCGACATACTCAAAGACAGAAGATAAAGAAAGAAGGAGAGACCTTCCTACCTTTCCATCTCTGTCTCTCTGTCCACTGTCCTCTGAGTCAGGGTTTTGATGTCCTCCTCCAGCTCCCTGATTCGAACTCGGCTTTCCTCATTTGCTTCCAGTAATGTACTCTTTTCCTGGGCCAGTAATTCAACCAAGTCCTGCTCCTCCTAACAGACATATTGAGGATTTTTTTTTTTTTTTTAGCTTTGTGAGGATTTTCTGTTGTTATTGGTACATTACCTCCTGCTTCCTCTCCATGTCCTGTATCTGTCTGAAACTGTGATTCAGCTCCCTCTGTAGCCTGCTGATCTCACTCTCTAGTTCTCTGTGTCGTCTGTCCCATGCTTCCTTTGCTCTCTTGTACTCCATTTTCTCTTTCTCCCTCTGCTTGTTGGCTGCCTCGTGAGCCTGCAGCAGCTCTGCGCGCTCTTGCAGGCATTCTTGCAGTCGAATCTTTAAACAGAGAGACATCAGCAGGCAGCAACAGATAAATCAGACGTATTCATACAAACACAAATACTGCTTCCTCCTTCACCACCTTTACCAGTCATTTGTGTGTCCTACTTACCTGCAACAGTTCGGCCCTGGGCACGACCAGCAACATGTCTGTGCCCTCTTCCTCTCCATGAGACTCCTCCAGGGTCACCAGATCCTCGAGGGGTTTTGGAGCACAGAATGTGAATTTGGAGCTGCGGGAGCACACCTCCCCTTTAGCACTGATGTATACAAACTCATACTCGTGACAGCTGGGACTGGGTAGGTAAGAGGCTAAAATGTAGAAAAAAAAACAAAAAAGACACCCATTAAAATAAATACTAATTAAATGTTATGCATTTTTGTGCATATACTTAATGTATATATTTGTTACCATTTAACCAGCAATTTGGTATAAACACTTATTCACTATTTGGTAAATTGAATTTATGCAAATATTTTGCAACAGTTTGTTGCAATACACTTTCCAACCACCAGAAGAAGCAACCAGCAAAGTAAGACTAATTTAAGAAATAAAAACAATGTGCACAGTCATTTTTATGACAGTTTCTAACATGCAGGGGAACTTAACAGTATTGCTACTTCATTTTCTTACTAAATAATCAAGACCTCCAGCTTGCCTGTCCTCACATTAATAAATGATGGTGGTGTAAGCTCTCAGATTTCCTGGTCAATGTCGCCTAAGTGCTTCAGCCACAGGCAGCTGGACCCATGCTGTTAGAGGACATTTCACTTCTTCACGTCGCCCTCAGCAGTTCCTTCAGCCTCCGCTGCTCTGACATTGGCAGTATGCTTAGTTTGGATTCGACTGGATCAGAGGTCAATTCCACACACGCTGCATGTGCCACACCAACTGACTCCTGCTTATCAGTCAGTCATGGCAGAGTGAACTCTCTATTTAAAATGTAAATTCCAATGTGCTTTTCAGTGCATGAGTTGTGAGGTCACCACATTCAAGAGAGCAATTGACTTCACAGCAGCAACAATTTCCAGCTGGAGCTTTTACGTGCACTTCTAAGTAAGCTACTCTGCCAGGTATGAAGCACTATAAACATAAAACAGGTAGATCTGTACCCTGGAATTGCACACAGCAGTTGACCTCTGTGCCCTCTTTATAGTTGGGTGGGACTAGAGCCCAGACGAACGTGTGATAGTCCTTCACCGACAACCACCCCACCTGAGGAAGACAACGTCCACAGAGTGTTGCAAAGCATAGAAATAGGTGGTGACTTCACAATGCGGTGAGGTGAACATACCTTGAAGAGTCCGACCCAGTCGTTACTGGCCCAGGTGTGCTGGGACCTGATTGTGTAGTGGCAGTCAACTCTGCTCTGAGGGAAGTAGCTGCAGCCCACATTTCTGAACTGCACACACTCCTCCATAGTCCCTGAAGTAGGAATGGCAGCTTTTTCTGCACTTGAAGAAAGAAAAATGCATTTCCGGGAGAGAAAATCTAGGTTTACGGGACAAACTGGGTAAAAGAAGAGCAAACAAAACAGAGGCAGAACTCTGTGGCTATTTATTCAGTGGAAGATGATATCCAGACAGAGTATTCCTGGAGTGAGGACCACCTGAATGTAATCCATGCAGCAGCCTTCGAGGTGCATGACACGATCCAAGTTTGTCACCAGTTATTCTGGTCGGCCTAGCATTATTTGCTATGGGACACAGTCACGTGTCAGCATACATTACAGGGTGTCAGAGGCCCCAGCAGGTAAAAATCCACCAGAAACTACCTGACAACTACAGTTATGCACTATATATACACACATTATATATACTTTGTGGGGAGTACTGACTCCAGTTCAGTCTTGGTTATATCTGAAAATCATTTTTGGGAAGACAATGCAGTTGTGGATTAAAAGTGTACACCCAAATGCGTGTACTTTTCCGGTATAAAGTGCATTTCGCAGATGCTGTTGAAAACTAGCAGTAGCTTTCAAAGGGTTCAGATTACAGCACACCACCAGGCTTGAGGCCCAACACAACACATGGCAAAAAAACCTCTCGCAAGTCGATGCAAGCTTGAGAACAATAATATACACGGTTGTAATTAATGGAAATTACCGGGCCTGTAAGTTAGTTATTAGTGCTACGCCTGTCCGACAATGACAGGTTTTGCTGGGTAAAAACATGTGCGCACTTATTCTCACCAACATCTCCGACATATCGCTTACCTTTATCGCACTCCAGTCTTCTTAAATAATCTAAAATAAAGATAACCGTATGATACAAAAGTCACAATTGCTGGTTGGAAGGAAAAGCAAGAGCTAAAACATGATGGATACGATCTGCTGTTCCTCCACCTCCGGCTCAGCAGCTCCGCTAACCCGAAACAATAACAAAAAGCCAAAGCAAAACATGAGCGTGACAGCCTCACTTCCACTGTGGAATTGTGGGAATTGTTGTTCGCTGATCCCGTATCACAGTGTTGGGAAAAGGCATCGTGGACTACAATCCCCAAAAAAGACTCAACGTTAGTATGGACGTAATATGACTCTTCTGTTCCACAGGACATTAAATAACTCAGACTAGTGACAAAAACAAGATAACCAAAAATAGTTATAGACTAAAAGGCTGGTTTGTAGCTCCTTTCTGCGAGCAGGGAATTCAAACATAATCTATTTGTTTTAATAATTGTAATCAAATGTATAGCTACAACGAGAATACTTAAGTAAAAAATACTCCAGCTTTTTTCAAAAGAATTCTTAAAATTAATAGCTTGTCATTTTATAAATAACCCAATACAATTAGATACCACAAAATCTTTTCCCTTCTTTTTTTTCTTTTAAATAAAATCCAAAAGCGCATCTGTGTGTGTATGTGTGACTGTGTTTGAGTCTAAAAATATTTCATTCAGGGACAGCCAAATACCACCTCATGTCTTCCTAAATTAGCCAGATCTTTACATGACACCTGAGAGCCTCTCTAAAATGTAGTGGCATAGTATGATATTTAATTTTACAGGACTACAAATTATATAATAAATTGTATTGTTATAATTATATATTTTTTATGTTCTAAAATAAAACCTGCCTAATAATCCCAAATGAGTAATGCTGCTGACTTTGTTTATTTCTTCATTTTTTATACTATATAGAAATATCCAAAAAATATCCAAAATATCTATGTGTAAATGTGCCTTCTCCCTTTTCTGGCATTATCACCATGACTAACTCAACTCAATGTTAACTGTTTGCCATCCAGGTGCAAAGAACCACTCTGTTTGTTGGTGTTGCATGTTAAATTAGATTGGTGGATGTAATTCTGTATTCTTATGTAACTTGACTTCTGCATGCTTGCCCAATCATCTTTGCGTTAACATTCTCAATAACCAGTCTTCCTCTGGCATGCTCTGTTATAAAGGCATCTTGGGCATACTCAGTCTGAACTAATTAGGCTTTGTTTTGCTCCACAGCTTGTCTCTGTCCTGTTGAATGCAGAATTTACCAACTTTTTCAGGTGCTGTCATGTTTTTACTGAACAGGAAAGACCAGAAAGTCACACCCAGATGCAACATACGCTGCAAGTTTTAAGAATCCCTGCAAAGTTTTTACTGCAACCATCAAAGCAGACATAAAATCAGTGTTCTGTTTCATTTATAAAATATATGTTAAACATAATTTTAGGCCATTATTGTTTTACATGCTAACACAATAACATTGAAAGGCAATAAAGTGCAACACTTAAAGAAGCACTTAAGAAAGCACAGTAAACAACTTAATTACAGCAAATACTTATAATTTATTACTTTTACTACATGTGGTAATCAGTAAATGGGTGTAGAAACAGTCTGCTCAGTTTTGTAAATTCACCAAAAAAATCAAGACAATTAGAGTAGTTCTTAAAAAGGACTGTACAGAATAGGCATCTAAAGCTTTTATTAATCTGTTTATTCAATGTTTCCTTGAACAATACATTTGGTTTAAATAATGTCTCAATCTTGGTGTTTTAATTTAAAAAAAAAACAAACAAAAAAAAAAAAACACTATTTCACAGCATTATAGTGAAGTTCCACTTCTGGCCAGCAGGTGACAGTCTACCATCTAAAAACATGGAACTCAGGTTGTTACACATAACTCAGTTTATGTATGTATGATATTTACTACTCCGAGAGTATTATGGTAAAATGTAAAATGTCAAAATGTTCTTTGGGACTTTTTAAACAAATGTCAGTTTCTGATCTATACTTTTATTGAAGGTTAGAGTAAATCTGTCTGGGGTAAAAATAAAGAAGAAAAACACAAATAAGATAATGGCATTCAGTATTCTCAGCAACCAACTTAAAAATGATTGTTGTTGCAGTTGCTGATATTCAGACCATGTTTTTACACTACCTCTGCTCAATTAGTAAGTTCAGTCAGCTAATTTACTTTGCTGAAGACAATGTAGGAATGCCTAATGTAATTTAAGGCGCATAGACCGTTGATGTGACTGTGTGTGTGTGTGTGTGTGTGTGTGTGTGTGTGTGTGTGTGTGTGGTGCCATGTGTCTTTTTTTAAGCAGTTGTTTGTTTGGGATTTGTGGCCATGTTTAATTCCAAAACCATCTTGGCAGGCCCAATTTGAATCTCAGTGATGTGTGAAGTGAGAAAATGGCTGCTTGGCTGGAAAGTCGAGGCGTCATCCTCACAGAGACGAGACGGGAAGTGGATTGTCTGTGAAAACTTGATCTTGACCCAACCTCCTGCTGTTCATGCCATCTCTGTCTGTCCTGACCGAGTGCCACGACACAGGAGCAGCTGAATATCTTCCTCCTCCGCTTGTGGACAGTGGACTGATGCCCACCGATGAGTATTATCAAAGAATAAAAAGCAATAACAATAAAAACAGGCTCTGCATTTAGCTTTATTTATCGTGTGGTGTTTGAATCCCAGTCGTGTAATTTCAAACACCCTTGCGTGGAATCCCGTGTAAGGACACGGTACAGCCCCTGAGCGCTGTTGCATTTTTACTACCTGAGGTGGTCCTTCTGAATATAGCGCCTCCACATGTCTCATTCTAAGAGAATGGCAGGTATGTGTCGCCTGTCATAAATCGCAACTTGCCTTCAGCTGCAATCAGTTGCCAAGGAAACCACAAATGGGATGATGGCCTTCTGTTGTGTATCGGCGAGCAAGCTGTCAGCGTTGTCAGCTTCCACCAGACAGACGTTACAGATTGATGTCTATAAACGGTTTATTTTCTCATCACAGTCAATTAATATGTGATGTGTTTTCCAAACCAAAGCTATCGCAAATAGGGAGATTATACGTTTATTTCCGTCAGGGTTATAGCATTGTTTGAAGCATTTTTGAGATAAATAACTCACTTTATAGTGGAGCGCGTGATGTAATTGGTGAGGGCTCTGTGACTATCGAGGAAAGACACTGGAAGGGTGGAAAACAAAGGATGAGGGAGTGGAGCAGGACGCCTGGAAGGAGGGTGGAGATAGAGAAATGGGGGACGGTGGTATTTAGTATTCACAGCCAAGCTGCCCCATCTGCTTAGCGCAGCAGTCCCCGTCGTATAACTGTCTGCAGGCCGTGGGCCACATAAAGAATGTCTCAGATTTGATGTAATTCCGCAAAATTAATGACAGCTTTACTCGGTATGGGCCGTAAGGGAATGATTAGTGTTTGATCGTCCATCTGATCAGTTCCCTTGGCTGGCTGCAGGAGAGGGGTTCTGCTGTATGCTAGCTTGATATCTACACAAAACACAAACACACACACACACACAAATTTTGAATTCTGCTTTCTCATTTCACTCAACCCAGACAACCAATATCCTCAATCCTCTGCGGTGTTGTACCTCCCAACAAAATGAGCACCCAGCCTGTTGGATGCCCGTCCTGGTGTTTAGTGGTGTGATTGCGTTCGGGCTGCACTGTTTTCATTTCAGCTTCTGTAGTATTTCAAGAGGAAATTGGTCTAACCAACATTCAATTTAAGCAGCTCTGAGGTCACATGTTGACCTTTTACAAGATACGCTTTACTGCAGGTGTGATTGAAATTGGAAGTTGTTTTTTTTTTTTTTTTTTTTTTTAAAGAGACTGAAAATAGACTGGGAACTTGAGGGAAAGAAATTGATCCACTAGATTAATTGCAGGAGTTGGACAAGTGGAATTCTTATCGTCCTTTCAATTTAGCCCCACCTAAACGGCCCATCCCCCATCCCTCGCCTCTTTGTGGGCCGCTGCATTTACAAGCGAAGAGGGCATTTTGTTTTACAAGTGGGCCTGGAGCATCTCGGTGCGCTAGCTACATTAAAACCGAACCCGTCCTATCTGTGCAAAGCGTGGTGCTTTACAGCAGACGCTGTCATGCTGCCGCCACGAGGCTCCTACGCTTTTCTGTATAACTTGGTTGCTAGTTTGAGTCTGTGAGCCAGCCTGATGACTGAATGGTTCTCCCTTGTCAGTGTTAACAGGGTCCTGTCCCAACACTGCGCCACACAGATTTTCCATCCAAGTCAAGGGTCACCATCTCTTATGAAGAGATTTTCTTGATGAAGCTGCACATTTTTGCACTGAGCTGTATGTGGCAAAGCGGATTTCCATTCTGACTATTAATGCGCTCGTCCACTACCAGGAGAGGGGAATAATTCATTAAAGGCTCGGGGTGGGTTGTGCCTCTGCCAACACAGATTGTTGGACAGATTGGCAATCCTTTACCGTGTTTGGATGCAGTGTTTTTTTTCCCCGATAATGTCGGCTATTATAACAAATTACTTGCAAAAACACCATTAAAGCAAACAGAGAACCTCCTGCATCTGTTTTGGAGTTAGCTCTGCTCCAATCCAACTGCGGGTCACTCCACTACTTCCAGCGTTCTCTGTTTTTCCATTTCTTGTACTCCCTCTGCAAGCCGTCTTTCCAAAGTACTTGAACATATTTCCTCCCGGTCTCACTTTGTGATCGGCACCCTCCGATCTCCTTTCATTTTGCTCACTCTCTTGGCCCACTCTTCCTCCCCCACTGCTCTCTCTCCCCGTCATTTTATATTTTTGGCTGGGCCAAGGAGCTTTCTTAGTGCAATGACCTTTTTGGTTTTAAATTAAGCCCCGCTGCGGCGTATCTCTCTTCATAGACCGCTGGTTACGAGTCTTCAGAGAACGGCAAAAAATAACGGTTCTGATGAAACGACCCCCGTAAAAAGCTCGTCCAAATTCCTCGTGCATTTTTTTCTCTTCCCCTCTTGCTGGTCGCATTAATATTCACACTAATGAGGAACATCCTACAGAGCGGGCCATGGAAAATGTGAGATGAGAGGCTTGAACATGGCTCCTCGCGTGCATGTCGAACACACACTGTTGATCATTACTAATGGGTTCTAATCAAATGCCAACTATGTTAAAAGTGATTTATGAAAAGTGGGCAGCGGCGTCTTGCTTGCAGTGCGATTGCTTAATCAGAGAGAGATCATTTTTCAATGGATAACGCAGTTTGTGGCCTTTTAAACACAGACATGTTTTACATTATGTGATTAATAGGCATCTATTAAATTTGGTTTAGATGATGAAGAGTTTCTTTTACTGCGCTGAGGTCATGTTGTTACCTGGTTGCTCTGTATTTGTTTTAATGCATCTCATATGTCAATGATTTGCCTGTATAACATGAGCAGGCTGCGCCCCGCAGGAAAACAAGGTGTTGATCCTTGGTGCGGCGGAGAAGGTGTGGAGTAAAACCTCGTAATCACCTCGCTCGCGTTCATTTAGCCTCCTGTGTTTGTCGCCTGCCTGGCTTTCTGAAAATGGACACGAGGAATCCGACTCAGTCGACCGTGGGCCTGATACAGAAATACGCCGGATTTAATTGAAACAACATGAGCTGTGCCCGAGTTCCAAAGCCACAACCGAACCATAGCGTTCACTGCACGCCTATAAAAGTGAGGACAGAGAAAGCAACAGCTATTACAGAGGATAATCAGGGCAATTAAGCTGTGCAGAGGGCTGAGCTGAAAGGCTGCTTTGGGCCTCATGGGAAAATGGATCCAGTGTTCGTGCTCTGGATTTAGGTTCCTATCTTTAAACAGTTCCTCGTTAATGCTAATTTATACTCTTCTTATGCAGTCATATGGTGTATGAAAATGATTGGAATCAAGAAAGAGGACATGACATCAGAACAATAAAAACTTAAACGTCCCACTGTTGGAAAAGAAAGCAACTATAGCCGCATCAGGCAGTATTAAATGCATAGTCGCCTTTTTCTAAGTGGTTTGATTGCTTTAAAAAATTGCAAAAAATGATCTATTAAGTTGGAATAAATACTATTGTTTTGTGTACAGTGACAGTAGCCCATTTCCCCCCATTCATGCGTGTTGAATGTGACACTATATAACTTTTCAAATGCAAAAAGAGAAAATCAGCATTTGTGGTCCTGAGAAGACGGTCGGATGTGAAACAGCTTCAGGTACGTGTTTTAGCACCCTGACATTCACAAACTTGAATAAGGAATGTGGGGAATCAAGTAAAAGCCTTTGGGTTGTTGCAGAAATGTGTCGACTGTGCTGTTTTGTCGATTTCTTCTCCACTGAAAGCTTCTACTGTGCAGCCTTGAATATTAATAACCTTCCTGAGCTGCATTTAACAACATGCAGTGATGATTTCCGGGACTCCTCTCCTTAGGTGTTCCTTGTAACCTTGGTAACCCCAGTGAATTATGGCTGAGCCCAGTTAAAACATGTGTGGTATTATCCCATTCCAGGGTGTGTCCTCGTGGGTGTCTATGAATCATTGATCTCATCAAATGGGTCCTCTCTCCCTCCCTTCCCCCGCTGCATGTCACACTCCAGCTCCTGGAGGCGTTTGTCTGGGATCTGCCATGCTCATCAGTGGAGGAGAAGAGAGGGCTAACTGGGAGCCCGCCCTGTGCTGGCTCTAAATCTGACCAGAGAGGGAGGGGGCCCCTGCAGTGGCCACTCTTCTACTGCAGCCCACAGACTCATTTCTACAGCTACTTCTGCTGCATCCCCTACCCTCTCTGACACACGCACACAAACACACGCCTAACATCTCTATCAAATCTAGAAAAATGTACATATGTCTTTGATATCTGTGAATGCGTGTACATGCGTGAGTTTTGCAGGGCCTACGGTGGCTGCTGGGGATCAAGGTGGGTTTTCCCATGACTCCATCCTCCAGCTGTTTCTAGTCAGAGGTCTATTGTACATATGCTGTATTCCAAACTAATGAAATGGGCTGAATGATAGCTTTTGTAAATTAAAAATTAAATCATAACTGACAAGTAATACCAACTACTCTAAACTGGAATTTAAGTCAGTTCGAGGCCACAGTAGAAATATGGCAGAGCCACATGCGGGGAGACCCTCCTCAACATAGAAACATTTTACTCCTATTATTTTCAATATAACAAAATATTTCCTTCTACGCAGCTCATGAGTATTCTGTTGCGTAATATAAGTGATGAAAACGATTACATTGTGTGATGTAGGCATCAATAAAGTGTTGGAAGCTGGTATGATGGTATCATTACGTGTCTGGACTGCATTGTGCATTGTGTGGCAGGCTTGGACCCTTTTCTCATACATTTATCTGGGTGTGATACTATTTAACACACACGGGCCCATGCCCTCCCTCTCCTTATCTGAGAAATAAGCATTTTTACAGAGTTTGAGCTATAAAAGGAGAGGAGCAGATAGCCCGTAAATCTAGCCATAAAAACGTTCAGTTGTCAAAGGTGCCATCAGCCATCAATCGTGCGCGGCAAGCTGATGAAGGGGAAATAGGTGATAAAAAACAGCATTTTAGGGAAATTATGTCCAGTCTTCCATTTGCAGAGTGCTGCAGTCGCATCACGGCAGAATCTTAATCATGGCTGGTGTGGCCGGGGACCCTTCCTCTGTGCGACAGTGAAGAGGAGCACACCCTGGTCTGGCTGTGAGATATTGTGGAGGATAAGAGAGCCTTGGGGGAGGGGGGTGGGGGGCACTGCTGTTGAAAATTATACAACCAGCATAAATCACTTGTACCCTACTCCCAGAGTTTTCCCTTTTCCCTCCCATCTTCATCACATTTTCTCCCTCCTCTTCCTCTCCTTGATGGTTGTGCATCTCCCTTCCCTCTTTTTGTGATCCCACCTCTCCTCGCCCCGGCTATTGCCCCCTGGATCCTTCTTGCTCTCCCTGCACCATGGGCTTTATTAAAGCACCGCTGCTTGCCATCACTTCCCCACTCTCCTTCCAGCTTCATTTCCACTGTGGTTTGTTTACATGCATTCTTTATTGATCGCCCCCTCTTTTGTTGCCTGCTAGGGATTTATCCCCTGTCCACGGGACTGTATTAGCACTCCTTGAGATTGACTTGTTTCCCTGAGCGCGTCCAGTTATAGCCTGTTGTTGAGCTGGGATGAATCTTCTTTTAATCTCATTTCATTTGATCTTATTTCTAGGTGACACTCTTTGAATTTCTGTGAGAATTTCTTCCAGTAATGCTTTCATACCGACATTAAAATGACTGCAGATGAGCGGATACAGGATACAGGATGCAGGAAATGACACTGTATCCTGCAGCAGTATTTTTTAAACTTAATACAGCGTGTCCCTTATTTTGTGTCAGGAAGGCGGCGTGATCCATGTGAGAGTACACTTATATTCATAAATTTTGTCAGTGTCTGATCTATGACTCCCAATTTCATTGTGTGATCTGTGACCCCCCCCGCCCCTTAATCTAAGGTCATTTGCTAATTAATTTGAATAGCTTTACGGGCTCTGGTTCTGCTCCAGTGATCTTGGTTGAATGATGTCACCCTGTACTGAGCAGACTTTGTAAAATGGCTGCAGTGATGCACGTTCATCTGCAGTGGCCCCCCCTGTAGTACTTATTTATTGTGTTCATTTATCAAAGGAAAGCTATACTGGACACAAAGCTGGCCTTAAAACACCGACATTGTATTTCTCACTAAAAATGGTAACAAGGACAGACTTGCTCATTACATGTAATAGCTCAGCATTATTCTGTGTTATTAACTAACAAATTGCTGTCTTCAGTCATCAATATTTCAGCTCTCATCGGGTTGACGGTCATATATCTAAGATGCTCTCTGGCAGTGACTGCAGTCAAGCAGACCTTGTATCAGGGACTTTGCTGCCACCTTTAGTTGGGTAGAGGTACTGTAATGCAGCATCTGCTTCCAGAATGAGCCTTTCTGCAGAGGCTGCTGGAACAGCTCATCTAAACTGACTGCACTAGGGCTGTCAGACAGCTGCCATGAAGCATTTCCTGTGTGCAGCTGCAGCTAATATTTGAAAAGAAACATCCAGTAAAACGGATTATAGTCAGAACGTCCCTCTGATGTTTATATATGGAAACTGTCATTCTTGCTTTAACTTTGCTTTTTCTCCTTTTGTTTTCTTTTTTAATGTATGGATGATTGTATATATTTGTGTTGCTGTGCAGTCACGAGAATATTTCTGGCTCAGGTTAAAGCAGTTTGGAAAGACTGGTCTCACTTTAAGTTGTCACTTTAAGCTGTGAAGCTTGCGTCGACCTAATGCAAAGTTTTTTGGGGGGTATTGCCAAGCCCCTCGTTTGTAATTAGGATCTCATTGCTCTGAATGTCTGTTTAAAGATGTTACAGAAGTGATAAACCTCCGGGAGTCTCACTTTCTGTGTGTCCTGGCATCCTTCCTGGATCCTTAGACAAAAAAACCTCGTAACACTGACGCTGACGTAAATGAGCGGTTGAATCTGACAAATTTGCAGATTTGTGGGATAATGGAGAATTTTCTGAGCGTGCTTTGGGAGGCCGTGTCCCCCAGTCAAAATGTGCCTGCAGTAACCGCTGCATCTGCCAGGGGGCAGTCAAGCACACACATGAAGGGAGCGAGGTCTGCTGCTAGCAGCTTTGCCTCTGCAGAGCTCCATTTTTCCATATGAAACACATTCTCACTTTTTGCTGCCTCCCATTAGAAACAAGCTACAGCATGCAAACATTTTGCATGACATTTGCATCAGTTTAGCTTGATTAAAATTATTTAGTAATCATTGTAATCCTGTATAACTATTAAAATAATAATAATCACACTTTATTAATCCACACAAGTGGAAATTAAACCTCTGCATTTTTTCCCATCACATGCATGTACAACACACACTGGCAGTGGGCAGCCACTTAAGGCGCCCGGGGAGCAACAACCAACAACTAGGGGGTTAAGGGCTTTGCTCAAGGGCCCAAAGTGGTGGTCACAGTTTTGGTCGAGGTTTCTTCCTCTTCCTCTCATATCTCCCATGCCGACCTCACATCTGGTCTGGACTGGAACCAGTGCCTTAGATGCCTCCAGGTTATGGGGCTCGCCTCTTTATCCACCTGACCACCACCCCCCGTCGTTTCAGCTGTTTTCTGTTGGAGGGGTGGAAGAATGAGTGATGAAGTGGAGATAAGATCTTATCTGTTGGGCGGTCGTAAAACTCATTAACACATTAAAGGATTCCAAAAGTTTGAACAACGTACATAAAAAGTACATTAGCTATATTCAGCTTGCCAGTTACAGTTCAGTGATATCCAGAATGTGCAGCTGTAATTTTGTAGCCATAAAACTGAGAAATTTATTTACTTCACAAGCAATAAGAAATGGATATAAGCCTATTATTACACTTGGTGTTTTCTTTAAACGATTAAATGGTGTAATGATAACAGATAATAAAAGAACTTAGACCTTTTATAAAACTGAACATGAAACCAAATAATTGTATTTGCTTTACATTTACAGCCATTTATCACGTTGGTACTTTGACTTTCAGTGTAATTAAGGTTTTCCAGAAAAAGTATGTCGACACCAAAATGGAGGCTGCAGACAACCTCGCGTAGGTCTCCATTTGCCATGTATGTTCTGGGTTTAAACTTGTTTTTAAGCGCAGTGTCACTTCTGTTTCCTCAGCCCGCCATAGAAGAAAAGCCATAAACCTTTTTTTTTTTTTTTCCAAGCAGCAGCGTTAAAAGGAACACCTGTAACTCGACACACAGACCTCTCTAGTCAAATGCCAGGAGCGGCTTTATGGCTCACAGGAATGGGACAAACAACCAAATAGATGGTTTGTGCAGAGGACTATTCTCTACTCAAGCATTCTCTTGGTTTCAAACAAAATGCGCATTTAGATGACATCTGAATGGAAGCCATTTTGGGTGTAGGTCCTATGTTTGCACAGTCCTGATTGTGCAGCCGCTCGTGGGGGGGATGGGTGGGCTACTGCTACTGCTGCTGCTGCTGCTGCTGCTGCTGCTGCTGCTGCTGCTCAAGATTCCTGTTAATGTTTTAGTCATTCTGGAGCCGCTGGGCCGGGAGACAGATTCACTCAAAAAGCATTTGAGCACCCTTAGGTCTTCAGAGTGATTTACTGCGTATTTGGACATCTGCAAAGAGCTTTTGCACCTTGAAACACGCACACTCTCTCTCCTCCCGTCTACCTCCTTGCAGTAGTAAACCCTTGGGAATGTTCTGTCACACTGAGTCACCTTGAAGGTATCCAAGGTGGAGCCACTTCCTGTCACCTTTTCCCTCAAGGATTCACTCCTCCCTCAAGCTACTTTCCATCTTACCTCATTTTTCTATCACCTTCAAACCGCTCTTGGGACTTAGCCACTCCCTGCTCATTTCGGCCATCAGATTTAATGTGTCTTGCTCACCAGCTGGACACATCAATCCATGTGACAGGTGCTTGTCAGCCTGCTCATCACTGGGCTACAACCCATAAAGGAGGCGAAATTTCAGACAAGTCGACCACAGAAAGAGAAAAAATGTGTCAGCTTATGAATTATTAAGCCATCAAAGGCTGTTTTTCCTGACTAACAAGACAAGTGCCAGTTTAGCAAAAAACAGGTTTTAATATGTTACATTACCTCGACATGTTTTATTTACTACTCTGTCCCCCTCGGCGGCCACCCCGAGTCGAGCGAAGGGGAGAGCCGTCAGTGGTCATCAATAACAGGTCTGTGTGGTGTGGGTGGTGCAGGCTGTGTGGCATGTGTTTCAGAGGTGATGGCCAGAGGCCCTCTGTCTCTGCAGCGCTGAAAATATGGTGTCATTATCATCTGCGTCTCCATAACTGGAACTGTTGCTGAAGAGGCCCAAACATATCTGGTATGCAGTGTTTAGGAGGCACGCAGACAGGATAATTGCTGGCCAGGATCTGTCCACAGCTCCAGACTTTCAAGTGCTCATTGCCTTTGAGCGTTTTACACCCCAAGTGGCTGAATGGCCCAGGGGAAACAAGGTCTGTATTGATTTATTGCACGCCCTTAAATCTTTTGTTTCTTAAGACCGAGGATGACTCAATCAGCCACCAAAGGAGCAGTCTGAAAATATAGAGTATAATAGATTTGGTGTGTTAAGCCTTTATCCACTCCCTGAAATGTTTGGCCGCGTTGCACGACCACAACAGTTTCACTGCCAGCACCAGCGATCCCGCTGGAGAACAAAGAATTCTTTTGTAGAATTTGGAACCGTCACAAAGTAAAGTTGACGATTTGAGTATAGAATCATTTCTGTAGCAAAACCATTGTGGCATGTCAGCGTAGAGCTCCGATGATCCCAGGTTTTGTATTTACGCTTAAGCACATTTCATATCCTGCAGTGTAACATTACACCAGAGGATGGCCGCCACAGCTCCCCCTATCCGCCGCTCCTCCCTTAATGTCTTGTTAAAGACAAAAACGGCATTCTTAATTAGTTCCACATGGTGCTAAACTGGAATACTCATTTGTGTGCAGGCTAAGACATATTTACAGTTAAATGTTATGTTTCACCATAAACATAATATGTTATATTACACACTTAGTGGGATGCACAGTGATTGACACCTCAGCAAGCCAAAGAATTGTCATTCTATTAATACCAACAAGCCTGAACTTTACAAGAAAGCATGAAGTAGTAAGCAAAGTCATTAATAATGCATTATTTGGCTAGCTTATCTATAGTAATAGGAGTTAAATACAGAGGGTTATATATTTATTGATATTTATTTACTGAGTCATAATGATAAAGAAATATTATTGAAATTTAAAAGACATGAAATCAGAAATGACATCATGTAATACAGACATAATCAGTTCATATTAATTTTAGGTATGATGTATGTTATTGGTGTGATTGTTGGGGGCGACCTTCGTTCTTTTGGACAGTGGAAAGAAACAAAATTCGATTTTTGATCTGTTCTAGAAAGAAAATCTATTAAAACAACTGGCACAATTGGGCCTCAGCCAAGTCATTTCACTGCATGGAGCTAGACTTTGATCCATGATTTATCCCAAAGTATCTTGCCATTTGAAGAAAACCTTGTTAATCCCTTAAAGGTATAGCTTGGGAAATGCTAAGTCAGAGCCAGGACGCGTTTGCGTGCCAGCACCATAAATGTGCCTGTCAGGTTTGACAGAATGAAAAACTATTTGAACACAAGGAGACTTTTCAACGCACGCATGCAGTCAGGCGGCTGAACTGAGATATTTATGTGAGGTTATTATGATATCATTCACAGGACAAGAGGATTTTTCACACAGTGGCTTTCAAATTTAAGATGATAATATCTTCACTGAACATCTTTCTATTCGTGTTTGAGGAAAATAAGATGAAATACAGCAAACAAGAGCCTGGATGCTTTTTTTTGTCAGTGTGTCCCGAATGTTTAGGAACGTTAGTGGAACACCGAGAGGCAAAAAACAATGACATCAGCATCAATAACTGGAAACACATGAAGTCTAATTTCACCTATGCTGTAATAGAACAGGAAGCCGCTTCACAATTTTTGCAAAACGACAGGAGCAAGTCTCAGGCACGGAAATGTCTTGTTGGAGAGGCATAGTTCTTGCATTTCATCAAGAGCTGAATGGAAAAGCTCTTCTTCTTTCTTTTTTAGCTCCGCCCTCAAAGCCAAGAAACCACCTCTGCTTTGCTACAAAGCAAAGGAGGACTCTGTGGTTTGATTATAAATGCTTCTTTTCCCTCTTTTGTTGGTGCTTTATGACAACTGCGTATGTATTTGCTTGTGCTGTTCTACCCACAGATGAGTAGGACTCCAGACATGGGCGTGTGCTTACACAGCCGTGGAAAACATAAGTAAACGGTGCTTAGCCGGCACAAATGAAAGAGCCTGTCAGATGACTGTTAGCGGTTAGCTGTGCAGAAGTGCTGCAGTGGCAGACCAGAGCCGTGACCTGGATTCACAGCTTCTGCAGGCCTAGATGACTTTAGATTTTAAGGACTTCAGCAATAAACCTGCTATCAAAGTCAGAACAAACAATCGGAACAATTTTTATTCTCGACTTTATTGCCTCTATATGAGTTTTTTTTTTTAATGCAAAGTCTGACAGTAAGCGAGTGTTGAACAAGATTTAAAAAAAAAAAAAAAAAAACATTTTATTGATTGTAAAAGCTCTAGTAAAGAAGACCTTTATTTTTGAGTTACGACGTGATGAAAAACCTGTGAAAAGTTGAAGCTTATGAAATATCTATAAATGATAATAATGGTTAAAAAAAATGCGACCGAGTTTTGCATCACAGTTTTGGTCATACCTAATTTGAAACGAGGGCTCACAAAATGCACGTGCGTCATGTCACGTTTTGTGTGTGCGCGTCAGTCAAACATTAACTTGCCAGGATTTTTTCTGGAGTTAAAAATACAGAATAAGTCTTTCCAGGTAGAATCAAGCCTCTCCTTTTAATATATTAACCATCTGCCAACGAGTCATCCCGTTGGAATCCTTCAGGAATACCTGCAGGAATATGGTGAAACTTAGTTCACTCCTGCTAAAGTTTAACCAATCCAGCTGTATGGCCTCCATCATTTTATCAGTTTATGGCAGCTTATCTGTGTGATGAAGCAATCAAAGCACTGAAGGAAAGCTCCTTCATCCAGGTTACAGTTTACTGCTGCTGGACTGAGTCCTTCTACGTGCGGTCCCAGCCATCAGCTCTCATACTCATCCGTCTGGGCACACAGTTAACAGAAGCTAAATGGACGAGAACGTCAGTGGCTATATTTGGTTGAAATTTAAGAGCCCACCCTGGGACGCCTGGCCGCATTTCCCCTAAAACGTTAGTAGGACTGAGAAGATCTTTAAAGAATCCTTCTCACTTAGAGAAGTATAATGTATAATGTGAACCAGGCTCTCCTCTGTGTTTGCTTCTTGTGCCACAGTTCTCATTTCCTTGCATATTCTGTCTCATTAGCTCCTTCCCTTCTATTTCCTTCCTTTCTGTGCCAGATCTTCATGTCCTAGTGTTCCTGCATCGATAAACCGTGACTGGCTGACAGGGAACCGTGAGTACAGGATTGCCAGTAAACCTCTAATAACTGTACTGGCAATAACGACTGACATTTCCAGTACAGGAGGAATAATTCCCAGGTCAGGACTCATTTAATATGCATCATTGACGTGGATGCTCGGCGACATGTTGTCCTTTTATCTATATTTACAGCAGACAGGCATCATAATCAGGAAGGATAAATCAGGTTTGGGTCTAACAGAAATTGCCAGATGGGTTGGTCTGGAGCTACAACGCCAAAAAACGGACAAAAATAGTCATAGGTTTGATAGATCTGATATCAGAGAGGTTTATCTGGTCTCACAGGTTTTCCCAAGCAACTCTGCAAACACAATTTTCAGAAATCAACAGAACAAAAATGACATAATAATTGAGGAAACTTTTTTTTTTTTTTTTTTGTGACCAGACTCCACCACCAGCTTCCCTGCACCAATGAACACACAGAGGAGACTTGATGAAGACGGGCTTGAACAGCTGAAATGAGGAGCCACCATCTCCAGTCTACAGACAGGCCGAGGAAAACCGTGTGAGTGGCTGAAAAGAATAGAAACAGCACATTATGACCAATAATTCTATATTGGTGAGGATTTTAAAGCAAAAGAAAAGTAGTCTTCATCAGTAATCACCTTAAAACCAGCCGGATTAAAACAGATCTGTCCTCAGCTGTGAGTGGTAGAGTTTCTGCAGTCCTGATGTTTAGAGGAGAGGCTGTAACGTAAAGCTACTTCCCACCATAAACTCCACACTTTTAACAAAAATGGCTGTCTCTCATTAAAGGTTCTTGAAATCCTTTAAAGGATTTTTCCATCTGACACACGGGGCCAATTATTAACCAAAGGAAAAGCTGTTTAATTTGGTCTCAAACGTTTGCCGACTGTTTCAAGTTCAGTTTAGAGCAGTGTGGAATAAAGGATGCAGAGATTAGAGTCACATGAGGAATTCATAAATATATTGTTTGATAATAAAAAAAACCTCTCACTTTAGAGAAAGATATTAAAAACTTTCATACTGAAGGAAAGACAGAATAAGAATGTGTGTGATGGTTTTCAGGAGTTAATTTCTTCATGGAATTATAACTAACTATAACTAAGACATAATTACTCTGGAATGAAGACGTCTGTAGATTTGTGGCGCTTTATCACAGGACTGCAGCCATGACACAAGGAACGAAAGCTTTCTCATGCACAGAATATACTAGTGCTGAGGAAGTGAAGACGTTGTTGGTTTGGTTTAGTCATCACTTTCATGCAAACTTCAACTAACCAGCTAACCAGTTCATGGTCTTTCCCCCAGGCCGGGAGCCAAGAGCTTCTGGTTCGAGTCACAATTGCAGAGCAAAATCTGAGGGGGGTGGTTGCAGTAGAGGTGCTGGGACATTTTCAGAGCCGTGTCAAGGCGCCCTTGAGCAAGGTACCAAACCCCCGCAAACCCCCACATGCGCCCACCGATGGCAGCTCACTCACGCTGACTAAGAAAGTCATCGGGTCCCAATCAATATTTTGGAATTGCTGTTTGAAAGTTCTGCCTGGCACCCAACCCAGAGACAGGTTATGATTTTACAACCAAAATAAACTCTCTCTGTGACATTTAAATAGTCCAACGGCACCACTACTGGAACTGTGTTTCAAACATTTATACCTGAACAAGTTGGAGGAATTGAACTTAAAGTGTTCTAGAAACGCTGCCTGCTATTACGTCTCAGGTTAACTTGTTAATTACATTTATATGACTTTTGTATAATGTTTATCAGAAGGATAATTAAACCATATACAGCTCTGTTGGTGTCATATTAAAAAATGAAAGAAAAAGAAACCTTTGTCATCACAATTCAGGATTCTTTCACTATAATCCATAAATTTTGTAGATAAACATGCCAGCGCTGCTATAAGTTTTAGTCTGAAGATATGTCATTTAAATAAAACATTTTAAGTCTTTGCCAAATTATACCTTTTGTGCATTAATGTGGACAATCTTGTGAGGCAACCCCAGCTGAAAGCACATATATTTTTGTTTTTCTTAAAACTAAAATAAATTAAACTGTAACATTTATAGTAAATTGTTTTCTAGTAAAAGATTGATGTGAAAATGATTTTTCTATAAGTTGATTTATGGCGTACTACTTTGGGGGCAGCTTGTTCGCTTCTTCCCTGAGTTATTCAGCACATTTTACATCACATTCAATAAAACCGGTGTTATTGTTTACCCTCAAAATCACGGATCAACACCAACACAATGTTTTTTGTTGTTTGTTTTTTTTTTACGTCTGCTTCTGTTGCAGAGAAGAACCAAAAGTGTAGATAATTAAGGAGGTGAGGTGAAGAGGAGGAGAAGATCCAGGCAGGATTTATTTGCCTTTCAGCCATAAAATGGACGTAAAAGCGTCTGTTGCCACTTGGAAGTTGTCGGCAGGGCTGATTCAGCTGGACGGGCAGTTTGATGTCAACTGTCCGGAGAAACTGATCATTCTTAAGGTGGAAGATTTTGAAGTTCTCTGATCTGAGATGGAGCCAAAGTTATAACAATGAAAGTGGTCATGATAGCAGCAAAATAAAAACATGCTAAATATCCTCAAACAAACAGAGAAGCTAAGCTAAAGCCCCCACAACTGGTTCAAACGTCTAAACATCCACATAATGCTGATTAAAAAATTTTCCTCATTAAGTTGATTGGCATAAACAACAAAATCTCCTGACTTTCACAGCCGTCTTTCTCTGTGTTGTGAGACACAACAATGCCCACTCATTCTTGGATTCATTATTTAAAGAGTTTTGTTCTGAATATTGCATCAACACTCTTTCCTTTAACCAAACACTGCATTTAAATCCAATGTTTTCTTCCAAATATGCGATTTTTGAGTCAAACTGTGGTTTTCACGTAGAAAACTACAAAAGACATGCATTAAAAGCCCCCCAAAATGATTTGTTGCATTCATCTGTGCAGAAAAATGAAATGCAGAGATATCTGTGCATGTTCTCATGCGAGTTTTTGGTAATTGATGAACTCCACTCTTGTGATGATATTTAAGCGTCTCTAATATGCTTTTTATGACGGGCCTGTTGACTGTTAACTCCTGAAGCTGCAGCCACACACTGGGTGGTTCTTCAGAGGAATCCCACCACATCACCTCAAAATGTTCTGACTTTTATGAACATTAACTCAGATATATCTATACACCACACCACCTGTTCAACCTGTTCAGGTAATATTCACAGTCTTAATTATGTTACTGGTTTGCATAGAAAACAGCTGCACAGGGAACAAGATCCAGCGTGTAAACAAGTTGCATATGAAATAGTTTTAACTAAACTAAAGACAGCATAGCCCCACCCCTGCTGATTGATTTTAGAGCGAGATGCTAGGTCACCAGCCTGTGGGTCACATCTGGCTCCAGTTTAAAAGTGTCCAGCCTGATCAATTTCCCAGCTTTAAGAACCAGTTCAAGTCAATTCAATCTCCACTTTAAGAATAGTCATTTAATCGCCAACTCTCTCATGGCAGAACATCCTATTGCATGCAGCTGTGGCAACTTCTGCAGAATGTTCAGCCAAAATCAGTCAGATGCTTCTTATTTAGCAAGTGAACAAATATTCCGTCTGTGATGATGTTTACACTCTGCTATTGAAGCAGGATGGAGACGATTATAGATTATTGAGTTTCCTTAAATAATTTCCTTAAATAATAATTTCCTTAAAATAATTTTATACAAATTTTGTTACATGAAGTGTTCCATTAAACCATTTCGACAACCATCATTTTTGTTATTATATGTTTATAATCCATTAGAAAGTCTTTCCTCTTTCCAGTAATAACTTATGCCAATAAACTAATAATATCCTTTATTATTGCATTAAATTGGTGAAGTTGCAAAAAAGGTTTTATTTTTCTTATATCGATGTCTTGTTATATTAATGTTAATAAAATCTATCAAATACATCGATTTTTCCATTCCATCGTTTTGTATTCTTTTTCTGTTTTGTGCTTGAAGCCAACTGCTAAAACAGGCTGTATCAGTCCTCAAATGACTGCCATACAACAACACGTAAAAGCCCGTCGTGCGTTTAATATCTAAGCGATGCGGATTATTTTATGACCTATTCGATGGTTATTAATCACACCATTCAATAGAAAATTAATTATAACTCACGCACTGCTGCACGGGTGTGATGCTGCTGCACGTCAGGGTCCGAACTGCTGGACTTTTGTTGGATTCGCTATAAAAAAGCCACGCAGGAAGAAAAGTAAGAAAATGTGGTTTTTCACGGTCCCGTTACTCCTCTGAATATGTTAATAAAACAGAGCAACTTCTTACATTTGGTTTGTATGTAAGTGTGAATAAAATGGAATAGAATATGAAACTGTGCTTTTTTTCCTTTATAAACTCGCTGAAAGGACGAATTTGAGATCGGTCACGAGTGCGTCTCTTTTTAATTCTAATTGATTTTAAATCTAGACAAAACATGTTATTGTGTTTAAAGTTCAGTTACATGTTTTAATAACAGAGATGAGATATAAAAGATTCAGAAAACAGAATATAGGTCATCGCTTGACTGCTTTTGTTGGCCTAAAATCATTGTCAGATTAATCGATAATAGATAAAATAATGGATTTGAAGCCAAATAAGAGGAAATGCAAGGCAGAACTTTAATTTTCATTCATTCAAAATAAGCATTAATTAGAATGTAATATTTTAAGGGAATGTGCGTCAGTTTCAAAGTGATTGTCGGTGTGATTTGCTTGAAACTATTTGCAGTTTTTGTCCGAGATCTTCTACATAGCTAACGGGTTAGCCAGATCGCTTCTTCCATATTACTGCAGCTCCAGTTGACATTGTTTCTTGTTACCGGATTGTCCTCTGCACATCCAGCCCTCAGCAGTGACTTTGAACTTGAACCAGCAGAAATCTGTGATCTCAGGTTGAAGCACAGTTGCACCGACTCACTGAGCACCAAAATCTTCATTCAAAATCTGCTTTAATTCGTCAGAACAATCAGTCTTAAATAAGAGTAAAGGATCAGAAACATCAGCCTGTCTATAAAACAGACAGGTCGATGTTTTAGGTATCATGTTATTAAAATATGCTTTGGCCAGTGCGCAAAAGGACGACTCTGACTGTGATCAACATGTTTCCTCTGAAGTAAAATCCATAAAATGTCAGTGAATGAAGGCGATAACAGAATGAATGCATAATATTGGCGTGACTTAAAGACGGGCCGTTAATAAACAATAAATAACCAAAAATAAATGAACAAATAAAAGGCGCCTCTAACGAAAACCCTGTGTTTCTTTTGTATCCTTTAGGTAGAAACAGACTGAGACAAAAACTGTTCTCTGTGGTTCACCCTCATTTAATTTAGAACGAAAAATCCCAAATGGCCCAGAATTAAATTTTAAGTGGCACCTCTAAATATTTGCCGTGGCCACCTCAGGCAGCGGATAACAACGTCCATCTGACATGTTTAATATTTTGCTCTTAAATATAATTCTGTAAGCCGTATTTGTGTGAAAAGCTTCTTGTGTAATGGGCCAAGGTCACAGCAGCATGCCATTAATTTTTCTGTCTGCAGGAGACGGTTTCCTGGAAGCCATTTGGATCAAGAAATTAGTTACATTTTTATTTTATTTTTGCGTAAAATTTTCCAGCAGCGCTTCTGGTCGAGATGCTCTTCACTATACCCCAAAAGCAACCAACATCGTTTCGCAAGCTGCAGCACATCCAAACTAAACACCCGTGTTGACTTTATAATCATCAGTCATTGCTGGCCTGCAGGATGCCGAGGGAGGAAGTTCTTGTCCTTGAAAACTAACTGTATATTTCACAGACTATTATGAGGTGTTTTAAAGCAAAGTGAGCATCACAAAGCGGATTACCCTATCGATTTGTTTTACCCTATTGATTTTGCCAGTGTATTTGCCTTGATACCATTAATAATATTGAAAAAAACGACCTCCATATTCGGGTTATTCCATACTTTCTCTGATGAAACAGTGGCGATTTTACTTGATTTGCGACTTCCTGTTTATAAATTGGTTGCATAAATTGGTAGCAAATTCTGTTGCTGCACACTTTAAAGATTATAAAGTGAACTGCTGCTGAGCTCCTGCATTGTTAAATAAATCTTGCCTTATCTAAATTTGGCCCCTTTTCTGGCTTTCGTATGGAAAAATGTCGTTTTAATAGCTTCAATGTTTCAGCCACTTTCAGAAATAAAATCCTTACAAAAGTCTCTTGTTGCATTAAAGACAACAACCAGAAATGCACCTGTACACTTTCTTCCCACGCCTATAACCTACAAATCTGAAATACGACTAAATACTGGAGGGAAATTATTTTTTAAAGAGGAGAGATATGATTAATGGTCTGCGTCTGCATCTTTTGTTTGGCTATCTGAGCTGCCTCTCTTAACTTGAACTTGGACTTCTGACAAGACGCGTCAAATGAGATTTATTCTTTCTCGTCGGTTCATGAGTTTGGTGCAGCAGCAAACAGGAATTCACCGCTACCAGACGTTTGAGACCGAGAAATAAAAGTATAAAACACCATCTAACACAGGCAATCTGACAATAATTTATTGTCAAGTTTAGGTAAACAATTGGGTTACTTAATTACATAAATATATAGTCTTTACACGCTTTCTGGTGGAAAAATCACACCACGTTTTTCTAATCTTTCCTCACCCTGATGCCAAAATAGGATCCGTCTTTTATAAGACTTTATTTAAATGTTTGGACTTGCGTGGACAGCACGTGCAACCTCTTTTCCAGATCGCACGACATCCTGAAAACGTTGGAGGCTCAAATACCAGCAAAAAAAAAAACCAAAACAAACAAAACAGTCACTCCAGTGAATTCCTGAGTAACTGGACTCTGTTTTTGCTCCAATTTGAGGCTCTGCACCGCAACTAGATGCTCTACCACGACACAACATAGATAGAATCATGATGCTTGAAAAAATGAACAACTAATATACGTTTAAATACCAAATGATATATGTTTAAGCTATTTTTTGAATCTCAGCTTTGGTTTGTTTTGATCTTGCGGCTAATATGAAACTGTCTCTTGATGGATTTGCACAAGTCAGTTTACGAGTAAATCGGGTTTAAACTGCTGTGTAGATTATCATAAACTGATAACACCCACCCACTACCCACCGCGTTTGACTGATAAAGAAAAGGATACATTTAGCCCGTGATGATGATCATAAAAATCCACCAGCGCGTAAAAGAATCTACCGAATTTCAGTGACGCTTAACCTGCAAATCTCCTCTTTCATGGATATACTCAACAGTACTTTAGTTAACTTCGTAAAGATCAGATTTGTTTCACATAGAAAGGTGGATAAACGCTATTTAGAGCGGGTGTTGCCCCGCTGCATGCTCTCCTCCGTCCATTGTTCATTTTAGACAAACAGTTTTTTTTACCTGCTTAGAATCTGAACTATGTTTGTGTCTTTGCTCCATGTTACCCAGAGTATTCCAACGGAACTCTTTTGTGTTATTGCGGGGCCTGCGTTTTAGGATGTCACCATCTGTGTGCAGCAAGGTCATATTAGGAAAACGCAGCAAAGCGCAGCAGAAATGAGAAACAAATCCTTTTACGCACACCATCTCAAAAAGTTCATTTTCTTTACGCACAACGTGGCCAACTCGTGGCCGCTGTTAAACCACAGTTTTGAATATTTCTCTCAGTTTTGGTGCAGTCTGCTGGTCTCAGTTTTGACTTTTGGCTTCTCTGAACAGTTCTGTTGTAATGGAACCGCTTTAATGACAGAAACATTATTTTGAGCAAAATGAGATGTTTATAATTTCGTATTGTTCAGAACGCTACCTTCCACCTTCATATACACACAAACACACACATTCTCCCCGTGACGCCGTAATTGAACGCACTATTTCTTCTTGGTCTAGATAAACTGTAGTTTAGATTCACTCAGCTTTCTTGTGCACCTCGGACAAATTTTCGGTGATTTGTTTAGGTGGAAATCTCGGATGTTTGTTCCACGTGCAAGTCTGACATTATTTCTTTTCTTTTTAAAGAACAAATCAGAACAAAACGTTTTTTGTTTTTTTTTTAACTAGCACGATGGTGTGGTGTGGTCATGGTGTAGTCAGCATCGCCCATCAGTGTCTGGAATTATTTGATTTTAAATTTGCTTTGATTTCTTCTGCATCTGAACCTGTGTATAAACTTAAAGCTGCATGGTGCAGACCGTGCACATTGGCACTCTGGAATCTTCTCTGCAACCTCAGTGATTAATACGATTCTGCATCAGTCTTCTGATCGGCTGGATCATTTTTCGAAGTTGAACTCGTTACGTTTTTTGCTCTTGTTCAATTTAAAAAAGTATATGACATAAAGGAAACCCAACAGACCTGATGAGGTTTTCCCCTGTCTTAGGTATTTGATCAATGCGTGTTTTTGATTCTTTCAGCCATCTATGTCAGTGTAGAGGACTTTACCTATGCAGGTTTAAAAAAAAACTCACGCAGAACACACAGTTTGTGTAAAAATATGCGCACACATTAGATATATTGGGTCGTGCGCTCTTGCAGCCTGTTCCTGCAGGTATAGGCAGCATTTCTGTGGGGATGGGTGGTCGCCCCTCCCCCACAGACCTCCGCCTCAGCCCGTTTCTGTCTGGCAAGACCTGTCTGAAAGGACATGTTTGGTTGTGCAGATATTTACAGCAACACGTCGGTATCAGGGCTTCTTTTTTTTTTTTTACTGTTTAAATAATTTGTATAGCTGCTGTTTGTACCACCAAATGACAGGTGTTATTTGTTATCCTTTCTCATGTAAACACGGAAGCATACTGTCGTTTGATAATTTAGATAATTCCCCATATATTTCTTCGTCAAAAGGTAAAAGATGCATCTGTCCAAACACACAAGAAACTGACAATGTATGGGTGGACCGGTGAGCTTGGGTTCTGACAAACTAATTTTTAATATCTTGGATGCAATAGTGCAGATTTTGCTTTTTTTCCAAAACATTATGGAATCCAGCATTTTGGGTTTTAAAGTACCTTTAAAATGAAACATATTTCTGAATAGACAATAGCCATTTTTAATAAATGTTTATACAAATGTTATGAAAACGTAGAGAAAAATTAACCATCAAAAGTTTGGCATCTTTCGCTTGACTGTCTGTGCTGTTAGCTTCTGGCTAAAGTATCAGCAGTGGTATGCGTGTGATTTAAGAGTGGCCTGCATATGACAGGCATTGCGCATATGTACTGGAAATACGCCACACACATTAGCTAATCATTTTTCATTTTTTCCAAATAATTGCACATACACACGCACACACACACACACACACACACACATATATATATATATATATATATGTATATAAACATATACATATATATATATATTAAAATTTGGCGCCCACCAACGTTGAAACGTCGTCCGCTGTCTTCAAACCTTCACCAACGTATTTGTCCTCTCTCAGCAAAAATCTTCAAATGCAGCTGAACTCATCTCCTACTTTGTTTTTGATATTACCTGTTTCCCTGCGCAAAACACAAAATAGAAAAAAGTCAACGGTCGTGGCTTTTGTTTGTCCCTCTTACACAGCGTATATTTCTGAGTAGGGGTCTCTAAATACCTGCTGCTGACTGAACTTCATTCTTGTCTGTCTAGACTCTCATTACGACCCTGTTTGTCTGCGTTTTTTTTTTTTTTTCTTTTTTTTTTACCTTGACCTTGGACTTCCGTGGGCTGCCATTTGGACTTGTCCAGTCTTATTTGCAATTTCCTTGAGACAAAAGAAGTATTTGGCCTGTGTCGGAGAAAGGATAGGGCTCTAACTTCCTCTGGCAGCTACATGGCTGCGGCCTGGTTCTTTCTCAGGCGTCTCAGTGATCCAAAAATGTTGGAAAGACGAGGCAACCAGCGCCTGGTCAGCATGTAGCTGGCGATTTGACTGACTCACAAGCCTTTTTTATGGATGCTTTGAGAGCCATTTGTGTGGGTAATATTTCAAACTCACAAACACAACCTTAGGAAGAGTGGAAGAAATTATTAAGGTACATTTGCGTCCCAAAAAGGAACCTAGAACTGGTGAAAAGGCATTTTTGGATTTTTCAGAGTGGTTGGTTAGTGATTACATTCTTAAGAAGCTTGCGTGTACAACAAGAAGCTTCTGAGTGAAACAGGTACACGAATATGCAAGAGTTTCTGTAATTAGACGAGCATCCAATTTTATGAATGGTTTAGTGAGGCGGAAGCAAAGCACTGAATTATTTTTAATCGTCATTTTTGCCGCTGTATCATTAAAACGTTTTTAGACCTTATCTAAAAAGGGTTGGGATGGAATATTTATACCCAAACATGTTGTAAAGATGCTGATGAAAGAAGCAGCTTATGACTGTACCTTTATTTTTAAATGTTCTCCTTGATTGGTTTAAATTAAGGGTTTAGAATTTAACTGGTCCTTACACCACTGCTGACATGGCATTCTTTAATATAAGGCCTACTTAAGTCATTCCTTTTGCACCTGAAATGAAGAAATGCACACATTTTCAAATAAAAACAGATGTTCTTTTTAATAGCCACGCATTTGTAAACACACTTGAATTTCCTTTCTCCAGTTCCAGTTCGTTCCTGTGTGCATTTTTAAATGAAGCGCGTAGTGTGACAGCCCGCAGACGCATACAATATACTTTTTAAAAAAGGCATTAACTTAAACACAAATCCAACTGTGAATTACTTTCCAGTTGCTACAACACATTTTTAGCCTAGCAGTAGTTTAGACTCTATTAAATAATTCACATTTTCAAGCTTTATATTAACTAATTCACTTAAGATTTTCACATATTTGCACAAATTAAGAATATATTCTAAATACATATTGGAAATGCACATGTGCATATATGTAATTTTCAGAGTCGGCCGAGATTTTTTTTTTTTTTTTTTTTTTGCCCTGGTCTACAGTAACCAAACTCCCCTTTAAGGGTTTGGGTGTCTATGACTTAAGCCAATGATATAACTCGGTATTGAGCGAGGAAACACGTTGACACGCGAGGCAGTGGGCCTTTAAAGGGCTGCTCCGCCACAACTCACCAGCCCAGTCTCATAGGACTTGTTAGCGTATCACGTGCCAGATCCCTAATGAAGTGGACGCACTAGGCGCCAGTGTGCGCATGCGCCTGGTGTAAAATGTAGTTGGAAATGAGGTGTCCGTCTTGGAGTAGTCGACTTTTAAAAAGCATCGGCAGCCCCTGATATGACGACTTCGCTGGTCCTGCATCCACGCTGGGCGGACACCTTGATGTACGTTTATGAAAAAAGCCCGAATGAAAACAATCAGAATAAAAGCCAAACAATGGAGGGACTGAGCAGTAATTGCCCTGCGACCCACTGCAGGGACCTGATGTCGCACCCCGCGCTCGGAAGACATTCTGGCACCATAGCGACCCACCAGGGCTCCGTCTACTCGGATATTTCCTCTCCGGACACCGGTCGACAATGCCCCGCACCGCAGACTTCTTCGAGTGCATCGTTAAGCTACGGTTATCCGTTTGGAAACCCATATTACGGCTGCAGATTGTCTCATTCACACAACGTGAACTTGCAGCAGAAGCCTTGCTCGTATCATCCCGCAGAAAAATATGCCGAGTCCAGCAGTGCGCTGCCGACGGAGGAACTGTCTTCCAGGGCCAAAGAGTTTGCGTTCTACCCGGGTTTTGCGAGCTCTTACCAGGCTGTCCCTGGATATCTCGACGTGTCGGTAGTGCCCAGTATCAGTGCCCATCCGGAACCGCGACACGACGCACTGATCCCCATGGAGGGCTACCAGCACTGGGCTCTCTCCAATGGCTGGGATGGTCAGGTGTACTGCTCCAAAGAGCAAACACAGTCCACTCATCTTTGGAAATCCCCTTTTCCTGGTAAGGATATATTATATATATATTTTTTAAATATTGTTTTCACTCTAACAGATGGATTTGTCATACAAGCACCTTGCACAATTATCCCACGATAACACCTAAAATATATCATCACATTGATTTTTCACATTATTTTTATGCTATTTTTTTTTTTTTGGTGGTTTATTTATGTATTTTTTGGTGATTAATATCACCTTACAGAAGAAGAGATGCTTTAAATCTGCTGAATAATCATGCAAGTGTCACTCGCCATGTCAATTATCATGAACATTCTGTGGACTCAAATATTGTTAAGAACAACCCTAAACATTACATGTTTGCTGAGAGAGCTGAAAACCAGCATCTGAATATTAAATAAAAGGAGTGCTCTATTGTTTAGGCTTTTTATTTGCTTCTTATAAGCTACAGTTATTTTCCTATGAAGTCATATGACAACTGTAATTCAGTTTGAGGAACAGAGGCTGTAATGGATGACCAGAGCATACCTTTGCCTCCTGTGACAATATAGTGACTATGCTAGCCTGCTGTGTTTGGATTGTGCCAATAAATCTCAGCGCCGTGCGTCGTGTCTACTGTCTTCTCAATATCTCATGACTCATTTACCAAACATTTATTCTGCACTCAGCACCGAAGTACAAAGGTTCATAACTACCAATCACGTTAATTCATTTTGCTGTGTGTGTCCAGCATGGATGGTTTGGTTGGGGTCTCCAGGGCCCAACTGGGTGTTTGCACTGTTTTCGACCGCTTCTGATGCAGGATTACTTTATCTTTGTAAACCCCGTAGATATTTTTAATAGCTACAGGGATCTTTTTCAGATCTATATACTTCTTCCATACCGTCTGTTCACTCATTTACATTAAAACTCACAAGAACACGCCACACAAGCGCTGCCACGGCGTCCAGTGGGTGCGCACAAAACACAAGCGCGCCTTGTGCATGTTCCTCTGCGTCACCCTCCCCATCCTCCAAACACGCATGCACACACACACACACACACACACACACACACACACACACACACACAAACGTATGAAAGCGCATTATAAATTAAATTGATAATATTATAATAATCATGTCATTCTAATATGAATTATATTATTGTTTAAAAAAGGCAAGAAATACACTCTTGTTTTAATAAAGACGATGAACATTCAGATCTAAAAAAATGGAATGCAAGTTTAAGCAATTGTTAAATTACACAGTGGTTAAAAAGAAATGGATGCCTCTCCTCTTTCCACTATTTTTGAAGTCGCTGTCTACTTGTCCTGTCATGTTTCCGTTTGGCTGTGTTGCCTTCAGCTGTAGGTTTGTACAAGAAAAAAAAAACTCAGACAAAAAGTTTTCTTACCGGAACAGTTATGGTTCCCGTCGCCAAAGGCCTTTCTGGGTGTTGATCAACATTTTAAAAGAACAGTTATTTTGAGAAACGTGCCCACATTGTGCCACATCACATACGAACTTAATGGCGATTATAATTCTTCTCTGGTTTGACTCGCTGACAGTTGAAAGATGGTGGCTTTGATACTGTTACCGTTCTGGCCTTGACATTGACGGCGTGATGGTTCCAGGTAATAATAGAACATCAGCAGAACTTTACATCTAAAACAATGCTGAGACAATGATATTAAGGAAACACTGTTGAATTGTGTCATGGTTTTAAGCACAACAAGATTAGGTCAAACTTAAGACACACGCATTTGAAACCGTGAATGCCCCAAAAGTATAAACACAAACGTGGGGAGTTAAAAAAAAGTATTCTGGTTCCTAATTTTTAATCACTCGTTTAGTTTGATAATTATATACCGTATTTGTGAAGTGGAACATTGCTTTTTAAGTGTGCAGATCCTCATGGGTTCTCTGCTCTTCTCTTCGCAGACGTCGTGCCACTGCAACCTGAGGTCAGCAGCTACCGCCGAGGACGCAAAAAACGCGTCCCTTACACCAAAATCCAGCTGAAGGAGCTGGAAAAGGAGTACGCCGCAAGCAAGTTTATCACCAAAGACAAGAGGAGACGCATTTCTGCCGCCACCAACCTCTCGGAGCGCCAGGTCACCATCTGGTTCCAGAACCGACGAGTGAAAGAAAAAAAGTTCATCAGCAAATCCAAGAGCAGCCACATGCACACCACTTGATATCATCCGCGACCTCCTTTTGAAACTGCAGCTCTTATCTTCCATCACGCCACGTATTTACCTCTTGTACTGAAAGGACTGAAAAGCAGCGTTTGGCTGCATTTACGCTTTAATTTAAAGTAAATCAACTCCATCGACGCTACCACGCCGCCTGTTGTTCCCAGTTCAGAGATGATGCTCTAAAACTGTGAAAAATATTGAAAAGAAAAAAAAAAACGTCACTCACATTTGTTTTTATATAAATGTACATATATAAATATATATAATATTTAAAACTGTCCGTATTTCATTGCCAAACATTGCGTGTTTTCGTCCAAGACAAATCTCAACTGGACCGATGACATTTTACCTTGCAGGGATGAGATCTGTACAACTCCAGACTTGTCATTTTAGACAGAAAAAAATTCGCAATAAGCAATTATTGCGTCAAGAAATCTTAAACTCGAGACTTTGACATCTTTATCTCTCACCAAGGACATTGGATAACATAAACATTTCAGAATTAAGTGGTGGGATACGTTCTCATAAATCCGAAACAAAGGCTTCAAAATTGTCAGCTGTACAGTGCGATGCTCTTGTAATTTAATTCACATTCTCTATGAGGGAACTGTAAACTGGAATATCCCCAAACTTGTGTGTTTTCCTTTTTCCGTAAATGATTCTATCATGCAACGGGAATGATTGTCCACGGTTAAAGTCTTTGAGTATTACACATAAATGCACAACCCCCCTTTTTTAAAGTTTATTTTTTATGTTTGTTAGTGTAAAGGCGCAGTTTATCACACTCCTTGTAACCCGAAGCCTTGTCATTTCAACTTTTCGTGCAGTATGTGAACTGTATTGTGGTGTTTGAATTACGTACTGGTAACGTGTTTCATAAATAAATGATATGAAAATGCTCGAATACCCAAGTCAATCAGCTTTTACTTGAAGAGTTTCCTTTTCGTTTCCAGTGTCATTAAGAGGCAGAAAGCTCTGACCGCCATTGTCTTTGTTCTTCGCCTTGGAGTCTGAATGATGAGCGGCGGAAGAGCGAGGGCAGACTGCAGAGTGCTTGATTAAGATTGGTGGACTTGCTGGAGTCTAGTTAATGGGAAATGGAGCTGATCAATTGATTACACGCAGTCATAGAGTGCAGGGAACATTTCCGGAGAAATAATTCATAATATTTTTGCTCGTTTGAATTTCTGGTCCAAAACAACCAACAGCTTTTGCGCAAAGTTGGTTCCTTAGAGAAATTGCTCAGTACTCACATTCCCGCTGCAGCAGCAAATGTAGCATGCCTTAAAACGTTTGTGTCGATTGCAAATAAAATTAAAACATTATTTTCCATGTAAAAATCAGTTATTGATTAGGGAATAAGCGCGCCGTGCAGATATCCGAAGGGAAGTCTGTGAACGTTCTCATTCATGCAGGTCATAGTTTTCCAAAGTTAGATCTCTGCGTGCACCTGGACCTAAACAAAGTCCGGAGGGAAATAAAGTCAGCGTAGTAGTTTAAGTCAAGATTTCATTCAGCAAATCCTGCTTCACGCGCGATATTAAAACACATTTCATGATGAAAATTGCTAACTCACATACTTTTTGGGTCTGATTAATTATTTTACAACGCTGATTCAAGACGGATGCTGTTGTAACAGTCAGCGTGCGTAAAAGTTCTGAAATGAACTTAGAGATGATGGTGTGTCCACCCCGAAACCCCAATCTGATTTTGTGGAAATCCACCCTGACACTAACACGCACAATGTCATAGAATGGAGCAAACTATTTCCTAATATGTAATATTTAACATGTAATATGTTCGTAATCTACATATCCTCCCTGTTTATTTACATTAAAGTGCATTTATAGTAAGGCCTAAATCCGCCAATTTGTGATTTCAAGTTTTGCAGTGTTGAAAAAAACAAAACAAACAAAAAAAAACCAACAAAAAAACATTTGGATGAGAAATAAATACACTAAAGCACTGCAGCCCTTAGGACGAAGGCTGTAAATTAGGCTAAAATACCGAAGTTTGTTATTGATAAACGTTGTTTTTTAACAGCTTATTAATATTCGTCTGGGTGTTCAATATTAACAGTTCGAGCCTTCGGGAATCATCGTTGGTTACATATAAGTTTATTAGTCTAACATCTTCTTTGTGGAGCTTTCCAGAGAGGTGTCTTCACCCTGTGTGGGGTCTTTGTCACTCATCCCAAATTCTTCAGGCTTTTTCAGATTGTTCATTAGAATCCCAGCTGTCAGATATTTTAGGGTTTTTTTTTGTCTGGATTTTCAATCCTCTTGGAAAATTCTGTCTGTGCTGATTTACCCTTGACCATGACTATGCTGTCGCTTTGACCTTGACATCACAGCAGATTGTGAATAATAAATAGGGGGCTGGACCCCAACGCCGACGGTTTGTTTGTAGGCAAACAAGGTGCTATTTCCCTGTCTAGACAGTTGGGCTTAATGGCACGCCATAAATACATAAAAAGGGGAATTGCAGTGATATCCTCTGACCCGAATTTCGGACCATCTTGCAGTGCCATTGTAGGAACATTTGGGCTCTCTGGACCCAGAAGTCCCGTTAAGAGTTGTTGTTCTGGCTCAAGCCTGTGGAAGCGCCGCGCTTCCATTCATTGGAGGTGTGCGTGTTTGAAGGGTCAGGTAGAACTTTTGACATCTCACACCAACCTTCCCAGTATCCCCAGCATGAATCAACACTGTCTGCACACCGAGAGGAAGTGAAAATACGACGTCAGCCACGCTTGAACCATTTAAAGGTACGACCGTTTTCTTGTTTCAGTGTGAGCAGGCCTGTATAGACTCCTGTTTTCTAACTTTTAAAAACACGTAGAAAGATTGAGGAAACACACATAAAAATAATATTTAATTGTTATTGAAATTATTTGACTGTTTTGTTATTTACTTAAATTTAAAGCAAGGATTCATGAAATGTGTTTTATATGATTTATCAATTAAAGAAAAACAAAAGTTTTAAAATTTAATTAAAATGCATATTAAATTACAGTTATTTTACAGAGTACTATATTTAATTACTTGTTTTTATGAACAGAAATTGCTGATTTTTGAAATGAGTAAATTAAAAGAGATTTATTTTCAAATTAGTCCACCATGTCAAATGCAATGCCCAAATATTTATATTAGCAGATTGAGGATAATTTATTCTACAGTAAAGAATAACAGTGAGTTTTATACAGTGTTATATAATCAAATCTTAACTTTAGCCGGGTTTAATATTTGCTAAATTGTCGCAAACGTCGCACTTTTTTAAATGACACAAAAAATACAATATATGAGATATAATGTTATCAGATATAATTTTACATAGATGTATAATTTGATATAATTTTGAAATAAGAATAATTTTCAAAACTCAAAGAAGTTCGTATCTGTGTGTGTGTGTGTGTGTGTGTGTGTGTGTGTGTGTGTGTGAGAGAGAGAGAGAGAGAGAGAGAGAGCGAAAGCTGCAGGCCGCAGAGACATCAGGCAGGAGGCTGATAGCCTCTGCTGGTGACCAGAGGAAAATATCAGGAAGTGCTACCTGTGGGTTAATTTAAGGAAGGGTTTTGTTTTATTCATTTAAATCCTGGTTTATTTTATTTCATTAATTTATTTTTAATTTTCTTGTCAGACTCGTGGGATTTCAGAAACATTGTTGCTATTTTGCCTTTTTTCTGCGTGTTCCTGCAAATCATAATTGCAAACAACCTCGACAACCTCGTTTTTTTCTTTAAAAATGTAATTGTACACATCCACTTCTATCATTCTATGAATGCATTATTTTCATATTCACTCGTATAGTTTTCGTTCGAGTATCAGCAAATATAGCTACAATACTTTCTGCGTTTTCTTGTTGTTCTGCATTTCATTTAATTGTTTGTCGCTTGTTATTGGTTTAGAAAGAAAAACACATTTATAACTAGTGTTCGATCGTCGCTTTAACCTGATTACGGGACTGTTTATTTTGAAAATTAATATTTTCAACAATTAATATTTATGAAAAAAATTCGTGCAACTCACATTTTGTTTTTTGATCACATACATCACATACACACACACGCCCACAAGAGGAGCAGGAGAGGTCTATTAATCAGTGTTATAAAAGTTTTGAAAAGAAAACCCCACTTTAAATATGTTATATTATTGACTATTACACAAACAATTTCGTGATTCATCATCAAATTTTATGTACCGGCAATTCAACCGTTATTGACCTAATTTAAATGGTCTCAACGCGGCGTCTTTTGTTTGTGTTGTTCAGCGAAATTAACTCACATTATTTTATTTCTGTTATTAGGCCACTATAGAACCTAATTACATGAAAGACAAAAGGGAAAAAAAAATCCTAAAATTTAAGTAGTTAAAGAGGAAAATGTCGTAGGAACGTCTTTTTGCTCAGACCTTTTAACCTCATTGTTTCCTTGGGGCTTCCTTTGGTGGTCTGTTTAAAGGAATGCACAGGGCTATAACAGTGGCAACCTGCCCGCAGACAGACAGAGAAAAGGCAAGAAAAGCTCTTTGTTTGGCCAATTGCCCTGTCTGGACTGGACCGCTGGAATCCAGCAGGGTCATTTCGTTGTACTCGGCAGTGACCTTGACAGTGCTTCTTCTTCTCTACCGGGATCTGCTTTAGAGGGAGATTTGGCGCAAAGAAGAGTATCATTGTTGGATGCATGACTCTAAGAAGCCGTTGTGGATGCGGATCGGAGGCGCTCCGGTCGGCCTATTTTCTCCGAGGAAATAGCGTGCGTGACTTGACCATCCGGGCCCTTTTATTGTCCACATCACACTGCGCTGTTTTACTTGGGGTGGCAGGAAGAGGAAGTGATAGCGCGGTTCTCCTCTTGCGAGGCACAGGATATTCCATACAGGGATGACGCTCTGGTTCCTCGCTGATGGATGTCAGAATGTGCTGCGACAGGAGAAGCGTCGAGGCAGAAGCAAAGCGCAACGGATCCTCAAGAGCTTCTCCAGTTCAACCATTTGATATTTGTTCTGTCTATTTAAGGCTGAAGGGAGGCCTTATGTCTTTGGGTTAAGTAGGATGGTCGCTCTAAGTGACAGATACGCCTCTCAAATATCGACTGGGTTGCAAATCGTTACCAATGTTTACATAAATGTTAATGTTCTCACATAACACACGACTGGCACATTTGTGGCACAGTACCAGCGCCACGCTGACAGCCCGGACGTCATTTGCTGGCTCAAAATTTTTACTTCAGGGTATCCTTGTTTTTGCTGGTTTAACTCTTATTGTATATTTGTGAGAGATATATTAAATATAGAAATGATCTTAAATAACATTTTTTGAATTTAATATCGCGTTAAGTGAGAACGATGACCTGCTTGCTCATCATTTGCATGCCTTTTGTTTTCTAAATTATTTTGCCTGCTAGATTTGAATTTGGCACAATCCTTTTCTTCTACAGAGATGACTAACACTGGGGTCATATCGTACTTTTTAACTTTTGGATATGAAGCGTTTTTGGAACCAGAATTATTGCGATTTTCGTCATTTGCACATAGAATTTACCCTTACAGCTCGAGATAAAAGAAAAGTTTCAGAAGAAAATTATATATACAAGAAAAAAAAAATCTCGTGTTTCTCTTTTAGTCTTTTTAAAAACGATTTTGTTTAATTAATTCTGTGCACGTTTTATAGCAAAAGAGGAGGGCCAGTCCTTCAAGGTTACAGAAAAGAGAGCAAATGTGTCTGCGCCACAGTGGGCGCAGGCATCATGTGCAAATCACGACCAAGATTTCCATATAAAAAATGGACTGTGGATCGATCTGTAAGGATGATTTGTTGGTAAGAAAACAAGGGTTTTTCTTGTTGGAAATCAGCGTGACATGCAATATTCGCGTGTTCAGATATGCAGATAATTAGCGGCAGCGTCCCTGTGCTGCGCTCCAATCAACTGCGTGTCCTCTGATATCTTGTAAAAGCTGGTATAAGAATTGTAAGAAGTGTAACAGTCCCACCAGAGTTTGGCAGCAAATGTTTATAAGAGATATCTGTTATAGTTGTTCATGTAAGGTGAACTGGAGATTATATGTGAAACAGGCTCTCCTAAAGTCACTTTGTAGAATATCTTGGGTTTTTACAGACCCGGTGGCTTCAACCTGCTGACCCTGATACTGTAAATATGAGGAGCGCAGCAATGAGCATCAGTCCTTCCTTAAAACAAGCTTGTAAAATTGAGGAATCGCGGCTTTATTTGACACAGAATTCAGTCATAATTTGACAGAAAACAGAATGTCACGTGCGCTCTCTCCATCAAGAAACACAGACTTTATAAATACAAAAAAAGAAACTTTCACCAGTCAATAAAGTTATTAAAGAGCCCGCAGACAGTTCCACGGGTGTAAAACAAGAAGCAACCTGGGCTCTTTGTGGAGGAAAGAAAATAAGATTCTACATATTAATAAAAGGTTTATAGTATTTTTAAAAAGCATATAAACCGCTGTAATACAGAAGTTAATGTTTTGTTTTGTCTCTGATGAGCTGGGTGGGTGGTACGTCGTGTAGCAGGGGTTAGCTTGGTCACGTGGTTTGAGGATGACCAATCAGGCGGCTCCCCGGGTTTAACTATGTTAAATGTCAGATTGCAATAAACTAGAAGCTGTTGGTCGTGCCCGCGGAAATGGGCGAGCATAATCTTCTTAATCCTGGGTTTGTGGGACCTTTGGTAAATATCCACACCGGAGACACCTTTTACTTTCCGAATTTCAGACCTTCCGGGGGACAGCTCGCGGGGCTGCCGTCTCTCTCCTATCCGAGAAGGGACAACGTTTGTTCCCTCCCATGGAACCCTTCGGAGCCGTGCAATGGATATTCTCAGTCCTACTTCAGCAGCCCCGTGTCTATTAATCCCTCATTCAATCGGTCGTGTGAGATTACCAGAGCAGATGATGGAAAATGTTATTACAACAACGGCAGCGGGAGCAGGGAGAACTGTTCAGGGGGCGGCAGCCTTAAAAGAGAGGACAGGGTGAGAGACACATCGGCGTTGACATCCGACCAGGGGCTGCACGCCGGCATTGGCAACACTGTCGCCTTCTCCAAATACGATTATGGCACCGAGCAGCTAACGCAAGATCCACCGTCTTGTCAGTCGTTGGAGTCCGACTCCAGCTCGTCTCTGCTCAACGAGGCGAGCAAGCCTTCATCCAGCGACACACAGACCCTGGTGTCACCGGGAAACCACACAGGCACCATCGCTGCAAGCGGAGGTGAGTTTTTTTTTACCTTAAAATAATCATTATTATCAAACATGATTAATTTATTTGTGAAGGGTTGCACACTTGTTCATTCCTCGTTGATATGCATAATGTTGGTTAGTTGTGTGGTGCGTACACGCCACTAGGGGTTGCCCTAAAGGACGTAGCGTGCCATGTGGTTGTGTAAACTTACACATATCCCCACTATCTATCGCGCCAGGCGACTCGTCCCTGACTACAATCAAGACTGATGCATTCAAAAGAAAACCCGCACTGTTGATATGCAAGAATTTTAAAATAAAACAAGAACACACACGCCAATAAAATGGCCGTTTTTTATGTTGTTGCGATGGCTCATAAATAGATTTAACATTTTTCTTTGTGCTGTTAAAGAGTCTCTTAATACTCACCAAAGAAAAGCAGCCAAGTGGGGGTTATTTGTGCGCACGCTTTAATTATCACGATAATGCAAGTTTAACTGCAACAATAAACTACTGAACACAAAGAGCTCTATGGTGGCGCTCTCCGTGGGGGGTGAATACGTAGAAGAAAATCTTGATTCATTAGATGTATCCCTGTGCCCCTGAAATTGGTTTAGAGCATATATGACAGTTTGGGGGGACCAAAACAAATCCAATATGGCTGGATGTGTGTGTGTGTGTGTGTGTGTGTGTGTGTGCGCGTGTGTGTGTGTGTGTGTGTGTGTGTGTGTGTGCGTACGCGTCGATTGTGCAGCGGAAATGCTTTCTCTCGGCCAAGAAAAAATGTTCTCTTAATGCATCTCTCACTATCTTTTCATATATTCCACAAACCATTTTTTCCACCTCTCTGGGTGTACAATACGCAAAAAACACACACGCAGACTGATCAGCCTTGGAGGTGACCGTGCATTTCCCGCTGTGATGTACGCTCCTTCATGCTGTCCTTCTCCTCCTCTCTCTTCCAGCTGCTCCCTGGTACCCAATGCACACCCGGACCAGAAAGAAACGCAAGCCATATTCCAAACTGCAGCTGGCTGAGCTGGAAGGCGAATTCATGATGAATGAGTTCATCACCAGACAGCGGCGGAGGGAGCTGTCCGACCGTCTGAACCTCAGCGACCAACAAGTCAAGATCTGGTTCCAAAACCGCAGGATGAAGAAGAAGAGACTCATGCTGAGAGAGCAAGCGTTGGCCTACTTTTAGAGATGCGACAGAAGGTGACTCAATAAGCAGTATATATATATATATATATATATAAAAAAAAAATCAAACCTTCTGTGCTCTCATAGGGCATCTTTCAATGCATGCACTCATTTATTCTTTTGTTTTGAAACTTGCAGGAAATTATTCCATTTGCTGGTATTTTATTTTCAGAGGTACGGGCTGCACAAGCCTACCCCCAAAAAAACTAGCCACCAAATGGCTTTTGAAGCTGTATACTACATGTCAAGACTGTCGTCATGTCTGATATAATCGCACAAGCTGTGAGGATGTGTCGTCTGTGAAGAGCGCTTCTCCATTGTCGCCTTCAACGTTACACACGACACAAGATGTAAAGGCAATAGGTCTGTTTAGGGTATAAAACGTAAAAACAAAACAAACAAAAAAAAAAAACAACATTTTTTTTTCTTTTTAGTCACAGTGAATGCAGAAGGAGTGGCGCCATTTGATAAAATTATAACATGTCTGACCAAGATGGCGCACTGAAGCCGTATCCGCACAATCGTTCTTCTGAGGTTATGAACGGGTAAAGAAGAAACTTACTAGCTCCCGGTTGCCAAATACGTCCTCTGTTTTCTCAGAGAAACGTTTGTCTGCCTTGGTTAGTCTTCACGTTCACGGTCACGGGCAGGAAGTCTGGAGGAGGGAGGACTGAAACCACAGTGTGATCCATATCGATTCCTTTATGGCTCCACGTTGAAAAATGAATTGCCATGACGTTTCTAAATGCGCTAACCAGTTTCTAAAGGTATTTATCCCACTTTTACTGCCTTTCAACTTGCCTCAACACAATTCTGCATGAGTTGCATTTCTTCAGCTGGGTGAATGTGAAAACGATGTGAGCTGCTGCTGACAGATCAAGTTGAGGCAGTTTAAGAGAAATAACTGCGTGATGGAATGGAAATACTGGCATCGCAAGTACATTTTAGGCCAATTTGGTTTGACGAGGTAGTCGTGGTGCTGGGCCATTGCAGTAATAAGGCTTTCAGAGCGCTGCAGAAACTTTCTAAAACGTTTAGAAATCGCACGCTTCTGTACGTCGACTGGGGTGCGGTGCGTTATTTGTTACGCAGACTGAAGAAACTGTACCAGTAAAACGCATTTTCAGCATGTTATTGATGTGAAATACAGTAGCGACATATCATGTTTTGCTGGCCACTTTCCTGTGACTTTTTTCACCTTTTACGTAAAAAGTCGGACTCAAAAAGCTCTCAAATACTTTTCAACCACCAAGAATGTATTCTTTTATTTTTGATGTAATAGCTGGACGGACGGGGAGCCTGTTGCAGGCCTAGAATGTACTTGCGCCAACAGCGCGCACAGTGTCGTCCTTTTTCTTACCTCGTATATGTATAACCTCGTCAAATGAACTTATGTATGCTACTATGTGCATCCTATTTGAGGATCTGTTATCACTATGTAATAGTGTTTTCTGTTCACCGTCTTGTACGTCATCATCATTCCATATAGGAAATATGAAATATAGACCATAAAATTACAATAATAGTTTTTTATCAATCCATGTTTCTGTGTAATAGCAGCTCATTTCATCCGTCATTGCATTCCTTTTCATTTTGAGCTTGTAAGGATTGCTATGTTGTCTTGTAAAAGTAATAATATGAATGTATACGTGTAAGGTCTTCAATAAAAGTGACTATCCAAAAGGTTCTCAGTCGGTTTTTCGGTTGTTTCTCTGAAGTCTTTGCTGGGAAATCTCCTTTTCGGACTGGGATTATTTTACTTGACCTGGCTGTTAAAGCATTTTAACCTGCATGTGCCCAGCGCAGCAATGAAACAAAGATCTGAACACTAATAGCACATTTGGAAACACTTGAGAGGGGATTTTGTTTCAACATTACTGTGCATGCTGTGAACCATAATCAATAGGAGACCCCACAAGAGGGAGTCCGATATTCAACTTTAAATAAATTGATGACGCATATTCATACTGAGGTGAATTTCTTATTTATAACACTATGTAACATGGAAGGGCAGTAAGATAGTTTTTTAAAACGGAAAGACACTGTCGCGGTTTCTTTTTCTTGAGTTCTGTGGTTCTCTTGAAGTTCAACCTAATCATTGTCACCAGTTTGCTACAAGTCTATAACGTGGAAGTTAAAGAGCTCTGTAAAGCAGTAATAGGGTTACACCCCAGTGCTCCTATATTGTAAAGAACCTTGGTCACTCATTTTCACCTCTTATTTTCCTCTTCGGAATGAGCACCAAACCACGCGATTCCCAGGAGTGCTTATAAATACTTTCACTGATCTTTCAGAAAATTCAAATGCGCTAATTTTTACGCAGAACCATGTGCAAACATCCAGTGTGTATAATCTACAAAACTCTCCCTGCTGGGGACGAAGTGTAAGCACGCAGCTGTAGCTTTCACTGTCAACGTCACCCATAATTAATGCGTCTTTGTTCGCTCTAGTAGAAACGGTAGTTCTGTGTCTGACTCCAAATCATATGTTGGTTTTTCAGTGAACTGTGAACAGCTTCTCCGACCCATTTGATGATATTCCAGTTAGTTCGTTGGTGATCATCGACAGTATAGAAGATTACACACAACCAGGTGACGCTGGTAAACACGGGCCTCTTGGTTGTAGTTACTGATTAAGATTTAGTAAATAACGCGAGTAATTCCCAGATAGATCATTTAATGACACTTATAGAAAGAAGAAGAAGAAAAAAAAACACGTCGAATATAAATGCTTTTCCTCTGCTGCTGATCTGAAAATATTGTTGGGTAACACAAACAGGTTAAGATCGACTAACTATTAGTTTACAGAAGTTTTGATCAATGTATAATTATAGTACCAAGAATAACATATAATCATATATCACATATAATATAATTTCATATTAATGCAAGGAATTCCTGTCATTAACTTGGCGTTATTCATAAATGCACGTTGCGGTTGCGCAATATTCAGATATTGCATGTGGAATTTGATGACTTATTGTTTAGGAGGATTCTCGCCACGTACACCTGTGCATCAGATGTTTTGGGTTTCAACATATACATTCCACTTGCATGTTTAAATCTGACCATGCGTTTTAGATTTATTAGCCTCTGAATATGAATGATTTGCATTGTGCAATAAGACAGATGCGTCATGCTTCAACACACACCCAGGTGTGTCGCTGTGAAGCGGGGTCAGGCTGATGTAAACGTGTGTAGAAACTGTTCTGATGCACTGTGATAACTCAGGTGAGGAAATAGACCGATTTGCTATAGGTGTTGGATTTGATGAAACAGAGGTCATTTATTCATAACAACTCGGGTCTTTTTCACTTATTATATGCGCAGTTTGCCAGATGGGACATTAACGTTTATGTTTCATTCTCTCTCTCTTTCCTTTTTTTTTTGCATATTGGTGATTTTGAAAATTCATTTTAATTTATAGCAGAACTACTGGATAATAATCAGAAAGACAGTGTAGACCCCCGTTACACTTTACAACACTGATATTTGCGTTCGTGCGTCACTGGTTGTGTAATGCACACAACATGCGCAATGGAGTAGAGTAAAAGAATACCTCACTAATATGAGTCCATGAGCTGAACCAACATTGTGAAATAGCTAATTTGCGTAAATGTTCATGGTACAACTGTGCTGTGGAAAAGGGAATTAGTGCGTGAACACTGAAGCTTCTCGTTTCTGCAGAGCGCAGCGTGAATCTTCAGCCTGTCCGTTTTCATTCTGCAAAAAGCTGTTTTTGTTTAAAGCGTGTTTTAACCAAATCTGCTGTTTGCTGACTGGCGGCAGGCGTTTTGTGATAGTTTTAACTTGAACTTCAAATTATATATTTTTTCAAACTTGTATATTTTTCTGCTTTATCTTGTCCAGTGTCGTGGGAAATTTTCATGATCACATATTTTGCTCATCTCGTCTCGGTGGAAAGTTGAAGCAGCGATTTTTAACTTTTTAAAATTCACTTTTGATGAATTTTAATTTACCTAAATTTGCCATTTTAAACACAATTACAATTTTGGACCCATTTATTTGTGCATTATGCATGATTTTTAATCCTTCTTCTTTTTTATTTGTAACCATTGGTCTTTTCCTGCTCTTGTGACTTTGAGACTGCCTAAATCTGTTTATGGCGTTTGTCTCCGCGTCCCAAAGGTCAGCCAGCTTCACAGTGCCCTTCGCAGAGAACTTGTGAGGCATGTGCTCTGCGTCTCCGCGTCACCCCGCTGCCGTTTACGGCAACAGGACGGTTTGAGAAATAGAAAACAGTGTGGCTCTCACTGAAGTGTGCGTGCGGAGAATTGTAGACAGTTGCGCGGGCGTGTGAGGCGTTAACGCGAGATGATGGGTAGAATGCCAAACATAAAACGTCCATCGTTTCACCCCTCTCAGAAATGTACAATTGATTTTGCCGTGATTCGTTTATGAGGGCTGTTTTGGTCTGTTATCTTCTGTCTGATCAGATTGTTTTCCAGCCTCGCCGCACCCTCAGCACGAGGCTTTCACTGTCGCCTTCGAAGAGTCTTAAACTTGTTGTTGGTGTTGGTGGAATGACAATCAGTGTCTGAAATCAGGAAAAATCTCTTAGAGATCCCATTAAGGCTCCTTTTGGACACTTTTCCCTTTATGTTAACGGAATGCGCAACACTGAGTAGAGCTTGGAACGCGTCTGTCTGAAACCACTGCTTGCTTTATAGTTTATTTGAGTACATTATATCATTTCCCCACAATTGCATAATAACTAAAACTTTTATTTCTCGAAAAATCTTTGCCAGTACTGTAAATTATTTGGTGTTGTTGGAAAGTTGTCCATCACATGTGGCCAAAGGCACCTCGACTGAAGGTCAAATATTCATCTTTGATATTCAGTCTCTCCAAAATACTTGATGATGGATTATTCTATCAGTTATGCAGCTGTTTGTGCAGCACAGATACAAATCGCAGCATAGTTTAAAATATTCATCTAATTAAACTCCAGAAATGGTGAATAAGATTGTTATCTACAATTCTTTTTGAATCTCTAACAGAAAAACGAACGGACACACCGAGTGCTCCGGCAGGAATTCTCATTCTGTGGCTACAGCCTGAAGCTTCTTTCAGAGCTTCTATTTTGGGCCAACACTGAAACACGCCTGTGCAAGGCCAGCGTAAACGAAAATAATGCAGTTCGACCCTCACGGCTTCATTGCAGCTGTAAGAAATGCTTTGGCGACATGTTCGCTTTTGTGATTAGCAAAATCTAAATGGGCTTATATTTGATTTGTTATCAACGTTTTAGACAGGAAAAACAAAGGGGTGAATAAACGAAACTATTAATGGAAAGATGTTTATCTTTTTTTTTGCATATTTGCTATCAGCATAGCTTGTAGTTCATATTGACATTGGCAAAGTCTCTTTTGTTCTAAAAAAAAAACGAACTAAAACTATCTTTCTTTCTGTTTGTTTGTTTGTTTTCAATGCTCCGGCATTTGAGAGACTATACCCTGCAGGACTTTATTTGCATATAATGCTCTTTATTTTGACTGGGGTAGAATTCCCCGCGAATGTCCCTGCCCCTTTATTAAAAAAAAAACAAAAAACAAAAAACAAAAACAAAAATACTTGACAAAAGCTTATTTTTGTTTGTTTGGGAAGTTGTAATGAGATCCCACTTCCGTCTGTTGTTCGCGCCCAGGTTTTGAATACCTAAATAAAGAAAGCCTGCTGCTATTGTGCGATATTAAACGATTTAATACTTGTAATAAAAAAAAGTTAGCACATTGTTGTGAAAGCTTTATAACCCTGTGGTTGGAAGAGAAATACGCTCTGGAGATTACGCAAAATGTGAAAGTAATACAAGTCACTACATCTGAAGCCACCGTTGCCACCGCAAAGGTTTCACGCTGGTGCATTCACTGAAATCTGGAAAAAGAAGAACAAAAAAAAAAAAAAAAAAAACAATGGACAGGAACAAAAAAAGGCTCTTAGTGTTGCTCGAACCTGTTCGCAGCTCATTCAGTCAAGTTTAACTGGCCGACGTACATCCAATTAAACTTATCTAGGCCATGAGGGGCCAGTAAGATGATTACAGGCACCCCACATTTATCTTTAAATCCAGCAAATCGCACAGCCTCGTCCTGTTGAACGGCGTCCATGTGTGTCATGAGTGTTGTATCATTTTGAGGAGATTTATCTTCCAGAGCCAAAAACACCGAGCAATATTTAGGAGAGCCGGTTAGAATTCTTCCTAACAAGAGGGTGACACCCAGGTTAACCACTGTAATTGTGGGGCTAGGTAGCAATACATAACTTAACTTCCACAGACAGTGTCATAAAGTTGGTGCTCCAACAGTGATCTTTAGTCAAATAAGGCACATTTCTAAAACAGCTAGTCTTTGGAGCACTAGTTCACCCTATTAAACACTTAAATAGTTTGGTCAACAGTTTGTAGGGTAAAGCACCCTTAGATGTGGATGGAGGATGAGGGGGGCCTGAGGGCTGATGCTTGCAGATTCAGCATACAGGCTAGTTGGTTTGCTGGTTCGGAGCATTCAAATCACACATTTTCAGGGTCCCTCTGGTAGAGGAATATCAGATGCTGCGATTCATGCATGTGTAGAAATGAATACACGTTAAACCTCATTACTGGACTGATTTTTGACCTTGAGAAGCCTGGAGCCATCATAACCAAATTCGGAAGTAATAATTAATGATCCTACACAGGAGTAGGCCTACTCCTTCTTTTTTTGCATGGTGTCGTGATCAGACACATTTATATTTGTTTTATTTCACGAGAGCATTATTTATTCATCTAGAATCCTCTTTAAGCCTATAATCCTTATATTAAAGATTTGATTTGAAAACACTGCCCTACTTGGATTGAAGCATTGCCCATAAAGAATGGGTTGATTTTATTTATCGGACAGGGATGCATTTAATTATTCAGTTTATTATTATTTTCTAGTTTTTTTTCTGTGTAACTTTGGAAACCTTAAACCCAGCGAATTCACGTTTGTTGAATTCACGACTTTTAAACAAGGGATTTATTTCCTTTACCATTGAGTTTACTGCAGATAGAGAAACAGATAATGTGATTTTTAATGTGTGAATTCTTATTGTTTATAGGCAGTATGCAGGACACCAGTGGTGCAGCATGTGTCAAGCATGTGCGTCTGCACAGGCCACCCTTTATTTCAAGAGCTGAAATCATTTCAGTGTCGAGCTTTACTATATTTCTCCCTCCACATTTGAAATTTATTGTCTCTTGAACTTAGCTTATCGTTTTCCAAATTTGATTTAGAGATTAATAGTACTGAGGGGTTGCCAATAATAAATACTTTCCCAAACGGAAACACTGTTTAATTTCGAGTTGCAGACTAACTGCAGAATGTTCAAATTCTTCTCCTTCTTCGTGTTAATGGTTTTCTAAAGAACAAAGGGATTTAACGTTACTGCAGCCATTCCGAGTTTTATGGTGGACACAGAGAGAATTTTAGTGGTCAAATTCAAGTGCTGCGTCTGGACAGCTGTCTGCTTTCTTTGTACTTGGATGCAGGATACATCAAGTAAGACAGCCTTTTGTCTCTGGGGGTAGTAAACAAGCTTATGCCAATAGTACCTCTCTTCACTCCTGCGGTATGTATGTTGAGGTCTGATCAGGACAGAAATGAAAAAAAACCCACTTTCGTTTCAATTATTATTATTTTTTTTGAAAAACACGTGTGTGTCCTAGGTGATTGTAGCCGTGTTATTGGCACATTGATCAGCAATACTCCATTATAACAAGAGAAAGTAGCCTATAAACGTAAACAAAAGCCCATAATATTAATTTTACCTTGTAATGTTATCAGGTAGTCTATAAAATGGAAGACTGGCCTCCACAGTACAATTAAAAGTTTACAATAACGCAGGAAAAAAAAGCGCACACAAGCTCATCTTGTCCCTCCAAACTCTTCATTTATTACAGAACTGTAAAATGTCCGGAGGATGTGTCTCTGCTGAACAGCTATCGACATTCCACTGCGGAATAGAACGATCATAGCAGATTAAAAGTGAGAGTTATTTAGGTTGCAAGGAAACATGGGAAGTTGCCTTTGGTGGAAGAACAAGCTGTTGCTCTTTTTTGGTGATTGTGGATAAATATACCTAGCACAACATTTCATTTGATCGACTATTGAGCATCCAAAAACAGGTTATATTTCAACTTTCCAAATGTTTTTTTATTTTTAACATATCCAACCCATCGACATCGGTAATGTCGATTGCAGCGAGTCCGATGGAGTAATTATGTCTGCTTCTCATTCTTTGCGACTTGTACACATTTTATCCTTTGGGGGAAGCTACAGAGTTCTGAGGCGTCACTGCAAAGGGAACTTGGGTGATGAAATGCACAGTTGTCCTCCCAGGATTCTGTCATGATCCGGAGTCAAGGAGGCTTAGATTTAAAAGACCAAGTATCGACACGTACGCTGCTCTTTGGCTTTTCCCGAGCGATGGTGAAACTTCAAATGCTGCAGCACAGCCCATGCACCCGTGAATTAAGATCCCTCATTTAGTCACACAGGTAGAATAGATCAACTTGATTATATTGGTTTTAAATAGCTGTAGTGTGTGAAATAACCGCAGCCAGGGGACGAATTGAATAAAAGCCGTAGGATAGGATCAGCTGCATTGCTAAATAAAAGCGTGCAGCTAAAGAACACGAGTGTGCAGAATTAGTAAATAGCGTGCTGTTAGGCTGGAACAGATTTTCTTAATAACAGGAAGACCCTCCTAAAATATTTAATGTAAAACATTCGATACCAGCTATAACATTGTCTTATACACATTTATATTGTTAAAGTCACAAGCAGTTGAACAGCATCAATGGAAAATTAGCAATATTTACGTGATTATGGATATAATACATCTTTTGCCTATATATATATATATATATATATATATATATATATATATATATATATATATATATATATATATATATATATATATATATATTCATACTCGTACCTTTAAAATGCATAACAATACAAAATGCGCGCCTTTCAGTATTGTGTATTGTGCTGTCTGTTTAAGAAGAAAGCACTCAAAACACCAGTCTACATTCATAAAGAGACACAGCATATTTACTAAAAATGTTCAGAAGCCTGAATCGGTTGTTAATTGTCTTAGTGAGCCCGTGATGTGAGAATATTGTTTGTTTGAACCACGATGGTCTTACCCAAAGCCAACCACTCCTACACATCCAACTCTTCCAAATTGATATATGACAATATCTACTTTCGATCACGTGTTTGCGTGGCGACTTAGACGGATTGCGCGTCATCTCGCCTTCCCAAATTTTCCCCTTCTGCAGCAGCTCGTATCCAAAACATATCTATAGAAGGGGTGCGGGAGAGAAAGATGTTTAACTCGGTCAATTTAGGCAACTTCTGCTCCCAGACGCGCAAAGACCGGACATCCGAGTTTGGAGACAGGACGGGCTGCGCGTCCAACATCTACCTCCCCAGCTGCACCTACTACGTCCCAGAGTTTTCTGCCGTCTCCTCGTTTCTTCCACAGGCCACGTCCCGGCAAATCAGCTACCCTTATTCCACAAATCTGTCTCAAGTACAGCCGGTGCGGGAAGTTTCATACGGCTTGGACCCAGCCAGTAAATGGCACCGAAGCAACTATGCGTCGTGCTACTCCGGGGAGGATCTGGTGCATAGGGACTGTCTTCCACCATCCACTATGACAGAAATGCTTATGAAGAACGAGAGCGTGTACAGCCACCACCATCACCATCACTCCCACCCGGGCTCCAATCATCCTTCCGCGGGTTTTTACTCCGGCGTCGGCAAGAACAACGTCCTCCCACAGGGCTTCGACCGCTTTTTTGAGACCGCATACTGCAGCAGCACGGACAATCAGTCAGACAGTTGTTTACAAAAGGGCGAGGGAGGGAAGCAGGAAAACGAATCACAGCAGCCGCAGCAGCAGCGACAGCAACCACCGGCCGCCCTGGTCGATGCCTCGGAGCAGGAGAAGGACCCCGAAGATGAGGAGAGACACACGAATTCGGGCTCCTGCAGCACCTCGTCTCCCGCGACGACCAAGGACGGAAACGCCGGCAAGAGCAGCCACTCGAGTAGGTATCGAAGCTGTAAAATGGGGGAAGGTTAAGGGGACCAGTCCGGTGTTTTGTCGGTCAGATTTTATGTGGAGTTTTATAAGCATTCAAAGGATTTTATTATAACCCTACAAAGGTCTTTCTTGCAACGAGAAGAATTTTTACGATGGGAAAAGACTCTGACAAAAGGGGGATGTTATACACAGACGCCTCGATGCTGCAAGTCTGTGATTTTTTAAGAGAGAGCCTTTGTGACAAATGTTAACTTTGATCGTGAACTTGCGTTGATCATTTTAAAGGATTTTCTCGTCGGGCTGTCAGGGGTAAAAGCCAATTGGGCAGAACATTGCTTTTGGCGTCTCTTGGCTTTTTTTTTTTTTAACACCCGACTTGCTCGCAAAGTGCACCTAATATACAGCTTCACGCTCTATCTATCTATCTATCTATCTATCTATCTATCTATCTATCTATCTATCTATCTATCTATCTATCTATCTATCTTGCAATTTCCTCCCTTATATTCTTTTTTTGCTGATTAGCTGCACGCAGCTGTTTTTTTTCCATAACCTGACATTCTATCTTGAAGGAAAACCTGAATTTGAGGTCTGAAATAGCTGTTACTGCGCAATAGGTCCCATTGGTGTTTAGTTTCACGTCCACGGTATCAGCATGCTGCCGGGCGGTGGATACAGTTAGACCTAAAGGCTAAGGTTTGTCTGTCTAGCACGTCAAAAAATGTGAATAAAATCTAAATAATGTTGATTTTTTTGTTTATTTTTATTAGAAAGGCAGACTTCTGTTGGTGAGGAGGATACCTCACCAATGCAACAGCAAATATTTCAAATCGTGATTGTGTAAATAGTTGCAAAGGAATGTGATGCAAATAAAGCGCGAAAATACCTTTATTGTTGGACATTTCTAACAGATAAACACATACTTAGAGGCTGTCAGTTGATCTTATTGGCGTCAAGCACTATCAGATATTTAACACTCTTCATGGCTGTTTTATCTGATAGTCTATAGCATCTTGGCCCCTGGCTGGAAAGGAATCATCAGAAATATAAAGTAAACAGCCAATTACAGTCATGCAGGTGCATCTTTTCTATGTTTTTTTTTTAAAAAACGTGTTAAGCCTTTGGTGAGTCCACTCTAATTTTATTTTTAATTGCAAACATTTTTTTTTCTTCAGGCACTCCTCGAACAAGGAAGAAGAGGTGTCCATATTCCAAGTTTCAAATCCGCGAGTTGGAGCGAGAATTCTTCTTTAATGTTTACATCAACAAGGAGAAAAGGCTGCAGCTGTCCAGAATGCTAAACCTGACCGACCGCCAGGTCAAAATTTGGTTCCAGAACAGGCGAATGAAAGAGAAGAAGCTGAGCAGAGATCGTCTGCAGTATTTCTCCGGGAACCCTCTATTGTAAGCAGGTGTCCAGAGCTGTGACATTAAGGCCTGTAACCTCACTGAAGTCTAATCCTGGGCGTTTTCCAAAGGAGCCCACATCACCAACAGAGCTGTGTTTAAGTGGACAGTGGGACTTATTAGGCCTGAATGGGATAATCTCACCATTTCTTAAGAGCTACTGGTGGTTTTCTGAAAGCCCCATGTAGTTAAAATAATCATTTATACATATGCTCTAATTAGGACCTTCTATTTATCAGAAATCCTCTATTGTGTTTATTCTATCGTATGCACAATTGCTGTTTAAAAAAAAAAGGAATATCAAAATGAAAATTTGAATTTTACGCACCCAGCTTTTAGCTTCTAGCGCACCTCTGGTCTATGTATATAATCCACCATTTTTTTCCACCATTATTTCCTGACCGGAGTTTGAACAGTTTTAAAAAAATCTCTCCACCTCATAGTGTTTTTTTTCCACCATTACGAACTGTGACGTCCAATCTGTGAAAGTACTCTACCCCCCTGTACAGAGCAGCGTATGCGGTGTGCATTCGTGAATGTAAATAGACATATGCTGAATTTCCTTTTCCTCTTTCCTTGCTGCTATTTTCATTACACTTCTTCAACAGCTTTAACGCCAACATTCGTTAAATTATTTGCTTAAACCATTTGGATTCCAGGGAGGAATAATAGATCGTTGGCCTGTGTATCATGAATATAACAAATATTAAATAAATATAAACGTATAGGCAAAACTAGACGACTGTGTGCTTTTTGTGCCGTCATCTCTGTGCTTCCACTGCGTTCATTCTGAGTCACAGCCGTGTGGAATTCACAAGTGCTCATAAATGTGCGCATAACCTGAAACTGTTGGCCTATATACAAGGCATTAGCACGTTTTAACTTGTTGTTTATGGTCACTTCAGGAGGATTCACACGTTTACTGTGGTTCAAACGCGGCTGTGGAAATCAGGCGTGCTGGCGGGCCTGTTCTCGCCAGAGTTGCTGACGATTTCCAAAGCGGATCATTCTGTTTAAATGTGCTGAATTTGAGAGAATATGCAAACCAAGGTTTCTGCCAACACCTTGGAAATGTAAAAACAGTGGACTGATAACCTCTTTTAGTGCGCACTAAATGGAATCGCCACTCTTGTCGTCTAGACACTGCCATAAAGGATGAGGCACTGAATGGCTATTTTTTTCGCTTAATTGCACCGTCTGTTCAGGGGAATGGCCTTCACTTCCGCAGTAAATAGTAAACAAGTCGGACTGGGTGTCCGAAAAGGGGCGTTAAGCCTAAAGCTTTCGACGTGAACTCGGTCTGTGCAGTCTGCAAGGACGACCCCACCCCCTCTGTGCGCAGTCGTTATCTTCATTGTTCCAGTATGAAAATCAGAGATCCAGAGAGAATTGTATTTTTTCCCACTCTAGAGCATTTTTTTAAATAATCACACTCACGGTTACTTTTTTAAAAATGATGTTGAAGTCAGTGAAGTATCTTTTGCAGTTATTTTTCCCTCTTTAATTATGGGGCGTTGTCTAACCCATCTATCAGCAGCTGAGCTGAGCTGACTCAAAACCTCGCCCTATTTCATCAACCAGTTATTAATGAATGACTGTAGTTGACTAATTGAACCACGTGTTATAACCACGGGGGAGTGAAAGGAGGAGGTCCTTTTTCAAAACCCAAAATTTGAGCGTCTGTGTGCGTTCTGGCGCAGCCACTGATTGCAAGTTTGCATACATTTGCAATTTATAAACGTAGTCTTTGAACTTCATTAATGTCAAGGTCTTCACCTTTAACCCGCTACAATAAAGCGGAATCAAGGAGCCCCTTCAGTCCGGAAATGTGCGCAGCGACGAAACGAGCCAATGAGCTCGAGTGGGAACAAGACGTGGAATGTGTACAGACAGCAACTTTGACCCCGCGCATTAAACTACAGCAGGTAAGTTTGCCAGCTTTAGCACGCCCAGTAAATGCACTTTATTGTCCCTGTACAATGTATACCCTGTCACGCATGATACAGTTTAAAACTGTATTTCTTCAACATATTTATACCCCAGAGAGACAAACGTTTTGCATGCGTGGTTGTGTGACTCACTACGTTAATTCATTAACTGAATATCTCAGCAACTCTGGGCTTGGATGAACAGAGATATTTTGCATTTGAAATTATTTGGTTAAACGCTAAATTATTGTGATAAAATGCGGTTTTACATTTACATTTAAGAAAGAGAGATCTAGGTGTGGTCGCATCCAGGAAAAGGACAGAAAAACATGGCAGACTGGATTTTCCCCGTTTGTTCCGGTAGATATGAGCGTATGAATTTAGAGAGACAGGGATCCGTCCTGACAAAGGAAAGGCGATGCACAGCAGAGGAGATCAAGGCTCCCGGAGCCTTGACACACCCACCAACCTTGGCCCTGGGACGGCGGTGGAGGGTAATTTGTAGCCATGGCTTTTCCAGCGCGCAACGTCACTAACACGGCGCCGCAAAAGTTTCTCGAAATGATGTTCATCAACCACATGGGGGGCAGGAGCATCACAGCCTCTCGCAGGTTCCCTGGAAAAATCTCTCCTCTGACACGCGTTAAAATGAAATTAAATGTGGCATTAAAAAAAAAAAAAAAAAAACAACGCTGATGTGCGACAGAGGGTCAGTACGCTCTGCCGGAACTGCAGCTGCCATCTGGGATCAGTCAGGATTGCAGAAAATGGCGGTGCGCTTTTGTGGAAAAGCAAAGCAGAGACAAAAGAAAACCAATCACATCTGCACCAAACAGCGTTTTCAAACCATTCTTGTTCTGGATAGACTGTGGAATTGTTTTTATTTATTGTTTTGACCTCGAGTTATATATTTACACAACATTTCATCAATTTAAAGTGCGTTGCCCATGAAATGCAACATTATTTCCAAGTAAAAGAAAATTTAGACAAGCTCGGACGTACTGAAATAAAATTCATATTTTCTATAGCTAAAAACACACGAGCATACATTAGGGGTCGTAATACTTAATTAACACATGAATGTAAATGTTATTCTTGCTTGAAAAATTACTTGAGACCGAGCCTTTTATAATTCAGCAGTAGAACTCCTGTGTTTGTTTGTTTTTTTTCCTCTTTGTAAATATGTACACGCGGTTCTAATCTGTTGTATTGTTTTATCCTCCATTCTAGTGGTCACATCTTAGCACCTATCCTGTTCTATTGGGCTATTAAACACTGCGGTGTTGTAAAAGCAGCTCCTGCAACTTCCTGCAAACAAATAAGCCTCCAAATACTTGGATTTACTTTGGCTCATTATTCCATTTATTCATTATTACCACCCACATTATGTTGTCTATAATTTATAGCAAGTTTGAAAGTAGAAATGGCTCCCGGTGTGTATGTGCTGTGGTCGACTGACGTAATATTGCCATTACTTTGACTGCGATTGTTTTATTTAAAACTCATCGTCATTCCGTCACCGTGAATTTACAAGACACCAACAGAGGTATTAAACCGAGCAGAATCTTCTTACATCCACATTTGAATGTTTTGACATTAGCTGCAAAAAAATAAAATAAAATAAAATAATACTACTACTAATAATTGGTTTATAATTAGAAAGAAAAAACAGCTCTCATGTCTTCTTTCCCGCAAACTTGAACACACTCTACCTGTACGCAATACTCGAACAGCCTCGGGCTTTCACTTAATTGGATGAGAATTTAGTGGCGAAATTCTGGCTGTAGCTTAGACAAGTGCCAAGACCTTGGTGAAATACGGCGCAGTCAAGTCTGTGCGTGTGTAACCGTCTCACAGAAAGGCAGTGGTTTAATACATTTTAATAAGTAGTCAAAAAGAAAAAAAAAATACAATGCAATGCTTTTTGTATTTGAATATACAGTATATGTCATCGAAAATACATGAAAGGTTTCCTTACAATACGTAAATAACCGTTTTAAGGGCATAAATTGTTTGAACACATTTTGAAAACCATACGCCAAAAAACAACAAAAACATATAATATAGATAAGGTATTTGCATACTAATCACTTACAATGTGTAGATATTCTGCTTGTTTATTATTAAATATAGTTTATTTTGTAGCTGATGCTGATTTTCATACCGTTTTTTAAACAATGAACAGAAAAAAAAACACAATTCTGGAACAGAGCTAAAATTACAAATTCAATTTGCTTCCCTTTATTTTTGTGGCGTCTTAACTTTAGAATTTCAAAAAGGAGTCACACCCGTAATGCAAAAAGATGCGTGACATTTAGAGAAGTCGAGTTTTCCCTTGTTTTTCAGTAATTACACAGCGCATGTTTGGCTGCGCTGTCAGAGACCGTAATACCAGTTCTGGCATCGCGATGTTCTCTACTTCATGTGAAATTACCCATTGTGAAAATTGCAGTGTGTGTTTCTGTGTGTGTCTTTGTTTGTGCTGTAGCTTGAATTGGAACTAGCCTGGAGGCGAGGTGTGAACACGTCATAAAGTAGTTTGGGCGAGTTGGCTGAGCCTAAAAATTGTGTGAGTTTGGGCTAAGGTGTGCGTGCGTGTGTGTATGTGTGCGTTTAAAAATATTCATAACACACACACACACACACACACACACATATATACATATATATATATATGTATATATATGTATATATATATATATATATATATATATATATATATATATATATATGTATATATATGTGTATAATGCGGTATTTTTTTCAAATAAGAGTTAGTATCCACTGATGTGTCACAGCCGGAGAAAGGCTTAGTCCCACGGTCAAACACAACTGCGCACCCAGACGAAATACATTAAAAGCTACATTTTGTCACTGCCTTTGAAAATGAGAGTGAACTGCAGACAGACAGACACACAGACAGACAGACACACAGACAGACAGGCAGGCAGGCAGAGAGACAGAGAGACAGGCAGGCAGAGTGGCGAACTCTAATGATTTCATGAACATTTTACCTAAAAGCATTTTTTTTTTATTTTCAACAATAATGACACAACTGCCAAACTGATGATTTATAAGAAAAAGAGCTAAAACACGTAAACACAATTAGCTGCGTCACTGAAACTCAATTGTCTTCTTTTCTTTACTTGCGCTGTTGAAATGATTTTTAAAAAATGTTGATAGGTTTCATCTGTAAATACGAAGGATTTCTGTGCATGAGGACAACAGACAGCGTTCGAGTTGTTGCTCAACATTCAACATAAAGCGCTTTGCTTTTGTTCTAACTCTGCAACGACTGATGAAATAACAGCAGGATTTAGCCTTGTGCACATGCCTGCCTTGTGTCCTAAATTAGATGACGCGTCTGAAGATGTTGGGACTGCGACATTTGGTCTTTCATGCGGTCTTATGATTCCTTTTACGCAGTAGCTTTCGGCAGCAAAACCTATTTGTTGACCTCCTCTTCATGGACCCTTCTGACAGAAAACAATAGTCCTTCTAATCAGTTTCATGAGAGAAATACATTGGAACATCTTTTTGTCACCTGGGGGGAAAAATACGTCTTAAAAAATACCAGCACAAGGCGAGGAAAAGCTACGAAGAATGTTAGAAAGATTCATATGATGTGTATTAATCTAGTTCATTTTTTAATTAATGAAAAGTCAGAGACATTGGTAAAGGTTAATAGTGTAACAGATAAAGTAGAATATTAATACTTATTCTAAAAAGCCTCGTATATAAAGTTTAACAGCAAAATTAGAAAAAGAAAAAAAGTATTTTTTTGTTTAAATCAGTATTAAAGATAGGCCCATCCAGGATTAAGGCTACCTCGTAGATGTTTAAGCCTCTTGACGCTTTCCTGTTTAAAATAAATTTTAATCATGCATTTTTGTATTTCTCTCGTTACTCACTCACGTGTGCACGTCTTACCTTTCTAAAACGGTGGCAGCAACAAAAGATAATCGATGAAGACAAATAAGAATCAAATAAGAGACAAAATGTCCTGTTGTGGAGGAATCCTTGATTTCCGTCCTTTTCGCAGCTTTTGCGACAGGAAGCAACATGAATTTGGCACCGGTGCACTCATCACCAGTTTCGGAGGTTGACAAGTCAAACACTTAAGTCACTGAAAAGCTTCATTTAACGGCCACTGTCCCTCGGAAATGCCCGCTGCCGCAGCTGTCCTTTGTTCCCTCTGCTGCAGGCCCGCTATCCTGACCCACAGATGGTCACAAGGTGGCGCTCTTGCTCCATCCAAAAGACCGCGGATTTCCTAACTTGACCGCGTTGACGTCACGTCGGTCTGGAGCGCCAAGGCCACTTCCACGATGCTATTGGTCTGGTAAAATCACATGACACGTCTTCCAGCGTCCATAATTATGTTACTTATATTTTCTGTGCGCCCCTTTCCAAAAGATGTCAGCATCCCACTGTCCATTCTGCTCTTGGACATACGTCGCATAGTGGAAGAGAGCAGGCGATCAGTCTGAGCTGCCAAATGCAAAAACATGTCATGTCCGAATAATTCCGGTAACTTCCTGATGGATCCCTTAATGGGAGGATCATCTTCTTTCAGGGATGAGGGTTATTCCAGTAATTCTGGGATGTACATCCACACAGCTGCAGAGTGCGGATATTCAGTGATGAGAAACATTGGGAAGGTTGATCCATCCCCTCTCTCCAAAACTGGCGACGTTGCTGCGGGCAGCGTGGCGCTGAACGGCTTCCAAGATGCGCCCTACCTGTCAGCGCAGCTGTCCACATGGAGCCCAGGCACTAAAAGCTGCAGGGACCAGCAACCTGTTGCCCAGTGTTTACAACCCTGCTCATTTCCAGCGGGCAACGTCAAAGAGGAGGCGTTTTGTTGCCTCTATCAGGATGGAAGCAATAAGGGGAAACAGACAGCAGAGTCGGCGACTTACATCCGGCTTGGGGACAATGGATGCGGGCCCGAGCAAACCGCCACCCAGGCCAGAGGCTGTTTCCAGATGTACAACCGAGAGGAGCCGTTGCTGCACGACAAGCGGCTTCCCTCCGCCTGCTCTCTGCTCCACTTGGGGACATCTGTGGAGTCAGAATCAACAATAAGTTGCAGCAAATTTGCGAAGGAGACAACTAAGGACGAGAGGAAGGAAGAGAAGGCCAGGAGTGACGGCTGCTCAGAAACCTCTGACAATGAAGAATTAAAAGGTAGAGCTTTGGAATCACAGCATTTACAGAAGCCCAAATACATTAAATGTGAGTCTTGTCACTGAATACCTCGCGTACATTATTTTTGTGGTGAAATTTGTTGGCCATACTGTTGCGTAATAGCAGCGCACTTGCCTTATAAACAGTCATTTGGTCATTTGACAGACGTGGCGAACATGAGTTGTACGGTGGTCTTTGCTGCTACCTTGGCAGTGGACAAACACACACACACACACACACACACCTTTGCATAAGCAGTAGTATTTTCTGACTATTCAAAAGCAAGCACAGACGCACCTGTATTTTGGAACTGTCTGTCTAAATTTAGTAAAAAAAAAAAAAAAATGTTAACCTTTGTTTGGTATGGTTTTATTGCACCTATTCACATTTATTATATTCCATAGGTGCAACTGTTAAGGTCAGGGTAAAGAATATTTATCCTGCAACTATATTATTGTTATTTTTAGCAATTATAAATAATATTAAAGCTATTTATAATTCTATCATTTTTGTCATAGTGTCAAATATATATTGAAATTTGTGTATGTTGTTGTCATTATTATTATTATTATTATTCGGTATTAAGGGATAAAGTGCGCCTAATTAGCATTTTCTTGCTCTAATTAATTTCAGTTTGCTGTGTTATTTATAGCTTTAGCTTACAGTTCCAAGACATAACGACTATAAGCTGCTTCACTTTATTCTAATTTAATTGAAGCAGATAGGAGCGTGTGTGTGTGTGTGTGTGTGTGTGTGTGTGTGTGTGTGTGTGTGTGTCTGTGTGTGTGTGTGTGTGTGTGTGTGTGCGTCCAAGGCCTGCTAATCTCATGTTAGTGATTTAAATGTTTTTGTAATGATTAAATGGGAGCCACTGACGGAGCACTCACATTAAGGTAATTATTACTGTAACACGCCTGGTATATATTAGTCCGTGTGTCCTTACTTACGTGTATTCGTGTACACGCTGTCATTATTCCCCAGAGACCACAGAGTAATTAAGAAATTAACTGAACGTCCATTAGCGTGATGCCCCCTTTTATGAAAAACGCGCATTGTCTAATGTATTTTTTTAATCACGTGGTTGTGGAGACGTCCTTTTGTTTAAGAACGAACCTCAGATATTTTTTCTCCTTTTTTTCATTTGATTTCAGTGTGCAAAAGTGAGATTTTGTTAAGAGGCTGAAGATGAGAAGAGCTGCTTGCAGAGAGGTTGCTAGTTTGATTCTGTGAAATTATCACACAACAGGGATAACAAAAGTGGAATTTTGTTTTATTTAAAGGAGAGTAACGGAGCGTCCACATCCAGGTAAAACTGCTCTCAATCTGCATTTGAATCAGACGCAGCGTCGAAATTTTGGAGCTGTATTCTCTCCGGGTCTCCAGCGAATGACTGCTGTTTTTCTTTTGTTCTCCTAGATGATGCATCCCCAGAAAAGACAACGGGGAACTGGTTAAAAGCCAAGAGTGGGAGGAAGAAGCGGTGTCCCTACACAAAGCACCAGACGCTGGAACTGGAGAAGGAGTTTTTGTTCAACATGTATCTGTCTCGGGAGCGCCGCCTGGAGATCAGCCGGAGTATCAATCTGACCGACAGACAAGTCAAGATCTGGTTCCAAAACAGACGCATGAAGCTAAAGAAGCTCAACAGGGAGAGTCGAGAGAGGGAGCAGAGTTTAGTTTACAACTACTGCTGATTTCTTCTGCAGCCGGCATTCACATCGACATTTCAACATACACCAGATTTACGCATGACGCTCAAAACACATACATGTTATAATGCACAGACAGAAGTACACACACATACACACACATACACAAACCTCGTGCCTTCCTGTATAAACTCTAAAGCGTTTCACCGCACAGATTGAACGTGCCTGCCACCTTTCATCAGCATTTCAACAATGAGGCGTTGGCCCGATCATAATTATACATCCGCCCATAAACAGCTCCACGCTTGGCTGTAAAAACAACTGGTGGCTTTGGAGCAGTTTCACTTCACTGAGTCTCAGCAAATGTTTCAACTTGCGCCGCTCGTTCTGTGTGTTGCTGTGGCACATATCTGCGCGCACGAACCGGAGCTAGGTGAGGACAAACGATGTCAAAACAATAAAACTTTGTCCTTCCTCTGTCGTTAGAAATGAACGGAGGGGAGAGGCTGCGGATGAAAGAAAGAGATCGTGGCACTTTAAACAGTATAGTGAGAGACCATAACGTTGATTTAAATATTATCCAGGTGACCACAGTAAGTCAAGGTCATAAAATTCTAATGTCAGGTTCGCCCTGGAAAGCGTTGGGGGTGGATTTTATGATCTGCAAATATAATGTGCTGCAGCAGTAAAGATGCGTTTGAAGGTGTGTGTGGAGGAGGGCGAATCCACACTGCACAAACTGCAACGTGCATTATCCAGCCGTGGAGCTGGGCTGCAGGGGAACGGTGTACAGTGTATTCTTCACCCGGGGATAACGGGAGCGAGCTGAGGAAAAAAGACGAATGGGGGATAACGTGGCTGGAGAGAGACGCACGGACAGTGACAAGCATCATGGCAAACACGTGGATGAGGACACGCAGCGTGGAGGCGTCGTCCGCAGGGAAGACGAGGTAGGACTGAGATTTTGAATGCAGTATTTTCAAGCTGGCTACTGTTATGGAAAGTATGCCACATCTGTCAGCGGAGCGCGCCTGACAGCTCTTGGTGCACGCCGGCACACGTCGTGTTTACAGGGACTGTTATTGATATTATTTAACGCGCTGCTTTGCCTATTTGATTTCTTCTCTGACGCTCTCGGAATTATAGCGGCTATTGTCAACCTCTAAACTGTCAGGATTTTGCCTTAATTTAAGCAATGATTGAAAGCAATGATTCAGTCTTTCAACATTATCTTTACGCACAGACATGTGATGCTGTTTATCTAATCATTTGCATAAATATGTCTTACTATAGTCTTAATTATGCCTTTTATTGGTACTCGCCTTTCGATAGGGTTAAATCCTCACTTGGGTTTTGCTTTCATTGTCCTTTCCACGGAGTTTAACCTCCTTTGCGCGAAGCTGGAGCGTGGTTTAGGTAGTTTCATGTTGTTGGGGATGGCTTCCTGGCTCGGCAACAAGAAACTGCCTTGATTACGTCAGTTCGTCTTCATCAAGGGCACAATTTCCGCTGAATTACCCGATAGCCACCCGAGGTTGTCGCAAATGGCATTGTAAATGAACTGGGCTGCAATACCTTGGACAGAGACGCTGCCTGTCTTTGTTGTTGTTTTGTGCTGGGCTGTAAAGCCCTCTGTGGCTGGCGGAAGCAGAATGAGTTGTAAAGAGCGCAGGGTGAAATTTTAGACCGAGATGGCATCTGTTGGCTGCTTTGTGATGATCTGGATCATTGAGGAGCTTCATTTGTCTGCTGCGGTTTTCTGGGAATTTGCATGCTCATTTGAAAGCACATTTTGATTTCTGTTGTTGTTTGATTTCTTGCTTACACGATTAGAAATGCAATAACCCGGTGTAAATAGAATTATATCGACTATTTTCAGTCCATTCAGCCTGTTGACTTCCTGCATTCTATTCTATTCTATTCTATTCTATTCTATTCTACAGCTCACCAAAACGAAGGAGTTAACATATATTAATATAGTATATTTATATGTTCTCGAGAATGTGTCACACACAAACTTAATTACGATTTGGATATCAAAGCCCAATTAATATATTCATTACTGTATAAATGGCACCACAGAATTCATTAATTAATCGTATTGAGTTTAATATTTTGTATGATTAGATAGTCCTGTTAATTGTACAGCAGGGAAAATTGTTCAAGATGCATTTCTTATGTCTTATAATGAACAATATAAGCGTTAATATCCTGAATATGTGCATACATTTGCAGAGTTTTGATTGTTGTTGGATTAGTTTGTTGTGGTGGTGCGGTCAGTCCAGCAAGACACGCCATTGTTTATAATGGTCAGCATTTCCCCTTGTCTCCCCCACCCCAGCCACACAACTGGCAGAGACAGTCTGGAATCCAAAGTCACTTTCATTCAGCTGAGTGAATGCGCGTCTTCCGTGGAATGCACCGGTGACAAAGACTTTACAGCAGTGGAAACAGCCCCGAGAGCAGCCCGAAAACCATATACACATAAAACTATGTTCAGGAACTGGATCTTTTCCGAGGGGCAGCTGTGTTAGTGCCGCTGGCAGGATGAGACATGAACCAAAATATGCTGACAAGTTTTTTTCTTTTTTCCTCTTTCTCTCTGTTTTTGACTCGATCGACGTTTTATATCGAGTATATATATATATATATATATATATATATATAAACATGTCAAATCTGACATGCCTGAGATGGCTGTATGACGTTTTTTTTTTTTTTTCGTTTTTTAATCAAACGGATGACACAAAGTATGTGCGTGCAGCATGAATATTAGAAGACTGGCTAACTTTTTAACAGTTTTAGAAAAAAATAAAAAATAAAAACTGTAGCTATTTTACGTGTGTGAATTACCTGAAATGTGATGTTGTAATTATTGTGGTCTGAGAACACTGTGGTGAGTTTCTGCTAGAAGGATCTGACTATATCTTGGTTGCGTGGTGCCTTCTGCACAGCACATGAAGCTGTGACCAGAACGTTACAACGATATGCTGCAAACCGTCTTTTTTAGAAGCAGCCGTTTTTAGGAGCAGGTTTGATCTGCTGCTCGTTGATTACATAGTGTTCCTCTGTTACTTATTTGTTCAGTCTGCGGATCAGTTAATAGCAAGCGGGAGATTTCTGAAGGATATCTAAGAGCACAAAGTCCTCTTATAAGTTAAAGCATTTCCAGACCCTGGTTTGCACTAAAAGAAGACGAGGTTAATTTGCTTTATTTTTAAAGATGATGCACATTGACAGAAATAATCCCCATTTGTATTCTGTTTATTACATAGATACAGTTCCTGATTTCCTGCCTGATGTTTTTAGATTTGTCTTTTTAGGTTTGAATGTTTTGATCATTTGTTTCACACTTCTACAAATACAATGTTCAGATTGAAGTCGGCGTAATTGAAAGACACCGCTCACTTGTACCATAACGGCGTGAAAATCAAAATGCATTTAAGTCAAGTCCACCTGAAGGGACACGTTAACGACACAGATCTACAATCAAGCTTTGCTGACAAAAATGTGGTGTATGAAACCGACCGTAACTGTTTCAGTCTGTTCAAACTGCTGCACACAGAGTCCATTTGCTCCTCACGCTGTCCCTATACCTGACGCTTGTTTTAATGTGCATATTAGGCGATATGCGTGCACGTCTAACCCTTGTACTAGTTATTAAAGAACATTAATATATGTATTATTGATGGTCAGTAATTAGAAGCAAACACAGGCTCTGCATGTTTCGCCTGTCATCAGGTTCTACCGTTTTGTATTTGATGGTATGGTGTGATCAGCTCCTCAGTTACAGTCTCATCATATGTCTATCACTTGTCCTCTGCTATCGTAGATATGCATTTTTATATCTTTATGAGGTCTGTTCAAATCAAACAAATTAGCCACTATTTTGTCTTATCTCTTTTGTTCAGTGTGTTATTGTTAATATGCACGACGTCACAGGAGGTCTGCAATAATGTAATATATTTCATTTCTCATGTATCATTTTGTTGCGGAAAAAAAAGTCAAGCAAAGTAACAGGTCATGAGGTTTTTAAATTCTAATTTTATCATTTTACTACGTTACACAGTCAACCAGCAAAAGGTGATACATTGAAGACATACACACACACAAACACACACACACACAAATACACACACACACAAATACACACACACACACACTACAGGCGCACATCCAATTCAGTACATGAAAAAGTAAAAATAGAATCATATGAGACATGGGATATGTATTTCCATGACATACTGTACGTTATGGCAATCAAAGATGGCTGGCGCCGCTGCAGATTTAATGGCAGGAACAGAACAAACAGAGCTCACCTGGAGAAAACAATTCCAACATTAACGGTTTGATGCGGTAAATTCCTGGAAAGAACGTACGCATGACAGTTATTTTCGTTAATACGTGAGAGATGTGCTCGATATGTTTGTGCCTTCCCAAACGCTGTGCAATCATCAGCACACAACGGCATGCCGCTCCGCGCCGTGCCGTGCGGGTTAGGGTCTGCTGCCTGGCCCTTGAAATGTCATCGCTGAATCTGAACTCAAGAGCAACACCAAACATCCTTGGTTCAAGTTACTTCGTTATTAAATCTCACAACCCGAAATATCCAGTGTGACTGTACGCGTGGTCGACTGATTATTTAGAGCAGACTAACAAAAGTATTTTTGCCAATTATTTAATATAGACATTATACTTTTTAAAAAGTATTTCTTATTTTAATTATTTCAGGACAATTCTGTCAGTTGGCAAGTTTTCTTTCTTCTTTTTCTGTTTTTGTTTTCGCCTCTAATAGCAATTTAGTATCATTAATTTGGAGGTTTGATAGAAAAAGCATTTAGTTCAAAATCAAAAGTCTGTACCACGATCACAAATGCCACACGTCCGATTATAACTCAAACTATTGTCGTCTGGGAAAATAAAATCCAATATATGTCATAACAAAGTCACCGCACGACGGGAACGGGGGCTGCAGCTCTCTGAATCACTGCAGCAAAGCTCCGTTCATGCCCACCCCACCCATCAGCACATTTAAGTTAAACACTCCGTATTTCTCCGCGTTGGTGGAATTTGTGCAACGCACTGCTGATTCGGTCGAGCACGGGAGCTCAGGGTTGTTTCATGGCGCACTAAATGTCAGGTTGAACGACAATATTGCAGGGAAAAACAGTAAACTCTCATCTATAAGGGTAACCTTACTCCTGTTATAAACGCTGAGCTCTGGTCAGCTCTGTAACGATCCTCTTTACCTGCTCTGCCTCAGCCCCTGGACCCTCAGCACATGCAGATTCTACTGCTGCTTTAGTCACTGGTAGTCTTATTAACGGCACATTTATGAACAATCAAATGGCCCTCGTTAAAATTTATTGACGGGCATAAAATTATGAAGGCCCACTAGCTGAAAAAAGCTCGATGAATTGGGCTGCTTATCAAGCATGCGAATACCCTCCTCTTATATCTTTGCAGATCTAATTTAGGAAATGTTTGGTTTGCCGTTAAAAGTGTTGATTTTATTGCTGATGAATCGTCCAAGTCGTATTTTTATTCCCTCCTATGCCCTGGTTACCAGTTGCAGCTGAGGCGCCTTATTTTCTTTATTTCGACATAAACAATATTATACCGGAAATATTAAACCCTAACATTATCAGCTGTTCTACTGAATTAAATAAAGGGGAATATTTGATTCTTTAATATAATTTGCGTCAGACTTGGGGGCTACTACGGGTTTTTCTAGACAGAGATTGATTACACCATCAAATAGTTCCTTCTTCGGTGTTAGACGAGTGTGCGCAGGTCCGTGCTGCGATCAGAGACAGATCCAGTGTGAGGGTTACAAATGCTGATATTTTAAAAAATAAATGCATATAAAGAAACGTGGCCGTTGACGTTACCTCCAACAGAAGACGGCAAATAGTATAATATTTAATCCTTTTATTGCGCCTTGCGCGTCCCAGCACGAGTGGCGCATTGATCCACTGTACAGTTTTTGCGGGAGTAAATATAATCACGTGTCACCGAGGCAGCCAATAGCAGCCGCGGAAGCTCTGAGAAATAATTACCTGCCCTGATTGTTCTATGGCTAGATAAAAAAAAAAAGTACACATACACCCCATATAATAATCGGATGCATGTAAAAGAGTCGGGGAAGCTTCGACATGTCGACCACGGGTCCCATAACTAATTATTATGTGGACTCCTTGATCAACCATGAAAACGAGGATGTCCTTGCCGCTGCCCGGTTCTCCGCTCCAGGTTCGCACCCCGCCGGCCCTCGAACGACGTCCCTAGTAATGCCGGAGTGCGCTGACTATCCATCCTGCAGCTTCGCACCCAAGGCACCCGTCTTCTCCACGTCCTGGACACCCGTGCACACTCAGCCATCCGTGGGTTACCATCCATACAGTCACCAAGCTCATTTAGGCTCGGACTCAAGGTATATGCGGTCATGGCTGGAGCCTATATCCGGCGCCGTGCCTTTCCATGGCTATCCGGGAAACGGCAGGCACTACGGGCTGAAGCCCGACGCATTTCCGGAGCACAGAGCCGGTGAATGCCTCGGCTCCAACGGGCGGACCTACACGGATTATCTGTACTGTTCCACGGCCGACATGCGAGACAAAACGCACCAGAATGTTCCCTCTCCAGAATCTGAGCTCATGGTTTCGGGGAAACATAAAGACGAGAAGCCGGAGCTAGATCCAAGTAAGTTGAAGCTCCGCTGGTTTTACAGCCGGGTGGGAGATTCTTTGGAGCGAAACAGCTTTGGTTTTGAGGTATTTTTTTTCCTGGCGTTAAATTACAATTTCAGCCTCCTTTTTCGCTCAGCTCTAATTCGCCTGTGCTAGTGGGAAAGCTTTAAGATCTATAAAAGCCAAACGCTCCCGGGCTAATATTGGGGCTATAAAACCAGACGGGGTTGTAAACATGGACTCAAGCCTTCGAGACGTTGAATTTGGGAGGGTATTGCTTATCATGGTGATCATATAAGATGTTATCTTTTAACCGAGCAACCGATGCAAAAAACACTTAGAAATATGAAGCATATTTCACCCCGGAACGATGATAATTTACAGTGAGAGATGGTTCTTTTTTATACATAGTTTTATAATACACAGTCAGTAGCTCATATTTGGGCTGTATTTGATCCCCCCTGATAATAAAATGTGTCTCTCACTCTTCCTTCCTCGTCCAAAAAACAAACCCTGATGAGAAATTTCAGCCAACTTGCGGAATTTAGTGACAGAGGACTTTCACCGCGGACCTGTAAAGGCATGAACCGTGGGTCATTTTATGGGCCAATAAAATGAATAAGCACATTGAGGATTTTATGACAGAGGAAAGCAAATCAGCACAGGCTCAAGAGAAAAGGTCTGAGAAAGCTGAAGTTGCTCTCAGTGATATCTGAGTTTGGTGTGGTGCTAAAATCTTAACAGGTCTAACACCGCCATTGCTGTAAAAGCACAGCCGTAAAAAGCAAGATGTGTCGTTGTTTCTGTCTCGGAAACGTTTCACTGTCGGTTTAATTACCTATATTGTATTTCTTTTTTTAATTGTGGTGTTTATTTGCAGATAACCCTGTGGCAAATTGGATACATGCCCGGTCCACGAGGAAGAAGCGATGCCCTTACACAAAATACCAGACTCTGGAACTAGAAAAGGAGTTTTTGTTCAATATGTACCTAACCAGAGACCGCCGGTTCGAAGTCGCCCGGGTTTTGAATCTGACCGAGAGACAGGTCAAAATTTGGTTTCAGAACCGGCGCATGAAGATGAAGAAAATGAACAAAGAAAAGAACGACAGCAAAGAACAATAACGTGGACTGCGAACCAGTAAACAACCCCTGTACCCAGCGGTGACATGGACAGCACAAATCTACCAAAATGAATCCCTCCCTGTCTTTATATTTATCAGCGTTGGATTTTTGTATTAACCTCCGCTTGGAGACTGTTTAGATATGATTGTTATTTTCAGCAGACTTGTCTTAAGCATTAAAGAGAAAAGTAGGTCGAACGTGCGGAGCTAAAACATTCTTTACCTTAGAAATTACTTTGCTTTTTGTATCAAAATATAGACCTGCAGTTTAAACATATGAACTGTATGAAGTCAAAATACTTGAATTCTTTCGAATTTCCCAAAATCCATAATTTATAATGTTAATGTTGCTCCTATTATTTTTTCTTTTGTATCTTGGGAAGTGTAGTAATTTGTACAGAAACAATCGGACTGCCCAGTCGTGTATCATGTGTAGTTGTTGTATTTGTGTATTTCCTCCCATTTTTTGAGATTAGTTTACGAGTTTATCTATAAAGTGTAGCTATCTGCAAATATAAACCTAATCCCCACATTTTCTTTGCTGCTTTTTTATTGTGTATATTTTAATTATTAGCATTTTTAATGAAATGAATTGAATCCTGCACAAACAAGACTGCAACCAGCATGGTAGAAAGTTCCTTGTTATGTAAAAACCACAGAAATCTTTTCGATGAACTGGATGTACAATAATTATACATTAAACATATTTTTTAAATTGAAACATCTTTTTTATATATTGCAGTGTAGTTGCTCAAAAAACGTAAACATGTCCAAGGCCTAAATAAGGTTTGTCCCTGAGAACTCAAAAACTAAATCAAAGCTGTTTCAGTGTAACTGGATTTCAAGGTCTTAATACGTGTTCTTTAAACCATATCTATTTTACTGTGCGTCCCTGTTTCAATAAGCACAAATAAACCTAAAGTTGTTTAATTTAGGAAATTGCTGATTTCCTAAAACGAAATCATTGAAAGTGTCTAAAATATACATATAAAGAAATAAATTAGTAAACCATATCTTAATTTAACCATTTTAGTTGTTTAGTTACTCTCTATGTCATAACAGTACAGTACATTTGGAGACAAAACGTACTTAAAATTAAAATTACGATGACCGATATCGTGGCTAAAATTATCACCTAAATCTATGTATTTAAATCACCTTTTAAAGACACAGATGTCGAAACGGCAATGGCTTTTTCACCAATAAAATTACTTTAACCAGGGATATGATAGTTTTACAATCCATCTGCTCAGAGGTCACCAGATAATCTAACACCGAATTTCAGCATCTGAGTTTTAAGTCAGAGACGATTTCCCATGTCTCGCATTTGTTTCCTGTGATGCCTAAATTGCCTTTTTGTGGTGCCAAACAATACGGACAGGATGCTGTGATTTAGAAGCCCAAACCAGAGCGTTTCCGCTCTGCTGGGACAAAAATGCCAGTTTTACAGCCCCTGTTGGAGTTCGGCTGTTTGTCTCAAATGCAGACGAACAAAGCAAACTCGACTAACTGGCTAGACGTCTGGCCTAAATTACTTTATGGTTTTAATGGACAGTGGTGGTGGTGGTGGTGGAGGACTCGTTCAAATGGGAACCATACACACCGCTCAGGACTTTTTGCCGGCAGCAGCAAGCCCTCTGCCCTCCGTCATGAAGACCTACCAGAGCAGAATTAGATTGGAAACATCAGTATGTGGACTACCGAGTGCAATAACATTGCTATCTTTTATGTGCAGGTGAAAAGGGGGAAAAAAAAACACAACAGGGAATATATTGTTTTTAAAATGTGACGTCATTCGCTCGATCTACGTGTGCTTTATTTTCAAATGCATACTTAGAGACAAAATATCATACAAAAAGCTTAGATAAATTAAGGGCTCCTTTGCGTCCACATCACATTTGTCTCTGTTTGGTGAAACAGAGACAAACAGAGACAGATTTAAGGACACCAGTGGACGCTAGATGACGCTGTTGCTCCACGTTTTGGGGCGAGTTGCTGAAGGGCTCTGCTGCAGCTCTGTGGCTTGGCTGAAAAATAAAGAACATATCGATGACAAAATGACAGATATGGACACCGACCGCATTTTGTGTAACAAGCCACAGAACAGATATGTGGAATGCAGTGGGCTGACTGTTGTTACACAAGCGGGAGTTTTTCCCCCAACGTCTCTTCTCTACCTTGGTTTTTATTTTGAATTTTATTTCGTCCTAATGAGCAGGATTTCCACACCAGGACACCATTTTGCCTCACACACACCATTCTTAATTTTCAAAAATTTAATTTTAATATAAGTCAATCTATGCTGATGTCTGTCAATGAATAATAAAAGATTATCTCACCAGACCGTCATATTTAATTTGAAATTTGTCAATTTAAATGGGGCCCTTGAATAGAAAATAACTAAATATATAGACAGACAAGGATACTTAATGAATATTAAAAATAACTTTAATAGCATTTTGAAACTAATTAGATGTAAACAATGATATTACCGCTCAAATGACAGACATACACACCATGAAAGTTATATTCGCTGAAAACAGTCACCACACAGTAAAACAAAAACAAAAAAACGTTCTTAAGTTGTGTTTCTTTTTTTACGTCTCTATCAGTAATCTTGAAGTGTGCAATAATGATTGTCAATATGCATATTTATAGAGCGTGAATGGGCAATAAATTCGCCATGCGCGCATTTCTTATTTTACGGCTATGTGTGTAAAACGCTATCAGCACCACAAAAAAAAAAAGAAAAAAAACAACCTTTAGTGTGTATTTTCTGCAGCCTTCGTGCTGCATGGCTGTTTAATGCGCGATGTCATTGCAGCTAAACATCAGATGTTAAATTTTATGAACTCTTTGCGTGTGTGAGATTTACTGCGTATCCACATCGGTTTTTACGGGGTCACTATAAATGGGACCCTGTATTCACAGGTCGTGCTTGTGTGTATTGTTTTACTGCGTTGGTACAAGTTTGTCGCCGCGGTCTTTGCTGGATTATGTTATATATTTTGGCATTCACAAATAACATCAGTCTAAACGTATCATTGGTTCCTTGTTTCTTCCTCTGTCAGATTTTTAAGCTGCTCTGTGATTTGGATTTCATGAGCGTATAAAATTCTGACCTCTTAGAGCCCATTAGAGGTCAACTACTTTCTAGACATTGTGTATAACCTTCAGGGCTCCAGAGAGGTCGAACGAAAACTCCTGATCCTTTTGTTGGTTTAAGCACAGAAAATGTCGACTTTTATACATCTCACATTTAAGCATCCGGAAGAAATCACATTGAACATACATTGGCTGTCATATTCTGTGTTTTCAATAATCGGCTTGTAACAGCGTTTAATAGTAAATATTAAATCGATCATAGTTAAAGGCTCTTAAGTTGCTGTTTATGAATAATACAGCTCCTCTCAAGGTGCATATACGTAGGCCCTACGTCTGACCGGTCTTTGAAAGATGAAGGGGTGGGGGTGGGGGGTGGGGGCGCCCGTGGTGGGGGCGGTTGGGTGGGAAGCTTAAAAAAAGGAAAAAGAAAGAAAAGAGCAGCGTCTGTGACTGTGCCGGTCGAGCAAGCCAGCTAACGCGCAAAAAAAAGCACATGCCATGAGCCGGGTTTGAGCCTGCACAAACCTCGGGGGGAAAAGCACTGACGGCTGGGAGAGAAATCCGATGAGAGGAGCTGCTCAGAGAGAGCGAGTTGCCGTAGATTGTCCAAAGGGGCAGCGTTTCTTCTAGTTCCGGTTTGTCTGTCTGTGTGCGCTGTGCGAGTTGGAACCCTAAACAAAAGACTGCCATCATCCTAAAGGAGATATTCCACCGCGAGAGAGTCACGTCTGCTTGATGCTAACTCAACATGAGCTCCTATTTTGTAAACCCTCTTTTTTCTAAGTACAAAGGCGGCGAGTCACTGGAGCCAACTTACTACGACTGCAGGTTTCCACAAAGCGTTGCCCGCAGCCACACGCTCGTTTACGGACCCGGAGGAGCCGCTCCGAGCTTTCAGCACCCGTCCCATCATGTGCAGGACTTTTTCCACCACGGCACCACGGGGATCTCCAACCCGGGATACCAGCAGAACCCATGTGCTCTGGCTTGCCACGGGGACGCAACGAAATTTTATGGATATGAAACCCTTCCGAGGCAAACGCTTTATGGTACCCAGCAAGACGCGAGCCTAGCGCAATACCCAGACTGTAAATCGTCGAGCAGCTCTAACCCCGGAGAAGGACAAGGCCATTTAAATCAAAACTCCTCTCCCAGTCTTATGTTTCCTTGGATGAGACCCCACGGTCAGAATAATACTGTTATTTCCTACATTTTTTTTCCAATGCTACTCTATGTGCGCGCGCGTGCGTGTTTGTGTATGTGTGTGTTTGTATGCATGTGTTCTGAAGTGTTGCCTGAGCACACGGGTGTCTCTTACCTATAAAACGAAATAAGTCAGGGAACATGATGGGGCACATAGAACCTGCACTGCAGGCTGGGGTTGCTCTGCAGCACATGTCCATACAGGGCTGAATTGTTGCTTTCAGAAGTGCCTTTAAAGACGGCATATCTGATCACAGCTCATGACACCAGCTCTTTGAAGGCAATTATCGTTGACGTAGGATATTTCACAAACTCCAACCGCAGAGTAGAGACAAGACGAGTTCAGCTGCAAGTTGCATACGCTGGAGTGTCTCACACACACTACGTAGCATGCAGAATGCTAACCGAGACACGGCCAGATTGTCCACAATCTGGGATATTGTTTTTTTTAGGGGAACCTGCAAGGTCCAGTGTGACTCATATGGTCTAATCATGAGGGATTTGCAGATATTGCTTGGCCATCGATCATAATGCTGCAGCAATAATGCTGCATTAATTCCGCACAGACTTATGCTTCATATTTTAGAGATATTTATCATCTGTAACCTTTACCCCCATCTCACGAGGCCGTTTCAAACTCTCTGATTTCCCCCAAGTATGTGTATGTGTCAATCTGGGTGTGCGTGAGTGAAAACGCCTTCTTGGCTGCTGATGAAAACCTTACACTAATCACGTGTTAATATCAATCTCAATTAAAACATTCTGCAATTTTTTTTTTCTGAATGCAGGAATGTGGCAACAATAAACTGATGGAATTGGGACACTTTTGCTTAAATTTATGTGTATTACCTTATAGTTAGACGGATAAATACTGAATTGTGACAGCAGATCACCTCTACAGATAGATAGCACAATCATAAATTAATAAATAATAATAATACAAAATTAGCACTTACAATATTGATTTTCAAGAATTTCCAAAGACAAATGTTTTAATTCTATAAAGAATGTGAAATTTCCTACGGCTGGCAGTTTTACTGAAGGTGATTGATATTCATACTGTGGGGAATAAAAGAAACGTTATATTAATTATTACCCATATTTATTTTTTTTTCTTTTTATGGGGACCGTGCTGAGTTTGCTTAACCTCTGGCTTTATTTCATTTAAGCTCCAGGAAGACGGAATGGTAGACAAACCTACAGTCGCTACCAAACCCTCGAACTGGAGAAGGAGTTTCTCTTCAACCCTTACCTGACGCGCAAGAGGAGAATCGAGGTGTCCCACGCCCTGAGCCTGACGGAGCGCCAGGTGAAGATCTGGTTTCAGAACAGAAGGATGAAGTGGAAAAAAGAGAACAACAAAGACAAGTTTCCGGGTCCGAGGGGAGAGGCTGAAGCCGAGGAAGAGGGCAACGAGGACGGTGAAGGGGAAGAGACGGAAGAGAAAGAAGCGGAAGAAAAAGAAGAGGCCAAGGAGTGATTTTATGGTCCTTTTTATGGTTATATGGCTGAAAGGGAGGAAAGAAAGAGTGGCCCCATAAACAGATGAAGAGTCACAAGGAGTCAGAGAGCGTTAACTTTAAGACCATCCTTTCATATTTTTTGTCAAGAGGGAACCAGAAATCCCTCCATTGTTGCTGTCATAAATAGACAAAGAAAATTCCTCACCATTTATTCTAACATGATCTGGATTTCTCCGTAGAAGCTACACGCGGCTGTAGCATCGTTTCTTTGATAGACTGACGCCCTTGCTTTAAAAAGAGGGGTAAATTAAAGCGCATGTTAGATGAAAAAAGGTTAGCAATTTTTGGACAAATTTAATTTGAATAATAATTGTATCATGTGCCATAGCCAAATACGATCAAACCCAACGCCGATCTGTAGTGTAAATAGACTCCAGCCTGCATTGAGAAGAACATTTCAGAATAAAACTATAAGCAAAATGTAGGCCAATAATTAGTAGTGGTATTGAGACGCATCGCAACAGTCACATGGCCAAAGGCTTAACCAGAGGTTTTTCTTATTCTAATCATTACTGTTTTGTTCCTTTTCATGGCCAAAAATAGCCATTAGTTCCTCAGACCCTGTTTTTTTCTATAGGATGACCAGGGAAATGCAATCGTTTGAAATCCTTTGATGCTACCTAAACCTGGGGAAATTGCAATAGAGATTTCTGAGAGAGGAGATTTCACATGTTTTAAATTTGAAAGTGTCCTATATCATCGTTATGTAGCATTTACCCGACACACAGCATACACTTGTTGAAGACAATTTGCGAGTCTTTGAAAGAGATTCAAGCAAACATTTTCGAGACTGCACCATGGCACTACCTAAACTCAGAGCCCTGCCTTTGCTGAATTTATATTCCTCACTTATGGCATCGCTCTGGTTTGATTTCAAGCTATTTCCCCAACAACTAAAACTGCCTAGAACGCACATTTACTGTGTACGAATATACCTGCTACATTTACAGCGATTTTAAAGTAAGGGATTTTTTTATTATTATAATTATTATTATTTTATTGTGCTGGTGATATAGCGTAGGCTAGTTGTTTTGCACTGAATATAATCTTTATGTACGTCTTGTTATATATTGATGTTAACAATATGCTCGTTTTCCTGATGTTTCTCCTGTGAAAGACGGAATTGTGTGTCTCCGCCATTGTTGATGTAAAATCACAAATAAACAAGATGGCTCACGATCATGTTTTAAAATTGTTTTATTGATATTACTTACACGCAGACGCGCTAAGTGGAAACGCGCACACATGTCACATTTTCTCCCCATTTAAGTGCTTTTCTCCCCAACGCTTCTAAACTTGGAGTTGCCATAAAAGGTAATAAAGCTTTGGGCTTTTGTGCAGAAATATTTTCAGAAGCAATCTGTTTCAAATGTACAGGAAAGTGCTTGAAATGCCACCTTGATGTGTTGACTTTCTTCCCTAATAACGTGGATAGACCTGTTAGGAGCATACTGAGGAGCTTTATGTCTGAATAAAACTTTCCTTTAGTCAAATATCCAAATTTGTTTCATTCAAAAAATGCCAGAAGTGCATTTACAGATGTTTCCTGCCACCGTTAAAGGATTGCGGATCCCCCTTCACAGCATATTCCTTTCCAGACTCTGCGTCGTGTTTGATTCATCCTTTTAATAAAAAAAGCACTTCTCTTCAGGGAGGATACGAAGCTTTCCCTAATGAAGCTCGGCATGAAGGATGGCTGCGTGAGAGGAGATAAACAAACATCAAACCTGGTGTTAATATTCTGTCCAAATTACACCAAAGCTTGAGGGAGTTTGTTTTACTCTGCGTGAAACTGCAGGTAACACTGAATGTGCTCATGATGGTGGGTTAAGTACAGGCGGGCAGCTCCTGATATTTCTGAAGTGGGTAATAGAGTTCATTTAGGATATAATAATCAAAATTTGACGGCTCAAATAAAAGAAAGAGTGTATACTGCATGAACCCTGTATTTTTTTTCCAAAAGTCCGCCTGACCATGTTGAGAATGTTTAATTTTATTTTCTATTTTGACCTAAAATCCTTGATCTTATTCAATTTAACAATCCTTTAATCAGGCCTGTGTTGCAGTTCCAGTCGCTAAATAATTTAAAACTCCTCCGATCCTGCTTTCAGTTATAAATCGTAATAAATTAGAACCTTTTGAGACTTTAAATATTTTAGCACCAGAACTTTAACTGTGATTACAAATTATTTTTTGCCCATATTTTAAAAGGAATGAACGAATTAATAAAAGGAAGGTTATTTAGCCTAATTTAACAGCTGCTCATTTAAAGTAAGTCTTTTTTAACAGAATTGCAACTTTAAATTGATTTTAATTCATGTTGAACCAAACAGGTTCATTTATTGAATCTCTAAACTGCTTTTTTAATTACATTTTGGTCGTTCTTTTCTGGCTAAGTTTTTTTTTCTCCTTAATTTAAGTGCAGACTCAAAGCAAAACATCAACCACGTTGAACTGTGTTTGCCGATCGATGCTTTTTCAATTCTTGATAATTTCCATATTCGTTCATAAAAGCGAAGTTTTTAGTTTTCGTCCTGTTTTTAGTTTTTCTTCCTGTGTGTATTTCCCTGGTCCTCAGAAGTTGGAGTTGTGTTTTCGGTTGTTTCTCGTAGATGTCTTGCACCAGCACTCAGTGTGTGTGTGTGTGTGTGTGTGTGTGTGTGTGTGTGTGTGTGTGTCCGTATTTTTACCACAAGGTTGCTATTACCATTAAAGTTTAGAGTACCTGTTGTAAACTTTATTGGCGGTGTATAAAGCCAGGGCTGGTCCCTTCCGCATCTTTTGTTCCGGGATCCCGGCCTGCGCAGGCAACGCACCTCTCATCCAACCCTAAGAATTTGTGTCAATGTTGAATCTACAGGTTATAATTTCTTTTAAAGAAAAGGCATTATAAGATTTCAGCTATAACTCAGGACGTTGGACTTTGGAATTTATCACGCCATAATTATCTGAACTGTCAACAATACCACGAACCTTTTTACGTAAATTTCGCTAGTGTTGCTGATATTGAATTAAATTTCCTATAAGCATCGCGACCGTTGTTCTCCATGTTTCTGTGATGTCATATTTCAAATATGTGCCTTCTTACTTACGGTGTGTTGAAAGTTTGACCCAGATTTATACTGCAGGTTGATTTTTTTTAGGAATTCATACCACATCCTCTGCACCCTCAAACCAGTTATTGAATTTACGTTTCTGTTTTTTTTTTTGTTTGTTTTTTTGTTTTTTTTTCAAATGGGTGAGCTGATTTGGACTTTGTTTTTGTTTTTTTACATGCACCTGAAGCACTCAGGTGCTGGAAGTTGATTTACGCATGCTGGAGCTCAATCTAAAACTAAAAGAGAGACAGATTTTAAATGTAATTGCAAATTAAGCTTATTCTATAATGTTTGTGCCCTTTTCATTTTGCTCCTCAGGATCTGTCTTTCACACACAGTTTTGTCTCCAGATATGGCTTTTCAGACGTATAGCTGTCCACAAGTCGAACTGTCTATTTTATTCCTTGACGCACTAAGAACGTTGACACATCGGCTTGGCGTTTGTGGCCATTTTTAGTTTTGTGCGCTCCAGAACGGGGAAAAAGAGAAGGGAAGGGAAAAAGATGGGTGCAAACATTCCTGGTTGTTAAAGGGAGAAATTTACAGCTGAGTAATAAAAGTTTACGACTGGATCCTCTCCGCCATTGGCTGCAGCTGACCACGTGGCGCACGCTCTATGAACATGAACTTTATGCTGTTGTCTATTCCCTGGTCCTTCCCTTGTATCAGCAGCAGACTAAGCTATAGGGCGTTGAAACGTCTTTTTCCCTTCTCTGCTTCTGCTCGATTGGACCAAATTCCGCATCTTCTTTTAGCGCCGTTGTGCGCGATAATGGCCGGATTTGCCACTTCCTGATGGAGGGATCATCTGGACAGTCGCCGCCTATACAAGCTGCTGCCAGCGTTTATCCCCATCGGAAGCAATAAAGCTGCGAATTGGAGAGGGGGAGAAAAAGACTTTGTTTTAGCGACAAACACGCAGCCTCTGCGTCCATACGCCTCCTTCGCACCAAAGTGCGAGGACAGCGTGATGGCACACGGGAAGATACGCGCCGTGTTGATCTGCCTTTCGCCATCGTGACCCCTCAGCTGCAGCGATGGACCACTATAGAGTGCCTGCTCTGGTAAGCTTTCACAGATTCCTGTGCTGCCTTAAGTGTGCTTCTTAAAAGGTTAATATCCCACTGGTTGCTATGTTAAGATCAGTGCTGTAAGGACCGTTTTAGGGGTAGAGAGAGAAAACTTGTGACCTGACCTATAGCCTGTAGCCACATTCTTTGCGCAGCCATTGTTTGTGCACTTTCTGGCTGGTGTAGCAGCACCTGTGTGTTTCACGGCAGCTCCAGTCAGCATTAGCCGAGCATTTCGGAGCCGCTCTGCCAATCGGTTGTAATAAATTTACTACTGATAATAAAGTTTGTCATCAGTCATAGGCCCCTGTGACCAGGCAGTGACAAATTACATTCAGAGCTGCCTGATGTGTTCTAATTATTTTCTCTTTTAATACGTATTGTCAGTTGTATTTATTTGTCTGCCAAGAGCTTGGGTAACACACATTCTCTCTCTCCCCCCCTCTCTCTGTCTCTCTCTGTCTCTCTCTCTCTCCCTTTCTCTCTCATTTCTCTGGCACGCACACATACACGCACGCTCAATATTTACAGTCACAGGAACTGTCGTTCCCTGCAGTGCCCCCTAGCGACCAGAGGCATTGCTTGCGGCAGAGGGTGGGTGTTGTTTATGACTGCTGGTTTTTGGCTGCGGTGTCAGCTGACCCAGTTGAGTTACTGCTGCCAAACAGTAACCGCGCAGGCTGACACCGAGGAGTGTTTCTGTGTGTGTCGGTGTTGTTCTTGTGGCTGTAATTGTCACTCTCTTCTTCTTGTTAATAGTGATGTGTAATGATTGGTTGTCTGTAACATAATTCCTGACGACATTGCGGAAAGCAACAAGAGGTTTTATTTAAATTGTGAGCAAAAACTCTTTACAAATGTCTTTTCATTTCCATTTAAACCAGCAGCAATAAAATAATCATCGTATACTCCGTTTATAGCACCACAGGTGATCTTACGCACAGTTGAGCTTCAAGAAGAAATAAACTTGCACGCAATCTAAAATTAGGCATTCAAATGGCAGATTGTGTTCTGAAATGAAATCTTTGATCACAATTCAGATGGGTGGAATTTAGAAACATATTGCTTTTAAAGAAATGTAGCGTGTTTTAGTCTCCAAAGAGAATCTTCTCTATGATGAAATGAGCATTTAATTGCAATTTCTCAGCCCGGCATCGTTTGAGGGCTTACTGTTAACCATGCGAATGGCTTTTCCTTCATGAAAGATTGGTGTTGCAATGGAACGTGTCCTGCTCCAGTGCCTGCAGAGAAAGAGAGAGGGAGTGAGAGGGAGCAAAATAGACCATAACAAGTCATTCTGATTGGTGGCTAAATCGTGTTTTAAAATGCGAGGAGGAAACCGCAGTCTATTGTTTTGCCCTGCAGTGTTTTAAAAGGCAGAGATAGCTCTGCATTAAACTTCATGAAGTCATGAATCTGTCCGCATCACCACATTTAGAACCTCTCTTACAAATCCCGTCAGGGCAAAAAAATTTTGCCCACTAATGGTCATAATTTATGACGTGTGGATCAACATGTGCTCATTGAGCAACAGCTTCCTGAGTGCTTAACGAGCATAAAGTCGGACACTTCCGGACATTGATTGGGCTTGACTGTGGTAAAGTGCTTATAGAGGGCTTTGCATTGTATATGTGAAAAAGCTTGGAGCGGGGTCGGGTGGGGTGGCCGGGAGTAAAAGGGTTTGACCAGACTTTTCCTCTTTGTTTTTAATTATGGCTTGTAACACAGAAATTGTAGAGGTTCCTTACAAGTAATTCTGATGAATGTGGTGAGGGTGGACATTGACGTGCATTTAATAAGCGCACAGAGAGGAAGTGGTCACAACATAAGATAGACTTTATGGCAGGGCCCTGGAAGCTGCACGGGAGCGGATTTAAAAAGGCCTGCTCCTAAGAAATCACTTACATTTACACGTGTTATATTTACAAATAAGAAAGCATTATTATAGGTTTAACAAATGTAAGAAAAGCAACACATTCAAATTATTTAAGGCTCACGCACAATTCCTAAAATGACGTCCTCCTATAAGCTATAAACTTAACAACACGGACGAATTATTAATGAATTAAATTATGCTAATTTTAATTTTACTCGTCCATCTTTAGTCCTTGGCTGTGGTTAACAACTGAGTTTTTTTTCGTCACACCTCTTGTCTTCCTTCGTCCATCACTGTTTATGAATTCCTTCTCTCCATTGCGCACCAAACGGGTTCAGCTCTCTCAGCATAAAAAGCTCAGAGCGTGATTTTCGTTTTTTTTTTTTTTTTTGCCGCAATAAAACACTAAAACTCGAGGGGAAACAATGACCTTTCTAATTCTGCACACTGGCTTAACGTCGGCTGCATTCCAGCCTCTCCACTCTCTTCTCTGGCTTTAGTGTTCGACCTTTATTTACAGCCTAAACTTTTGCAGCCCTTTCGTTTTCAGGGGAGGCGACAAATAGTTTAGGCAAATCTCTGTCTCAAAAATTAATATTCTTTAAACTCCTGTTAAAAACTGTTTTTTAAGCTTTTGAATAAAAAAATGTATTTAAATGATAAAATTGATTTGAAAATAAAGCAACTATGTTTGTCTTGTACACACTCACTGTTGCTACGGAGACTAGACTCTAAGTGAAATTTAAATGTATTTAATATTTCACCGCTTTTATTAAACCTAAATTCTCTGTTGCAATTATTGTAATGAAAGATCAATAGTTCTGTTCGGCTATAGATGATGGGTTGGAATTTAAATACGCTTTTATCTATACCACGAAAAGTATACATGCACTTTTCCAAACCGTCGGCATTGGATTGTTTGATATTGATTTTAAGAGCAAAGTCCTGAACATGGGAACGTTCCACCCGCCAGCTCATGTCTTTTATTTGCCCCAAATATGTGCTATGTCACATGTGGTCAAGAATAATATGAAGGGGAGCTTTTATTGCACCCGATACTTCCTCCTCTTTGTTCTTGTCTCTTTTATGGTACTATTCAGGATCCCAAACAACAGAGCAAACCGTGTTCCACGTTTCTTCCTTATAGCGGAAATCTCTGTGGTGGACCAGTATTTTCTCCAACAATGGCGGCTGCGTTTGAGGACATTTTCAATAACTCTGATAATCAATTTATTGAGATCTGTCCAGTTAGTGAGAGTAATGACAGTGTAACCATATGTGTTCCATGAGCGTGTGCGTGTGTTTCGCCGTTTCTTCTCTTCAAAAAATGATTTGTTCTTTCTAAAATGTGAAGACGGTTGTATCTGTAGGAATGCGTTCTCGTTAGTGTAATAAAATGTATTACATTTTGGGACTGCAGAAAAGATAACTGATGGGGAAATTTCACAGTTAGATGACTCACACTCGGAGCAGACAGGCGCTACGGTTGTGTTCGGATGTGCTTGATTTTCGCAGAGCATCTGCAAACCCATCATTTACAGCTCAGATAATTATTGGTTTCTCAGCTCTCTTTGTGTGCGTGTGCGTGTGCGTGTGAAAGGAATGTCGAACAGTGATCAAGACAGGGGGAAAGTGAAGAATGACAATTTTTACTGTAATTTAGCCAAAACGTTTGTGCGCAAAATTGAAAGTATGGTGGTGTGTTGTGGGTGCAAAAGAATGTACCTGAGTGTAAAAGGTGAACACAGTTGGGCTGTGGAGAATAGCGACTGACAGTCACGAAATTGGAACTAGAACGACAGAAACGATCCCCTCAGACTCAGGCAGCCTGCGTGTTCGCTGCTTTCTGCCTTGCGCTGCCACATGCTTCGCAGCGCAGTTCGCTTCCATTTCTGAATGTGAGAGATTGCTGCTCACTTTAGGGGATTTTATTTTATTTATTATTATTATTTTTTTTGCTGGAGAGATAGTTGTTGGTGAGCTGGGGAACGTCATTTGTTTTATTGCCCTCACAGAAGAGACACCATAAACGCATTCTTACCACTTACACCCTCCCCCAGTTCACTTCCAAAGCACTGATATTGCTCAAGAGCCAGACAATTTATACTCAGAGGAAACATTAAAGGTGTGCGAATGTAGACAATATAAACGGAATAAACAATAAATGCAGGCATAATTTTAGCCTTTTAGAGAGGCGACGTGTCCTGCGAGATGCCCACATGTCTGGATTGGTGACGAGAATTTTGGAAATAGACACGTGAGCAGAGAAAGGGGAGAAAGATGGGAACACTGAGCCCACTGGGCGTTTATCCCTAATACTGACTTAATTAGCGTTTAATTTAATTACATTGCCATTCGTTAAGACACCTTGAGGGAAGAGTTCCTCCTCCTTTAATGTACCCTCTGTACTGAATGACATTGTTTACATTCTACATCGCATTGCCCCGTAAATACAACATTCTTAAATACTTGAAATACGTGGAAAAAAAACGCAATCTTTCTTTGGGTCTCATCCAACCCAGCTGTGCGCCACTCCAGCTCTGTGTCGTGTTTATCGGCATTTAGCTGTAATGTTAAAGCTCCAAGCTAAAAGCTACAGTTCCCCCTCCACTCCCGCCTCTCAATTGGCGGAGAGTAGTCAGCTGACATTGTCATATTGTCTCTCACCGAGCCAAGCCTCAGCTATAACACTCGGGTTTGTGCGTTTTAACCGGAGATTGGAAATTAATAATATTGAATCCTCAAAGTAGCCCACGTTCCAGTAGAGAGGCAGAAAGTCGTGGAAAAAAAAGAAGACGCTGGAGAAAGGTGTGGTTAGTTGACACAAACGGGAAGAAGATTTACTCCTACGAGCGAGGTTGAAAAGGAACGGATAAAGAAGTGGGGAGAGTTGGAGAGAGGGTTAAAAGCAAGATATGAATTCTTATTTTGCAAACCCGTCGCTCTCCTGCCATTTATCCGGTGGTCAAGACGTCCTTCCTAACGTGCCCCTCAACTCCACCACTTATGACACAGTCAGACATTTTTCGTCGTACGGCGCTGCTGTGACCCAGAATCGGATATATGCGCCCTTCTACTCTCCGCAAGACAATGTGGTTTTTGGGTCCGGCAGAGCACAGTACGACTATGGATCAAACGTGTTTCTTCAAGACAAGGACGTGCTTCCGAGTTGCAGACAGACAAACATGGGACTCAGTACGCAGAGCCACATTGCTCAAGAGTACAGTTTGGAACAAGGCAGGACAGCAACGCAGGAGCAGAAAAGCAACATCCCGATCTACCCGTGGATGCAGCGGATGAACTCACACAGCGGTGAGTTTTACTACGACAAATAAATTAGGGAAATAGGCCAGTTTTACGATATGTCTTACCAAGAGAGTAAGTTACTTTTAATGGCCCCATAAAACATTACTGTATCCTCTCGACCTGTAGATGGGCCTTTGCATGTGGAAACAAACAGATTTCATTTTAAGATTGATAATCGGCAGCGTGAGGAAGCCAGGAGCGCCTTCACTGGCGTGATTTTATGAGTTGAGATTACAGAGGAAAGGACTCCGCTTTGGATATGATTGCAGATTAACGTTTTTAGTTTCTTTTATTATTATTATTTTATTCTTACTCAGATTTGGCTAACAATTATGTTGAAAAGTTAATATCTGCAGTTGCTTTGCGGTGATCTGAGAGCGCAGACAAACTCTGACTGCGCCTTGCAAATTATTTCAATCAGCATCTCCACTTTGTGTCTGAACAGGAGTGGGGTACGGGACGGACAGACGCAGAGGACGTCAAATATATTCCCGTTATCAAACGCTCGAGCTCGAGAAGGAGTTTCATTTCAACCGCTACCTGACCAGACGCAGGCGCATCGAAATCGCCAACGCGCTGTGTTTGACGGAGCGCCAGATCAAAATCTGGTTCCAGAACCGACGCATGAAGTGGAAGAAGGAGAGCAACCTGACCTCCACGGTGACTGGCAACGAACAGACAGGAGGCTCCCAGGATGAGCGAGAGGATCGCGGTGGCGCAACGGAAGAAGGGAAGGATGAGGATAAAAAGAAAGAATAGTCGACGTAAAAGAACACCTGAGGATCATTGGGTCTCAACATAACTACCTAAAAAAAAATTACAGAGACTTGAAAGCGACTCCACTGCATGATGGCTACCCCGCAGCTTTATCACTTATATTCCACGTTAACCACAAGAACGTTCCAAAATATTTCAGCAGCCAGATATGGCCACCGTGACATTTGAAGCATTGATGTTTTTTGTGCAATGTCACACATGTACTGTGAGAGTAGAAGAATTTATTTTTTAATGTTTTCTTTTTTTTTTTCCATGCCAGTAAAAATGTATCCAGCCCCTTTAACATCGCACTCATCACTGTGAACTCCTTGATCAGTGTTTGACTTTAACGCAATGTTTCCACATTCCACGGAAGGAAAAGACCAGACCGACACGGAGAAAAATCTACTTGAATTGTCTGCATTGAAAGTGTCGAGGTGAAAGCGGCACGGACATGCAGTACAAACACAAATGAGCGGCTGTAAATAATCAAATGAGCATCGTATTTGTATTCTATCAATGCTTTGAGGACTTCATGTGCATTTACTCGCTTTGATAGCCGCTGCACACATCAACTGCGCTGAACCCTTTTTTTTCTTTAAACCTTAGAGTTTCCTTGTGAGGTCTACACTTGTACACTAGTAATTCTTCACATTTCTTTTCGAGTTACAAATATATGTTTTGTCCCAATTGTGTATCATGAAATAAAGTTTTTGTTAAACTTTCAGCCTCGTCTTTGGTCTCTGTCCTTAAAGCTCCATTTCCGCCTCAAAAGGAAAAGAAAAGAATGGAAAAGAAAAAAGAGGGTCAAAAATATGAACAACACCAGAGTGGGATTATATTCTGGTTTTTATCATGGCCTTTGAGAGAGCTTCAAACGACCTGCATGGATTCAAAACCAATGAAGTCATTTTATGTACTTTTGCGTCTAAATTATACATTTTTAACGAACACCGGGAGTGCAATAGGCTCCAATATGCAGTTTAAATAACACAGTCACGTTGTTTTAATCACACATTCTAAATTCCAGCGACAGTTTAAAGTCATTGTGCGTAAATTCTGTCCAACAAGGCAATTAAAAGCTAATCCCATATTATTGTTATTATTATTATTATTATTATTATTATTATTATTATTATTATTATTATTATTATTATTATTATTATTATTATTATTATTATGGGCTAGCGGTGCATCATGGCCGGATTGTGGCCGCTCCTGACCGCCTGTCCCATACCAGACACCAGGTGACGCTCTTGTCTTACTGTCCTGCCCTTTTTGCGCTAAAGCTCCTCGCCTGGTCCTCACCAACCATCCAGCTCAAAGTTTACCGGACACGTTTCTCCTATTCATCAATATCCCCATTCAGTATCAAAGCCAATTTATGACTGGCCAACATGCGCACGTGATCCCATACAAATACCCCATATTTGGGCAGCGCCCATCGGATCAAGAATTAAAAAAAAGACAGCAAAGCCTACTCCACCTATAAATCCTGGATTATTTTATAGCACAGACAACCTTGAATTTTCGAAAACCGACCGCAAAGAAAAGCAATGATCAACAAAAACAAGGAAACAGTAGGCACGCAATCCGCCGCCCTCTATAGTTTGAGAAGAAGCTAGTTTAAAATGAGCTTTTATGTTAACTCGAATCTCAGGGAGACAAGCGCGACAACTTCTGACATTATGTTTAGTTTCGATCTATCTGAGCGCAGGTCCGGCCGTTATGAAGGTGTTAACGGGATATTCACTTGTCCAGTTCCCACGACCTCCGCTAAACGGGAGGAGATGAAAGCTAGCCTGCGTGGCAGCGCGGAGACTCCTCTCCCGTCAGGACCACAGATCACCATGGTCTCCAGCAGCAAGATCGTGGACGCAAGCGGGCACAGCTACGGCAACACGCTGGTCGGACTAGATGCAGACAGAGAGCCGGAGAGGAGCGCAAAACTCGGCGGCAACAAGAGCCAGGAGAGCGAGAGAACTGCGGAAAACGCGCAAACAGTCAAACGAAATCCCCAAGTGACCCAGCGTCCGGACAGTGAGCAGCAACCACAGATTTATCCATGGATGACAAAACTGCACATGAACCACGGTAAAGTTTGGCTATATTTGCTAAAGTGAAGCTAAGATGCTTTCCCTTATAGACTCTTTACGCAGCGACGACGCTTTCGGGCGTTCCACTTTCCCTCTTGAGTTTTATAGGCCAAACGCAGGAAATAATAAAAACTCGCGGTCATAAATTTTATGACAAAGGCATCCATTGCTCGTAAACCTGCTCTGTTACGATGAAGAGGTGATCTGTGGGGTGATTTATTGTGGTATAATTGGATTAAAGGACAAACTTGTGATAAAACTATGAAATAATATTTACAAATTCTGCTTCTAGTTCTAGTGTATTGCTTCGTTTATTGACTTAGCCAAGCTACATGTTTTACATTATCAGTTTGTGTGCGTGGGAGTAGCTTTAGCCTTAAAATGAACCCTGGGAAACACTAACGCCCTGACCCAATGGTGAACTTTTCACCTCTTTTTTTTGAATAGTCGTGCTCCTTTTGCACGCCCTGCAACCTCTGGCTAAGCGTTCGGACTGCGCACGTATAGAATATTTCCAAAATCATCCCTTTCAGATTTAGTTTGAAACATTCCGGAGCCCGCTGGGGATTTAGTCACGTTTGCCCAATACCAAATACTTTTCTTAGGGCGCACGTGCCTTGTAAACTAGATTATTTCTGCAAAATATCAAATTTAACTTCTTACTTTCTCTACCCGGTTTCTTTCCTCCCGTACAACTTTTGATTTAATCCAAGTGTTTTCTGGGAAGGTTGCAGATTTAGGGATTTTTTGCTTCAGACTTTGATATTTAAATTTTGAAAGATGGCAAACACAGTCATTTGGTTTATTTTGGAAGCTAATCCTTAATAGCCCGTTTTAGGACATTTAAATGATAACATTACAGCTGTAAAAGGATATCTGACTATTAAAATAAAGGGGGACATAATTTTTGCCTCCAATTCTTTATCTTCTTATTTTTTAATAAACACTATATTTATTGAATGCAGCTGATTAATAGAGATTTTACTTTTGTAATAATTCAATGATTTTAATACCACTTCAGAATCGGAGGGTAAGCGTTCCAGGACCAGTTACACCCGCTACCAGACTCTGGAGCTGGAGAAAGAGTTTCACTTCAACCGGTACCTGAGTCGCCGCAGGCGCATCGAGATCGCGCACAACCTGTGTCTAAACGAGAGGCAGATCAAAATCTGGTTCCAGAACAGGAGAATGAAGTGGAAGAAAGACTCAAAGATCAAAGTGAAGGAGTAGGACGTGTGCACCACGGAATGGGGAAGCATGCCTTGCGTTTCTCAGGCCAGCAGTGCGCATTGCTGGTGTGCTGCCTGACCTCCGGATGAACCGCCAGGCAGCAATGACATCATGACACCGCTCTGTGCGCTTCATCACCAATTATGTGTCACTCGCTGCAGTTTGGGACCTAATGTATTGAATATCACTCACTTTGATCTATTGGTTTACATTTCTAAATTAATTTGCCGCTGTGCGATGATAACCTTACTTTGCGGCGCGCAGAGGACACGAGGTTGAGGAGAGCCAGGGTCCTTCACGCTGCAAGGCTTTGTGCTCTGCAGGACACTGAAACCACAGGCGTACAAGGCAACTCTAGCTACGTTTTTAACACGAGTACACAGTTTCACACTCAACTGTGATGATACATTTAAGTCTGAGTGATTTACAAATTTATTGACCTATCGACACATTCTTTAAAAAAAAAAAACATTAACATGTTGCTGTGTAAAATGGACAGAAATTGGTCGAATGTGTTATATGTTTAGTGAAGTAATATTTTTGTGTTTGTAGTTGTCTGTCATTTCTTGGTGAATCTCCTGACTGTATGTGATAATATTGTCATGCGCAATTAACTCATTTCCACACTACAGAAATGGCTTGATTGTTAATTTGAAAGAATAAAGTTTCAGTCTTGAGTGATCAGTGTTATTTCTCCTTATGTAGGAAGGTGTCCACCGATTAGCACTGATGACGCACAAACTCTTTCTGGAGTTTAAGACCTTCATAAAACTTTATTGCCCCATTTCCACAGCGCACGGGCGTTAGTTTCCTGTTTGGTCAGAGAAGGAAGAGACCCAACCTGTGACAACACTCACCCACCAAAACAAAGCCTCTGGTTTCCTCTCACCATCACTCCTGCGCCATATTTCAACTCTGGTTTTTCATCGTTGTATTTAAAACAATTAAATTATAGTCGGGCTAAAACTCGGGCCATTTTGCGGGGATTTCTGTGGTCAGAAGCAGCTTTTGTGCTAATGATGCAGTAGATAATGAGACAAACTCTCCCAAGCACAATAAATAAAAATATAATCAACTCACCTCTCAAAATAAAACAGTCAACTTCGTTATGAGAGCCGGTCGGCGCAGCGTCCACTGTCTCTGCTGGGCCTAACCTATACGTGGGCAATGTATTGAATCGCTTTTTGTAGGCCTATGTCTTTCTTTTAGGGTATTTTAAAGTTTACAAGGTTACATATGCCAATTGCCCCAAGCAGGGCCTGTGAATGGTGCATAGGAAGCACGTGGTGTCATTTAAGTGGGTTTTATGGCCTGGAAGAGCTGACAAACCTTCGATATATACACATCATATATAATCTTAACTGTCCGGAATCGCAGCTGCTCGCTGCTCCTTATCTGGGGAAGAAAGGGCTTTGTGGCACTGAGGATGCACAACCTTTCTCCGGACTGTGGAGTTGCTGCGGAACACCAGGAGCTGCTGCAGTAAGTTGATTTTGAAGTTTGCATTGCAGGCCCCCCAAAGGAGACATTTTAATTAGTATACGGACGCTACATTTGCGTTACTGCTCATCGATTTATTATTTTTTACTTCATCATGCAATTGTTGATATTCCGGAAATTGTATTAAATCGGAATTCATATGATAAAAATAAAATAAAACGGACGTTGACTGCGTTCACGTTTCTTTCTTCATCGTATGTAAAACATTGTTTGTTTAAAACATGTTTTCCTCGATGAAGTGATTGGAGGAATAGCTACTCGTTCAACAGTTTATTTATGGGTCAAAATAGAAAAAAAAATTAAAAATGACCGAGTCAAATGAAAAGATGTTTATAAACAGATATAGCTTAAATACATAAATTAATTTAGAAAAACAACATACATATCCATTCACTATACACCCACTTTCCTCTGCTAATCTTCCTCCTCCTTCTTACATCTTCTTTTTTTCTTGTGCATTAACCAATAATTCTGTCTGAAAATGTTGTTGCTATGGCTGCATGCGTTTATAATCTTCATTGAGATCAAACCTTTTTTAATTTCATGAATTTTGTATATATATTAGCTAGAGGCATAACTGTGTGCATGCTTTTAGAAATAAACAACAAAGGGTGTTATTTATTTTAGTCGACGCTCTTTCCGAGTTGTTGTCGTGCAGGGGCCTGTATTGAACGGGAGAATTGATCAGCGTGGAGATTGATGAGGTGGTGTGATCTGATAAGCTCGATAATTTTCTCTTCTTCTGTGGTGCACGCATTTAATTCTTCATGTTTAAGCGAGCTCTGCGGCCACGCTGCCTCTCCTTGTGTAAGTGAATGGGCTATGATGTGTTCGGGAGGATGTTAAGTGAGGGCAGAGCTGCAGTGGGACTCTGCTGACGATTGAGCTGATGTTTCACTGAGAAACACCCAGTTTTTGCGCCATGGTTTTGCTTAGGAACAATAGAAATCAGACTTTCCCAAATCCAGAATGGTCAGATACACACGTCCGATAGGGGGCACTGTGTAACACACTGCAGGTTGGGTAATAAGGAAAATGTGTTTATTTCATTTTAAGTTTTAATTTCTTTTTTAGACTTTTTTTTACAGATATATTATCGTATTCACTGCCATAATTGCGTAAATTATGGTGAGGACCTCCTGAAAGAATGCAATATGTTGTATTTACTGTAAAAGTAATTAACATAAGATGTGACAATTCAGAATTGGGCTCCTACATTTTTAGTAGACCGATAAAAATTATAAAAATAAGTTTGATTCACAGTTAATCTGACTCGAATCACTTTCACTGAAGAGGCAGACAGTCCAAGTTTGTTTCACTGCTGTTCTTTTACTTTCGTTTTCCTCCGGAGCTGACACTGCCATCATTTAGTCTTACAGAGGTCATTTCCGGGTAGACCTGCACTTCCGTCAGGCTGAACCCAAATAAAAAGACAAAGTCACTTTAAAACGGAGCCCAAATTTCTTTTCAATGTCAGCAAGTTGTCCATCATGTTTTGCGTTCGCTGAAAACCAGGGAATTCTATTCATAGAATGTTTGCCCAAGGAGATACTCAAAATGATTTTTTTTTACGTCCCGTCCTGATTTTCTGTCCTCTGAGTCGCTTCGAAAAGAGATCTTACAGGTCAAAGCTTTTGTAGAACACATAACTTCAATTAAGATAACAAATCAGAAGCACATAGATCACTAAAACCAAGCACAACACTTACTTTAGTTGTAATTCAACACTATTAACATAAAGGATAATCATTCTTATGAAGCAAATTTTTGATTTTCAATTATTTTACATCATCTGTTGCTCATATTTTCGGTGGATTGATTTCAAATTTATTTCAGATATAATTCGTATTAAAGTGTGGGAAAGTATTTCCTTGAAATAAAGTCTAAAGAAAATACACGCTATTTATTTATTTAATTTTTATTTTCTTTTGCTTGCAGGTCGATCCTCCGGTGAGAACGCGTGGAGCCCTGGGGTTTTTGTTACCCCCAGTAAGTGTTCTCCATCGTCCTACCTGGACTGACTGAAGAAATGTGAGACTTCAGTGAGTTTGCTGTTTTAGCAGGAAGCAAATCCTTGTTCCTCTGATTCCAGGGACTCTGATGCCTGGACCCTTAATCACTTTGTCTCCCCTTTTAAAGAAAATTAACAAACTCGTTTAGATTTTTTTATTATCATTATTATTATTATCCTTATTAAGGATGGTTTGCCATCTTAAACAAAATTAATCTCTGATTAGTTATTACTTTTATATCTGAGTTGATAACCAGAAAGTTAAGCAGGTAAACTCAGTTTTATGACCCCATTAACCACAGCATCGTTAAGACCAACTTGGTCTTTGTGTGACAGCAAGTTTGCTAAAACCGAGTCCTCTCCCCTCCTGCTGCTTTAAGCTGTTCATGCCCAAATAGTCTCCAGTCTGTCAGCACTTCATTAATACGTTTTTTTTTTCTACCGGACGATATCCACCTTAACTTTATTACACCTGGGGAGATTAAACGAGAAACGGCTATTAAGTTAGAGCTTTGATTAAACGTGCGCCGCAGCAGCTTCCATCGGGGAGCAGAAGTTATTGCTGCACTGCCTGCATCTAGGTCAGGTGCTGCTGTTTCGGGTCTATATAATTATAAAAACGGCCACGGACGGCCCGACGAACACCCGCATAGTTTTGCGCAGATTTATTCTGTTTACACTCGAACATGCGTGAACAGGCACGTACAGCTGTTGCAGAGTAGGGGAGGCAAGAAAGTTAAACAATATCTCAAACGAACAAATGAAACATCAAATTAGTCCGCCTAAGGGCCTCATTTTTTGTACTTCTACATTATAACTAGTTATTGAACTAGGTGCACGATCTGAAAGCCATTTGTGTGGATAAGGAATTCATTGCTGTCCCTCCATCAATAATCCTTGGCAGTGAACTATTGGAACCAGTCAAACGCGAGGGGTGAAACGCGGGTCAGCCTGTCTAACTAATATTAAAATGCGTCCTCCAGCGCGCACGGGGAGAAGGGAGCGTTTGAAACGGCCCACAGCTTACGCACACATCCTGGGTGCAAAAAAGCAGCTTGTGTTTAAAAGGATACATGCAAAACCTCGTGGGATATTTATACAAATGTGACTTTTCTACTTGCATTTGATGCACAGAATTCTGCGTGAGAAACGTGATTAAGATTTTTTTGCCAGCAAATGATGTTTCTTGTGCGCATCTGCAGTGTAATCAATTCCATTGAATCACAATCTGAGCGTGTTTGGTGTTTTTAATAACCCCGGAACAGGTCACATGTTTGATACGGCATTTTTCATCCCGGGCTTTTCTCATTAGCTTCCAGAGTGGCAGGAAGAAAGGTTACCGGGCGGTCAGTATGGTAATAGGAGGCAGGAGAAATGGCTGGGAACAAAAGAAACTTATTTTTCATCAGCGCTGCCACGCCGTCCCTTTGTATCCTGTGTGTTTGTGCCTGAATATTCATACAGAAGCTACCCCAAAAACGTGTGTGCGTGTGAGAGAAACCATATTGAAATGTATCTTAAGTGAGCATATGTTATTCACAGCAGTGCGTGTGGTTTTTAGCCAATCAGGTAGATTTATTCCCACTCTTTATTCCCACTCTTCAGACACTAGTTTGAGTCTAAATGGGGGTCACTGAGGGCAGTTTCTAACCTAAAAACACGTTAGTTGTCTATATGTACCCTGTAGAACCGAATTTGTGTGAGTTCCAGACAGTCGCAAGTACGTCTCTACAGGAATACATGGGCAACTGAAAATCCACAGCGGCCTCTGGACACTCCTGCTTCTGCTCCTCTGCAAGCCTTTCCTCCTTTTTCACTCCAAGCATCTGTGTTTTACACTCAGTCTGCATCCAGGCACTGTAGCAATACAATAACGTTGTCTCAAAGTGTATTCATGATCCAGACAGTCGGGGCTTGTGTGCGTAGGCCTCCAAGAGCAGAGCCATGTGTGCAGTGCGCGGCTACTGTTTCAGACCCTATAAAACACGTTAGGAACCAGGGGTCGTTTAAAAGTGACTGATTTACAGCGTTTATTGCTCTGTAAAACCTCTCTAACATCCTTGCTTGTGGTTATTGAAATGGCGTGCGCATTCTGCACAGACGAGGAACGAATGTCATTACATGTCATTTTTAAAAATATCTCATGCAATTATTAAGGGAATTGATACGCATTCCAATCTGGTGATCTTGTTTGACTTCTGGATTCCAAATCTTTCTCCAAATGGAATTAAAGGGTTTTCTTTTTATGTTTGAAGTTTTATTGTATACTTTAATGTGCATCAGATTTTGGCCATTGCCAAACCTGCAGCTGTCCTCACATCAAACGGAGAAGGGATTTTAATCTGGAGGTTAAGAAGCTGAGAACACATTAGCACCCACCCCCGCAGCCCTCTCTCCCAAACCAAAGCTGAGTGAGGGAGAGGAACTGGAAGCAAACAACACATGACAAGTTTACACAGCCAGAGAGGATCAGTTTACAGTGAGACAGCAGAGCTTCAGGAATGTGGCAGATGGTCACCGCTGCAGCCACTTTTGGAGGCAGAAATATTGTGATCTTTTACCATTGTTTTGACTTCACCGTACAATGTTGGAGCTAAATAGCATGTTTGCATAAATATCCATTTATTTTCAGTTCAATCTTAGTCAGTTTTTGTATTTGTCACTCACCTTTGGTCCCTTTGACCACAAATGTACTGGTGGCTGCAGAGTAGAGGTTTGGGTTATAAGATAAACATTATGACTGTGACTGTGACACAGACACAAAAGATAGATAGATAGATAGATAGATAGATAGATAGATAGATAGATAGATAGATAGATAGATTCACTAAACTATTCACTAAAAACAGTCTTATCATATATGGAAATTGCCTCGCTCATCCAATGCTCTGTAGTCTAACACAAAAGAGAGCAGCTGCTCATGGCTGAGATCACATGCAGCCCAGCAGCCTGTACTCCTCTGCAGTGGAAACCCCAGATTGTAACGTTCCAGTTTGTGGCATCGTCATATTTTCATCCTCTTTTCCATCACTGCACACCAGCCAGTGCAGTGACATCATGCTGCTGCTGCTGCTGCTGCTGCTGCTGCTGTGCCTTTATGTCAGTGACATACTTGTTAGTCTGTGATTCCTCGTGGCCTTTAAACTGTTGACATTGCGATAAAGCAATTTTTTTTTTTTTTTTTTTTTTTTTTTTAGGGTAGATACTTTGCTGGTATTTCAACTTTGTGAATTTCTCTTTGAGATTAATAAATTATCTATCTATCTATCTGGTAATACTGAGGTAATGACCAGTCTTCCCCATCATCCTGATGAAGGTTCTTTTCCATTCAGGTGCTGCTCCCTTGCAAATTGGCTGCCTGCTTAGGCCCTGCTGCACTAAATGGAATGGAACCTTTTCTAATTTCATTAATTAAAACCCTGTTAAAATGCCATTTCATTCTAAAATGTCTGCTGTAGAACATTTATAGGACAGTCCTGTATTTCCACATCTTATTGTCATCATTTAAAAGTGCCGATGGCATGTTTAGAGATTAAACACATAGAGGCATTTTGTGTGCCATTTTAATATCTTTTTCTTGTTTTTCTTATTCTTTCAATAATACATTACTTATTTCAACTCAGTAAAAACCACATGGCAGATAGATAGATAGATAGATAGATAGATAGATAGATAGATAGATAGATTTTTTTTCCCACTGGATGAAAAATGGTAACTTTTGGAATCAAAATATTTTAATGATTGTCCCACATTAATTAGAAAGGATGGACACTTTAAGTGTGACAAATATGTGGTCACTAAATGAAGGTTCGTGTTTCCAAACTGCTCCTGTCCACCTTTTTCTCCAATATTATAAATTATCAGATCAATTCTTAAACATCTACCACACCTCCATCACTTCAGCATCCCGGACAGTTCTGGCATTTAGGCTGAATTTAAACATATTTACCATTAAACTACAACAGTCACAAAGTGATGCAGCTCTAATGTTTTTGTTCTAATGTCTTTAGAGCTGCTGTACTCTGCTTTCATTAATTAGCAGATAACCTTTATTGAAGGTGCTCAGGCTAAAAAATGACTGCTTTATTATTGTTGTGCCTTATCCTTTGTGATTCACCTATTGTCCCTTTGAATAATTGGAAGCTGAGGACTTGCCTGTTTTGTTTTTTACTTGGTCAGCATTTACCTATACTAGTTTTTTTTTCCTCAAGATCAATTGCCTTGGTAACGCAACCAGAGAAAATGAGAGTGGAGAGAGAAGGGTAGAGAGAGGACACGAAATACGCGGGAGAGAGAGAGAGATTTGTGCCCACAATGGCGACTGTAGGTATGCTAAATACCTCTGGTTCCTTATCCGGGAACTACCTCTAAGCCCGCCATTGGCCCATTGTGTCACGTGGTAAAAGTAACTTTACAGGGCTGCTCGCAAGTAGGAGGGCTTTATGGAGCAGAAAAACGACAAAGCTAGAAAAATTATTTTCCACTCCAGAAATTAATGATCATGAGCTCGTATTTGATGGAGTCTAACTACATTGATCCGAAATTTCCTCCATGCGAGGAATATTCGCAAAATAACTACATCCCCGAGCATAGTCCAGAATATTACAGCCGCGCAAGGGACACTGGCTACCAGCATCACCACCAGGAGTTATATCCTCCGCGGGCGAGCTACCAAGAGCGCCAGTATAACTGTGCAAGCATCCCTGAATCTGACACGCCACGGGGACATGGAATACCCCAATCTGCGCACCTGCTGACAGGGAAAGGGCAGCCTGCATCATGTGAAACCCCACAGTTGTCCATGTCCCCCGCCACCCCACCGGCCGCAGCCTCCGCCTGCAACCAAGCTACCCCGGAGCATCCAAACAGCACAGCCTCCTCCAAGCAGCCGGTGGTGTACCCGTGGATGAAGAAAATTCACGTCAGCACTGGTAGGCAACTTGCGTATTTGTGTTCCCCTTGCACTCTTCTCTCCCCTTTTCCCTCCCTTTATCAGTCCCTCTGACTCCCATCTCGTTTCCAGCCCCTGCTCCGATAGCAGGGAAGCCTTTGAAATGGCACAATTGAGGCGGATTTACGACTCGGCATTGGTAATTACACCCACCATAAATTTTATAGCCGAGGTATACTCAGGGCAGCCGTATCACCATGTGGCTTCTTCTGTTATGTATTGCGCGATGGAGAGAGAGGGGAGAGAAATGAATAAGAAAAAAATTGAGCTTTGTAATCTGCATTAATAATTTAGCTCATAGTTGAATGTGAGTGTCCTCTCATTACGCGGGGAAGTTTTTAACTTCCCATTTAAAACTCTCAAACAGCTAAACATTCATATCCAATAAATCTTTCCAGCCATATCTCAGTTGAGGCCATTCTTGTTTACCCCTCCTTTCCTCCCTTCTCTGTCTCCCTTTCTCTCCACTTATCCTTTTTCTAGTGAACTCTACGTACAATGGGACGGAACCCAAGCGGTCTAGGACAGCATACACCCGGCAGCAAGTCTTAGAATTGGAGAAGGAATTTCACTATAACCGCTATTTAACTCGGCGGAGGCGCATCGAGATCGCTCACGCCCTGGTTCTCTCCGAGCGACAGATAAAAATCTGGTTTCAAAACCGCAGGATGAAATGGAAAAAGGATCACAGGCTTCCGAACACCAAAGTGAGATCTTCTTCCTCCTCCTCCGGGTCCAACACAAGCTCCGCAGCCGGCGCTGTCGCCGCTGCTTCGGCCACTAACACTGGGGCCCCCGACGAACTCACTGGAGCACAGCATGCCGAGGATATTACCAGGTTATAAATGCAAGATCCACGGGTGGGAGTAGAAACGAACTGGTTATTTATAGAACAATTATATATTTTGTTTTCCGTAGCTATCGTGTGCGGTTTCCTTTGAGTCCAAAGTTATATAAAATGCATGTTATATAGCATGGATTACTGCGAATACCGATGAATTATTTCTACGTGACACAGGGTTTAATTTATTTGAAGGTCAGTTCAAATGTTTTTTTTATCAAAACATGTCTTGAATGAAGGAGAGAAAAAAAGAAAAAAAAAACAGACGTTTTATCAAAATGTTATTGTGGGCCGTTTTTTTGCCCTGCTGCCCAACATGAAATGCACAATCTATTTATTTCAAACAACACTGGAAGGAATTCAATATAATAATAGTTATTTTTGGTATTTTAAAAAAAAGCTGGAACACTACGCTGGTCTTGAACATAATATATGTTTTTGGACAATGTGTGAATTACCTCGTATTTCAGAGACGGGATTTCTCATCTTCAATTTAGTTCTGTGGTGTTGATGTTGTGTTTAGACCGTTTAAAAGCAGATTATTGTAAAAATGCAATAAACAAGAGTGTAGTGTACTTGTGCTAAACATATTGATCAATAAAACAGTGCGTGTCTACTAGTTTTATACACGTTTGGTCGAACTTCATTTGAGGCAAAAACAAAAAAACGGAAACATTTCCTAGGATGGAAGCGCAGAATACTGAATTCCTTTTGTTTTCTCCTTTTTAATGCTCGTTCAGGCGTCGTTAAATTACCAATATGTGCAGTGTGAGTGTTTGTTGGCGTCTGACTGTGCTGGCTTCATCTTTTAAAGCATATTTTCTTTTTCCAAAAAAACAAAAAATAAAGATAAAAATAAAAAATTGTGTAGGACATTTATGTGAGACATTAGTAAAATGCACCCCTCCTCCACAAACTGGAAATAAATCTTTCTCATTCGTCTTTTGGAAGGCAGCGCTGTGTGCGACTCATTAGAGAACATTGGTGTCATGGATTGGACAGTTGTGAAGAGATTCGTTTTGTAACATCGGTAGTTTGCATTAGGATATTACAAATAATATTTCAAATGTATGTATATATATATTTTAATTGCCTTGTGATCGACAGCGATGCAGCCAAGTAGCTCCGTACTTGACCAGGCTCTGCAGCGTGGATTAAAATATGAAAAAAGCGTAGTGCATGAACGCTTTGCCACATTTACTCAGTGCTTCCCCAGTGCTCCCACCGCCCCCAGTGTTCAGAAGCTCGCGAGAGTACAAGAAAAGAAAAAAAAAAACTTGAGATTTAGAAACGGGCGCTCTGTGTAACGTCATCTGGAAGGTGGATCGACACTGTTGTAGCTCTGCAGGAGTAGTTTGAATTGAAAGAAATGAGTCGCCCCAGACATGTTTAAATAGACCTTTTTATTTTTCTTTCTTTTTTTTCCCTTTTCTGAACAGATTTTTGCAAAAGCGTTTGTGTTGAATCAGGACCTAAGAGAAAAGACGCGCAAGAATTTGATAGATTATTGAAATGGTGGCATGAATAGGTCTTATAAAATGCCTCCCCTTGTGGGGGGCAGAGGAGCACAAAAGGAAGAGGTATTCTTCATCATCCATCTTCCATGTCGTGTGCTATGTTCTGGAAAGCAGCTCTGTTCGTCCAAACTCCAAATATTACGCACCAGGTTTCACCAGTACCTGCGTCCCGACATGTAAAATTAAATCAAATCTGTAAAGAAATTCTGTCTTGCAGAGATAATGGCTGCTGAAACGTCTCTTCTTTAATGTGGCTTTGGAGAGGCATTAGAATAGTGATGAGACGGCGCTGAAAAATGAATCCAGAAGCCTTTATGTTGTCGGACAGATTAGAGAAATTAATGCTCGCCAGCGTCGCTGCGTCCCTCCGATCCCATTCTCAGCCCTGTCGCCTCCATGGCGCGAGGTTGAAAAGGTACTTTATTGAAGTTTGGGGGCGAAGTGGGAGAAGGCCGAGTTCACACCGAGGACACATTTTCTGTCCCATTAGGCTCATTCCAGCCTGGATGGCCGACCTCTCCAACCCTGTGACCCGGCTCGCTCTCAGAACGTGTACCTTCTGTGTGCGCCCTTACGGGTCCCCGTTGGCCTGCGCTTTCTTTGTGGATTTTTCTGCACCGCTCCTGTAGAGAGGCCTGCGGCGGAGCATTGCTAAATGTGATGCTCTTTTTGTTGTGACCCAGAACGGCGTTGAACTCTCGGACAGTCCTGTCCTGGTCACCTAGCTGAAGCTAGTTCGAAATGTCAAATAGCAAATTCGTTCCTAAAAGTTTACACGTGGTGAAATAAATGGTGAAAATGAATTAAAATGTGTGTTATAATATGCAGATTATACGCTTAAAAGTCCAATAAAAGGTTTAAATATCTTTTACATAAATGTAGGAAACAATAGAAAAATATAAAAGTCTCGATGTCTGTGCGTCTTGCGCTCTCTCCTGCACTGATGGGACTCAAAACCTATTTATTTTTAGTTTCCTGTTATCATTTTAATTCTAAACAGTTTTGAGGCCTTCCTGAATTTATCTGCTGTTCTGTCCAGTGTGTCGCGCTCATGGAAAAATACTTGATAAACAGCTATCGGTGTGTGTGTGTGTGTGTGTGTGTGTGTGTGTGTGTGTGTGTGTGTGTGTGTGTGTGCGCGCTCGCTTGTGTATGTGCAGGCTTCAGGTGTAGCTTAGGTTACGCAACACAAAGTGAAGATATCACTATTTTGTCTGAGCTCTTGTAACTGAAGATTTGCATAAAGCGCGCAGACATACTTTTAAGAGATTTTCTTTTGTCACCGCACATAATTTTATGTAAGATGTAATTAATAGGCCTGTCGGATTTATTACCCGGATAAATAGACTACATGATTTAAAGTAGCTCTTAAAGCAAAGCGATCGTGTCGGCTGTCAATCATAAATCAATCTTATCTCGCATTTGTTGTTGTTAAACTTTGGGAGAATGCGCCCGGGAGTCCTCTTTACACAATGGAAACTTCTCCAAATATTCTCACAGCTATTTATGTCACAGCATTTAAGAGGAGGAAGCAGGCTTTTTGTCTTCAACATTCCATTCCAAGTATGTCAAATGAGCAAATTAGAAATCCAGACAAACATATCAGAGACCAAAAGCTTTTTTTTAATGAATGAGAGCCACTTTTAAGTTACAGGATTCTAGTATTTATTCTGCAGCACTTTACCTTCATCTGCAGCCACTTTAAACATCTGCACCTTGAGGAAATACACCTTTATTGTCATATTTTATATATCTGAAGTTTAAATTCCTCCACACTTACTCACACCTAACTGGTTTCTCTTTTCCTGACTGGAGACTGTTGAATCGCGGACATGATTTTCAGCTCACATTGCGCCACTGCAGGCTCAACTTATGATTTATGAGCACCTCGGGCTTTCTCTCCCTCGTTCTTTCTCCCTCACTCTCTCTTTCTCTACATTGTGGAAGGTAAAAACTACACAAACACGGATCGAAATGTTTGAGCAAGAGCAAACACATAACACAGATGATGCATGATTTATAGGCCTTCGTGCGTGAACTCTCCCTCTCTCGTGTTTCTTCTCTCAGGTGAGTCTGCCCTTTGACCTCTCTGGTTTGCAGTCTAAAGTCAGAGCCAGTGTGCGTGTGTGCGTGCATGTACATGTTTAAACCTCAGCCATGGCAGTTGCACAAAGGCAGAGAGAGTTGAAACAGGGGTCACGCTGCTATTTTCCAGGGACAGAGAGGCTCTCTCTGTGTTGACCAGCGGTGGGTGTGTCATAAATCTGTAAATCTCTCTCCCATCCCCTCACCAGGGAGCAGATGCACCCTGTCTTTTCATTTCCCCCTTCTCACTCTCACTCTCTGCATGTGAGCCAGTTAGATTTACATAAAACTGGATTTTTAAAACCCCGTCAGGCATGTGAGAGTGATTTAATGTCCAGTGTTGGCAAACATTTGAAGCAGGGCCCCAGCAGAGCAGCCTGGATCAACACACTTTTATCAATCTAGACTTCAGCATTGCATCAGACTGGAGATGATGGGCCTGGTAAACTTGCCAGTGACACTTCACTGCCGTCTTAGCACCTCACCATTAAATTTTTCATGAGGCCTATTTGCTACATCGTCAAGGACCTTAGAAATTACTGTCACCCCCGTCCCAACCAGGTTCATGGTGTCACTTGGGGCCCAAGCTGCTGCGAGATTGAGTTATGATTAATTTATTCACTTTCATTAGGAAGTCTGACAGAGTATGGGCTCCCAAGACTGTAGATTCACAATTATGTACAGGAACACACATTTTTCAGAATTAAATTTTCTCTTTTCCCTTCAAGCCTGTTTGTTTGCTTTTTTTGTTTGTTTTTGCCAGCAGTTGCTTTTTTTCCCCTAATGTCTGTACCTTCGTGGTGCATAGGGGTCTAAGTCTAACATTAAAATAATAACAGTCTAAAATAAAGTTTTCTTTAATAGAAAACAAAGAGCATAGAAACTCTTGACACGTTTATGCCAGTTTTTCCACAGGAAAAATTTTAAATATCACATGCATGTTAAGTTTATTTGTATTTTTCTAAAGGCATTACACATTTGGTTGATATTAACTGAAAGCAGCAGGATTTCTGCTTTAGCGTGAACAGGTTGATCCATGAGCAGGCCTAAATTAATACGCACCCTCTAATGCACACGCATACGCAAAAGTCATGATCTGGTTAGGAAATTGACAATGTGTATCTTTTCCTCACTTATGAAACGCAGTCTGCAAACTCTAGTCCTTTCATTTTACTCTGCATTGTTTACAGCAATCTAGGGCACCGCGCCCATAAATCTTCTCCTTGCTCTGCCAAGACAGCGCCATTTGTATGCACCGTTTTAACCGACAGCATCCTCTGCCCATTAACGTCTTCTCTCCAGCTCTCCCTCTCTTTCAGCCTCCTCTTATCTACCCAGCTCTGTCCCCTAATATACATTAACTGATCCGTGCATGCACAGAGCACTAAAAAACAATTATGGTTTTTTTCTAATAGAATATACGAAATGTATCATTTATGGGAAAAGAGAATAAAAACTGAGCGACGCGTCCCCCAGATTCCCCACCCCCGCCCCCTGCGCGCTCGGAGACATAGGCCCGTCTCCCTCCGTAGGCTGTGGGTATGAAAAATAAAAGTTTATCGACGGTTTCCTGGGTTGTTTGTGTCATCAAGCGAGGGAGCGCAGAAGGTAAGGAGGAATTGTAAAAGGGTTGACACCCAGAGCGACCGGCGCGCTTTTGTGCGAGAGAGAAAAATGATTTATAGCCGCTGAGGCGGTTCAAACAGAGTTCACGGAGAATTGTGGTGGAGGCGCGGAGGAGCTAAATTATGGTCTTGCTGAGCCAGTATATCACAGATTGTATCTCCAATTCAAAGAGTGTATTCAAGGGTGTGAGGTAAGAAAAACAAAAGCAACGGAATAGTTGTACAAACGCTAGTGACGAATAGTAATAATAATAATAATAATAATAATAATAATAATAATAATAATAATAATAATGGCATACAATTAAAAATAGGATGTTTCATTATGAACAATTCGGACATGACTGTTAGATGAAAATCTCGGTGACGGTGTTTGTAAAGGTGAAACGGAAAAAGGATGAAGGCTCCTCCTCTTCCCAGCTATGCAACCCTGAGTGCATAATCCATCACGGCGGGGAGACGCGTAAAGAGGACAGTTTAGTTGTAGTGAAAGACCAGAAGGAATGCGTATATGTTAAATCTGGTTCAGTTTAAATTGATACTGGCACAGACTGGAGTAATATCCGATCTAAAGACGCTTTTGGGGGCACTCGTTAAGATTTCGCGATAGCTTTATTGTTTTAGTTAGCTATTTATCCACTTTGCAAGCGTTCGCGCATTGTTTAACAACGCTAGGCAATCATGTTTTATGAGATTTTTTTTAAACAAGCGTAACCCAGTTAAACCACACCTCGTGGAGCTTTTACGGCAAACGATTCCCCTCCAAATTATTTAATATGTTCTTTAAAATGAAGTTACGAAGTTGGTATATTTATTTAACCGCTCCTCCGCTTGACTCTGCTTTTTGTTTTCTCTGCTTTTGTACCTGCAAGCCTAGATCTTTGCAAAGTCATTGTCCTTTGCAGCGACCGGGACGTTTACGGTCGAAGGTCGCGGCCAGACCGCAACACTTGAATTTGTACAGTGATTCATGCAAATGTCCATCGCCTTATAGAAAAAAAAAAACAAAAAAAACCCAAAAAAAACAAAAACCTGTAATGATAGCCTCCTTTGTCTTTATGTGGCAGCGACTGTCAAGCCTTTGTTTGACCACTCCCACTAAAACCAATTACTCCTATGAAGCTACTCTTGTGCTCCGACAGTTATAAGCATGTGCGCTTATTCAAAGTGCAGCCCACCAATTTATACCGAGCAGCTGAAGAAGCTGCAAGCCAGGTTATCTAATAAAATATGGATGCTTTATTTCGAATGCAAAAATCTGCATAATTGCAGAGGGTCGTCTTAAAACGGGAAATTTGAGGAAATATGGGAATAATAATTTATTCCCATATTAATTGGGTCCAAAATAGACTGGGCGCGCAAATGATTTTTAGGTGTTTTACATAAACAATCTCCACCCACATATTAACTTTCTTCGTGAAGTCGTCTGTGCTGCAGCAGGATCTCACTGAAAAACCGACTACAATATTTCAGGATGCGCTGCAGTCATAGGCTTCTTCTAAGAAAAGATGTCCTGTCACAGGCTCAAAATATTAGCAGAATTAAAAAAAGTTTAAGAGTCGTTACCAAACACTGAGGTATTTGAGGTCTCTCCTCTCCCGCAAAACACATTTCCCTTTTTATCTCATTGTGCTCTAGAGAAGCTGGGTATTTTGTTTGTTTTTTTTTTTTTTGGCGCATACTCCAAATATCTTTAATATATAATATTAATAATATCTTTTTATGTTTTATTCCTATAGATAATGCGGCGCTGGCTGCTCAGAAATTCTGCCTGAAGAATTACCGCTGGTGCTTCTGCTGGCGCCCCAAGTTGCCACCAGATTACTCCGCTGCTCCGGAGTTCTGCCATTGGACAATGGCGACACGTGACTGCAGCACCCTTCTGGTAAATATTATTCAAACCCTCCACATGGTCGCTCCAAATGATCTTCCCCGCATGCATTCATACGTTGCTGCTAATTGTGACATTAGGCAGGCAGGCTTTACTACTGTTGAGGGATTCCTGGGTTTATTACAACCGTTTTGATGATCTGGGTCTGTGGATCCCCACCAGTCCTCCCTCCCACTCCAACTTCGCGGCAGTAGTTTTGGTATGAATAGCTGAAGAGGTGCCAAAACTAATCCCAGGAGCAGGAGGAGGTGGTGTTGGTGGAACAAGAGGCAGAATATAATCTGTTAAAAGTGACCTCATCTTCCCATGTCAGGTTCAGGTTGACCTCAGGTGAAACCCCACCATGCCCCTTGGAGCTCTGGAATTGCTGTCAGAAGACACCGGACGGCGAGGGCGGGTGTCTCCTCTCTATCCGCCCCTCAGGAGCAATGTTTCCTTGGATGACTTCGCGGACACCTGACTCCAAGCAATCTGGTAAATCTTTAATCTTAAAGTCTTTATTATACTTTGCTTATAGAGCCGGACCTGAGCAGAAAATAGTACAGAAACAAGGCTCATTATTGCCGTCATTGCAGGAAAAAGTCTTTTGTCACCAACCTCTCCACAAAGGTCCATTCATCAGATGTAAATACTCTTTTTGTTTTCAGCTCTCTCAGAGTGCCTCACTTTTAACCACATGTTAGAGTCCAGTTTTTCCAGTAGTGGATGCAGAATATTGTTGGAATGTCAGAGCTGTCCTCAGCAAACATATGTTCCATTTTAAAATAAAATAAAATAAAATAATAATAATAATCATAACAGCTAATAGCAGCTAATAAGAGGAGTCCATTGGTATTAGGAGCAGGTCTTATCTACCATTAACCCTCTTGTCACATATTGTTATTAACAGGAAGCTTATATTGCTCATGCACACTTTGAATGGAATCCTGGTTATTTTCAGAGGTGTTCCCAAGGTACCTTTTAAATGACTGAGATGAGGATTTGACAGGTCTGCATTCATGTGCAGCTATGATTAATGTGGCCTGTCAGGCAGCCATAGTGGCGTCAGATGTTTCCCCTAGACTGTTTCTTCAGGAGAGAACTTCCCCTGAACACGTGACGCAGTAGACAGCCAAAGTATTTCCAGCATGAACGAAGAGCTGAGGGCCTTACTCTGTCTCAGGCTGATTGGCGGAGGACTAACGTGGGCTTAACCACCACTTGAAGTGATTCTAATGGGCAGATTTGTGTGGAAGTTGTTTTAAATTGTCAGCTCTTCTGCTTTTTTTCCTTTTTCTATGCAGTCAGCGGTGGTGTGTGCACCGTCAGGAGGAAGAGGACGGCCTTCACCGTCTCCCAGCTGCTGGAGCTAGAGAGGGAGATCCACTTCAGTCCATACTTTCTTTGTCCCTGGAGGCTGGAAATGGCTGCAGGGTTTAAGCTTACTGGAGCAAAAGTACAGAAACCTGGCAGGTTCACGGTGTCCTTCTGTGCTGTCCTGAGGACTGTCTGAGTTTTCAGGGCTTTTAAAAACCTTCCTCCTTGTCTTCAAATCTACGCACAACGGACTGTCCTCCTCCACCCTCTTGCCTCTTCACCTCTGATGCTAACAGGGGTCAACGTATTCCCTCCTCACATTTGCTTCACTTGAGCTGCACACTTAGATCTTTTGCAAACGGTCCATCAACCTCCACCCAAGGCGGGGAAAGTCATCACCGTGCTGGCATTTCAAACTGGCCCAAGGGCTCCCTAATGGTCGTCCCTTCTGTACTCATCAAAATTTGAATGATACATCCACTTTCACTCACTTATGAAAGGCAGGGGGATGTCTGATTAGTGCGCCTGTTTCGAAAATCCCAGAACACTTTCACAAAGGATTTTAATTAAGCTAACTGTAAAATCACTTATGTCTCTCACGGCACACTTGCTGAAGACTGCAGGTCTTCAGACCTGCTGCTGCTCTCCTCTTAGATAAACAGCATGCTCCAGATGTATGAGCAATTAATAATTACGTGTTGTTTTGATGTAATTTTGCAGCTGTTACATTTGTTGCCTGTTTAATGCATGTGAGAATATTACTATAAATTAGTTGTCTTTTGTGTCAGATAATTCCTGAGTGGTTGTCATATTTTTTTAGTGTCACATAAAGGATCTTTTTTCATTATGTACTTTAAATAGAAGGTCATTTGTGTAAAATGTCTTAACTGTGAATCAGGCAGAATAATGTTCACATTGGATGATGTTATATTTTGTTAAAGCCTTAAAGGATCCAGTGAGCCTTTGATACTGTTTTGATGAATTGACGTGTCAAATACTGTACTTGTTTAATAAATGCTTTTGGGAAAACTCCAGCTCTTGTGCATTGTTTCCTATGATCATCGCTGATTAGAGTTGCAATTTATTCAGTGATGTTTTACGATTAAGCATCACTGGGTTCCTGGATTAGATACCAAACAGGATGAAAATGAGAAATTCACTGTAACCAGATTAAGGAATGTTTTGGATTCACTCGGAAACTTTACTGTATTGTGTATTCAGGTTGCACAGCCTTGCCTCACAAGTCTCTCCTTCACTCCTGCGTCTGAGTTCCCGGCCATTAATCACTCAGACAAGGCGCTTTTCCAGCACTTTGACCACAAGCTCTGAACCCATGGGCACCATGACAAGATCTCCTGCCTCCTGCTCTCCAGTCCGTGCCTTTTCAATCTCAAAATGTTCCACGTTGGGGCTTAGATCCTCTCAGGGTGCATGTCGACCGTGTAGCCTACAGGCCACAGCAGACTAATGATGACAAGGAGGAGATCGTTTCAACTTGTGCCACTGTGGAATGTGATTTGTTAAAAAAAAACATTTATTGATTATAGGATCTGTGCAAATCTGTGTACATTTGTAAAATATCACTAGTACTACTGTCTTTCAAAGCAGCATTGTCAACTTTGACTTTTGGTACACAATCTATTTAAAGGACAGAGCAGGAAGGCAAGAGAAGTGTTCCAAAAAGAGTCAGAAAGAAGGAGGTTGTGAAGAAAAAAAAAATGCTGGATTCCTGAGATTTTTGTTTTGCATTTGCAGAGAGATTTACAGTGTTAATGGTCCTTTACCTCCAGTTCTTTACCATATTCTCCCTCCTGTCGTGAAAAAAAACAGCAAGATCCATACATTGACGTGCAGTAATTCAGTTTATGGGGTCAAGGGGGGGGATCCCCAAGGGGTCAAGTCAAGCCCCGTCTCTGGGCCCCTCTGCAAGCGAAGGACATCACAACATTAGGTTAGCAAGTTGTTGTCGCTCCTAGTTAGGAACTAAAGTCATTATTTCCTTTTTACTCACTTGACCCTCCTTCTCTTTCGATGACATCTGTGTCCAGAGGGGACTTCTGCAAAGTCTTCAATCGCCACGTTTGGTTATTAAAATCTGGATTTCATCAGACTCGAGCGCCGCATTAAACGGGTCTTTCAAGTGACAAATGAAGCCCGCTGTGGTGCCACGAATTCAGATTTGGTAACAGTCTGTCATTAATATGAAGACTTTTTTGTGTACTGCATTGTGTTTCTCTCAGTGACAGATGTACCACTGCTCCATTTGCAGCTGTTGTGGGGGTTATGAAAAATGTTCGGTGCATCAAAAGTTTTCTTAAGCTGCCGTGTCCTCAACAAAGACACGCCGTCTTTTCAATAAACCTGAAGCCCGAAACACATTTGATGATGATCAAAAACCTGCTGGAGTCTCGCGTCATGATGTAGATTTTCCATCCCCTATTTGGAGATTGGAACACAGAACCACAGTCCTTTTATCTCCACTTGTGGTTCTCTGACAGGTTCATTCTCCTAAAACACACTATTACTCGCCCAGCGAGGATGAACCTGTTCCGTGTTAATGAATATTGCCTGTAACCTGACATGCCACTGAACGTTAAAACTTTTATCTGTCTGTGATATTCATTTCCTGGATGACATTATTTTGGCCAAAACCACTTTGTCAGAGCTGAATGAGATCGTTCGAGTGTCTTGTAACTATATTATAACTATAAATTATTTTGGAGGTACCAAAATAATCCAGTTCCAAAATGAAGACGTGTTATTTATTGTGGCCCAGAAAACAATGGTTATATCAACAATGTCAGGATAACAGTCTAATTTGTTCTTCTAATTGTTGGTTTAAACTGTATTCTAAGCCTTCAGGAGATTTTATTCATTCAGTGACCTATTCTTTGCCTTTCACCTCCAAGTGCTGCCCAGCAATCTATCCAGATGCTTGTTACTGAAGATGACTCTTAAGTATCAATTTCCTTTGTCACCTTTATGGCTTTTATTTATTTGTCTTCTTCGTGTGGAACGGCGCCCAGGCATTACTCAGGTGGATGGATTATAACTCAACGGCTACGACTCATCAATCTTCCAAATTTGACTTCCTGATTCTCACACAACTGTTACTGTCATATTACAGTGCGACATTATCAAGATCAATGGCATTTTAAATGCTTCCCAGTTAAGGATGATCTGTGATCATAAAAAGGTAAGTTGGTGATGAAACTGTCACGGCCGTGCGAGCGCGGGAGTCGTACGCCAGGTCCGACTCCTCTGCAGTTAAATGGATGAACTCTTAATCACAACAGTCACTCTGCAAAATGTCACATGTTGACCATTATCGAGCATCCAACACCCAATGGCTTCATCACATGGACTCTAATCAATGCATATTTGCTCTTGTTCTAATATATAAATATATGTTTATATAAATATCTACTACGGTTGTATGATTTTATGCAGCGCTGTGGATATTTGCAGCATTTCAGAGGTCTCCGAGATCCTGCTGGTTTCCATCTAGCGCTGCATCCATGCAGGGTATTATCTGTAATTAATGTTTTATGCAGCATTACTCGTTCCATATCCATAATAGATCTCTGGGGTTTCACATGTTCTGGCTGGATTGAAAAGAAAAAATATTCATGCAACACTAACAATATGTACAAGCTCAGTTTGTGACTTCAGAGGAAACGCGCCATTTCGACAAACTGCATTTTAAATATGCTTTAAACACGTTGCTAATTAATGATTGCTTGCTTATGGCTTAAGTGAGAAGGGAATAAGAATGTGGAAAAGGTCATGTGACAGGGAAAGAGAGGAAGGGAGGAAACTTAATGAATGAGCAGCACTTACAGGGCAGCTTCACCGAGGAAAGGCGGTGTCCGCAAAGGGTTAAGGCCACGAGACAAGGCTGGCATTTTATTTATGACAGGAATAATCCACGTTGAGCCTCGTCGGTCGGAGCTTGACAATTCTGAAAGGCAATAAGTCACGCTGTGCAGTCAAATGTTGGAAGCCAGATAACTCTATTTTAAACTCTACCGGCAAGACCAAAGTTTGCACAGATACAAAATCTATCAGTCTGAATCTGAGTGAAGTGTGTGAAAATGATGCAAGACGTCTAGAATATTTCATTTTGATCCAACATGCATGCAGTCAATCAGGTTCTCTGAGTTTTTCCGCTCTCTCTATTCTCTCTCTATTACGAGGCACAACAGACGTAACTGTGTAGGGGTGGGTATTTAAAAAAAAAGATAACTAAATGAAAACTCCCCCCCCCCCACCCCAACAAAAACGCTGCTGGTTGAGGGACCCTATTATGGACCCTGCTGCAATGATGAACATTTCCTCCTGTTTTGTGTTTAACCCCGCTTATTTCCACAGTAAGAAATCCTGAAACACAAAAGCGTGCACGGCAGCTTAGGGGAGGATGACTGATGGCATGTTGTCATGACGTTTGGGATCCTGCCTACTCGAGAAGCACTTGGCGCACCAAAGCCGTGAAGTGCTGCGGCTCATTCCGCAGGCTGTTGCTGAGAAGTCTTGGTATTAGCAAAAGTACCGGCTTCTGAGGCTGTGCAGAATGCAGCATTCGTAATATCCCTCGCCATTTGCACAGCGGGGATTTATGATTATAGTTTATGCACTGTGACAGATTTCATAGCATTCAACGCCAAAGCAGGGGCAATTATAAGAATTTCTCCCCATCAGTCCGTGGATTCTTTTGTTGTTTGTTTCTAAGTGATATTCCCTGGATTGTGTGTGGGCAGCTAAGCTACACCTTACTTCTGACATCACTATTTTTCAAAAATGTCAATATTTGAGAAAAGCAGACATGCTCTATCAATCAAATAGATAGCCATCTTTCAATGGGTCAGTGTGCAGCAATTGAATATCTGTGTCTTCTGCTTTTCGTCATTCTCTGGCATTCTTTCGTTGTCTCTCTGCAACGTTACGACTTTATCACTATGTCACGTTTACGAGCCTGAGCTCCATAAACATGGCATTACAGCCGCTGACCTCGCCGGCTCACTGTGACACTTGTCTGTCAGCGCTGCTTAATTCTGGACTCGTGAAGGTCAAGAGCTGACTTATAATGAGGCCTGGTAGCGGCGGCGGGTCAGGTTAGCAACTGCCGCGGCGTCATGTCAGCAGCTCCAGGAGAGGCTTTCATTTAAAGCGGTGGAGGTAATCCAAGCGTGGACTATGTTGATCCCAGGGCCTCAGCTGCCTATTGACACGCATCAGATCATGGACGCTAAACAAATTAGCATCAGTCAATACTACTCCCTCCCCCCATAACCCAAAGCAATGCTATGTTTACTTAATCTCTGAGTAAAGAATAGGGAAAAAAAGCACCAGTTCAGTGAAATTATGGGTACAATATTCCCGATTCTGCCTTCTAGTTTGGGGGGATAAGGATCCATTTCACCCTAATGCATGATTATTCTAATGTCCATAGCTGTTTCATGCAGAATGTAGGTTTAGGGGGGCTGCAAGCTGTTCAGAGCAGGAATTTAGACTTTATGATCGCTTATGTTTTTTTTATGTGATAATGTAACTTCTGTTGCATCAAGGTTCCAGGCAGTGATGCAGAACAACATGGCAAATACGCTCATCAAACATATGGCACAAACAAAGGTTCCTCTTTTCCTCCTAAAAGACAAAAAGGTGACTTGATTTAAACACGTAGCCTGGGCACAACGGAGGCTGCACAAGGCTGAGGCTGCATTAGCCAAAAAGACTGAGAAAATACAGGAAAAAAAGAATCATTTGCATGTAGAAGATAGAGCTTGCTCACACCTGTTTACCGTCTTCTTTCTCAACCCTTTCTGCAACTCCATTCCCCCTCCCCTGCAACCCCCCCCCTCTGCTGAAAGCCATTACAGAAATACAATTTCTAATACCTCCGCACAGGTCTTCGATCGACTGCAAACAAATTTATATTCAGGCGGTAAACAGAAAGCTGCAGAGATTTATTTATTGAGTGTGGAGGAGAGAAACAAGCTAGCACGTGAACCCTGAGTAACCTCCTAGCTGACACGAAGATGGATCAGTGCGCCCTACAAATGCATGGAGAGAGAGGATATATTGCACTCAGTCATTCAGCACATCGCTGCCTGTAGAATCCCATTAACTTGCACAGCTGGGACACCATATTTCTGTGTTGTAAGAATGCAGTTAGGAGTTGTTTATTATGCTGAAGTATTTGGTAATTACTGCAGACCTAAAGGACATGCTGGAAATTGTGTTCATATAAGACAATAAGAACTGTAAGTGATGAAAGCAATAATAATAATAATAATCTTTGAATTTCTTTTGCATACATGTAGTATCAGTAATAATTATTTATAAATATGAACTAATATAAAATATGTTAATTCTGAAGTAAATTTCTTTTATAATATATCAAATATATGTATTGTGCTGATGCTAATATTTTTGTATTATTTTATTGGTTTTTTTAGGATACTGGATTTATGTGTTAACATATTAATTAAATTAGTTATTAGTTTTGTGAGTCCTGATTATCTTCTATTGATGTCAGATTATTGATATTTTCATCATTATCAGCTTTGTCAAATGGGATCATGTATCTCCTTGACACCTTAGCCTCTGGGTAATTATTTGCATTATATATATTCGCATTATTTGAAGAGCAGTCTGGACTCATGTTGGTATGCTTTTATGCTTCTTCTTCTTCTTCTTCAAAGTAATGTGCATTTATTTGTTACTTATTAAATCCGGTTTATGCACAGGAACAAGCAAAACCCACCAGATGAGTTATTTTTCCCTTGATGAACTCATCCTTTTTTATCAGACATAGCTTCTTGATTTCTTATTTAAATTATTTATTGGAAGCTAATTACAAATCTGCTACCACTGAACTTCTAAATGCCAGCTGTCACGACCTCTGAACCCATTAAGTGTGCCTTTCACATGACCTAAGCCCTCCGCTAAAGAGGGCCTGGATTTTTTAAGAAGCCTTTGGTGAATTAGCATAATCCATTAGCACCATCAATGTAGCTCTGTATTATGCTAATTGAGCTCTTAGAAAAGAGGTTTTCATTGTAGTTGTGAAAAATAATCAAAATCCCAGATCTTGACCCAAAACGCATTTCTCTTTAGATGAAACAAACATGTGAAGACAGAGACAAATCTGGATGAGAGGCCTGAGAGGGCCTCAAGTGAGGGTGATGATGAGCAGGAACTTTATAGATTTACTCTGCGGTATGAACTATCCCAATCTTGACCTCAAGTTTGATCCTCAACTTGCTTGTCTCTTTCCATGTGGTCCTTGGGGGTAACAGAGATGTCCGGCTATTGGTGGAGATGGAGAGGGATAGGGGGCACGTCATCTCCATCAATCAGGGACTGCTGTTTCTCCTCTGAGGAAGGTCCCCACGGTCGTCCAGCCGCCTGGCCAAGCGTCACTGAATGCATGAGAGGCCGGGCATGAAGTGAAACTTCCATCCAATGGTTATGCAGGGGGAAGAGGTGATAATGACTTCCTATCAAGAGTTAACGGCCGGAGGGGAGAGTAGCCTTCTGTTCACGGGCTGCTGCCGAGCAAAAGAGGTCACAGACCGGGATCTGGAGTGCAGGACGCGCTCTGAACTTGGTGGTGAGGCGGGGAGACCGCAGTTCTAAGTAGGATTTCCTCGCTACTTAACTGTCTCCAACAGTTTGACTCCGTGCCCTCCTCCCCCCGCCACCATGGAACACTCTGGTTGGGTTCTGATGCCGTGTCCCCTGGCGGCGCAGGGCGCAGGGCGCAGTGGCAGAGCTCTCCGGGATGTGGACGCGACGACTCAAATAACGCTACTGAGGAGGGGAGGCTGCGCTCCGGGATAGGTGCTCATCCAGACCATGTCAAGATGGACTTTCTCTCAAGCGGGGGCAGAGTAGCTGATGGAGATGTAAACAGTAAAAGTTTTGAGTGTGTGAGAGTGAAGAGGAGACAACACCGGGTGGGTAAGTTTTAAAGTGCTTGACTTAACGAGGGGCGATAAATAAACCATGTGTGGTGGGTCGGTGCATCAATGTCTTCTTTTCAATTATTTAATATTAGCATTTAAATGTTTTTTTATCTCGAGAAAGTTTGAAAAAAGTTATCTTTGTAATCGTAAAAAAATGAGGGGAAGAGCTGACGTGTTTTGTGCGTCGTCGTTAAATAACGCAGAACTAAAAACAGGCCAAGTTGTGAAGCAGCTCAAACCCAGAAGGCAAAACGTAGCTGTTCTTCACACATTTGGTGATGCACATGGGCTTCGTTACTGTTTTTTGGTAACTGCGGCAGTCTCACGCCTGTTCTGAGATTCAACTTTTTCGCTCCGCCTCCTGTTGCAAAGCTGCACTGAGTGCGCGCACACGGACGCTTCAGTACAGGAGAGAACCTTCTTGGAGTCACCGTGCATGCTCCACCGAGAAAACAATCAATTATTCACCCCTGCCCTTACTAACCAGTGCTCTTTGAATAATGCAACAGACCAGCGGCTGTCCGGGCTCGCAGGAAGTTGAGTAAAACTTACTCTTGTGAGCTGGGGCGCTCTGGCGTCATCGATTAGTTGTCTGTTTGTAATGAAAGCACTCGTGTATTGATTTCAGTTTGCAGCACCTTTACATGTGTCCACCTTTTTAACATAATTGCTGTCACAGCTCATCATTTCCCCAGACTGATGAGTTCTGGGCAGAGAGCCCACAGAGGAATACATCCCAGCCTTTACACAAACTACAGATATCCTACTAACGCCAAAATGTCTAGTAATCCTCCATTTTACGCGGGTTATTGAAGTGCAGATCCTTCATCTGATCAATAATGGCAGGTGACTGACGAGACTCTGCACCTGTGATGGGCTTCATACCTTGAATGTGGATGGAGGTTTACCACGAGGGTGGTCCAGTTCTTTGGTGGTTGCAATCAGGCTGGCTGTGCAAACAAAAAAAAAAAAAAAAAAAGGCCTGAGCTCCAAACAAGGCCACCATCATGAATCATGTGTTTGTTTGTGCAGAGAAAGTGCAGATTGATTGAGCGTTTGAGTAGCTTTATTTTAAAGCACAATAAACATCACAGCAGGTGAGAAAAGATGGAAACCTGGTAGTTTCTCTCTTCTTTCAATGCTGCTCTTTGTTGCTTTGCAGTATCAATGTTTACTGGTGCAAGAGTCATTTTAATTTATAAAACCCATTAAAATCGAGCAGCTGATCCGGCTCTGTGCCCTTGAAAAAATGTAATTTGCTCGCACCCTCCCACATCTCCTCTCCATGTAACCTCTTTCTGTAACTCTCTAAAGGGGATTATGTGGGGGAGTAACTCATTAGTACTACTGTGTTACTTGTCATTAGTGCCCTTTCCTCCCGAGCCTGTATTGGTTTTGGCACAAAACAAATCCGTGCGTACTCTTCCACGTGTAAAGGCCTCCACAGACCTGCGGTAACCTGATCTCCTGGCTCTGTGTATAAACTCCCAGTACGTCATTCTTCAATTATGCTTTGACAGCACCTGAATTACTGTGGGCTGGATGCCCAGATGACTGAGGCAATGTGTATTGATCCATCCCCTTTTCTTCTTTCCTCTCCCTGGTTTGGAAAGCCCTTCCATCCCCTCTCTAGCTGGCTATTTTTAAGCGTGCAAGTCATTCCTCAAATATTTTTGTTTGATTCTTCCATGCCCTCTGGCCGCCGTCAATTCCATTATCTTTTGAGCCATTAATCAGAATGTACATGCTATTTGCGCCGCTCAAAGCCGAAGTTCATGATTACAGACACTTCCTCTGTTGGATTCACTGCCCCTTGAATTCTCTCTGGCTCGCCTAACTTGACATTCATTATCTTTAAACGCAGATGTCGACATTTATCCTATAACTGCCCTTTTCCGTCCGCTGCTCTCTTCCAAGTGGCTGGAGACCTGTTAACCTTCCTCCCCAGGAGTTGTGGTGACGGCTAACACTACCTCTGGTACGGCGGCTCCATCAGCAGTGAAAAATCAAGACATCGCCGCCGTCCCTGTCATTCAGAGAACATAAGCAGCACAGATGATCCCTTAATGCCTGACCTGGGAACCTTAGAGGGGAAAAAATGGCGACATTTATCATTAATGTTGTGTTTGAAAGGATTTGTAAACTGTTAAACTGTCATTGACACAGAAAAGCCTAAAGGCAAATTATTAATGATTCTGATGAATACAGTTAATGGTCTGTAAACTGGAGTTGTTTTGAATCAGCAGACGTTTCCAGCGCCATGGCGGTTTTTGTTTTGTTTTTAACGCTGCAGCACTTTCTCTTTATCTTTTCGACCAATTTCCAGCGTCTGTTTGTTTTCCGGGCTAGACGAGATTTCTTTTTGTGCACCCTTTTCTGTTATTATCTGCATGCTTGGCAGTTTTTAGTGTGCCTGAAGGGTATTAAATACACTCTTAATAAGCAGACAGGAAAATGCCCCCAGGTGGAAACAGAAGCAACAAAACTGACTCTGAGTCCCATCAATCAAATTCATGGAAATCCATCCACTCAATTTTTATTTAAGGCTTTTTTATTTTTGATTTTTTAAACTAATAGTATCACACACAGACACACACACCAGCCCATATAAATATGGAAGCAATGCAGTAATTTGATTTTGGGGTATGTTTCAGAACACCGTTTTGAAAAAGTTTAGGTTTAAATTTATTCTGAAGGATCTTGCGCCTGTATTCTGGATCACCCCATTGATCTTATTTTCTGGTGCCCTGTTTCCAGCCAGGACGCGCCTGACCTGTGGGCTCAGCAGCAGCGTGTGCGCGGACGGTCACACGGTCAATGTGCCCCCGAGGACTGGCTTCGACACCAGGGAGCTGACCGAGCTGGAGAAGGAGTTCCGCTTCAACAAGTCCCTGAGCCGGGCCAGGCGGGCGGAGGTCGGCGGAGGGCCCTGCAGCTCGGCGAGACGCAGGTGAACCTTTGCTTTCAGAAGAGACGCATGAAACAGAAAAGATGACGGAGAGAGCGGCTGCTCGCACCCGCAGGACACGCACACACTCCGGACACCTGCGCCGCTGCGGACCTGGTCAACTCCAGCCGAATACACGAACGCTTCCAGTCTGCGCTGCTTTCTGTCAGGCTGCGCCATGATTTTGGTTCCCCCGCCGGACGCTAAACGGGAGGAGCGCAGAGGCAACTTTCACTTTCAGATCGGCTCAAATCTTTTGCTCACGCAGACTGGCGAAACTGGTTTGAATATTGAAATTCAAGCCATTCTATCGCACTTCTGCAAACGAACAAACAAAATTATATTAATTGTCCGTAAAGACTGGGTTAATTGTTTATTTATGTTCAACATTTTTTCTTTCTTGAAAATATTTATTTTTGGTGGAAGGCACATTGTTCTTTTTAAATCCTTTTTATATTCAATTTTTATTTGTCTTGTGTTTATCATATTTAAGAACTTACTTTATAGTTTACATTTATTATATTATTATTATATTATAAAGCTGTCGGACTGGCTCTTAATCGAGACATTAAATGAAAATCAAAAGTACTGCTTGACGTTTAAGATTAAAACACTATAACTGGGGGACAGATTTATTGATTATATTGATCATATTTGAAGCATAAATCAAGTTTTTTTCTTCATGTGAGAGCGTGTGTTAAGGGAAGGTAGAAACATCACGAAATTTAGTCCGTGAGGGTTTTTGTTTTGTTTTGTTTTGTTTTGTTTTGTTTTTTAAATACCGCTTTGAATCAGACAATCATTTTTAGGCTGAACACTGCGGGAGAGTAGACACTAAAAAAAGCTGTCTGGGCTGTTTTAAAGATAAACAATAAATTGCGCATCTCGGCCCTTCGAGCAGCTAAATATTCATTTTAAATCCGCATCTAATGTGATGCAGGCCTAAGGTAAATAACTGTAAACTCGGCCCTTAAATATTATTTTGTGTCGCAAGGCTTTTCAGTCACGTTAATGTCTCCTCTCATATCGGATCCTGCAGTAAAATAAATTCCCTGTAAGGAAATGTTATTGTTCAACTTCCAGTTTGTTGAATATGTATGAGAACAGATCCAAAATGGCAACAGAGGAGCTCAAATGACAGCAGATGGAATTTGAGGATTTTCAAATAGAAAAAAAAAAAAACGTTGATTTAAATCAGTTAAAGTTGGAATTTGGCCTGTAAAGAAAATACTTTGATTCCAACTGCTCGGTAATAAACCCTGAGGATAAACTAATGTATGCAGATACACCAGCGTTCACCTCTCACCTCTTGACCTCTGTCTTGCCTCAGGACAACGATGACCCGGTCAGCAGCTCAGACACAAAAACACGCACCATTCATGTTTGTGACCTCCGTCTGAGCCGCCTTTCTTTCTTTCTTTCTTTCTTGGTTAATATTTCATTAAGCAGGACATAAATATAATCAGACCATATTATGTATTTCACATGAAAGCACATGAGAATTATGCCTTAGGACACATAATATTCTGCACATAATTTTAAAAATATTTCCGTGTTTTATCATATCATATATATCATATATATCATGTTTTAGAAACGAATTTAACTCACTCCTCCATTTTAAAATGAGTTTTATTTAGAGTTGATGACGGAAACAAAATTAAATCAAGCATTATTTTAAAACTTTAAAAATAAAATAAGATAATTTCAACAAAAGTCTGGAAAAACTTGGAAAAACCATAATGCATTTAAAAAAACCTTTTTTTTAATGTATGATGCTGCAGACCAAACTGCATCTGTGCCTGTTGGAGCTTAACTGCTTCATCACCTTGTGCGGACCTGTTCCCATGCAGACTTGAGTCTGTAACGTGCACAGAGGGTGCCTGCAGCAGGTGTGCACTCACATTCTATCCCATCCCAAACTTTATTATTCTTCTCAACAGCAGATACTCTCTGAAATCTGTCGCCATTTAGAAAAGCAGCGAGGAAAATAAAAGTTAAGGTGAATAATAGGGACAAGCCGAAGGTAAGAAGTGGAGTTGATTTGTCTTGGCTGAACTATCACTTTAATTTTATCCCGTGGCAGCTTCAGCATTTGCCTCTCAATTGATGAAAGGAGCGCCACGTTGTTTGTTCAGAGTTGACATTTAGTTCCAAAAGGGTTGGAGGAGGCCTCCGCCCTGATGAATCTGCTCTCTTCTGTAATTCCTTCCTGTAGATGAACGGCCGATGACTGACACCTGCGCTAACTCTGTAGTCCAACCAACTCAAAGCAGCCCTGAACTGTAGCTGTGACACTAACAGCTGACTACAGCGTTCACTTTGATTTCTCTCTCCTTTTAAAGCAGCATTTTATTCAGAAGAAGAATCTTTTACAAAAACTACTTTAACTATTTATTAAAATCGACAAGAATTTTATTTCTATATATATATATATATATATATATATATATAAAGCACAACTGCTGCAACATAATTTGTTACGGTGAAGAAACCAACTTCTTTTTATATGATAAAACACTCCAATAGAGAGATACCAGCAAACATCATTCGTGATGAATGAGGCCAATAGTTTCTCTTTTATTCTGCCTTGTCTTCTGCTCCACACTGGCTGATGTGAGCAGCTGTTTCAGTCCTCCTGAGCAGCGCCGCGTGGCATGAGCAATGAGAGAGCATATATGCTGTCTATATATTCCATGTTGCATTTGAAATGATTCCGTTTATTTGGGCTCCTTTGAAGCTTATTGTAATTAAGTTGACCTAAAATTCACTTAATGCATAATATGCATGTAATATCCTCACCGGTGCTCAGGGGAATGGAATCAATTGATCGAGTTAAGCTCTTTCTAACTCTGCATGAAGCACTTGCAGAGAGCTTAGTCACTCCTCTAATTGAATAACCCCTTTTTAGTTTTTCTCCTTGTCTGATTTTACTATTTGTCTTGATTTGCCCAGACTCTCATGCAGTGCCGGGACCCGTGACTGGGCTCGCTCATGGATTTGACTACCAAACACTGCGAATGCAGAAAGTTGAAATGATGTGCACCTGTTTTGGTGTGTGCCTGCCCCTGTTTGCTTTGTCTACAATTACACAAATGTGTGTTTTGTTTCCTGGGTGCTGCTAATAAAGCGTTCAGCAAGATACAAAGCGCTGATTTGAATAATAGTTTGCTCACGTGTGTGAGTGTGTGTGTCTTCACCCAAAACACGAATGACACATATGTGAAGTGAACAACATGTATATGGTCGCCTCTCCTCTCCTCTCCTTCTTCACTCCAGGGAGCAGATGTTGGGGGACAGCTCACAGCCTCAGCAAATCTCTGCGTGAAAAGCAACCAGCAGCAACCAGTTAGCAATTCTGCTTACAAAGAGAAATACGTTCTTGGTAGCTGGAGGGGTGGAGGGGTGGGGGGAGGCCTTTTCATGTAATGTAAGGTGTTGTGGCCATGGGGGAGGAGGGGTGCGTGCAGAGGTGAAACTGTGTCAAGGTTGCGAGTGTGTCGGAGAAAAATTGTGTGGGGCAGCATCACTTCAAACGTGTGCCTGCCTGTGGTAGGTGGTGGCCGTCCTGCATTTCTGATCCTGTGCTGAGACCTCCACGAAGACTCCATCTTACTGACTGACTGCTGAAGCTTCTCTTTCAAAACCTTAAAACCGAAGCGTCGAGCCCCCTGACTCAGTGTGCTGGAGTTTTCTTTTCTTTATTCCCAAACAAGGCTACAATTCCAACGTCTCACAGTAAATACTTTTGTTGCAAAATATTTGCACTGCAGCTTCACCACGTATAGGTGACAACATGCTGTACTCAGCCTCGTAAACAGGCTCCGACGTACAAATGAAATCTTATGTCCAAAAATGTGCATGAGTGTACACGTTTGACCTCTCGTCAATATCATAATCCCTAAACAAAGCATCATAAATGATCCCTGATGCTTATTTGTCTGAACCAAGGCAAATCCCTCCTCCTCTGCTCCTGGGGTGAGGTTGCCATGGTGACAGGTCCATAGACATAGAACCTAGAGAGAGAGAGAGAGAGAGAAAGAGAGAGAGGAGGGGCTGCAGGGGTGAGGTGAAGAAGAGACGTACCAGTTTGAGGACGTTGGCGCTCTGTCTTTCAGATGTCTCTTTGTGTTTCGCCTGTCAATCATCCATCAGTGTCGCCGCCCGTTCGGTGAAGGAGCAGTTCATGAACTTTTCTCAATCAAGTTTCTGTCAGGCGGCATCTTGGCTGTAATTCAAGGGGAAAGGATTGATACACGTGTTGCCTGTGGAGGAAAAAAATGGCTGCACGTGTGATGGCGCTGTAGACGAATAATTCAAGGGAAATGTGCCTTATTAAATTGATTTGGAAGGCTGTGCTCACTTGGGCCATTATGCAGTTGGCCCCGTCCAGATTAGAAATGCAAATGCATTTTTGAGCAGCTTGCTAATTAGATGATGATCAAATGAACTTTTCACCAATCCGAGAAGATCTCAGTGGTTGATAAGAGTCGCCTCCAAGCCCTTCTGTGTTCTGTCACTTTCCTGCCATCTTTTCTTCACGCTCCTCCCGTGATTCATCTTCCATCCTGCCTCTGCGCCGTCTGCTCTCTGGCTGATATGAGAGAATGACCCCTGAGTCCTCTGGAGTCAAGTGATACAAGGTCATTGGCAGGTCATCTCTGCTGACTGGCCGACCTCTAAAAGGACATCTGAATGGAGCCAATCGGAATTGGCACCCCCTCACCCACACGTCAAGTCCCTCCCCCTCCCATCCCACCCTCCCCAGTTCATCAGCAGCATGTGTCACATGACCAGGGCGAGGCGTCAGAGGGAGGATGATTAATGATGCTTTTAGTACCTGTTTAGAATGAAGCTGTCCACGCTGCACTGTAATTACCCACTCCCAGGCGGCAGCTGCCCAACATAATTGCTTTTTGTTTGTTGACCTGGTTTATTGGGGAGAAAGATGGCTTCGGCTGGGTGAGAAGGTGTTCCCTACAGTAGACAGAGGTGATGGTGTCCGCATTAGCAAAATTCTCAGGGTCAGTTTGTTTTTGAGAGCCAGAGGGATGGCGCGCACCTCAGCCTTATATGTAAAGAGAGAGAAAGGTCACCACCACTAGTTATTAATTACACCTTTTATCACAGTCGACCTTTAATTATAAAGAGGACATATTATGCAAAACTCACTTTTTAATTTAGCATGACCTATATTTGACTGCCTGGATCCTGTTCTAAACCTTTAGAAAATAAAACTTTCCTGACAGATTGCTCTCTTCAGAATTGCCTGCCCAAAGATTCAGCATGTAAAATGTGGGGGGAAATTCACAATCAATGGATACACTATCATGAAGCTCTGCAAGTGTTGGGCACATGGTAATTGATTGTTCTGACAGTATTTCGTTAAACCTGAGGTGAGAGTTTTGGTGTCGTTTCTCCTGACTCTCCTGCTCGAGGCTTTATTTAGATTTTTGATTTTTTTTTTTTATTAACTATTGGAGCTGGTTCACAGGTGGGGAAGTGGCCAAGTTTGACACAGCTGGTGTGTTTAAAGTGAAATGGAATCAAAAGAACCATAAAAGTACATGTATCAGAGTAATAATACAGTTTTATACAGAATACTGAAGTTCAGTTCTATCTTTAATAATGTCAAGGTTACCCTTAGGTCTAGTCATCTCCCCTGACTTTTCATGCAGAAACTGTTGTGGATATTTTAGAGAAAAAAAAAAACCTTCAGCAATGCATTTATGCATGTGTTCACAAATATGGATGGAATGCTGAAATATGCATCTATGTTTATGGTCAAAGACTCTGATCTTGTACAAGGTCACACAAGCATCCATGCACTGTTTAAATTGTGTCATAATTTATGTCATCACACAGGCGGGAGGACAGTGTTGGCTCTGCCGACTCAAAGCTCAGGCCAGAAGGTCAGTGTAACTCGGAGAACCCCTCCTCCCACATCCCCCAAGCATGCCTAAGGCAAATATGAAAATCTCAGTACCTGCCGCGGATGCCGCTGGGACAGCAACAATGAAACCCAGATAAACAGCCCTTCATTTGACCTATGCAGGGCATAAATTTACTGCCTGTAAATCCTCAGTTGTTTCAGCCCCGTTTGGCACATTTGCTGTGCCTCTCCACCCAGACACAGAGAGACAAGTGTCAGATAATCAGCGCTCTGTATGAGCAGCTTTCATCCTGCTCCTGGTTCTCACATAACTCAGCGCTGCAGCCTTTATCACCACCTCGTAAATAACCTGGCTATCGCTTGATAATGTCCACTTAATGCCTAGTCAATAAAGCCCACGGTAAGAGGGGGCTTTTTTAGCCTCTCTCCTGTACATAAATATAAACAGTGCCGTAGATTGATGCAATGGGCCGCCTCGTTCTACAGTGAGACAAAACAGAGGTAGCATGCGGGTCCAGGAGCTGAGGGTGGGCTGTGGGGATGCAGGTGTTTAGAGGAGATAGTGGGCTGTAATGAGAGGACGGCAAGGGAAGGGCTGAGTGGATAGCCTTGACTGATCACCTGTGAAAGACACAAACGCATATACACAAAAAGGATATCACACACGCTTACGCACGGAGACTTGCGCACAAGCAGGGGGAACTCATTCGCACACCCCCACACTAATGCTATCATTAGTTAACCCATTGGTGCTGATGCCTGGTGCACATCCTCCCCATTTGAAGGGCATTAGAGCAGTATGATAAAGGCACTCCCAAATGAACTGTTTTTGTATCTTGTTAGCATGTTTTCTTAATCTACTGACACCTTTGCAGCGATGTGCTACCCCACAGACCTGCAGTCAGGAATGCAGGGGTCACTGTCTCGTGCACATTTATCAGCAATCGACCATTTGCACCAGTCATCAGACTGCCCAATTACAATGCAGCGCCCGGGGCAGCTGCAGTCGGTGCTGCGGCTGGAATGGAATCAGACTGAGCCCAGGGGAGACAGAGGGGAATGACAGGGATGCGGCTGGGCTGAACGAAGGGGCTGATTGTGATCCATGAGTCAGTCAGCGCCGTAGCACCTGGGCTTGGAGGAGCAGCTGGAAAACACCGACAGGGCAACACAGAACGGGCTGAAAATGAGAGCGAGGCAGTCCATTCGCGGTGGATGTAGCATGTGTATATAGACATTTCATCTGAGTCTTGCAATTCACCAAATAGGGAAGAAAAGTTGGTAATTTATATCCTGTCGACGAACCATGTTGTTGAAGTCCTTAAGTCAACATGGATTTGTTTTCATGATCCTTTGGAAGTTATTTCCTTCTGTTGAATCAGCAGATAAATACAATGGAGCTTTTAAAAGAGACCTTAGCAAGACTTTTGACTGGGCTTGCCAAAACCACATTGGCTGACGTTCACACTCAGCTCAACTTTGAGGCAGATCTATATTTCAAGATGACATGTAAGGCGTGTGTCAACTATAAAGACGTTCAGAACAAAGAGCAAATTGTAAGAAACTTTCCTGGGTCCTTGCACTTACATTTTGCCTTGACGTTGGATAATGCAATCAGGAAAATTTCAAACAACTGTTTAAGAAGCCAAAAGCATCATCGTATCCATCAAATTGTGACACTGGCTCGGGCATGTTTGTACCTCAGAAGCATTCGTTAATGCCACATCTAAGTATAACAATCTAAAGTGTGATAAATTGGTTTCATTTTGCTCCAAGACGTTGGCAGTTCACAATTTTAACTTTTATTTGCGTCTACCGCCAGGGGACCAGAGAGTTTATATAAAAACTTAAGGCCATGTAGAATGAATCACTTGTACAACACAGTAAATATGTAAACCTGTAAAACGGATTTAGACTAAATTACAGAATCTAATCAGAGAAGAAAAATCTGACGGTTTGAAATATTTTATTTTACATTAGCAATTACAGGAATATCAAGCAAAACAACAAGGTGCACAGGTCACCCTAAAAGGGAAAAAATAATGACTTTAGTATTAATGCATAACATGTAAGCGAGTGTAATATAAATTAATGACTGACCACTCAACCTTGAAGCTTCTAAAAGGGTCATTTCCGCACTACAGTGATGCTAGCTGCTCGTAGCATAGCTCCCTCTTAATATGCTCAAGAGTTGGGAGCAGGGCTATTTTTCAGCAGAAATGCAAAGGGATGTGATTATTACAGATGACTTTGTCTGACTCTCAGTAAGTAATACAATAAACTCATTTGATAAAATGCTGGGTGTACCTAAATGCATTACACCCCACATGTCTGCAAAGCAAAAGCATCAGCTGTCATCTGCTGCTTGCGCTGGACCCCATTTATCAGTGTTTATCAGTATCTCATTTATCAGTATGGTGTTTCTCAAAAGCATGAATGCACTTGTGCAAAAGTATCAAGACTCAGTAGGGCTCGGCGTTGTTGTTTTTTTTTTTTGTGGAAAGTGCAATTCATTGCATTATTTTGAGCCCCCTTAAAATGCCGCCATTTAAAGCTCAAAATGTTTTAAATCTCCCCACAGTCTTTGGCTAATGAGTTCAGGAGGCAGATAAGAAGAGGTGGGGTCCTGAGCCTGAGCTCCCCAGGGCAGAGGCTAGATTTAGTAAGAAACTGAGCTAGGGAATGGCCACAAAAGTAGCAGAGGTGCTGCTCCAAACACAAATGAATCTTGTGGGTAATGGAGATGGAACTATTGCAAAATTAGGAGAGGCATTAACTGGAGTATCAATAAATAAACCTCTAATTAAGAAAAAAGAAGCAGAGCGAGGAAGCACAGGGGCAGAATATCAATGGCATCCTCACATCTGTATGCAGGCACAGCTCTCCAGGAAGGGGGTGAGCCTCACAGGGGCTTCACCAACGGAACGGCTCACCCATCCGTTCCTGACCCTGCCTGGTGGAGAGAGAGTGCCCATTCTTTCTGTGCACCAAACCCAAGAGCCATTAGCTCTCTCCTCTCTCCTCCTCTCCTCTCTCCTCCTCTCCTCTCCTCTCCTCTCCTCTCCTCTCCTCTCCTCTCTCCTAACAGGCTGCACAGTGCCCTGAGTGTGCCGTTGCTTCGTGACTTCACCATGATTGATTGTGTTGTGGTGCTTCACTCCCTTGGTGAGAGAGAAAATGGAGAAGGGGAAAAAAACAGGAGAAAGGGGGAAATGGGCAACACGGAAAAGTGAAGAGAGCCTGTGGTGGATAAAATGAAATGGAGCCGATATGTTGTGAGCTGTGCTCATGTGCTGTGTTTGTCTCCATCTGTTGGTATAGACTCTGTATGTTCTACAAAACGTCTCGGATAAAGTCGAACTACAGCCTGGACGTGCAGTGAGTCGACAGCCAGTCAGCCTGAAGAGAAGCGTCAGGATGACTCAAATGTCAGTGGAGACATGAGGAGGTGCAGCCTAGGTGCTGGTGGAGCATGAGGTTAGAAGAGTGCACACCGCTGACCCCTCCCTCTTTCTCTCCCTCCGTTCCCTGGAGGGTAATAAAGACTGATGACAGTGATGGTGTGCCATCCGGGTCTACAGTCTCCACTGCGCAACCATTTGCGCTATCATTTATCCCACCCCCCACCCCCACCCACCTTCCCCCGCTCTAATTCTGCTTTAATAACCGCCAGCTCCATTCATCAGCGTATTGACGGGCATGACAGGTGGTGCGGCACACACTAACTCTCTGCCCTTTACTCGCTCAGAGCTGGGGTCACAGAGAGGTCACACAGTCAATAATCACAACACACACTCACTGTCACCTTGGAAAGACTGGTACCCTGCATATCTGTCCTCATGGATGCCCGAGCTCCTCCTCGACTCTGCCACTTAGTAACCAGTGCCAGGAAGTGCTTCTCTTTAGTCAACCTGCTGACACAGAAGGAGACATGCAGACTAGGCCATAAAGGTGTTCGTACTTCTCCACCAATGATAGAAATCGTTACGTTTGCTGTATTGGAATCGTACGATGGTAAACAGATTCATTGTCTTATTATTAATTCAATAAATTTAAATTATTAGTCCAATAAATCTTATTGGACAATGCCTCATAGCTTCACATGTAAAACTTACAATATTACATTGGGAATAAGGTTTCGTGTTAGGGTGTTGTTTGGGGTTAGGGTAAGGGAAAGTACAAATACTCAAGTATGGTATTTGAGTAAATGTACATAGATATTTGTTCCAGGTGTGGTTTCTATCTCTCTCTATCTCTCTGCTTTGGGTTCACCACCTCTCTTCATATGCAAAACATGTCCTGTTGTCCTCCAACTTCAGCACAGTTTGCCGCCGTGATGCACTTTTTCTTCATTCCAGCTTGACAGTGACATTTATGTTCATTTGCTCTGTACAATTGTGAGGCATCTGGAGGGGCTGGCTCCCTTTTTCCCACTTACCATTTTCCTTTTTTCTGTCTTTCTTTCCTGACAAAAATATGAATGCAGATTAGAGTCCTTAATGAACAGTTGTATTTTGGGGAGCACAGAGGAAAACAGCCCAGCGATGAGAGCTGGGCTGTTTGCATGCTGGGCTGTTTGCATGTTCTTTTGTTACTTTGATTTCACCCTGTAACTTATGGGGCGTTGTCGGTGTCATGGGTACTGGGAATTTAGACCAGTCCAATCGTTTGATGCTGTAGATTCGAGCTAAAGATGCTTCACACAGTGATAAACGAAGTAAACCAAAAAATAAAAAATAAAATAAAATAATAGCAAACAGCATTTTGTATTCTCTATTAAATACACATGCACACACCCTCTCTAACCCCCATCATTGTCCCGCTTCACCTCCCCATGGTAGGCAGCAGCAGCAGCAAGGGGTGTGGGTGCTGAGGACTCTAATCCACGGTGCAGGTCTCATTGGCAAGGATCATTGAGCTAATTAATAATGTGGCACAGAGAGGAATGGCAGTCATTAAGGAGCCATGGCTGTGTGTTAAGATTCTGTCGGGGGGTGTGGGGTGTAGGGGTGCAGAGCAGAGCAGTCTCAGGAGCTCACACCACCATGCAACCCTTTGATTTACAGCTAGAGGAGGCCAAGCTAACATTACAATGTGCATTAAGGCAGACACGAAGGCACATGTGCAGGCGGTGCAGACATGCAAAACTCTGCTACAACACTGTAACTCAGGCACAGCCGCAGAAACAGTGTTCAGTGTTGCTCTGCGTAAAACACCAAACTGAACGAGCGCTATCATTTTCAGAGTGGGGTTGTATTTTTAGATAGTGACTATACGTTGAAGTAGTAGTCTAGTAGTACTTTTACTGGTGCAAGGCAGCCCAATAGTTCAGCCTGGGCTAATGAGAGGAAACAACAGGAGCAATTAGCAGTGTAAACAAACAGCTCACTGTGGTCCCAGACTCCAACCTCTTCTTGACAGCAGAGAGACTGGCGGCCTGAAGTAGGAGGTAATTGGGAGTGCTAGGAGCCGAGGCAAAATCAATGGCAACGCATGCACCAACACGGCGCGATTACTCACCACCCTGCGACGCGGCCCCAGGGACTCGAACAGGACACACTATTGTAGCAGGTCTGACCCTGTGGAACTCTGCCATCGCCACAGGAAGTGTTACTTTGCTGTACCTCAGAGGTGCTCAAAATGTGCACATACTATTTCAAGGAGGGACATTGAGAACAAGGACAGCGTCGGAGACACGCAGTCAGACAGGCGCTCACGCTGAGAGCTGACACTGCATAGCTTACAAACATGGCACCACGACCACTAGCCATACAGGGGCCTAACGACCTTCCTCTCAGCCTAATTGATCCCATCCTGATGCCATTTATGCGTCTGCTTGTACACTAATGTCTCCTGCTCACTCACTAATTGGGAATCATCAGCCAGTACAGAACGACTGTATGGCTTCGTCCTGCAGACAGCTGTGCAGAAGGCACTGTCATGTCTCCAAGTGGAAGCTTCCCTAATGCTTCAGGCTGTCTGAAATGTTTGCAGAGTGCATGTGCTGCTGCCAGTTAAACTTCCTCAAACAACAATCAGCAAAAAGACATGTCCTGCATTATTCCAGATTGTTTGACAGTTCATTCTAAATTGCTTTTCAATTACCGATTTCTTTTACAAATAAGCCTTTCATGTGAGTGGGGAGCTGCTGGTGTCCATTTTTGGCAACAACATGATAAAATAAAGCAAAAATTTGAATATTTAAAATCATGCAACCAGCTGTTGGTTGGATGACTGAATTGACTGCATTAACTTCATTTTAGTGGAATAACTGACAGATAACAACACACTATATTAACAAAGGGCAGATCACACTCCAGCAGTTTCCAACAAGTACAAGACTCATCTTCACTTATTCATACTATCAGTAATAGGCAATAACCAAAGCCCATGCATGCAGCCCTGTAAAAAAAACAACTTTTCGAATAGCTTTTTTCATTATTAGAATCCAATGATTTTTAGTGATGGGCACAATGTTGTTTTTTCCCACTATTAGCCCCATTACAACATCAATAAACTGCCAAAATGTGAGGTAAACTGAACGATTTAAGGCTGCACTTTGAAGAGTTTACATATGGACACTGATTTTAACACACACTGGAGATTTAAAGACTTGTTCCATTATTAATGGTAGAGAGAATTGGGAGGGGGACCATATTTATCACCTTCTTCAGTAACATTTCTGATTTAGTGCATCAAACGTGTCGAAAATTGCTCCCATTAGTCGTGATTATTACTGTAAATTCTGCAAATACCAGTCAGGTGGTGCTCAGAGGGGCTAATAAACTGTTGAGAACAAAGTGGAGGTGTAGATGGCACCTCAGCCTAATGCAGAGGCGGCAGAATGAGGGGAAGGAAGGAGGAATGTGGCCAGTCTCCACATAATGTTCGAGACCGAGGCCTGATCGAGCTTCGTCCCATTCAACCACACTTAATAACATCCTCCATAAAACATCCCACCATCCAGAGAGCCAGAAGTCTGACCACACACACACACACACACACACACAGCCTGCCCTCCAAATACCAGTACATTACTGCCCTGGCGCACATTGACAGAGCTGCCACTCACCACAAAGATAAATGCTCCTCCTGGGACGATTGCAAACCTTCTTCATTGAGTCATTTGTTTTGCTGATCTAATGATCTAACTACTTTTGAAGGCAACACAAGGTGAGGTGACTGTGAAAGCTTCTGAAAGGCGTGCTGGAGGCTTCCAGTGTTTCTCTGGGAAAACAGCAACCACGATCACATAAGAAACTGTGCAGATGTAGCTGATCTCTTCGAGATTCTGCATTCATAAACCTGTTTCGTCAACACTTATCCACTTTTCCTCTCCAAATTCCCTGATTAAAAACATGCAAATAAGTCCGGTCCGACAGGTTTCCCCGTCATTGAGTGAACCCAAACAAACCTTTGGTATTTTCACTCCACCGCTGGCGTGTGTCCAAATCATGGACTATATGTTCGTTTCAGCAGCTGGCCCGGCATTCATCACGTACTCCCGGCCAACGTCGATAGTGGCCATGCTGAATAGGCTCATAATGAATTTGAAAAGTCGCACACCTATGGCAAAGTCGTTTACTTTATCAATCCGATAAAAGAAAGCGATAAGATAGTGGCTTGGCACTGTAGGAGTCATCGCACCACTATTCATCTCACCGAGATCTACGAATAGCCAAGTTCATTCCTCAAGGCAGCTGCATAGAACCTTTATCTATGGAATTTAAAGAATAACTAATATCTCATAAGAATGGGTGCTTATGAAAACCATCATTTCCATATTATTACCAGCTGGAATGCCCTGCTTCTTGGGCTCCTTCTCCTGGTCCAGGAGCTGCTGCACATAGCCGGTGCAAATATGATTTAGACCTATTCCTCTTATGAAGTTGACCCACTGTAATTGACATAGACACACTGGCAATTTGATTAGCTCTTCCTACCTCTCCAGGGCAATTGACCGCTGCAGCCTCGTCATCTGTTTCATGTAAATAGCTCCACCTATTGGCGAAGTCTAAGTACAGCACACGTAGCTGAGCAGAGCTGAGACTATGATTGAGGCGTGTTGAGGCTGTTAGAATACCACTTACCCAGATCCAGCCAGAACACAATATAACGCCTGTAGCAGAACGTGATAGGAGATGATATCTGCATGAAAAGGGATGCATTTACTTATTTCTATGCATCTTATATATGCCTTTAATTCCCCTCATTTGGGTGAATACTTGCATTTAAATAAAGCTTGGATGTTGAGCAAATGTGTGTGTCCGCAGTCAGCGTGAGTGTAAAACTGAAAATTCATCTCACGATTACAAAGACGTGATAAGAGTCTCTTGACAACTCTTAGAGATAAGCCCGTTGCTTAAAGAACACAGACATTGTCACCGACAGTGAGGAATGAAAGTCAAGAAAAATGTGGGAAATACACCGACACACTCACACACACACATATGCACTTCACTATAACGAGAATAGCAAAACAGCGTGTTACATGCAGTACAAAATGGCTCTACATCGATTCATCAAGATACTTCATTAAAAGTGTCAAACATCAAAGGCTGTCTGATCACAGCTCATTCTCGAGACACCGATAGCCTCATTTATCATATTTGTTTGAACAACCAGACATGAAGCGAGGCAAGCGCAGACAGAGAAGGGAGGAGTGCACCGAAAGCGAACTCCAGAAAATCCAACCATGTTCAGAAAATAACAGCGAAATCAAACCTAGTGGAGTGTGTAAAACCACCAGTCAGAAAGTAGCCATTGACATGTGTCGGACACAAAAAGTTTTGATTTTTGAAAAGAATGCTGTATGACATTAGAGACAGAGCAGTTTTTATTAGGGGCGACAGAGTTGGACTGCTTCTGTAGGGCAACACCTGGACTGAGCCCTACAGCCCCTGAGGCCCTTCCAGCGAAGCAAGCCGCTTCACAGCGTCACACATCTGCAAGCACCAAAAATGTGCACAGATCTCTCTCGGTGTATGTGATGCTTCCCCCCAACCTTTGTTTGACCTCGCGAGTCTCTCAGCTCATCACTCACTATAGTCCAGATTTATTATCATTTATCATTTTATTAATATGGGAAACATTTTGGAGGGAGATTGCATCGCTAATATCTGTCCGAATAACGCATGTAAGAGGACATCTTTAAAGTTTATGTGGTTTATGATCAAATGGTTTTAATATATCCCCCGGCTCTTGTATTCTCTAAATTGGTTCAATAAATAACTTGTAAGTCTAATTATGCAGCAATTAATTGCACCCAACATGGAATACCCATCAATCTTGGAACTTGGAAAAGTCTTTACCAGCAATATAAATAGGAAATTTGATTAGATTTTGCTAGCTTGTGTGGGCGCTGTGTGTTTGTGTGGATATGGATGTGTGTGCATCCTTTGTCATTTATGTGTGCATGTGAGCGCATGCAAGCATGAACATTTGCAAGTGCCTGTGGAGGTTAAAGCCAAATCACAGAAGAGAGAGCTCCATCAGCAGCTTGCCTCAGTCTGCTCTCACTGCCATCTTGTCTAGTTGCTATGGCAGCAGCGGAGAAGGCTGTATCCATGGCCAAAGGAGGAAGCTGGCATCCCCCAATAACAGACCTTCCACCCCATTCTATGTGTCTGTCTCCCCCCCCCACCAGGATTCTGACCCTGTGGTGAACCTGCCTGGGGTCAGAGGTCAATGGCTCAGAGCTGCCGAGTGACAGTGAGGGATGATGAGGGAGAGAATGAGAAAGAGAGGAGTTACACCGTACAGATGGGGAGGAGAGATGAGAAAATGAAATGATGAGACCAAATTTGATTACTATCAAGAGGTGGGGGTGGCCGTCTGAGAAAATGGCTGCTGTTTGCCAAGTGACTTTAACATGGAGGAATATCGCCACGCAGTGTGTGTGTGTGTGTGTGTGTGTGTGTGTGTGCGCGCGCGCCTTTGTGGGCACATGCTGAGTGTGGAAGGGGCAGAGGAGACAGAGGAAGGAGACAGGCAGGAAGATGAATTCCTGTCACTTCCACTTTTTTGTTTATTGTCAGGAGGCCACAAGTGAAAGTGTTTCCAGAAATGTGTACAGGCCTTCCCAGTGAAGGTATGCGTGCAGAGAGTTATCTGTATGTTTAGTAGGCAGTCAGAGGGCTTGATATGTTTGTAGAGGGTCAAGTGAGTTGACCCCTGACCTTGTTGCCTTTCAGGGGCCAGACAGTCTTAGGCTCTCTCAGAACATGACTTCCTCACCTTACAGATTTGCTTTTATTATTAGGGACCTTGGGGAAAATTAGCAGGTATTTATCATTTTGCTTTTGTCAGCATTCATTTCACCAAGCAGACATTTGGCATCTTTGCTTCTTTTTTTAGGTATAAATTAGCAGAATTTACCCAAACATGGATGTATTTGACAAAATCTTCAAATCTACCTTTTCAGCCCATACACAACTGGTTTAGTGAAAATAAGTGATCACAGATAGAAAATAAAATGCAGAAACAAGCCACCTGTACTACAAGAAGCAGCATCAGCAGCACTTTTAAAAAAGGCACATAAGTACAAGAAAACCAAATTCAGCTGCAGCTTGACTCTTTACAATACACTGAAGCTAACAGTGCCCTCTACTGGACAGCAGTTATAACTGCACCCTGAATCTCATGGGAATGAGCGAATGTCAACAAGCAAGCACACAATCCATCTCTGTCCGTAGAATTCATACAGGAGGTTTATGGAAAATAGCAGGGAACAATCTGCTCCAATCTTACACCAGATTCAGGCACTATATCAGGTGCATATACAGTGTAAATATATAACTTCCGTCCTTTTTGGTCATCATCCCGGTTGTTGCGAAGTGCAGGAGTCTGTTTGGATTCTTAGAGAGACACAACGCTTAGGGCGCTGTGCAGACACTCTTCAGAGACAACTAAACAGCCATCTCTCTCTGTCTGTCTGTCTGTCGCTCTCTCTCTCTCTCTCTCTCTCTCTCTCTCTCTCTCTCTCTCTCTCTCTCTCTCTCTCTCTCTCTCTCCTGCATTATGTTTTCTGTTTTTTCTTCCTTCCCTGTTCCCCAGATGTCGTGTCCTCTTTGTCACCCCATTCCTTCGCTCTGCTCCGCTTGGTTCCTCCGCCCCGAGACTTGTCACATCTCTTAACTGCATCAGGAGCACTGCTAGATTGGATATACATGATCTGTCCATCCATCAAAGAGGAGAGACGAGAGAGAGAGAAAGGGAGAAAGATGGAGTGGAAGAAAGAGAAGACAGCAGGAGAAAATTTAAGGTGGAAAATCATCCCCAAATACACGCAGCTTGATTAACAATAAACATCACCCATAAGAAATAATTAGATTTATATTAGAAACACACTCAACAAAGCTTCTACACATGAAAGTCATGGCTGCATTCATCCATATCATATTTTAAAATGATGTTTTTCATTGACCCTTTTAAATTACATGCATCTGTATCACCTGTTGTGATCAGACTCCTGATGTTTCAAAGTGAAATCAGCTGGTGGCGTTGAATCACCCCTGCTTGAGCCTGTCTGTCTGCAGGTGTCGAGCCATGTCCTGCAAGGCCAGATTCTGTGCAGTGTTTGTCATTTGTTGATTATTCATAGTGAAATCATTCGGTATTAGCGATCCTCACCGTTCATGAGGAGTGTGCCTTTGAAGAGGCAATCATTTATTTTTTTTCCCCCAGTTGTAGCATCTAAAATCACAAGACAACATCCCCTGTGCTGCTCTGAGCACTTGTTCCTCCGCTGCAGACAGCGCGCTGTCATGTATTTGTTTGATGTTGAATATACAGTACGAGCAGAGTTCACTGCAAGGTTGCCAGAAAACACCATTGTTTTATCTTGGGATATCCATCTCTGTCGGCTCCTCTATCTTCTCCATACATTTGCAGGTGATATCGCGGGTGCATCTGAACATCTCCCGTCTTCTGTCTCCATCTTGTTCTCCTTATTCTCTCAATCTCTCCTGTCCTCTGTTTTCCTCCTACCTGCCCTTCCCTATATCTCCTTCCATTTTCCTAGCAAACACCACCTCCTACGCGTAGACGCACACATGCGCTTTCTCTCCCTCCATCCCTCTCTCTCTGTCCACTCGCCTCTCTCTGTTTCCCTCTGCTGCGCTCTGATGAATTACCTTCCCCTCCCGGTGAACTCGACCGATAATCCTGGGGAAGCAGTAAAAGATCATCGATCAGCCCTGCAGACAGGCCCACAAGCCACAGCAGAGGAACAACACGCTAACAACAAGCCTCTGCACTTAGCTCCCTGCGCATTGCATGTAACACCAACACACATTTGCTCATGCAAAATCTGCACACCACAAACACGAAAAGAACGTGGTCTATGTTCTTTATGGTTTCTAATATGGGTTAACATCCAGGTTGGAAGGGCGATGTCAGTGTGTTAGCGCTCACATGTGAGTTGCGTCCTGAGTGTGTTGCTGGCTGTTGTGTCCCATGTGCTCTGTTTAACGTGCATGTGTCATCACCACGCTCAACACACACTAAAGAGTGCCCTCTCTGCTCATCCTGCTCCTTCACATGATCCATCCCTGCTGTTTGTCATCCACTTGGAATGTACGCTGTCCGTACGCTGTGTGCTAACACACGTGCATATGTGTTGTTTTTTTTTTTCCGTGTGTGCGCTCGCCAGCATGTGTATGTGTGTAGAATTTGTTTATGTATGCAGACACACACACACACACACACACACACAAGACATAAATCATCTGGTGTTCTTCGGGTCCTTCCATATGGAGAAGAGAAGAGAATGCACGTGATCTTGGGCAAAGCTTGATGGCTCTGAAATTGACCAACTGATTGATTAAAACAATTATTTTTGCACAAAGCTTTTATGGCTGAGAAGCCAAGTGATCATCAGTTTGCAACAACCAAGCAAGGAAAGCTGGATTGTTTTATAATTTACAATGAAACATAGCAGAAGGTTAGCTCCTGTCCCAAGATAATGATGAGAAAGCGGCTCTAAAGTATTTGGTATAGCTGCGTAGTTGTAGCCATGCGATAGGTTGGCCTGTGCAAAGCCTGCACACCAAAATAAGCCAGTTGAAGAAATGAAACACCAGGCAGCCAACAGTCATTAGTCTATCCCTTTAAATATGATAAATGGGGGGCCACTTCTATTGAATCTCATTCTTTACATGCCATATTACAACGCACCACTGTTTGCAGAGTGGAGGAGCTTGACCATAAAAATCCAGTTGCTTGGAAGATAAATCTCCACTTTGACAATCAGTGAACTGTTTTCAATAAGGAACCTTGCCATTCATACTTTATCAGCTATTATAATTTGGAACCGTTTTTTGAGTTGTCCTTCAGTGTCTTTCTCTCTGCTGCCTTTGTTCCTAATGTACTGGCAAGACGAACTTCATTAAGCACCGCGTGCAGCAAAACATAATAATGTCCTGCTTAGGTTTTTCTATTTCCTTTGGCCTGATGCGCCACAGCACTGCTACCAAAGCGGAAAATAAAATGTCCATCAGGCTTGAAGCCACAAGCTGGTTGTGTGTACAGGTGACACCTGGTGGTCAAAGCGGTAAACTACAGAAAATTTCACAAACATAAACTGGGGGCCAGCAACCCTGTACCACACAACTTGTTTCCACCACAGAAGCAGCTAAATTTATCAGGCTCGCGCGCGCGCGCGCACACACACACACACACACACACACACACACACACACACACACACACACACACTTAACCTACTAAACTTGAAGGACACCTGCAACAGGTATTTGAGGTATTCTACAAGCATGAGAAGATGTTTCAGGCCGTGATTCTTTTAATACCTGGGGAGTGACTTAATATGAGGGTGTGTGTGTAGGCGTGCATGTCCCTGTGTGTTTTCCTGACAGTGAAACACCGCTGTGGACGTTGACAGATCACAGGGGAATGTTCAATTGCAGGTTGTTGCGTCCTGCTGTCATTGGGCTCATCTGTCACAGGGCAAGGCTAACTGGGAGGCAGGAGGAGGCAGGCACGAGGGGCGTCACTTCTCCCAGGGATGATGATCACACCCGGGCTGCTGCCAAGCCAGCTGCTGGCCCTGTCTTGCTCTTGCTGTCTTTAGGAATTTTTCTCCCTCACAGACAGTTTGTGGGCAATAACATTGCTGCTTTGATAATCTAAAATCTGAAGGTGGTGGGGGGGTTCCCTCTGCTCTAATATATTACAACTCTGTTTCTTTATCTTTATCTTTTGGCTCCAGTGCTGAGTTGGCTGCCTGTTGAAATTCATTTTGCAGCTCGGAGGGTTGTTTCATTTGGATTAAGAGGCATTTCTTTTTGCTTGTGCCACACACAGATGTTGACTCATAGATGATCTGTTGATAGAACACCCCGCGGGAACACAACCGATCTGACCTGCTTTTTAATTTGCACTGCAGTAACCCGTCCTGTGCGTTCACACGCCACCTCCTCGGCCTACTTGTCGCCTCGGTTGCTTGTTCGAGCTCCGACATATACTCCTCCTACAGTCAAAGCCGAGGGATGCTTTGTCATCACACAAGAAAAGATACAAACAGGAAGGCCAATTACAGCCCAACAGGCATCTATCTGTCAGCCATTTGACAGGAACATAGCAGAGCCAAATATATGACTCCCTCATAAATCATAGCATCTCACTCTAACTAGTCTGTCTTGTCCGAGTAATTAGTAGTATCACGGAGAAGCGTTTTGGTGTCCCGAAATACCATTAGATCATTTTACTTTTGATTTTCAGTCACTTTCTACCAAAACCCACACGCTCAAATAGCCGAGTGTTCCTGAAAATTGTATGCATAAAGCTGATTTAGGAGGCACTCAGGAAATTGATCATGCAACAGAATCGTTTAATGTTTAAGAAAGGGCCTTATGATTTGTGGATGTTGAAACAGAGTTCATATTCCACTTTAAAGATTAAAAAGGGGACCTTGTATTTTCATAGCAGGACCTAAGCGCCTTGAACTCCTCTGCAGCCTCTCCCACCCCCAGAGCTCCATTGCATTTGCAGATGCTTTATGACGGGCAATTTAGCTTCAGCTGCTATCTGAGCCATCTCAGGAATGGACACGCTTAGAATCAAGTGCAATAAAGAAGAGAGGAACAGCAGAGGGAAAGAGGGGCGGTAGGGAGAGACAACAGGCTCGTCTGGACAGACCTTCTGGACAAAAGATGGGGGGTGGGGGGGTCAGTCTGGACACACACACACACAGTCCCCAGACTTCCAGCTGGAAAGGGAAGACACAAACTATTTGTTTTTACAGCGACTTCCAAACAAGGTTGAGCGTGTGTGTGTGTGTGTGTGTGTGTGTGTGTGAGCATCTGGGATGAAATAAGTACAGTAGATTTAAGCAAAATCCTCACATTGAGATAGAGTCCTGCTAAACCCGTGTATGTTTTTAAAATTAAATTTTTAAAAAGTTTTTCACAGTTTTATAGAGCATGTGTGCAATTATATTTCTTTTGTGTTGTTGAATAGTCGTCAGTTCCTAGATAATAGAGGAATATTTTTCGTGTGTGTGTATAGGGTTCACAGTTTGTTTGTGTGTCTCTGTGTGTGTGTGTGTGTGTGTGTGTGTGTGTGTGTGTGTGTGAAACATTTGGCCGTCCACACCAGTTTGACTTTGTTGAGTCTGCTGAGCTCCAGGAAATCTCCCGAGACGGGGAGAGACAGATTTACACCCTCTCCCCTGAGAGGGCTTTACAGCCCAGGACCCAGCAGAGCAATGGAAGGGCCCAGGGCTCCAAGAGAAGAAGGGCAGGGAGACAAGGCAGAGAGGGAGAAAAAGAAGAAAAAGAAAGGGACAGAGGATCGAGGGAGCAACGAGGGTTGAAATACTGCAGAGGTGGAGGGGTGTTATCGATGGAATGCAACATGGCTGCTGTTTTCTCGCTGCCCTCCTGCTCTTGCACATTGTGTTTCTCACTATCAATTTATCCCTCCTACTCCTCTGCACACACAAGCACACACGCACACACACACACACACACACACGCACACACACACACACACACACACACACACACAAAGAGGCTGTAAATCTGCCAGCAAGTGCTGCTGGGATAGAGACACCCAAGAAAGGCTTATGCTGTGTTTGGAGAGAATGCAGATGTACCTGCCTCCAGCACATCATCCTGTGTCCCTCTTCCTCTCCCTCCCTCTCTCTCCCCCCCCCCCCCCCCCGTTTTGTTTTATCCTCTCGATCTCTCTTCAGAATTTTCTGTCTCGTGTTCTTAACCCCTTTCAACCTTAACTCGGCTCATCTCTCCTCCGCTCTCCCCTCCCATTTGCCTTTGGTCTCACTTTAAGGACTGACGCACTCCCACGTTCGGCGGGAGAGGCGGGTGAAATGCTCCTGCTCAGTTCCACGCCATTGTTGCGCAGAGACAAGGCTCTGTTGGAGGACGGACAATGGGTCAGAGAGGAGGACGGCTACACCTCACACCACAAGCGGCGGTAACAAATACAGGGTCTGTGCAACCTGTTTGCTGCAGTTTCCCTGTCTGAGAACAGTTATCCATCATGAGCTGGCAAGCCTAACTGCCTGCTGAGTGATACCTGATGTTCTCAGATGGGCTACAGTCACAGCTATCACCCTCCACATGATATGTCTGGGATAAAGACAGACAGGGACATTATAGAAGAAAGAGTCTTACATATGAGTTCACATTTGCTCATAAGGTAGGATGGTGAGAGCAGGTGTAGGCACTGAGGGGATGTATAAAAGGATCTTTGTTTGTCAGATGTGATCATAGTTATAATGACAGCGAGTGTTTAAGCCCATCTGTAGCAGCCATGATGGCCTCCAGACACAACAGTCAAGCAAACACATAAACGCACAATCACATTCCCGGCAAAGTGTGAACGCCATTGTCTTGACATTATCACGAGGTGGTACAGTCCTGCAGCAAAAACAAGGCCTCAAACACAGGCACACATGTAAACACACACTATCCAAACAGACCTGGCCTGTGTGACCTGATTTACAGTGGAGTAAACGCTTTAAGCTGCACCTCTCACTCCAACACCTAAACACCCCACAGGCCTCTCATAAATAAGGCTGGCCAGTGGCCGCCATGTAATTTACACCTTGGCTATCTCCTAGGCTAACATGTAACAGATCTCCACTCCGTATTTCACCACCCTGCTCACAACTCCCTGGAAAAGATTGTCGTGTAAAAGCTGCAGATGAAGGGGGCAGGGGAAGATCAAAAGCTTATGAAGAAGGCCTGAATGCTGGGGTGTAGCGGTTAAAATACTTTGGGTCTGGAGTAACGTATATGCGCGTGTGTGTGTGTGTGTGTGTGTGTGTGTGTGTGTGTGTGTGTGTGTGGAGTGCATGTGAATGACCCTGGCCTGGGGGCGTAGCCTAGCGTAACCTAGCCACAGCCCTTCTCAGATCAAGGCCCACAGTCAGGAGTTCCACTTCTATGGTGGCCATAAATCGTCTTGCCTTTGTCTATCCTCTCTTTCACTGCCTGAAACTTATCCTCTTCCATTAAGAGTGATGGATCAGCACCTCTTAAGATGTAAAAGACTTTGAGGTTACAAATCCTTAAAAATAATGTACTTTATACTGCAAACGCGACAAAATATATATAGAGACACACAAGCACACACACATATACTCACCTACACCAAACAAATGACACAGAATGCACACTGTGGCAGACAGGAACAAACTTCATCATGGCCAACATCTATCTATAATAACAATTCTGTTCACAAGACTTAAGGAGGTTCATTTATTTTCGTGTTGTCTGATGTTGACTTACAAGTTTTAAATTGTCAGGTACATTATTTTGATTTAACAGCATTCGTGCTCCCCCTAGTGGTAACTTATGTCCACTACTTATAATAGGGTTTATTTACCGTGTGCTATACACATTAAAGGCCATTACATTCAATTCAACAGCTGCAGATTTTTAGAAACGCGATAACACTAACCTGGAATTGGCCCTTTCGTTAGAAACGGGTTTCTAGTTTTTTTTTCCTTGCTCCACAGCGAGCGAGAGACAAATGTTTGGCACAGGATGTTACGGAACCGCACATGTTAGAACAGCAACCCCGATTCCACAGCTGCGGGCGTACACGCGTGCGCGTGTGTGAGCCAAAATGATGAATAGCTTTATTATCATAACAGAATATCTATAATGGCAAATCATTCACTGGGATGTTTCTATTTTTTCGCCAAAATTATCCGAGCCTCGAACAGAAATGAAGCTCCAGCAAAGCCTTTAGGTGAAAATCCGAGGAAATTGAATAAGCCCTTATTTGTGCATAGGAACGCGAGGGGAGTAAATATAATATTCTTTGAAACATAAATATTTAAGGACACAATGTCATATGTGCGCCGAATGTTTCTGCAGCTGCGGAGTGGCTGGGAGTTGTCGCCCCCAGATGGAGAGAACGGGAAATGGCAGGGTATTAAAGTCCTTGAGCTCGGAAGAGTCACTACTGGTGCTCTGATCACCTAGAGTTTATAGTATCGCGTTCACGTTTAAATGAATCGTGTTCGTGATTTAGACTGCGGGTATGTGCAGAGAAGTGTGCCGAGTGCTGCGCATGCGCAGTGACCAGACAAGCGGCCGGCCCTTTGTCAGAGTGCCGGATTTCTGCGCCTGCGCGCAGCTGTGCTGGACAGCGGAGGCACATAAAGCCTGGTAAATTGCACTAGGGCAATAAAATGGCAATAAAATGACAACAACAGTACATTAATCCATCACCAGGGAGCGCTGAAGGTACTGTAAAGAGCTCTAGCTGCAGTTGGGAATGATTTCTAGGGTTTATCAGCTCAGCGGCTGCAGCGCCCATTTAGCAGGCCAGGGGGCAGTGAGAAGCTGAGGAGCGCTGAAAAGCTTGCTCCCATGTCGTCTGGGCAACATATTATTATAGCAGTGTGTAATAAAAAGATGCATCAACTTTATATTGAAAGGTCCAACTTCTTTTAATTAGAGTGTAGAATTAATAATATGAAAGAATGAGTTTGTGTCAGCAGGGGGTTAATAAAAATGTTTCAGCTTACCCATATTCGGAGCAATCTTTTCCATGACACGGCCTCACAAGGAGGCAGAGATTAGTGCAGCCAGTCCAACCCGCAAGAGTCCCCTCTGGCCCCCTGCGGTTCCCGGAAAAAGAGAGCTTTATTCAGGAGCACCTGGATTTATGATGGGGAACCAGTAACAGCAGGTGATGGAAACTGCTGGCCCAGTATAGGTTGGATGTGGCCAGGGGGTTCTGGCAGGGTAGTAAGTAGACCCAGTGGGTCACACTGTCATTTCCTGTTTCTCTGCCCTTTTACTCTCGTTTTACTGTCTTTCTTTCCCGGCCTGTCTTCGTCCTTCGCCCCTGCCTTCCTGCCAGAGTCACTTCCTCCAATAGGAAACAGATGAGGAGCTCAGATTCTGAGGTGGCGTTGCTGTGCCCTTTCCATCATCAAGGCAAAACATCTGACATACATTTTCACATACCTTTTTTAAGATGATCTAGAAAAATACTCAGCTGATCAATAACACAAGTGGATTTCCCTGAAAGAAACTCTGTGTTAACGAGGCTGCTGTTGCCTGAAGGTGGAACGTTTCACTTCAGGTTTCAACTTGATCATCAAACACGCGCAGAAACTGACGCACTCTTTGATTCCGTGCCCGCGTCTGAGCGACTCCTCGCCGCTGCCTGGAAAGCAAATTGCAAAATGCACACAGAGAGCTCTGTTCAAGGGGTGTCTGTGGTGGAACACTTGGACCTGTCCCCAGAAGAAACCACGGGTCGCTTTGCCGACAGCTATTCCACAGAAACGGAATTCTAAGCTGAACCAGGTGCGCACATGCCAGAGAGGAGAGGTCAAAAGTGGAAACACATGATCCGCCCTTTCTTCTCCTGCTCCTCTTTCTCCAATAAACTCTGCCTGGAATGAAGCCGCCTGTGTTAAATGTTCCAACCGGGGTTTTATCTGTGTTCCGTTTATGGTAAACAGGTTTCAAACCAGGCAACGTTCAGTTGGGAGACAAACAGGGGAATGAGACAGATGGACAGTCAGGTAGAGGAGCAGAGGGCGCAGGGAGAGGAGGAGGAGGAGGAGGAGTGTGTTGTGCAAAGACATCTGGTCCGTTTACTACAAGGCCCAGATTCCCTCACGTTTACTGGACCTCTGCCTCCAGGACCGCTCGGTTTATTCCTGGTGAGCAGTTCAGATGAAGGACTTGGTGTTTAGACACGAGCTGTTTGGATAAATGTGTTACAGAACCTGGAAGTAAAGCCCTGCATCACTCCAGCGCCCTCAGAAGTGTGACACCTCAGCTGCCTTATATTTCAGGGGGTTTTACCATGAATCAGCACGCTGCCCATCCTCCTCTATTTCACCAGGTTTTATTACAAATGTGTTTACTGCTAATCAGTGTAATGGACTGGAGTGTGTAGTCTGTGAGCACTTGAATGTGTGTTCAACGTATATATCCTGCTGGCCCTGGAAGATGACAGGGCCCTTAGAAGGATGGTTGTAACACTGAGTTATAAAAGCTGCTCCACAACCTGTCAGGAGCTGCTTTAGTAACACCTCAGACTTCTTTTATGTGTTGAGTTTGCTATGCGACCGGCTTTTATAAAGTATTTATCAAGGCTTTATAGCCCACTGTAATGTTAATCAGTCCCCCTCCTCCTGTTGCGGAAACCTCTCTATTCCGAGCCTCATGGCATTTCATGTTCTGCCAGAACCATTAGCCAGCTCCTGGATCAGTTCTTCAGCATCTCCGTGTTGAAATAAATACCGCTGCAGAAAATCCCAGAGATTTCATAGCCCGTCTGAAGTCTAATCCTTGATGGAAATGAAAAGAACTGAGAACTAATGTTAACCGCGATGAAATTAGAAGAGGCGTTGAGATCTGCAGACAGATGTCATTTCTTTTTTTTGTTCTTCCCTCTGAACTCTGCCAAAATGAGCCTGTTGCAGCTGGACCGGACTGGACCTCAAGCGTATAATACTTCAAGTTCACGTGCAGCGTAACATTAGCTGGTTTATGGCGCCGCTGCTGACCATGGTTGCTGGGAGCAGAGGCTGGAGAATGCTGTGGTCAGCAGCAGGTCAGAGGCCCGGGGTGGGGGGGGGGTGGGGGGGGTGCGCACAAAGCCAGCCTGTGTATGTGTCCTTCCCAAATCTGCTGCACACACGGCTCGCACCGCAGGAAACTCAAGAGGACTTTTAACGTGAAAGGCCGCCAATGAGTCGCCGTCGTAAATTCAGGGCCGCGTGTTGTGTGTGGCGGCCGGGCGTGTTTCCTCTTCGGGTCCAGGGCCGAGGGACGGTGATGGAGGTGGTGATGGGGAAGCGGGGCATCAAATCTGATGACCTTGCCTCTCCGGAGGCCTCCCAGCACATCATTGCATGCCAGCAGATGTGGCCTCTGCTGAATTAACCATGATGCAGCCAAGGTTAACCCTCGCTCGGATGTACTATACGATACATTCAAAGTCCGTTGGTTTGGTCTCTCTCCTCCTACAGGAGCCTGTTTTTTTTTTCTTTTTTTTTTTTTTCAGCCTAAACAGCTTTGTGCTAATAACAGCCTTGTGAGCGTCTCCCCCCGGTTGTGGAGCTTAGACAGGCTGCAGCGACAGCCTCGATTTAGCAGCAGGGGACAATGAGGCAATTGTGCGGGAGAACATATATTCCCAATTTAAAATCAATTGAGATGCATTTGTAGGACCTCCACTTGAGCTGTAAGTAAGAGCTCGGTTTGAAACGCGCTATTGTTGCCTCGCCTGTGTGGGGGGTCATTTTAAATCCCCCGACGGACTCAGAACGCAAAGTTTTGCACACATTGCAATGCTAATACGCCCCATTTTTCCTAATTATTTCATTCCTGCGCAGCAAGTAATTAGGTCTAATTATGTCAGTGGTGATTCCTGGTTATTTATTGAAGGACTGACTTAAAAGCAGCCATTAGCAGTAGGGGTGTTTTAAATACATGACTAAAAACAAGTGACAGAGAGAAGTTATGGTGCATGAATTTGTAATGGAGTTATCCCTTTTCTTGCATATAAAACATTGCAGTGCAGTCTCCTATGAATTCCTGTCCCCAGTCAAACAGGCCATACTTAATGCCTCTCCCCCCCATCTCTCTCTCACTTTCTGCAAATTAATTTATGGTCTAATTAAAGGACAAGACTCCAGATATGAAGGAACACAAATCACTAGTCCTTACCAGATGGCAGAAAAATGGCAAGGGATAATTGAAAATCTAGAAGTGGATCAATATTTAGAAGCCCAGGGTTACATGAAGTATGACAAAACTATTAACATAGAATATGATGCATTACATTCGCAGGCAAATAAACGTATGTTGTTTGAACGCGTGCTAACGGAAATGCTCTTAGTTTATGCATTCTGTGAGACAGATGCAGCTTGAAACTATCAGAGATCAAGAGATCAAGAGATCAGAGATCGTTCCACATGTGAACCTGTACAGCCACATGTGCACACTTGTGTGCACGCATAGTGCAGGGCCATTTGCCAACAGTGTGGATCAGGTCTGAAGGCCTTTCCAAAAAAACAAGAAAAGGAAAGATGAGGGGGAAAAAATGCACCGTGAAGCATCAGAATCCAATCATATCGCTGAAGACTTCACGGTCCAACCCGGCCCCTCTCCAGCCTTTACCTCTGGCCTGTTAAAAATGATATCAGCTCATGGAGGGCAAGCATTAGCATTTGCATTTTATTGGAAGCACTGAGATTTAGAGCAGAGGATATATCAGCTCTGAGCAGACAGAATTAGTTAACAATGCATTACCTGCCTTTTATGGCAGCTATAACTCTTTTCTCCTGGTGGGGAGAGGAGATGAAGGCTGGGTTGGGGTGGGGGTGGGTGTAGGGGTGAAGGGGAAACACAGCCGGCAGAGGCTCGGCTGCTGAGAGTCATGGCGCAGTGGAGGGAGGGGGGTGGGTGGGTGGGTGGGTGCACGTTTACAACGAAGATGCTTTGTCTGCGGTGCTTAACTGCACATTAAGCCAAATAGGCGCCCAAATTAGAGCATCACATTACAATCACCTTCATACAGATCATTGCACTGTGCAGAGGTGCCATCACTGCAAACCTTTTTATGTGGCCACGGTGAGGAAATGGAGGTGCAGCTGTCCAGCAGCTGTGCATGCTCAACCACAGCATCAAAAAGGCCACCTCGAATTACACGTGCTTCTGTGCTACACATTACTTTCAGCGCACAGAGACGTGTTTCAGCTTGAAGTAGCTTCGGTTGCATCCTTGCGAGTGCAAATCTGTTTGTTTGCCGTGTTGTTGGTGTCGCCGGACAAGCTCTGCAGCGCTGATGAGGCCCTCTGCAGCAGTCCCAGCCCCTCGCCATGGCTCCCCCAGCACTCATTTGCTTTAATGTGCTGCAGGGCAGCTCAGGACCACTGTGGGCAGTACTCTGTGGAACTCATTTGCACTAGAAGTCACTGGAACAGAAGGAAATTATGTCTGAGGGGTAAGGAAGGCTGCTGCTAGTAAAAATGTGAGAAATAGGGTAGTTTAACAGCAAAACTGCAGCTAAATTTGACCCACAATGCCACAGAAATTGCTCAGTAGTGTTTTTTTTAAATCTCAAATGTAGCAGAGGATCTCTTGAATTTATACAGTTCTTAAATTAGCTTTAATAATTCTGATATGTAGCACACAAAGACAATTTTACAACAAGTTCAGATATAATTATTTTCAGTTTACAGCAGAACTTCAGTCTGCGTGCCCGTCGAACATGTTTGAAACTGCCTCCACGTCTGGATTTGCCACACACATCTGGCACAGTTCCCATGAGTGCCGCTGTGGCTTTCCCAACCAATCCCACTGGCCTGGGTTTGTCAGCAGACAGATCCAAGCTCCATAAAATAGCCTACTGCTCTCACATCCCTTTGCCCGGCTTAATGGTCCCATGGGTTGAAAATTTACTATTGACCTTTGCATTCCATTTGGAGTGTAAAAGGCTTTTTGCTTGGAAAATTCCATCACTTTGGACGTATCTGAGCAGCACTTTGTGCGTGTGTGCACTTTGAGGGAGACACTATAAAAGGCAGTGAGAAAGAAAAAGAGGGTGATGAGAGAAGTACAATTCTTACACTCCACCTTCATGACAGTATATTAAAGTAGTTATTAGTATTTGACACTTAAATAAATAATCCCATTCATTTGTGATGATGGACAGATCATCTAAGCCTGGGAAGATTGTCCTTAAGGATGAATTTGTGTGGTATATTTGCTCCCTTTTTTGTTGTTGTATTCACCAACATATTTTCTTCTCAGAAAAACAATAAACTTACTTTTAATGCTAAATTGAAATTAGCTGTAGAACATTGTTAATAAAACTGACGATAATGTAATATGCCTTATTTCATACAGATTGTTGCATAAACTGATGATAAAAAAACAAAACACAAAATTCAGATGTGTTTAAACTACACAGCAGGCCTGCCAGCGGTTTAGAAGTAGTTCATTAACAAAAAAAAAGGTGTGTTATAAGAGATGTGATAATCCTTCAAGACGACTCCCAATTATTTCGTGAAATAATGTTTTAAATGAGTAACGTCTAAACTCTAAACCAAGGTCGACATTGTTTTGTGCAGATGTGGGGTAATAGCGCCATCTGCTGTAAAAAGGATGGTGGTGCGGCAACGTCCTTTGAAAAGGTCTCAGAAGTCATTTTAATGGGTTGTTATACAGCACAATAGCATGCTGCACATTTTAATCTTGTACAATTTATTCAATTAAAATAACACTAGCTGACTGTAAACATCTGAAGCCTCCTCCAGAAGTAAGGTATCTGTAAGAGATGCTGACAGCAGTTGTGTTAAACGAGGCCATAAAAAAAACTAGCGTAAATAAAAAATGTAGCGTGTATTAAACAAATCAAGTCTTTAACTCTATTCTGGCAATAACTGTGCCCAAAACCCAAGGCTTGAAAAACAACTTTTATTGGCATCAAAACAATCATAATTCAGGAGATCCAAGGATGCAATGAAATTATTGTAGGTAAATTTACAAATGGCTAGATGTCTTTATGAAGAATGTCTCATCTAAACAGACACACTATACATTTGTCCCAAGAATCCATTAGAGCACCACAAATACTACAAAGCTGGCAGTTGTCTGGAGTAAAAGATCTGAGCTCCAGGTGTAAAATGAAGTCCCAATATTGAAACCCAGAGCGAAATACTATCAAAGTAGCTCAGGAGCCACGCTGACTTCTCTTCATGTTCAAAATTACTACACAATGTGAAACAACTAGACTAATACAAATACCATTAAGACCTTTGAACTGTGCTTGTCAGAAATCTTGGTCATATGGCCTCAGGTCGCCACAAGGGGGCAGAATGCAGCCGGACGTCGGGCTTGTCTGGTTGGTTGACAGGAGATCAGAGCAAAAACGCTGCAGTTACAACCAAAGTACAAAAGAGCTCCAAATGAGTTTATTGTCTTTTAAAAATGGTAACACAAAACACAGACCACACAATATACTTGGAAACAGGAGTTAAAAACATAAAAAAATAGAACGCATCATTTAGGAAGTTAAAAAGATATGATTGGCCAGGGGACATTTAAAATGTATAATTTGAGTTTTTGTATTCACAGGACTGTAAAAAGCAGTGTAATTCTAACTACTACAGGAGCCATTTTTAAAGAATGAGTGATAATGAAGCCAGGGAAGGCGCGGCGATTGTTCCTGAATATTGAGACAGGGTTGCCTGTGATGACTGTGGATTCTTTTAAAAAAAAAAAAAAATGTACCTTAGAAATTATTAATGGAAGTCTACTGAAAAAAATACAGTTAAGCCATCTCTGACTCTGAACATGTTCTGTGTTTTGACAGATGCCAATCTCTCATTGACATACAACTGCATCCTTGAGCACTAAATCAAGTGTCAAGACGATACAAAAATGTGATGAAGAAAGAGTGGAGGAATCCCCTAACCCCAGCAGCATACCATCCATATCCACTACAGCGTCTCCTTTATGGTGGATCCCTCAGCAGCCTGGAATCTTGTGCACCAGTGGGGCCTGGTTGGAGGTGACACAGCCATTATCTGTCTGCTGTGTTTATGTCAAAGGGTTGTGGGAGGATGGAAGGATCTGGTGTGAAAACATAAATCTGTCTCAAAGTAGTCCCTGCAGTGGAGGAGGTCCCAGTTTCCTCCAACGGTAACCCGCTCACGCACTGACTGCATCCTTCTCCTTCTTATCACCCTCTTCATGCCAGGTGAGGCGCTCCTCGTAGAAGGCTATTACTATCTGCGGACATTTGTGGTTGGCTTCCTTGGCGAGCACCAGATCAGCTTCCTCCGAGTCTTTCCTGCAGAGCAGAGAACGTCATGTAAATATCTTAACGCAGGAGGACAGAGAACACCAGTGGTGAAACTACACATGTGAGATTTCTGACTTACATGAATTCAAAGGACAATCACGTAGAAATATTTATTTCAGAAGATGTGCACCAACGCCACATTTTTTCTCCAGAGTGGAGGAGCACCTCTGTATCAGAAATGTGGTTCGTCTGGGGGTCCCTGTGCAATAGCACTGAGACACGAGTCCCGGAGACACTGATGGTGCGCCTTATCATTAAAAAAGTATTTGAATTAAGTGCTTTAAATTTACCATTAGAGCTTTTACCCTCCATTAATTATTTATAAAATAAATGGGCAAATACCAGCTCTGGCTCTTGACTGAACTAAAGACAAGGTACAACTATCCATCTAGTTAATGCGGAATGACATTCAACATTACAGGGCTGCTCACTGTTTCTACATAAATGGACAGCTAAGCTATTATTACTGTTAATTGGTCATTTATCCAAAGCAATTTGGCACAGAAAGACCTGCCTCTGCAATGAATTGCACTACTGCAAAATGTATGATAGAGGAATGGTACAACGAGCATCGCGCTTGTGAAACAGAGCAGAAAACAAACAACCTCAAAACTTAAAAAAAAAAAAAAAAAAAAAAGGTCATTAACAGTTTTACCAGCAGAGAAACAACTGTGTACTGGGGAAAATTAAGTGAACATCAAATAAAATCTGTAAAACAGCAGAAAAAAAAAAAAGTATTCCCATTTGTTGTCCTGCTTCTCAGTGTCCTGTCAAAATGTCAGCCCAATTTTCTTTCCCCAACACACATCACCAAACCTACCACTTCATGAGAAACATCAGGTCTCCACACGAGTCAGTTGCTCCTATAATTTTCTCAGGCTCGAGCCCCCGCTCAAAGCCCCGCGCAACTAGAACATCCTCCTTAAAAACAAATTAAAAAAAGCATCAGTATAATTCAAATATGGAAAAAGGTATGTTGTCAAACACTTATAGTTTTAAAATCAATTAATTTAATCCAATGACTGTAATCCAAGAAATTAAACTCTTCATGACATGATACAAAACCTGAAACTAGCACAGGTTTTGACAAATCTCACAGGTCTCTTTTAATGTAAGACATCCTTTCTTCTAAAGTTTCAAAAATAACATTTGAGACACCAAAGATGGAAAAGGTGCTAACGTCAAACATGCAAAGCGACTATCCTGATTAAGGCTAGCATCAGTTGTGTTTCCCAACTCTGTACAAGCTTAAACCTGATACACTCAGGCTTATCCCATTTCATGAATGAAAGCTACAACCACCATAGTGTCAATGCATTCTGTACCTCTTTCTTCTTTTTGGGTTTACTGCCACCCTCCTCCTCATCATCTGAGCTCCTCTTCTTTACAGAACTTGGGTCTTTGGGACGTCCTGATGAGCTCATGCTTGATTTGCTACCTCCACTGCTTGGTGTAGAACTTGAACTGCTGTTCTTCTTGTACGTTTTCATGAATTCAGCAATAAGCTCGGGACAGTCCAGATTCTTCTCCGGCTCCCATGTGTTGTGCTTACTGTGGAAGTACACAAAGCAACATATCAGCATAAACATAGAGACTCACCTGCTATGGATAAAGATTTTTAACTTTTTAAAATTACAGGAACACCAAATGATAAAATTTCACTATCCTTTTTTGCCTATAACAGTAATAGGATCTCAGTTCTTACAGAAAGTTGTTTGCTTTGAGCATATATAACTCAACAAAGGATGTAGTCTTTGGTTATTAGCAAAGACTGCACTCATATTCAAACATTGAGGTTAAATCTGAATTAGCATGGTGCTAATGCAGAAACTGGAAGACCACTTACTCCGAGTATCCTTTCCACTTAAGGAAGAACTCAACCCTCCCTTTCACCACTCTCCTATCCAGCACTTTCTCCACAACATATTCCTCTTCATCGGAAGATGAAGACTCCTCTTCACGAGACTTTTTGCCCATTGCAATGATTGCTGATGTGCACGACGCTATTGAAGGCTAGCAGGAAGTCCCCTGTAGGCTAAACGAAGATAAGCTAACGTTAAACACAATACAAACCATTCATTATATTACACTACAAGACAAAACACTGCAAAAAACAACATTGAGTAACATGGCCTAATATTTCACTGGCAAAAATAGCAAAAACATTTTGTGACCATTGATCAAATATGCTACAGTCAGGCCAGGAATTACAAACAGCCGATCTAACTTAGCCCAATGGTTACCTAAACGCCTTGGTAAATCGATCAGTTATTTAATAAATATTTGAAACGATGGGAAAATATGGACAGAAATGCAACATGTGCACAGATCAAAAAGGATATTCTTTAGAGCTTGCTAAAGCAAAGAAATAGAAATGTGAGGCAACTTGCTAACCACTGTAGCATCCAGGCTAATGCTTCTATAAGCTAACAATTTGTCCACCGAAAAGAAATGCATATCAGAATCAAAAAATGCCGGAAATATTTTGAGTAAACGGTCTTACCCTTTGCCTTTTGTATGTGCAGACCACCAGGTATTATCAGCCAACGTTAGAAATACTGTATCTTGTTATAATAATGAACCGGTGGTCGGTGCAGCCAACAAGAGGGTTTCTTTAGCGTCTAGCCTGGAACATTAAACGCTGTACGTAAAAAAAAAAAAACGCGGGTTACAGGCGCACAATGAATATTCCCCCCCCGCCCCCGCCCCCCCCCCAGTCAGCTGGTGGCCCAGTTTTTCATATGTGCAATATAATCAGAGTTCCAACAATTTACGAAGGTGTTCAACAGACATATATAAATTTATTCTAAGCATTTGTGTTCAAATGCATCAGAAGACATAATATAAGTAAAATGCATATCACAACCGCACGGATAGACTTTAAATTACTGATTAAATGACACAATTTAAAAAAATAATTCGGGACATTAGATATGTTTTATATATCTACGAGTTTAGCTGTTTAAAATGAATTGAATTGAATCAAAAGGGCCATTAAAGACCTTTTTTTATCGTTTCTAGATGTGACAAAGGTATACGCCTTCTTGCTTTTAATTGGATGTAAGAATTGATTGACAGGCGTTGCTACAATAAACCTTCAGCAGTTGATGACGACAGACTGCAGCGGGAACTACTGACCAATCGCTTCTGGGCAGAGGTGTATCCGTTACTATTTATTCTACTGCAGCAAATCTTCTGCTCGGCAGGCTTGTATCATCGAAAAATCTGGCACACCAAGGATTTTTTTAAAAAATATGTCTAAAGACGTGAGTACTGGATTTGTTCGCTTTTTATATAAGCAGCGTTGAGCTCAATTAAATGTAAACCATTCAAGCTTTTGCGGTATGTCGTCGTTCAAAGCCGTTTTCGCCAGAACTGCACCATCGAGCAGGTCGTATAAGGCCGCCATTTTGTAGCAGCTGGACCTCGTGCTCTTTTGTTGTCGCGTCAGTAATGTAAAATATACTATGGTGGTAATCAAAAGGCAAGAAGTATAGATGGTGCTGCGAAATATTGTATTTGGCCCCGGGAATCATTTGTCTTTGTCGGGGTTGAGCGATCCTCGAATGGCACGCTAACGTCGCCTTTTCGAAACTACCCTAGCGCTAGTAAAACCGCCATTTTAGAACGCCGAGAATGCCACGAGACAATTCACTTTATTTTTTCACCTGAATGCACATTTATATACATTTGCAAGACGCGACAGCATCTCTAAACACTTTTGCACGCTCATAAAACATGGATGCTGCTTTATGTGTTGGTTCGCTATCAGGTTCTACACAATGGTGTGGCCTTCTGCTATGGCCCAACATAATTCTGAGGCAGGTTGAATTGAAAATAAAATAGAAATACTTTTATTTATCCCAGGCATGGGAAAATCGCTCGTTACAGCAGCAACCGTCAGCAATAACTACAATACTATTTAGAGCAAGAGTGCTAGGGTAGCAGATGACAGCAATTAACAGCAAGCTAAATGTGCAAAGACTAAGATGCAAACTGTGCAACATGAAAAATGTACTTTTACATTTAAAAATGTACTTAATCTAGTTGCACGTTTTTCATGTTGCACATTTTGCACCTTAGTCTTTGTAAGTACATTTTTCATGTCGCACAGTTTGCATCTTAGTCTTTGTACATTTAGCTTGCTGTTAATTGCTGTAATCTGCCACACCGGTTCCTACCCTAGCCCTCGTGCTGTAAAGATCTTGTAGTAAAGTTATTTTATAGGAAATACTGTTGTTTTTGTAGGTTCCCCGCGAGCCAGAGCAGCTGCGCAAGCTGTTCATTGGAGGTCTGAGCTTTGAGACCACGGATGAGAGCCTGAGGGCTCATTTTGAACAATGGGGGACGCTTACAGATTGTGTGGTGAGTGCTCCCGAACACATGTTCGAGACCCTCGTTGACTTTTGCTTGCAAGCCTGTGAACTGTTTAACATTTAGGTCATGAGGGATCCCAGCAGCAAGAGATCCAGAGGCTTTGGCTTTGTGACCTACTCATCAGTAGATGAAGTTGATTTAGCCATGGGGGCCCGTCCACATAAGGTTGATGGAAGAGTTGTTGAGCCTAAGCGAGCCGTTTCCCGGGAGGTGTGTTTTATTCCCACTGCCTTGCATGCTAGATTCCTGGTGAATTTCTGTTTTATGAAAATGTCTGTCTTCAACTATTACAGGACTCAAACCGGCCAGGTGCCCATGTCACAGTGAAGAAGATCTTTGTTGGTGGAATTAAGGAGGACACAGAGGAGTCACACATACGAGATTACTTTGAACGTTTTGGCAAAATTGAGATCATTGACATCATAACCGATCGTAATAGTGGAAAAAAGAGAGGATTTGCTTTTGTGACCTTTGATGATCATGATCCAGTTGACCGGATTGTCAGTAAGTATGAAAAATGCAAATTGCAATGTTCTCAACTTCCAAGGTGTTACTCAGTTATTTTTATATGTACAGTTCAAAAATACCACACAATCAACTCTCACAACTGTGAAGTGAGGAAAGCCCTCACAAGGCAGGAAATGCAGACGACAGGGGTGGGAATGGGAATGCGAGGTAGGTTTTTATTACCGTCAGTTGAGCAGGACATAGTGACAACATTTCTTTGAAGTAATCAAAGAGAATCAAAAAGATCCTTTGAAGTAATCGTTCTGGATTTGTTTAGGTAATCGTAGCAATGGAAGGCCCTACGATTATGACAGAGGCTTCAATCAGGGTAAGACTGAGACAGTCTAGTGCATTATAACATGACCGTGTACACAGCATTAACTCTGTTGATTTTCAGGTGGGAGAAGTCGATATAATGACGGCCCTTATAACTGTAATGGGGGTGATGGTGGTAAGTTAAAAAAAAATCAAGTGGCTTCATGATTTGTGTATGGCATCTTGTTGATTGAATTTATCTTGTAGGCTATGGAGGGGGCCCTGGTGGCTATAATGGTGGTAACAGAGGGTATAACCAAGGTTACAACCAGGGTGGAGGTGGAGGCTATGGAGGAAATGGCTATGACAACAATGGCTATGGTAAGTGTTGTGGCCTCACCTTTTTATTTAAACAGTTGGATGTAGTTGAGCTTAGTGACATGTGGTTTCAGGCAACTGTGGAGGTGGTGGAAACAACTACAACGACATGGGCCACTACGAATCCCAGTCGTCCAACTTTGGTCCAATGAAGAGCTTCGGTGGAGGTGGTGGAAGAAGCTTTGGTAAGATGGATGTGAGCGACGCCTGGATTGACACCAGTTTTCTGTATTTCTGATTAATCTGTTATCCCCAGGTGGGTATGGAGGAGGTTCTGGCAATAGTGGATATGGCCGTGGAGGAAGATTTTGAACTGTGAAGGTGAGTATATAGACGAGGCTAAACTACACTATGATGAAGCGCAAGTTCGTAGTTGCAGGGACTTAAGTGCAGCTAATAAAATGTATCTGGATCTCAGGTCGTACAAAGTCAGTGCACAGTTAACACTACAATGTTGTTCCATATTGTTCAACAGGACTGAGTACTTAGGAGAGCGAGGAGAGCAAGCGAAACAGGACAGCTGCAGGTTTACCTCCTAATCTGCTCAGCCAAACAGTTGTGGCAGGTTACAGCTGCTGAAATGAAGAGATGAAAAGTAGATAAAACACAGAGGGTGGTCATTTAAGTTTGTTCATCATGTTTCTGGAAACTAAGCATTCCAATAAGGTTTTTATGTAGATTTTTCTTCATTGTCAAGTTTTATTTGTAATTGCACCATTATTTGCTGAAATAAAATTTCAGTTTTTTATGCAGTCTTGTTAGCCTCTTTCGACTGGGAAAAGGGAGGGTTGATTTACTAAGCGGGTCAAAGTTGCATTGTACATCTGTAGGAGTTGAGAAAACTAAATCTACCCAGAGATTGGAAAACAGTGCTAAACTAGTTCAAGCGGACAATTCCATAAGTAAGTTTCTGATTCAGCAAGAGTGGTTACGTGTGCATTCCTCTGAGACCATCGCTTGGTAAAGACTATCCCGAGTTCATCATCTGGAGGATGCTAGCTTACATGCAGTCTTTAAGGCTAGCCATGGAAGCCAGCTGAGGGAGAGAAGTAGCAAAACCATCGCCAGGATCATTGAAGCAGGGGAGAGTGAGAGCAGAAGCCTGAGGCTAGCAGACAGCAGCTACCGAAAGGCTTAAGTGTTGTCTGTAGGTAAGACCAGCCTTCTCAACTACTGACAGTATCTTTTTGTTATGTAGCTGATAATAAGCTCTGTAGCCCAGTAATGTAACAAATGTTTGACCTTAGGCTGAATTTAAATTTTCCTAACTGCAGGATCTACAACATTGCATGCAGTAAGCAGTACTTTATGGAGGCTGCAGTTGACTTATTGCAAATTTCTGATTTCCAGGAAACTGCTGATGGCGTTCAAAACCTGGCTTCATTTCAGTGACAATTCCTCACAGGTGGGTACACACCATCCAAACATCGATTTCATCATTCAAGGTTTATTTTTTTAAGTTTTTTTTCCTCTTTTAGGTTTGCTGCGTGAACATCACACTGATGTCGTCAAAGTAACTGTTGTGCAGTCTTTATATTTTTAAATAAAGTGTTTTTATATTTAAACAACCCTGTGTGGTTATTTGTAAGGAGTCATACTGACATGGCTATTCATTAAGGTGACGTTGAGACAGGCTGGATTCAGTTGGCACAGTCGGGCAGCAGGTCTGATGCAAATGTATCAAGCTTTCCCCAAGTCTTCATACTGTGAGGTACCAAATACACTTTACCATCTGGCGTCTGCTGTAGGGAGTAGTCCTCTACAGAGTACGGCTGTCCGTCCTCGTCCCTCAGGTGAGAGAACACCTGAGAATACAGGTCCGAGAGCCGGCGTTTGATGAAAGCCAGGCTGCGGCTGAATTCGAACCTTTGCTTTGACAGAATCTCCTTTTGGGTCTTAAGCTGGTTCAGTTCAGTTTCGAGGTGAATTATACTCTGAAGCTTTCTTTTCCTGCAGTTCTGTGCCGCCACCTTGTTCTTCCCTCTTCGCCTAATGTCCCTCACCAGCGCCAGCTGAGTGTCGGTCAGTGTGTACTGCGTCAGGAGCTCGTTAAAGTCATCTACAGGCAAATTGATGATCTGGTCCATGGGGAACGGGATATTCAGAGCCTTGGCTCTGCGCTCGTCTCTGCTCAGTGGAGTGGGGACGCTGGCCTGTGGTTTGGTGAAACTGTTGGGGTGTGGACCCCCTCTGCTGGACACTCCGGGATCAACATGCAGGCTGTTCACAGCAGCTGTCTGGTCTGGTTCTTTGCTGGACCATTGAGTCTGTGTATGAGATATGATAGGCTGTGTGGAAAAATTAGATGGGTGTCGAGCAGACTGTACATACGTATGATACTGGCTCTGGTGCTCCATGGAGTAATGAATGTGTGCATTTTGGACACGCTCAGTCATGTCAGCCTCGCCATCACTATAGGTCGGGCCCATCTCTGCACTCTGGTAACATGGGGCGCCGCTGCCACCTGGGTAATCCGGGGATGCCAAAGATGGACTGGAACCCAGCGACAGTCCAGAATCTGACTCCAAATCGTCAGCTGAGTGAGTGCGCAGGGCTCGCTCGTGCATGCTCCACAGCATGTTCTGGCTCAGACCCTGAGAGAAGTGAGCGCTGGGCCCCCTCTGCACCTGGCCTGGGGCTGGAAAACTGTTCTGTTCCCCGGGTGCTATGACCGTGAGCTGCGCATGAGAGGAGGCCGGGAAGACTCTTTGGCTCAGCTGGGTCTCCGTGTGGCTGTACATTGCCTCCATGTTGCTGCCTGCACGGTGACCTAGAGGCACCTCATCATGATAACATCCGTCGTAACTTTCGCTTGAGGCAGGAGGAGGCACGGAATGGGACGGGGCCATCCCGTACCCTCCCATAGGGACCATGGCTTCCATACTCTGGTACTGCATTGCCTCAAAGGAGCCTTCAGCAGCAGCATCGAACTATTAAAAAACAAATCAAATGGCATGAATGAGAGGCGCTTTGGTACACATATATGTCCTTATAAGTGGGGAAAATCAATCTGATTCATCATAGAGGACCTTCAGAATGCCAGCCAAAGCCCGTGGAGGGCTTTGGTACAGGTGGTCAGGTTTCACCGTTGAACAGATGGCTATTGTGCCATACAGGGGGCCACAAGCAACATACAGCACTTTCCCCTGCTCACAATCTCTTCATTCTACCATTAATCAAACGGGCCATTGTTGCCTTCTTTGACTGCACGCGTATTGCCTTTTCAACTGTTACTGTGGCAATTATGGAAGTTGTGTCTGCATTTATCTCTGGACACTTCAACCAGCATTATAGGTATGTATTTTTTTTTTTTTTTTTACTGCGCAGAGTCAATTGAGATTAATTCCTTGCTGAGGTGTCATCAATGATACAGTCGCTGATGCATCTGTGGTGAAAGTCAGGCCCCGTCTTTACAGTGGGAGAGGTGATGAACAGCTACCTGCAGCTCTGTGATGGCCATCAGCTCTTGCCAAGCCACGTCCATCTCACAGTCCTGAAGGGTTCCATGTGGCCTGGCTCCAGGGAAATTCGCTGTCATGGGCGCTCCTCCGCACAGCTTCCCTGGAGCTGTTAATATCTTGCAAGGAAAATAAATAAAAAAAAGTGCTGATACAAGCATAGTCTACAGCGTAATTTATGCATCGTTTCTTGTGTGCGGGCCTACCTCGCAGGTTCTCCTCAGAGGGAGAACATAGTTGGCTGTCGAACACATTCAGGACCGGCTGCTGTTTCTCTGAGTCAAACTGTTGTGGAAGATAAAGAATTATTACAAAGATGAAAGGGCAAATTAAAAACCACATAAGAATCAATATTAAACCTTCCTTTTTTATGATGCATGAAACAGTCAGTGGACATAAATGACTGTTTGGGTGTAGTGTGAAAGAAATGAATGGTTTGCTTCAGTTGGCTCCTCCCATTAGCCGCCCCAGGCCGCAGCTATGCCCACCACTGATAAGACAATCTGCGGGAAAACAGCACGCTGCAGGCAGACTAGGCCCAAGACGAGCAGAGCGGGCAGCTTTGGAAAACTGTTTTGGTTGTTCTGACTGAGCTCTGACAGAAAGGAAGTTATATTAACATCTTTAATTCTCAACAGTAAGGATGCCATTTGATTTAAAACACAAAACTTAAGAAAAATTGAAGAAAACAAAGACATTTTTAATGTGATTTCAAACCGTTTCTGGCTTCAAACAACAGTTCTTCACCTTATTGAACAGAATTTAATATTTTTGTAAATAAATCTTCAACTGTGCTAAAAGGCTTCTGTGTACCCTGCACTTGGACATGTGTGGGGTCACTTTTTAAGGTACTATTTTTCAAATGTACACCGCTGAATACATTTATCACATACACTTACCTATTTCAAAAAAGCTACTGAAGATATCTGTAAAGGTTTGTCCCTATAATCAACACATCCTCAAATTTCCGGTATCTCTTGAATTATTGTACTATATAATTCTTACTATATAACTGAACAGTGTGGGTCTATTTTCTTAATTTTTTTTCCGCCAGATCTAACAAACAAACTATAACCATTAATGCCCTGTTGTGGCACATTTTTGTTAAATGGATATTAATAAATATAATATTAATATTTGCTGTCATGAATCAACATCGTTAACTTTGTTGACAAATTTAGTTGCATTCTAAGAGTCAGATTCCATTTGAGCATAAATGTAACTAGTTTGCTTTGTCTCACATTGCTCCAAAACATTCTTAATGAATGTGCTGTAATTAATATCTTGCATATCTTAGAATTATCTGAATTACCAGAAGAAAATGAACATACCTGATCAACATAGTCTGCTTCTTCAACTGGAGACAAATTATACATATAATTAAAAAGAAATGGAAAAACTCCTGAAGTTCAGAGATGTTAATGTTATTCTTGAGTAAATTCAGACACCTGCTTCTTATTAACAGATCCCATAAAATGGAGCAGGGCCCTGCCGTCCTATCTCTTATTCAACTGTCTGTCTGTCTGTCTGTCTCTGCTCAGCTGCACACAGACTCACACATAAATGGGATGGCTCTTGGTGCAGACGAACGCAACCTTCCTGTAAAGCACCCACACCACTTTTTTTTTTTTTTCTTTCTCCACTCTTGTAACCTTGATGCCGCAAGCTGTAGCACCCCAATCTCCAAATTTCCCTTTTACCCACATGAGAAACCACATCCCATCAGTCAGACACACAGACACACACAGTGACAATTACTCTGTCACTGAAGCGGGCAGATGTGTGTGACAAAACACACGCGTACAAAATAATCACGTATTCCCATTTTGATGAAAGGAGTCCCCCCGCACAAAGGTTGTTGTTTCTTTGCCGGCCGACCTGAACAAGAACTGTCTCCTCTCAAATCCTCCTAAATGAAAGCAGAAAGGGGTGTGATGGGAAGCACCTGGTGTGAGAGTCAGCATCGCCGTGAGGGTCCTGTTGGAGCCGCGGTGGGCTGGCTTGAGATTTAGTTTGATAGGAGATGGAATGTACACCCTCCCGACAGGTAAGAAAGACCACATTGTTCCTCTATCTGGCAGGGCAGCCGACATGGGAGGAGGAGAATGGAAGGGGGCGCGTGTCTAACATAGCAAGTGAGCATTAAAAATCCCCTCACTCCAAAAAAAAAAAAAAAGGTCCTCACTGCCCCTGATCGCTACATCAGCGGAAAACTTTTCATGGAAATGGTCATTTATTATTTGTTGATTTTTCTTCCTCCTGTCACTGCTTTAAAGACACCATCAAACCAAATGACCGGCCAATAAATAAATAAATAGATAAACCGAGCATTTACTTACTGAATATTTGGAATTTCTGAAGAAAGTTGCAAAAAATGGAGGAGCTGAGAACAAAAAAAAGCAGTAGGACAAGTCCTGAGATAAATAAACATGCAATTTACTTTTCTAGACAAAGGCTTAATGTGGGTGTGTATGCCAACATATTTAGCTCAGAAACCGATGTGAAGGGTATAAATAACCAACGGATGGTGCCGAGCTGTTTGAAACCAGTCCTGATAGTGAAGCGATTGCTGCAACATTGTTGTTGTTCTGTGAAATGTTTTGTGGTCAAAGAAACTTTACACAACTTTCCACTGGCTGAGTTCTTCATCTCAGGTGAACTATCCCTCGTCAAAGTCTAGTTGATTATTCAGTCAATAAACATGCCGATCTGAATGATACTATAATGCAAATGGGCTGTTTAACATGACTCTATAGTGGAATTAAACCATAAGGATTAGAAGCGAAGCGCAGACGTTCAGCGTACCAAAGCCGTGTGAGCAGACAAAGTTTTCTCTGGCCCGTCGCAATATCACAGCCCACTGAGGCATAAATCTCTGTGTCTTTTTTTCTGTCATTGTTCTAATATGGAAAAAGTAGGTGGCTGACAGAGTCAAGAAAGGTGAATTTCTACCAGGAAACAAAGAAGGGACTTCCCAGACCAAGTTCCTAGCACCCAGCCCCTGACTCAACCGCTGCCACAGCATGCCAAAGAGCACCCTGTTATTACTGCGACCGCAGCTGGTTTGAATCTGGACACAGCTCCCAGGTCCACGCCCACGGACCCTGTTGATGTTTGTTTGCTTCCATTAGCCTTTGACATCTTTGCTTTCCTCTGCTCTCCAGCTTCCCCGAATGTCTCTAAGCCATGCCTTAGTGTCTCTATACTGGACTATACTCTAGTCACTCAAATTTAGATTGGAAGCTTTGACTGGGATCTGGCAGAGGTCACTCTCTTTAATTTGCTTCATGACTTCTAGATAGGATGTTTCTGGTAATATAGCAGCAGCAGCATTTACTTGCATGAATGGGATATCTTTGGTGTGAGATGTGGCTGAAGCCTGTATAAACAAATTAGCATGTATCCGAGGTTGTGATATCAAAAGGGCATGTTTTGATGTCGGGGCCTGTTAAAGGGCAGATGGCGTTCATAGACAAACCTGTCCTGCTGGATCTTACACGTTCTGACGATATTTTCCATTCGTCAGCATCCCTAGACTGGAGGGATGTGTCTGCTGGAGGCTCAGCAGCCACAGAGGTTGGCTGACGTTCGTGAAAATGTCAGTCATGGGCAGATAGACGGTGTTCGTTACCTGAGAAAGACCAAATGAGGAAACTTAACATGCAGCATCATTCATCTGAGTTTCTCAATCTTTACACTTTATCACAAAATTATAAGTAAGATAAGGTTTCACAACAGCATGATTGCTCTTGTAATCGGTCCTTTTTGCAGACTCATTTTTGAATTTAACATGGCCCAAGTTTTCAGACTATAAAATCATGACTTTGATCCCAATCTTTCGTTTCATAAAACTGACATTTTGTCCTTTGAATTCAGACTTTTACTCTTTTGTTTTTGCAGTTGATCTCAAAACTGCGAATTTTGATTGGAAAATTCCTGAAATTCGTTTTGCCATAAAGGCATTTTTTTTTAAACCTTCTGCTAATCAGCCTATTCTTGGATATTAAATCCTATATCTACGATCTGAGTTTATCTATCACATATACAAATTTATCAGCTATGGATACTTAAATGCATTTGCTGTCAGCAAAATAGTTTTAATGACAGATGCACAGTTCATAAAGCTCAAGAAATTTGAGTACTTTTTCCATAACACTTACAGTATGTTCGCAATAATAAACGTGATGGCTGGCTGCTGCCCTACAGAGAGGGAAGACAGGGAAAGGAGGATGTTGGCTGGCGGAAGCGCTGCTAAATGCTGATAAAAGAAGTACTTGTCTCTTAAAAGGGAACTACTAACTGCTGTGGTTGCTGCTGAACTCTGAGGACAAGGACCCTTACGCTACATTCTCACATTTTTCATCATAATTATTGTTATTATTATTTTTTTATCACATTAGACTCTCTAGTCATTATTCTTTCAATGTCATTTTACACAGGGAAAAACTATAAAGCAGCGTCAACTGACATCACATTCTGAATAAAGTCCCTCATTTGTAGGAAATGAGTGAATCTTTGAGCTGTTTATAATATTAACTTAAACTTTAAACTTTAATGCAGATTGATTTGTCTGCAGTCAAGTTAATCTCAAAATCTCACAGTTTTTTTTTTCACAATTGTGTAAACGTTGCAACATTTCATGGTATCCCACAGAGCTAAATGCATTTCAAAACAGTTTGTATCTTTTAGGTGTACAATTTTTTTTCTTTTTTACAGTTAACTCACCACCATTTGTTCCTGAGACTGTACAAAGTCCAGTATTGTTTTAAACTCTGGCCCAAATACAGTATATCTTACTGTAAGGCCACACAGTGATGTCATGTATGGAGGGAGATAGAGGGAAAACCCCATCAGCCTAGGTTTCCAAATGTTTCCCAGAAGTGGGAGCTAAGATAATTGAGGTTGGTTAAATGTAGGAGGATCCTGAAAAAAGATTTTGATGAATACAAACTAAAGTGGCTTTTAGACTCTTGAGGGTTTTTTTTATACTTAAGAAGTCTTTGTCCTACAAGAAATATGTAAATATTCCATCAATCTGCAGTTACGTTTCAAATCATCATTAATCACATTTTATGTTTTTATACTGCATTAAAAGCAACATTAATTTCACAAAATGTAATATTAGTAGCTACATGACATAAAATGTCAGTTACTGCAGGACTTCTATAAGGTTTAACCTATAAAAATGAAAATGAAAGAAACTTTCAATGTAAAGGACTAATGTGTTGAACATGAGTCTCAGTTTATGATAAACCATGATAACCATACATAATGTTAGAACCGAATAAAATCCAACAAGAAACATAAGACTGATCAAATGTAGAGTTTGGATTAAACAGATTGTATATTCATTGCAGAAATCCATACCTGCTGTGGAATTGTAATAATATTATCATATTATTACATTTTACAATTTTTCCAAGAAAAAATTCCTTGTGGATATCATATGTACTGTACAAAAACACAAGATTTATTACAAAATCCTGACATTAACCAAATGAGGTTTGTTTTTCACTTAATTACTTTTTTTTTTTTACATATATTAAACCCTGGAAGCAATCTTTTTGCAATTTTTTGTGTTTGTGGTGAAAGTATTGGGAAAATATCAGCATTACTTTTTATTCTTTTCTGTTTTTCAATTACTCTTTAATACCTACCAGATATAGATGAAGCAAGTCAGTCAATTGACCTTTGGCCTCGTCATATGACGTAAGCGTCTACCACGACCAATGAGGAAGCGCTTCATGCCAGCGTCGAGGACGTAGACTTCCGCTATCCAGCTAGCTAGCCAGCTATAAAGAAACAAGATGGATTCTCCCATTCTGGTACTGCCAGCTATTCTTTTTCGGAATAACGTATATGTAATTTCTGGATAACATCGTTTTGTACCAACGATGTTTCGAAAGCACCAAACTGAGCCCAGAGATCGGTAACATTAGCCACCGGACTGACAATGCTAACAGTTAGCAATTTACAGCTTAGCTTCGTGTACATTAGTGATGTGGAAGTTATATATATTGAGTTATCTCATAATAATTCATATGAAGCACTGTCATAATGATAACTGTGATCAGATTACGTTTTTTTCCTTTCGTTAAGTACAATTACGCATCGATCTTTTGGTCCATTTTCAGTCACCTGTGATATTTTCCTTAATTTCAGTCACAGACGAATGCAATGCTGTCATTTACCTCAACAGGAACCTTCATTGTACACAGTAAAGGCTGTATTAATACTGGACAACGACGGAGACAGGCTTTATGCCAAGGTATAATAAATTATACAAATTAACACGATTGCCCGAAGCTTTACTATGCCTTTATTAGATATTAGTTCAAACCTGATAATATTACCTAATAGTACTGGTTATAGTTTATATTGTACATACATATTGTACTTATAAAAATTTTGAAAACATATATGACAACAATATGGTCAATATATCACATGATATTCAACAAAAATAATTTGTTATTGTGCACTGTATATTTTACATTTTCACAACTCTGCTGTTCATTGTTTTTATTTATTTTTGTATAGTATTACGATGATACTTACCCAACAGTGAAGGAGCAGAAGGCATTTGAGAAGAACATTTTCAACAAAACACACCGAACTGATAGTAAGATATCTTCAACTTTACTATTTACATCGATGTGTTTAATATATATATGAACTCCTTAGAGTTTTCCTCTAAATATTTCCTTAAACAAAATTAGAGCTAAATTAACTCAATCTACTGTGGGTTCATTTATTATTTTTAAAAAATAAATTCTATATAGCTCAATAAGTTTTTGCTCCCATTCCCCATCCAAGATGTTATTTTGAAACACATTTTACAGTTTATTAAAATTTGGACATTGTTGACAGGAACAGTTGACAGCTGCTGGGATGCAAGTCGCATAGCTGCGCTTAGATCAGTTGCCAGAGGTTTTCATTTCTAAAACCTCTGACGACAGCTCAAACCTGATGGTTCTTTCAGCAAATTGTATCTGTTTTGCGGTTGTACAACTTTGGCCGTGTTTTAGGTGATAATTATGCACAAATCTAAAAATCTTTAGAAGTGTTCTTAAACTTTTAACGGCTGTCATATGAATCTGTTCTGCTTCATGAAATGTAACACATGGTTTCTTTTTATGATCTCGTAGGTGAGATAGCTTTACTCGAGGGTCTCACTGTTGTCTACAAGAGCAACATAGACCTTTTCTTTTACGTCATAGGAAGTTCCCATGAAAACGAGGTGGGTGATTTCAAGAATATGTTTATCTTTTTTTTCATAATGTTATTATTATGATTATTGTTATCATCACTGTGATGACAGAGAGAGAAGTAATCACAAAACCAAGCCATTTGATTAATTTCTCCTTTTTTTCTTAAATCCAGATCTCAAAAGTTGCAGAGTTGTTGTATGGGAACAGGTTTTCATGTATTTGTTTCTCTTCAACAGCTCATGCTAATGGCTGTTCTAAATTGCCTTTTTGATTCACTCAGTCAAATGTTGAGGTATGTTTGTGCAGGTGCTATTTTTTAAAAATATTATAACATATGAAATAAATATTTCTGGAAAAATTAAGTCTGTTTTATAACACTCCAGAAAAAACGTGGAGAGGAGGGCTTTATTGGAGAATATGGAGGGTCTTTTTCTAGCAGTGGATGAAATTGTTGATGGAGGGTAAGTAAGAATGAAACCTTTGTAATGTTAGTGTTTACTGTATTTTATAGCACAAAAAGAAAAAAAAATCTTCTTAATAAGACACGGTTGAGAAAAAGATGATGTCTGGGATGGATGAGTGATGCTTTACTGCCTTCTTCAGGGTGATTCTGGAGAGCGACCCCCAGCAAGTGGTGCACCGCGTGGCCCTCAGAGTATGGTGTTCTCTCATCTCAGAAAAATTCAACATTGAGTGGGTTCCATCATGAATAAACTTACACAGGAAACTCTTCTTTTAGGGGGACGATGTGCCTTTGACAGAGCAGACAGTCACCCAGGTAAGGAAAAAAAACACTCCGTTAGTTTATCGACTGTTAAGCCATTACACTGTAACCTGGCAATAGAGGGCATCATTTAAACACTCTTTTCCACTCCACCACTGTCAGTATCTATCGGGATGCTATTGCTCTGTCTTGTACACAATTACTAATTACTTAGTGTTAAAGTGTAGTTAAACTTGTGTTGTTATGTTGATCTAATAAGTCAAAGTCAAACCTTCTGCAAACCTCCAGGTTCTTCAGTCTGCCAAAGAACAGATCAAGTGGTCACTCCTACGATAGAAGATCTGCACTCCACCGAGCCTACGTTAATACCAGTCTTCACGGCACTGAACCCCGTCCCCCCTGTTCCTGTCATTTCCTCTCCATCAGGCTGAGCTGTGGGGAGCACCACGACCTGATGCACTCGTGTTCCCGGGACTACTTGACAAAACTGTGCTTTCTGTCTGCATTCTTTTTTCTGTGAACAAACTTTCTCATGACACAATCGATGTGAGGATAAGAGGCATAAACCTTCGACAACAACATTCCATGTCTTAATAAATCTTAACTATCCAGACACTCACCTAATCTACATCAAAATTGGATTTAAACCAGTGTATGACTGCTGTTGTACCGATGATTTAAACATTTCTGTTTTTAATATATCTGTATGGAGCTCCTCCATTGTCAAAATCTCTTAATAAATATTTCACGACACTGATACACTATATTGGCAAAAGTATTGGATCACCCATCCAAATAATCAGAATCAGGTGTTCCAATCACTTCCATGGCCACAGGTGTATAAAATCAAGCACCTAGGCATGCAGACTGTTTTTACAAACATTTGTGAAAGAATGGGTCGCTTTCAGGAGCTCAGTGAATTCCAGCATGGAGCTGTGATAGGATGCCACCTGTGCAACAAATCCAGCCGTGACATTTCCTCGCTCTTAATATTCCACAGTCAGCTGTGGTATAAGAACGTGGAAGTGTTTGGGAACGACAGCAACTCCGCCACAAAGTGGTAGACCACGTAAACTGGCAGAGCGGGGTCAGCGAGAGGCTGAGGCGCATAGTGTGAAGAGGTCGGCAACTTTCTGCAGAGTCAATCACTACAGACCTCCAAACTTCATGTGGCCTTCAGATTAGCTCAAAACCAGTGAGCAGAGCACTTCATGGAATGGGTTTCCATGGCCGAGCAGCTGCACCCAAGCCATACATCACCAAGTGCAATGCCAAGTGTCGGATGCAGTGGTGTAAAGCACACCGCCACTGGACTCTAGAGCAGTGAAGACGCCTTCTCTGGAGTGACGAATCGCGATTCTCCATCTGGCAATCTGAGGGATGAATCTGGGTTTGGCGGTTGCCAGGAGAACGATACTTGTCGGACTGCATTGTGCCAAGTGTAAAGTTTGGTGGAGGGGGGATTATGCTGTGGGGTTGTTTTTCAGGAGCCTGGCTTGGCCCCTTAGTTCCGGTGAAAGGAACTCTGAATGCTTCAGCATACCCAGACATTTTGGACAATTCCATGCTCCCAACTTTGTGGGAACAGTTTGGAGCTGGCCCCTTCCTCTTCCAACATGACTGTGCACAAAGCAAGGTCCATAAAGACATGGATGACAGAGTCTGGTGTGGATGAACTTGACTGGTGTGGATGAACTTGACTGGCCTGACCTCAACCCAATGGAACACCTTTGGGATAAATTGGAGCGGAGACTGAGAGCCAGGCCTTCTGATCCAACATCAGTGTGTGACCTCACAAATACGCTTCTGGAAGAATGGTCAAAAATTCCCATAAACACACTCCTAAGCCTTGTGGACAGCCTTCCCAGAAGAGTTGAAGCTGTTATAACTGCAAAGGGTGGACCAATGTCATACTGAACCCTATGGATTAGGACTGGGATGTCACTTAAATTCATATGGGAGTCAAGGCAGGTGAGCAAATACTTTTGGCAATATGGTGTATGTGAACATGTCATTATCTTTTAAGGATATTCAAAGCTGGTATTTCCTTATTCCAGAGCTCCGGTGCAGCAAGTCAACCCCGTCCACCTGAGAGAAAGTAGTGCAAGGGTTCCATCTCCTGGTGTCTGCAGCAGAGTGCAAGATTCGAGGTACTGAGAGACACAAACAGAAAGCAGGCAGAAAAGGCCAGACACTCCCTCATGCAGTCATAAGCAGTAGTTCCTGTGTTACATGCACACCATTAGATCTGTGTAGATTATGCTCTTACACCTCAACGCGTGCAACCCCACTCAACACATTTGTAGCCTCATTTTAATGCAGATGAGGTTTATGCTCTGGAGAGAACTGGAAGGAAAATATATATATATATAAAAAATATATATATCATTGAGAACATTACCGGCAGAATTTATATAGATCCTCGGTGAATTTTTCTTTGATGGCCATACAAACAAACTCAGCTAATTTGACCCAAGCCGCAGGTCCATATATATTTATATGAGGCGTCTTCCCTCCTCACTCCTGCAGCCACACTCGGCTCTCTTCCTGTATCCGTGCATGCTGTGAGACGACTGAGTCAGAAGCTGTTAAATGACTCTTCATAAACTGGCACGCTGCCACTTTTTTTATCCACTTTCATCTTTAAATGAGTCCTTTGGCACAGGCCCCAGCGATGAAATGAATATTTTTGATGTCGAGAGTGTCTGTTGCCTGCAGCAGTTGATGGAGACGAACAGACGAAGTGTTGATGTTGGAATGCAGAGTATTAATTAGAGCATCCCATTTGCCCGGTGGGAAATTCTTCACCCCCCCGATCTAATAATGTGTTAATCTCGCTGTGGTTATTTGTTGGGAGCTAATTTTAAGGATTTTTACTAGCAGTAAAAGTGTATGCTGTACATGATTTTCTGAGACGCCATTAAAAAGCGCGGTTGCCTGTGTGAACTGTGATTAGAGAGAAGGCGTGTATTTAGAATTTCCCTGCTGAGTTTTAGAGTCTGACAGTAGACGGGACAGAGTGTTGTGACTGGATCCGTTAATGCACAACTGACTCAGCTCTCGAATGCTGACGCTGCCGTCGCCGTGAAGGTTAAAGAGGACAAGGTCAGACTGCAGTAAATGTGATTAGATCAGATCCCAGTGAGGATGAGGAAAAAGGGGTTGAAACAGATCCCACCCAAGGTGCGTGTCCAAGCCATCGCTTGTCATCTCGATAAGCCAGCAGCACAATCGGGGCTTCGGTAGCCTACTAATTAGACTCCCGCCATCATTTAAAAAAAAAAAAAAAAAAAAAGCGGGGTAATTTATATTAATTACACAGGCGCAAGTACAACAGTCTGAGGCGCCGTGCCTTGACATGCTGTACATAACATGCAGTAAACTTGTCAGATGTGTGGACTAGTGCCTTGTAATTGATCGATGCGTGCAGTGAAAGAGTGGCTCGCCGGCGTGCGTGCGTGCGTGCGTGTGTGTGTGTGAGCAAACTGTGTGAATTAAAGTCAATAAATTATCATCATCTGTAAGCTTCCAGAGTCTTTATGTCACAGTCAATGGGTCTGAACACCATCCAATAGCTTGTCCTGTTCAGAAGAAACAACACTGGGAAAAACAATGATGGCATGTTGGATCTAATACAGCAAACATATTAAAGGAAGTGCCGTTATATTGTCTGAGCAGGACAAAGGCCAAGACCCACATGATGTTTAATGACCTGGAGCATTAAGATTAATTAGGCTATTCTGTTTCTACGGCTTTTACGTTTCTACTGAACGGACGTGCGGAGGCTGATATCGATATTTAAAGTATAACCTCAAAAATAAACCAAAGGAATCAGCACTTTGTGTGGCGTTGAGTAGCATTTACTTAAAAAAAACTGAACTAAATCAGCAGATTTTTTTTTTTGTAAATCCAGCATTTTAAAACGCACCATTAAAGCTTGCCGAAAGCGTGTGTTGTTCCATGCGAGCTTGTGCGTGCATGCGTGCACGGGTGCGTGCAATGAGGATGAGGAATGAGCCCTGTGCTTCAGCGGCAGCTCTGCAGCTTGACATGGTTTATGGCGCCGGTTGCCCTCGCTGGGTCTGTTTATGGTTTCCCATAGAATTTAGAGTCATGGCCACATCGGGACGGGGGGGCCAAAAACAACACCTCCACCGCTGCGCTATTGTCTGTCTACGCTGCACGGTGTTTATGTATCTCAGAAGAAAAACACACATTTGTAATAACGTACAGCTGCAAATTCTATTAATATTTACTCTTCTTGTTTATGGACCGTCATTGCAAGTGGGTAAAGATTTTAATAATTTATGATGCTAATAATGGAAAACTGAAGGTGCATCACCGACGGTAACCGTGAATTGATCAAGTGCCCAGGCTGATGTGTTTTCCCTCTGCCTTTGTCTGCTCTCCGGTGCCAGGACGGTCCAGAACATTCCTCCTTCCTGATGCTCCAGATGAGCGCTAATGAAAGCTGGGAGAATGAGCTGGCCTGGGGCTCCTGTGTCACCGTGGACTCCGAGGGCTTGATTCAGAGGGCTTGGCTGCGGCGCCTGACGGCGAGGCGTCCTGGCTGGGGGACGCCACTGGGTCGCTGCTGTTATCAGACGGTCGAGCCCTTCTGGTGCGGGAGAGCGTCCACATCAGATGCGGCCACTTCGGCCGGAAAGCCATAAAGCTTTATGGCTATTTCTGCTGGCGACTCTCAGACGTCTCACTGCATCTATCAGCTGCTTTGCTCTGGCCAGGTTCGGTTCGTGCACACCCCACACCTTAGTAGTGTTGCCAGTGAATCTGGAGACAACCATTTTTCTGTTGCATAGCCCCCATCCTCCCCCAGTCATTTTCTCTTTCTCCCTCCGTCCCTCCCTCCCTGCGGATTCCCCAACCACACCACAACGCCATTAAAAGACGAGCCCTGACAGATTTACCGCCACCGTCTTTCCATTGGCCGCCAGCGCGACAGCCGAGATTTAAGGCCGCCTTCCCATTGGCCGGGAGCGGACAGGTTAATTTACGGGCGCGCTGTGATTTGATGCCTCCCGCCTTTGAAGTGAGTTACGGCTCTGTGGCTCATAGGACACAGAAACGGTGTCGGGTTGCGGTCGTAAAACCTCATCCTTAAAGGGGGCGGAGCCTGAGTGTACTGGCGCTGACGTCATGGCAGAAAAGACCTTCCTGAGAAGAATAGAAGAAAATGATGGAAAATGCTTTGAATGTTCCATTAATCGTCCCTGTTTTTTGTAACCCGGAGTAGTAAGGTGCGATCTTTCTTCTCATTCCACTCCCCTCGTAAAGAGCAGGTTTTACTTGCCTCGGAGGTCAAAAGATGCACAATGAGAGTAAATCAGGCTTCGATCATCAGCAGCGAGCTGACTGTGGCCTCCCCCTCCTCTAGTCATGCCATACTGTCTTCTATCTGCGGCCTATCTCTTCATCAGTCTGACAGTGTGCGCTGACAGGATCAAGTAGAGCGGGAATGTGGCCCTGCAGCAGCCTTGATCCGTGGAAATTTCTCTGGGGTGCAAAGCGCGGCCGCCCTGCCATTTCTGTCAGATATCAGGTCGCCCTCTTTACCCTTTCACTTCACACTCGCACACGTCTGCAGCAGATGGGAGAGCGCTGGGAAAGCGGAGAGCCCGAGGAAAGCCCTGGGCTGCTCTTGTCAGATGAGATTGCATAATTTCAAATGTGACCTGCCCGTGAACTTGATAAGCTGGGGTGAAACAGCATGTCTTCTGACAGTGTGCAATACTCCAGCCGGGCAACAGGTTTTACATCTTTAACCGACATGATCCCTCTGAACTCGGGAGTGATGGATAGTTTGGAGGTGTGTTTCAAGAAGCAGAGAGGAATCTGTTCCTCATTTTACTCAAGACTTTTCTGCTGGGGCTCTTTATTTGTGAGGCGTGTTCCACTGTATCATGTAATTACTTCCCTTTTTGATGAACTGGAGTGATTCTTGAGGAGAAATTAGTGCCTTAAATTGAGTGGAATGTTCAATGGAACATGTGACGCCGCAGATATTTTAGTCTTAATTCCTTTCAGCGAGAATCTAGAAAATCTGAAAGCCAGATATGGCCTCTGGTGGCGGCCGCTTGCTCGCCTTAGCCCCCCCATAAAAAGCAGCCCAATGAATTAATAGGATGGCGTGAGGCCAAGGCGTGTTAATGTATCTGCCGAGGCTGAACGCACCTCCATCTGAAAGTCCATTCTGTCAAGGGGAATGTGGATGACTCGGCACTCGAATAAATCTTTGCAACAAGGTCCAGCGCTGCTGAACGTGATCTCTGTGAATATATCAGCGAGCTGCAGACCTCAGTGGAGGTGGTGGGAGAGCAGGAGGACCCCCACCGCAGCTACCGTCTGCATTACTGACAGCTTTTTGAAGCTGGATTAGTTCATGACTGTTTGGGTTACGTTTCAGGCCAGAAACTCCAACCACACACACATCTTCACTGGTAATCAGGATGATTCACTTGATTTTTCAATGTTGACCAGAAATTTCTCTTTTCATAGCTTCATTTTACACCCAGGCTAGCTCAACCGCCCCACGCTAATTTTGAAAACCGCAGCTGCGCAATTGACTCATGATTAATTTACTCAACTGGTGATTAATTTCCACGTGTGAATATTCATGAGCCGAACCACTGAAAATGCACAAGTATAGGCCAGAAGTGGCTTTCCCCTTGGTTGCCAATGAGGTGTTGCAATGATATTTGGAGCAGTGGGAATGATGGCGGATGCTGTGGCTAATTAATGTTCTGGAGCTGCACTAATTAGAAAACTAAAGCAGCGGCATACATCTGAATTTGAGACAGTTGGATGCACTGTCTGACAGAACATTTCCCCTCAGAGATGGTCTGTTATATGAGCGGATGACGGATGGATCACCCATAGAAGGTACTGAATATAGGTGCCACCTTTCATGCTGGGTGAACGCTTTAAAACCGCTGCATGATGCTTGATTTAATACAGCTATTCTTAATTTTCACATCACTTTATTTGTGATATTGGTGAAGGAGACCATTTAGGGAAAAGGCAAACCAGAATTCAGCCACATCCATAATTTATTTCTGAATAATGGCCCCGAGTAGCACGGAATATTGCAATATTTGGCAATCGTTAATAAGTCATGTGCCTGCAATGAAGGTCTAGATTTATGCCAGAATTCGTTCTTGATATTAAAATATGGCATAGCTGTATTTCTGCTTTTCTGTCTCCAGAATGGACAGAAAGACATGGCTGTTCTGCCCTCCATCAGCGATGACCTTGGTTGACTCTACCGGTGCGTTCAGGACGTGCTCACTGAGGTGTCCAGGAAAGTGGGAGTAACCCACGGGCGCGGATGGAAATTTTAATGATGAGCAGCACCGGTGCGCTGACAGCTGCGCAACACCTCAGACAGCTTAAATATCACTGCTAATTAACACAGAGGTGGGCTGTCGCTGGCGTGATGGATGCTCGGAGGGGGTGCTTTCAAGAAAGTGGCAATTCCTTTATTAATCAGAGCCGGAGATGAAAAGGCTCTCCCACACCTCAGGGAGCGGCAGCCATTGTTGGGGAGCGTGGCAGTTAGTCGCTGCATGGCTGTGATGCGTTTGTTCAGAGGGCATTCAAACATTTGTAGGATACAGTTTCTGCGGTTTTGGTGAACCCGTGCATCACTCGTGTGTTTGCAGAGCCTCGGTATTTACAGCCAGAGCAGATTTACTGGCGGCTGAGGAGATTTCTCTTTGAAGGGGCTATTTTTTCATCCCTGCTGACAGCAGAGGTGAGCGCGCAGACTGTCCAGCCATCGCTCTTAAGCGGAACCCTCGGACCGAGCAGAGGCAGCACTTCCACACTCCGGACCGACTCTCTGCTCGCTCTGTCTTGCAGGGATGATTTCAAACCTAGATGATTTCAGCACTTTGAGTATGAAGATGGAGTGTTATCTCCATCGCTCTGCTCTCCTCCCCATCTACCTCACTTAAGGAGGCCCATTGTTAAGTGCCAGGGGCCTGTGGGTGCTGTAAATCAGACTGCAGAGGGAGGGGATGTCTCCCATGGGTGTAACCGCACACTCCTTGCAGCCTTCAGGCTGATCTCATCCTGCCTATCCTAATGCTTTAATTAACGAACTGGTCAATAGCAAAGAGAGAGGGAAAGCGAGAGAGAGGTGCTAAAGAGTACGATCTGTACTTCCCAACGCACGACTGATGTGCAATACCTGTGTGGACGGGGTGATCAGGGAGTGCTCTTGAAGAAATTACTTTCCTCTGTTCCAACTGTGGGTGTCAGCTGTTGCCACGGTTACCTGACGTGTTTCATGAGAATTGATGCATGCACAGCAGTTATATTTATTTTTGCATTTTGTGTTGCCACTCTAACAATTTGAACAGAGGTTTGTTTAGATCAGTAATTATGATCCGTCAATCAACTGTTGACCAGGTTTTTTCTGATTAAATGAAACTCAGCGACAATCCGTCTATAGAAAATGCAGAAAGCGGACTTCCAACTAAGGATATACCCCCCTCTTGTGGTGCAAACAAGGGCTGTGGCGTAATAAAAAATGTAGTTGTGCACGTTTGTTAAAGATGACTAAAAAGCTTTTAAAATGTAGATTATACACTTTAATCAAACTAATGCAGATATTTCGGTTCCAACAGCAAAGTCAATTTGGATATTTCTTTATTCCAACATTACAGTTGAGACCTCTTATACGGCCAGTGACGACACCTGCTGGCTGTATTGATGTATTACATATGAAATGTTATTTCAGGGACATACTGTAATACTTTCTCTGAAAATTCTCTAAACTCTTAGTAGTTTTACTGTAAAGAAAACACATTTACCAGTTAAAAAAAAAACTGCTTTATTGAAACTCGGAGTTTTATAATACAGTATGACTGAGCCCAGGTTTGTCACTTCAGTCCCAAAATGAAAAAAAGAACTTAAAATCTTTACCAAAATAAAATGTATACAAGTTCCTAAGATCCTCCAACAAAATGCATGCAATGTCAAAAAATAGGGTGACTGCTATACTAAAGAGGAAAACTGGCAGCTTCAATTTCATTCTTACCACCAAGTAACAAGATGACTAAACACAACTGGAAAAAAAAGGGGGGGGGGGAATCAAATCTAAGGATTATACTTTTGTAGATATTCTGATTTTGAATAGGTCCCATACATACTATCTTCTACATCTAATTACATTTTAAATATATATTACCTTCATAAAAAGTACACATCATTGATGGACCCATTCAACATATTGTAAAAGTCTGACAGCAACAGAAGTACCAATCTACAATCAAATCCTCTACACTTGAGCTAATCTCTTCAGTCCAGTGTTTACAGTCGGCTATAACTGTACATAGGCCTGAATAAAAGAAGAAGAAAACGCCACCTTCACTGAAGATGCTGAGGGTTAAACTTGAGATGAAACAACATGGCACTGTATGCAGGTCACATTCAGTCGGGTCAGGACGCAGGTGGGGCCCTAACAACCTGCCAGGAGAGTTGCAATTATCTGAATTCATCTTCCTGGAGGTCCATTAATTTCAAGGAATGTTTAAGTAAAATTTAGGCCTTGGGATATGCTGACTCAGCATAAAATGCTCTTAAAAAAACACTGATGAGGTTTCCGGGTACTCAGTCACTGTTTGAAAATTAGGGGTCACACAAGGACTTCAGGAAACAGAGAAAAACACTGAACCTTCTTGAGACAAGTGTTAGCCTTTGCTGGATTCCCACACTGCTCCTTATTGGAAAATTCAGCACAAACCCATTTTAAACAAGCAAGGAGACTAAAATGAACTAATACTATGATCAGCTGTGAAACAAACCCGTAGGAGCACCAGGATATCCTTTAGTGTTTTAGAGGAACATCTTAAAAATGAGTGCATTTAAGATGTGTTAAAATAAGAGAGTAACTAAAGTGGATAACTCATTTTTCCTGCTTCTTTTGTATTTCTATAGGCTTTAAAGTCATTTTTACCTACAGCATCGCATAGGTAAAGGGATACTACCACAGTAGTATGGACCATGGTCTCCTGTGATTGTTCAGCGGTCAGCAGTTGTTGGTGCACGACACACGTGACGTGATGTTGAATTCAGTCAAAGCTGCTCACAGCTGGTGGCAGAACCAAACCAGATTTAAAAGTGTGCATTTTTCACTTCAGTTATTGCCGTGATAATTAATTCAATTAGTTCTGCTTTCGCCAGTTCAATGATCTAACAGCAAGATAAAAAAAGAAAAGTATTAAGAAATGAATGAATGAGTGAGTGTAGGAGCTCTGCAGGATGTCACACTGTCAGACGGTTGTTAGAAGGCTGTAAGGGGCTCCAGGAAGCCGGGTGGCCAGATGTATCCTGTGAGAACTGGTTTTCCTCTTTAGTCACACCAACTGTACACAGGCGCCGGTGCCGCAGCAACCGGTCTGTCCGTGAAAAGTTCTGCAGGGAGAGAGGCGCGTGCGTTTCGGGCGGTTAGTGGAGAGAAAAAACAGAGACAACTGCACCTCAGCCGAACAAGAACCGTCTAAAACGCTCTCCAAAACCAACCTGATGGCAGCGATCGCACTGGTATGGCTTCTCTCCACTGTGCACACGCTTGTGTCTGTCCAGGTGGTAGCGCTGAATGAATCGCATATCGCACGCATCGCAGGCATATGGCTTCTCTCCTGTGGACAAGCAACATGCACCAAGAACTACAGCATACTGCAGTTTGTAATTAATCGAGACATTTTCCTGAAATTCTGCTCACCTGTGTGCGTGAGTATATGTCGTTTGAGGTGGTAGCTGCTTCGGAATGCTCCGTAGCAGTGGTCACAGATAAAGTTCTTCTGGACTTTCAGCGAGCTGTCATCGTCCATGTCGATGGCTGAAAGTAAATGCTGACAACAACAAGATTGGTTAGGACTGACATAAATTAATAAGCAGTAGAAGTGCAGGCTTAAACCAGTCCCTACCTCCACCTTCTCCTTAACTTTGATGGATGACCCCGACTTTTTGTGCTTCTTTTTGGGCTGCATATTCTGATTTGCCTGGATGTCTTTTCCATCCATCATCCTTGATGAGTGATAATCTCCATCTTTTCTGATGAGCTTTTGAAGTAAATAACAGCAGAATGTGAACTGTCTGGATTAAATCTCCATTATTTAATATTTAAGAGTTAATAGAATATTGATTATAGTTTAATGCACTATTTTGTATCTGTGAACACTCCTCTGGGCACTCTTTAATATGACAGATAAATGAGTTCTCTGAATCCATCTTATTGCTCGAATGCATCACATGTCATTGTTGAGAAATCATTTTTCAGGCCATTCATGACCCACTTCTTTCTCTCTCACCAGCGGTGGGCAGCTTCCAGTTGATGGATGTCCCACGTGGCTGTGGTGGGCCTGTCCGTGGTGGACCTGGTGTCCGTGGTGGTTGTGGCTATGATGCGTGTTGGCTTGGTGGCTCTCAGGACTGGCCCTGTGCCCTTGACCCAAGGGTGATGTCATTCTCTTTTGGCCTGGGATATTGTTAGCTTGCATGAGGGCCATGCTAGACAACAATGTCTCGCAGCCCAGCAACCCAGCCTAGCAATACAAACAAAATGTCAAAGCAAAGGTAGAGCTGTAAAATATGAAATAATTCACATCTTAATTTCATCTGACTACCATTTGTTACATTAACCATTTCTACAATGTGGACTCGATTTATGTGTAATAAAAGCACAATTAGCAAAAGTTTTTACATAAATAAACCATTTCAAATAACTGTGATTTCAGTTTTGGCCAAAATAATTATCTTAGCCATAATTGCACATACAAGCAGTTGTGGGATGGAGAGGAAAATGTAAAAAAAGGAAATGAGAAACTGGCACCAGGATGTTTCTGGAGATGAAAAGTGACTTGCACTGACCCATTTCATATGGTCTCGAACAGAGTTGTTGGAATGGTGTGTCATCGTCGCTGTTTGAATGCGTGTGTGTTTGGGGGAAAACAGAAGGGGGGGCTTCACTCAGGATTAGGGAGTAACAGATGAGATCACACCCACCCAAATCATCAGGGGCCAAGGCCTGAAAGTAAAGTAGAGTCACGACAAAGCATAAAGCTAACATTTTTTTTTTTTTTAACAAGTAAGAGTGAGTAAAATATTTAGATTTGGCAAATCCCCAAATTTCCACATCTATG